>WUAM01000287.1:87080849-87107886 GCA_024336885.1 Actenoides hombroni | reverse complement strand
GGACCAGGCTGCCCAGAGAGGTTGTGGAGTCTCCTTCTCTGGAGACTTTCAAGACCTGCCTGGATCTGTTCCTGTGTGGCCTGACCTAGGTGTTACTGCGTTGGCAGGGGTTTCCACTTGATGATTTCCAGAAGTCCCTTCCAACCCCTACCATTCTATGATTCTATGATTTTCCCTAGTCTTGCTTTTATCACAGACATACCTAAAGGAGACACAGAATATTTTCTTGTTACCCTTGATATCCCTGGCCAAATTTAATTCTATCAGGGCTTTGTCTTTCCTAACCCAAATCCTGTCTGTTGGGAAAACTTCTTCATGTTCCTTCCAAGCTACCTGTCCTTGCTTCTACCCTCTGTAGGCTTCTTCTTTGTCTGAGTTAATCCAGGAGCTCCTTGTTCATCCATGCAGGCATCCTGGGATTTTTGCCCAGCTTTCTCTTTGTTGGGATGCATCACATTGGAATATTAACCGGCGTTCTTGGGCCCCTCGTCCCTCTGGGACTGTATCCCATGGTGCTCTACCAAGCAAATCCTTTAAGAGGCCAAAGTCTGTTCTCCTGAAGTTCGGGGTAGTGATCTGGTTGCCCTAAGGATATAGAATTACACCATTTTTTGGTCACTGCACCCAAGGCTGCCCTTGATCTTCACATTACCTACCAGCCCATATTTGTTGGTGAGAACAAGGTTCAACATAGCACCTTTTCTCATTGGTTCCTTTACCACTTTGAGAAGGAAATTGTCATCAGTGCATTCCAGGAACCTCCTGGATTGCTGGTGCCCTTCTATGCTGTTCTTCCAACAGATACCAGACTGGTTGAAATCCCCCATGATGACTGTGGCTTGTGAATGCAAAACTGCTCCTACCTGTCTATAGAGGGCCTCATGCATCTGTTTTTCCTCCTCAGGTAGCCTGTAGCAGCTCCCCACTATGATATCACATTCCCCCTGCCTTCCCTTTAATACTGACCCACAAGCTCACAGTTTGCTAACTCCTCATCTATCCTCAGGCCAAGCTCCATGGATCCGCTCCAGCTGTTCATTGACATAGAGGGTGAGACCTCCTCCTGTTCTCCCCTGCCTGTCTTTCTGAAAGAGCTTTTACCCATGTATTCCTGCACTGCAGTCATAGTAGCCATCCCACTATGTCTCAGTGATGCCAATAACATCACAGCCCTATAGGTGTATGCATGTCTGTAACTCCTCTTGTTTGTTTCCCTTGCTCTGTGTATGAACTTGATACATCTTTTTTGTATCAGGAAAAAATATGTCTGATTGACAGTATACAGCAAACTTTCATCTGATCCTTCATAGTTCACAATACAGTCTACACAGACTGTGGATCAGGGATAGTTTTGTCAGTTTACTATGGCACCTGTCTAAGACCCTTAAGATCCTGTTGTAGCTGTGCCATTAACAGTTTGTTCCATGCTTTTGATGCAGAGTCATTTCAGCAATGAAGAAGAAAACTCTGGAAAACTAACAGTCTTTTTGACTGAGCTTCTGCATAGATGTTCATAGTAAATATGAGTAGTTGTCATGTCTATCAAAGTTTACCTGAGTTTACATACTTCCCCTGGGATAGGTACATTCTAACCTTTTCCCAGGTGAAATGGTTACCATCTGAAAAATCTCATCTTTAGTAAACTTCTATTTCCCTTGGAGTCAGAGGAGACATGCTGACTTTAAAATGCTAAGGGTCAGTCATGTCATTTGGAAGACAGTGGTTTGTAGCATGAGTCTCCTGTGGTGCTATAACACAGGTATTTAGTTCCAGGAGAGTAGAAAGGTCAGAGGTTTTTCTATTTCAAATATCTTCTTCTGTAAAAAAGGTAGTCAGCACATTCATCTCTTCTAGATGTCTAACTCAATTTACTTTAGAGCTGTAGTATTTGCTCAAAGAGTTTGTATTGCTTCAAATAAACTGAAGAAATTTACAAAAAAAAAAGAGGACAGCCCACCTGTATTGCCTTGTTACTGTCTCCTGCTCCCCTAGGCATTACTTAGAACTTATATGTCTCTGGTGCTGCAGCATTGCTTTGCCATGATCCTACATGCTAGTTCTAAGAAGCAGGAGGAAAGACATGGCACTGTGGAAAGGCAGGCAACATTTCTTATTATGTTCATGCATAGACTGAAACATAAGCTGCTACTGAAAATATGTGCTCATATAAACTGAGAAAAAAGAAATGGGTAACTGTCTTCCATTCAAATTTACTGTCATAGAAAAGAAATACAGGGAGAAACCCACAGACATTTACAGAAATTTAAAATCATTTACTACAAAACTTTAAATATTACTCCTTCTAACGGCTCAGACAAATTTACTTAGTGAACTGCAAATTATTTGAAAGCACTGGAGATATGTAGCACGCAGCAAAAATAGTGATGTTATTTGTCACACAAAGAAAAAAATTAGCTTATCAAATGATAAACTTCAGAACCAATTTTACTCTAGAATTCCTTATTCTCATGTATTTAACACAGTATTTATTTTTCAACAGCAACAAAATTTTTAAAAGTAATTAGTGTTACTGAAAATATCTGTTAAAAGAGTTAAGAAAATTTTATACTGTTTTTCCCTGATATACTTAATGTCCAACTCTCTCCTCTCTGTAAAAAAATGAAAAGGAATGGGAAATTGACAATTAAATAGCTACTGTACATGAATGACCTAAACCTATAAGACACACGGGAGCTATACACTTTGATTGATATAGTTCACATTTTCATTAAATACTGAAGCAAGTACTTCAACTCTAAGCACAAACCCAGAAGGACATAGAAAGACAAATGTAAAGGGAGGAGTTACAAATCTTCAAGAAGGCTAAGTATCCAAGGATTTGGAAGGACAATTGTTTATGTTACTCAAATAGGCAAAAAGTATTGAAAGGAAGAAATGAGATCCAAGGGAAAATGAGGTCTGTACACCTCAAGCTTTTAAAACCAGTTAAAGTATCTGGACATCAGTCAGGCTGATATATGAATTCTATGTACTCTCTTTATAAAGACTTTTGAAGGACATCTCTGAGAACCGCATGTCATTTGATGTGCAAGACTAGTTAAATCATGATGGGTAAAATTACTTCAGAGATGTCTTCTTGGCTTTGTTATGGTAATGAAAATTCTTTACTCACACTTTATCAAACAAGGAAATGGGTGGCTTGGATCAATGTTGCCAAAATTAAACATGTGTAACAAAAGCATCTATACTCATGCCAGGCTCTCTTTATAGTTAATGATACTCTGAAAACAATTCATTTCATTCTAAGGTAGGTCACATAAAACGTTCCCTAAGAGTATCTGTTGTTTGGAAGGAAATTTTGCTTGGTAGCAGACATGCATACTACAAGTGTTTGAAACCAGATTAAACGAACCTCACCCAATCATGTCTGTTCCCGTTATGTGGTCTACTATAGCCTCTCCACATTTTTTCAGACCTCAGTAACTTCTGTTCCTTGAAACATCTACTATTCAAGCCCACCCTTGTCAGAACCAGTCCTGCCAGAGCTTTCACAACCTTATATTCAGTGACTTGCTTCATTTGGAACAGCTGCCCAGAGTATGTCATCATTGATCAGAAACCTTCTCCAGTTTAGCAAAAGTCTGTCAAGCCTGAAAAAATGTCATAACCTTTTTTTTAGCTGATGGAAGTTTTGATTATTTCTGGCCATTGCCATTCCTATGTAGTTAAGACACTTAAAGCTTTTATTATTAATTCATGAGTTTGAAATAGCCATTGTCAATTAATGTGCAAGGTTTAAAACTCATTAAAAACATGTAAAGGTCTTTGAAAGAGCCCGACTATTGATGTCATCTTGTGTGGTGATAAGATTTGAACAGAGAATGAGCAAGGCCTGCCTGGATGGAGAAGGTGTCAGTGGCTCTCAATAGACCTCAATGATTTTCCCATCCTCCCCTGGCTCCTGGCAGATAAACTAACAATAGGAAGAGAGAAGTTCTAGCAGACAGGATGATATCTTTTCCCTTAATTAATTTATTCTTCTAGTCACAGTGACTGCACCAAGGGGAAGTCTATAGCAGACACTGCACCAGAGGGACTCATGCAAATTAGCATGCTTCTATGCTTCCTATGTAAACTGGGGATGCCACCCATATCCTAAATGTATAACAGACAGAAAAATATTCATCTGGGTACACCCACCACTGAAGAACTCACATTTGGACTGATCCTGTGAGATGTCGCTGGATCCAAGGATGGTGATATCTTTCCTTCTATCTTACTCTCTTGCTCCTCCTGTCTTTTCCTTTCCTCCTCTTGCTACTCACTTTTCTTTTCCTTGATACTTAGTTGTGCTTTAAAGTAATTGATAAGAAAATAACCCCTATGCTGAAAGACCTTTTATTAGAGAAACAGATTATTAGGAACACAGTTCTTAGGGAAAAACCAATAAAATTGTTTTGTATTGTTCCTGCAAGTCCTTGTCATGACTCTACTGCCTCTGCAGCCCTGCCATGCAGGGATAGTGTCTTTCAGGGAATCATAACAATTCACCTCTGTCGTTGTCCACTGAGTGAGACGAGACAGTCTGTCTCAGGCAGAAGAGACTTCATGAAATAATTTTGTCCAACATCTTACATTAAATAACATATAATTTACATTGGGTAACAGAACAGATTTAATTAATGTAAAAGCTCTGATAGTATGTGTTTACATTTCAGTGACAAAAATATTTGTTATACTTATATAATTCCTCATCATTCTACCTCACTCTTCAGTACAAAGACCTACTTAAAATTTTGCACTGGGACATAAATAACTAAATTAGAAAGTCTCTTCCTAGCATTGCCAGAGTTCTGCTTTCTGATGTTTATAAAAATCACAAAAGATGAAATTTACCTGTGTTAGATTTCATGAGTTCATTTTCCACAAATTGAGAGAAATAACTGCTTTAGAACTCAATTTGCCTAGTCTAATTAAGATATCTTTGAATGTTTTAGAATAAGATGAAACCTCAGGTTCCTAACATAAACACCAGTGTTGCACTGAAGACAGATTATAAAGAGATCCTATCTGTATCAAAACCCCATGATAACTAGGTCAGATATAGCAACCTGAAGTTACTTGGAATGAAAATCACTGCCTCTGTCTCTATGCCTTCCTTTCCTCATCTTTTAAGACTTGGCATGCATGCAATTACAGAAGCAAATCATTTTAGAGATCCACACCAGAAAACAAATGCCATAAAAATTACTAAGCATTGTGGTTATTTATAAAATACGTAATTTCTTCCTAACACGTACAACTTCTTCTTTCACTTTCTACCATCCCCACAAACTCAACTTCCATTATATCATGGCTTTTTTCTAGGTTTAAAAGGAAGATTTACATTTTTTTTCCCCCATTATACAAAGCAATTCCATCATTTATGGTTATGGGTCTTAACTTACAATCTTTACTTATGTAAAAGACTCACTAAATGCAGGAAGGCTGGTCTTTTATATATGTAAAAATTAAAATATTTCTGTATTTGGACTTTGTACAGGTAAATATTTTGTCTCCTTTTTGATAACTTTATGGAGGAAAGGTTTATTCTCTTACTCAAATCTTGGAGATTAAGAAATCTGTGAAACATACTATAGTTCCAAGTGATTTTTTCTGCTTATGTATTATGGCTGACAAAATGCAAATTTGGGTATGAAAAATTATTAAATTAATTTATAATGTTAAAAAAGCAAGATAGGCTTTAAAAGTCTGTTGAAGAACAAGACATTAACCTTTATATACCTTAAAATACTCACTAGAATTTTACTGATTAATCTTATCTGCATCTAAGCCAATAATAAATTTTAAATAAAATGAACATTACTTTAACAGGAATTAGCATATCATGTACCAATAAAAGGAAATAAATACCCCACTGATTGCCTTCTGCCTTTTGGTGTTTAGTTATTGCATTCTGTCTCTGCATTCAGCAGGGCATAATGGAAGGTTTTATTTCTTATGTGATTACAGTCACAGCTGTTCCCACTTATTGGATTACTTTAACCCACAAAGTGTATGAAAGGGTTGATTATCTATTTTATAATGTAGTTTTAAAGTTCCTCACAGTAATGTTGAAAGAAAAAATATCACTCTTAATGAGGTCCCTCAACAGTGCCTTCATTACATTCACATGGTGATGATCACATAAGGAGAGACTTGCATTCATCCCTAGAGTAACCCCACTGCATAGATGCTTTTGTTTCCCACACAACACTTTAGGACTATATTTTGTAATTCTATAGCAAACATAGCTTTACTGTTTTAATCTAAGTGCAGATTTTTCTTTGTAATGTGTCATATTTATTTAAACTCGGGCAATGTAAAATAACCTACTTTAATAATGTGGGAAGGTAACAGATGCCAAATAATGTGTTACGTAGTGCAGCAAAAGCTAGTCCTTGCAAATGAATCAGAGCAACCAGGATATGTACTGGAAAAGCGTGACAGTCAAAATCATTTGTTACCAAAGGTATTTACAGGGTATCTGCAGGTCTGATCAGCAAAGACTTCTTTAGCTAAATACTAACATTCACAACATAAACATTCCCCAGGCATTAGATCACTTTCTCAAAACTGTGGATAATGGCTGAAGGTAATGCATAAACAAAGCCAGACATTCATACAGTAGTCATAATATTGCCTTAGAGTGAATGGAATGGGTAATATTTGGACCACTGTAACAGATTATCTGAGGGGAAAGGCATCTACTCATTTAATGTTTTCTTCATGACAGCCCTTCAGTCATTTACATTTTTCTTTGAATGTTAAGACAAAGAAGCTCATGTCTACAGTTTTGATCAACTTCTCAAGCATCTGAAATGCCTAAAAAGCTTCTTCAAAAAATGAGTGCACACACTCAGGACATGCTGTCAGTCTTTCTACTGTCACCATCCATTCTTAACCTATCCCATAGAAGAACAATCATTGTGAAAAAGACTTGGATCATCCTAACTTTTCCTAGAATATGGAAAAGAACTCTTGGAAACTATGGTGTAATTTAACATAGAGGCTGGGGAGAATTTGCCCTATTTCTAGCCCATGCTCACTACAGGGAAGAGATGGCTTATATCTATCATTGCCTCCTGGTCCTAAGTGAATTTTTGTTTGAACCATAAAAATAAAATCCTTTGATTGAGCTCAGAAGTAATTTCTAAGATATTGTTCCAGGTGTCCTGGTTTAAGTGAGAAAAGAACTAATTCTGTTCAGTGATTTTACTTCTCAGCTGAGTTCTTCTAACTAACTGCACTGTCTGAAGTTAGCATCATGTTTCCACAGACAGTGTTTGCTTCTAGCAGTATAACACCCCATGTTTAGAGTTACTACCAAGGATTGGTGTGCAGACCAAGGCTACTGCTGGATCTTGTGTACCACATTGGAGGGTGCAGAAAGTGAAAGGCTGCACCTGCAGTGAGGAGCAGACAGGAGAGGTGACCTTAAACTGACCAACAACGTATTCCATCCCATATACATCATATTCAGTATAAAGCTGAGGGATCTGAAGGGTCTTTGGCTCTTCTCCCATCTTGGACAGCTTTGCCAGCTTGGCTTGGCTTGGCTCGGGTTCCCTTCAGGTTCCTTTCTAGGAGCATCCAAGGAGGACTCTGTCTGCTCTCCTTTCGATCCCAGTTGGTGTGTTCCTGAATCTGGTACCAGAATCGAGCTCCTGAACACAGCTCCCGTCTGCCGTGGGGCCCAGTCTGGGACTCCTCTGGTGCCTGCTCCACAGCATCAGTGGTGCTGGTGATGTAATTACCATCAGGGGGGTTGGGTTCAATACTGGTTTTGTATATTTTTGTGTATATTACATTTTTTTAATTATTATTATTTTCATTTTCATTAAAGCTGTTCTAGTTTCCTTTTTTAATTGCTAAGTCTTTCTCCCTTATACCCTTTCTCTTCCCCTTTGGGGAGGGAGGGGGGTTAACAGAGAGCTTCTGTTATAGGTCTAATGGTCTTCCCTGACCCTAAACCATGACACCAGAACACCATATTTTCTATGTCAAAAAATTTATTTAATTAGCTATTTATTTAATTAGTTAGATTCTCAGATTGGAAAAGAAAAAGAAAGGAAATAAACCTCACAACAGACAGTAAAATTGGTTTAATGTAAGTTTTGTAGAAGAATGTTTTCCTTATGCAATGTGACATCTGGAAGTTCATGCTGTATGTCTGCTGATATCTGAGTATCAGAAAGGTACAAAGGTTTATTTCCACTGACAAAATACACCTGTTCTTCAAGGTTTGTGCATTTTCAAAATGGCCAGTGAAGCTTTAGCAAACCAGTAACTCTATTTCAATCATTAATGGGCATTTTCTAATTCCTTCATAAAGGTGCCACACACTCACAAACAAATGAGGAGATGAGTAATATACTGCTTATATATAACTGATGCTACATACTGTTTGGATAGATTGTACTTTTTGAAGAGTACTTCAGTTGTAGTGGAGTCCTTAGGGCTAACAGTGAAGTCCAGTAAACATGATCTTTGCCTTTAATAGCACAAGGATGTAGACTTTATATTGATGTGGCATTACAGGGTGTCATGACTTCTCTGGCTTTGGCTTCATCCGAGCTAATTTTAGCTGATTGCAAAAATTTTACAGTGATCTAGTGACTATTGCACGACTTGTTGCATCAGAAGCCCTGAGAACACTGTGTATGGAAAAAGTCTTACACATAAAAGTGGTGTCTCACTGTGAAAAAACTCTTGTGTCAGCTAAGGCTGAGTGAGGCTGCTGAACAGCTTCCAAACTTCAGCTAGGAGTGCCTAAGAAGGAATGAAAGTGTGATAAAAAAACACATGAAAACAAATTCAAGCTGACAGCACCACTGAAGGAGAAGAATCAAATCCCTCCCCAACTTAGTGAACATCATATTCTTCTCAGGGATGACCTCAGGGTGCCATAAAATTGTTCTTACCCACACCCTCATCCTGTTTGAGGTAGGTTGGTCAGATTTAGGGTCCAGATTGATACTGAAAGGGTAAACTTAACATAGAAAAAAAGGGTAATCATTATGAATGGTTATTTTGTATAACAATTTATGAATAAGGCTCTTCCTGTATTAATAGGACAATTGGAATATTATACTGATTAAACAGTTATCAGATTAACAAAAATTCATGGCTCCATCTAAGTTGCACTTTCTCTTTTGGCTGTAGCAAGATTTTGAGTATAGCTTTGTTTCCAGACTAACTTTTAGAAAGATGTTGTCTGGTGTTAATGAGACACTGACTGTGGCAAGAAGACTATTTAGGGTTTTTTTTTTCTACAATCAATAAGACTGGGATTCTCTCAGTTTACTTTTCTCTTCAAAATACCTAGGAAATGTATGATGACAAGGAATCTCACAGAGTGAAAGGAAACTTCTGTGGTTATACAGTTACAAAAAAAAGTCACTATGCATTTCTGGAACAATGAAGAAATTGCATATGATAATATTACATTTGATAATAAAACACATCATTTAAGTTTTTGTATTAATTTTCAACTAAAACAGTTTCTAACACTAACCCAGTTTCTGAATCAAATCAAGACAATAGTACCTTTTTTTTTTCTATAAAATATTAATTTATAGGACCATCCTGAAATTTATTTATTTTAAAATGAATATAACAGGATGAAAGCAAGCAGGCAAATACAAAAAAAAAAAAACACAACAAAACAACCCACACATTTTTAAGAGTAATTTCCAGAAATATCTCTTACAAGTGTTACTAAAATCAGAAGCTCTCTATGTAAAAAAAAAAATAAAATAAAAATTACTTATTCCCTAAACAGCTTCAAACATTGGTCTCATTTATTCTGGTGTGTCAGATTACTCTGGAGGACTGCTTTATTGAGGCAAATACCTGGAGGGAATTTGCCAAGAGTACACCAGTTTATGAGCCATCCTCAGGCACACTACCTCTAATACTGTCCTGATTTCAGCTGGCATAGTTAATTTTTCTTCCTATTTTTTCTTTCACTGTACCTGATACAGTGCTGTGTTTTGGGTGATAATGATGTTGAAAACATTGATACTTTAGTTGTTGCTACGCAGTGCTTACACTAAGTCAAGGACTTTTTATTTTTTCATACTGCCCTGATAGTGAGTAGCTGGGAGATTGGGAGGAGACACAGCCAGGACATCTGACCCCAACTGGACAAAAGGGGATATTCCATAACATATGATGTCATGCTCAGCATATAAACCGAAGGGAAAGCCTGCCAGAGGGCTGCTGCTTGGGAACAGGCTGGGCATCTGGTGGTAAGCAATTGTTTTTCTTTTGCATCATTTACCTTTCTTTGGGTTTATTTCTCTCTGTTTTTGTTACTTTGTTTTTTGTAACAATTTATTTGTAGTAATAATTTTATTTTTTTTTTATTTCAATTTTTAAACTGTTCCTATCTTAGTCTGTGAGTTTTCTTACTTTTTCCTCTTTTGAGTCTCTCTCCCATCCCACTGTGGTGGGGGAGTAAGCAAGCGGCTGTGTTGGTTAGTTGCCAGGTGGAGTTAAACCACATCAGTTACAAGGAAGGGTCTGGATTTCTGGGCACTCAGCCTTTTTCATTTCCTCCTGGGAGGGTTTAACTGCCTGTTAAGAATGAAGAAGTGGGTAGTAGTGTAGGAAGTGCTACAGGTAACAGGCAGCTTTCTTCTCCCTGTCCCTGCCCCTTGCAACCTTCAGGCAAATGTTGGTTGCAATTGTTAATTGCAAATTGCAGGTGTCCAGAAAGAAACAAGTCTTGCTTATAAAAGCAGTGTTGTGTGGAAGGAAAATTAACAATAAATCCATTGTTCCAAAATACCTGTAGATCTACTCCATACATGTGTTTATTGCTAGTGTGCAGACAGACCCAAGGGTGAGGATGGAGGTGTTGTCAATGAGAAATGGTTCAAAAATAGCAGGAAGGACTGAACAGGGTTCTGTGCAATCCCCACACTGTGGAAATACCTTTAATGCTCTGAACTGATTTCTGACATGTACTCAGAGAAGTGGTTGGTCAGCGAGCAGACTGGAAGCAGTGGACTTCTTAATGAGCTAATAGATCTGACAACATTTCATCTTCCTCATGTGATGTGCTGGCACTACAGTTCGGGGCCTAAAAAGTAATCCCACAATGGCAACCAAAAGAATGTTTCCCAGGTTTGTGAAACACACTCTTGTTAAGCCTCTATCCAGATGTTTATCTCTGCAAATCAACTAACACTTCAGTTCTAGGGACACTACTGCCTGTTCACAAATTCTGTTCTTGACTGTTCTGGCCTCAGATATTGGGAAGTATAAGTAACGTCAATGAATAATGAATGAAGGATAGCCAGAAAGAGTAATTGTGATAAAACGGATCACAATACAGGTGACTGTTAGGCAGACCTGAGTCACTTTGCAACTCTGTACTCAGTGTTCACTTCTCATTAGCCAGTATCAAAAATGGATAAGTAGGAAGCAGAGTATCTTGCCTATGTCAGAGACTTTTTAGAGAGATGCCATGAAGAGACAACGTGTGGGAACTAATGTATGGTGGTAAGTCAGGGTGATGGGAATATTTGTTAGGACAATTCCAAATGAAGGTATTCCCAATTCCAGTCATTCAGGTGTAGTAGAGAAGTCTGTAAGGACTTCAAGGTTTTGAGTTTTCTATGTGGCCTAGAAACTAGTTTTCTCCCACAATGCTCCCAGGAAGATACCAGAGGCAAAATAATAATGCTAGTAAGGAAATATTCTTTCAAGTATACTGCAGGCAACACTGCTCATGGACAAATTTCACATCTAGTGTTGACTAGGTGAGGACCTAAGCTTCCTTTGTATTCAGAGAGAATGCTTTCAAGATGTGCGGGTTTTGGCTGAGATAGAGCTTCTTCACAGTAGCTAGCACGGGGCTGTGTTTTGGATTTGTACATGGAAACAGCGTTAATAACACAGGGATGTGTTAGTTATTGCTGAGCAGTGCTTACACAGAGTTAAAGCTTTTTCTGCTCCTCTCATCATCCCACCAGCAAGAAGCTGGGGGAGGATACAGCCAGGACAGCTGACCAAAGTGATATTTCATACCATATGATGTTGCATTCGGTGTATAAAGCTGAGGGAAGAAGGAAGGGGTGAAGTGGTGGCATTTGTCTTTCCAAGTAAGAGTTACCCGTGATGAAGCCCTGCTTTGCTGGAGATGGCTGAACACCTACCTGCCGATGGGAAGTACTGAATTAATTCCTTGTTTTGTTTCAGTTGCACATGTAGCTTTTGCTTTACCTATTAATCTGTCTTTATCTCAAATCACAAGTTTTCTCACTTTTACTCTTCCAGTTCTCCCATCCCACTGGGGAGAGGTGAGGGAACAGCTGTGTGGTGCTTAGTTGCTGTCTGGGGTTAAACCACTATACAAGGACAACTAATAACCCTACAGTAAGGCACAGTAACCGTAAGGTGCACCAGAACACAGTGTAATCCTATGAGAACTAAACTCTACTGCTTTGTAATATTATATTATTGCTATTACCATGATGTTTATAAAGAGGTAACATGGGAAAAACATCACATTTGCTTAACCACCAACTAATATGGTCACTTACAGTTTCTGTAAGTGGTTATGCAACTTATGATGTCATTGTTTTTGCTATATGAAAAATATGAAAATGAGTCATGTAATATGAGTCAAGTAATAAGTCTTTTTTATCACTATACACAGCTTTTTAAATTTAGGCAAAGAGGATGTAAACTTCATTCAGAATACTG
This sequence comes from Actenoides hombroni, assembly GCA_024336885.1. Classification (NCBI taxonomy): domain Eukaryota; kingdom Metazoa; phylum Chordata; class Aves; order Coraciiformes; family Alcedinidae; genus Actenoides; species Actenoides hombroni. Next base: position 87,095,169 of record WUAM01000287.1, on the reverse strand, counting down.
CTTTCTTATTTAATAGTTTTTTGCTCCAACTTAGCACTGTGACATAGAATGTTCAATGTAAATGGCAGAAAAGAATGCAACTCATAGCCCTTTTAGGATTTTAGGTTAGTTTTGTGGTGTTAGTTAGATCCTATGTAATTACTTTAAAATATTTTATTTATCTATGTACCTGGTTTGGGTTTTGGTTTTTGTTTTTGTTTTTGTTTTTTTGTTAGTTGGTTGGTTGCTTTGTTTGTTTGGGGTTTTGGTTTTTATTTGTTTGTTTTGTTGTTATTTTGTTTTGTTGTGGTTTTTTTTTTCAGTTGGGTTGGGTTTTTTTATCCTTCTCATATGCAATGTATATACATTCCCATAAAAATGATACCTAGAAAGCCATAAATCTTTGTTACACAGTTCTTAGCTTTCGTATTTTTTTGGAAGCAAACAACTACAGAAGCATCAAGGCAACAGAGAAAATGCCCTCTATTTCTCAGGAATGGATGGATATCTAGCTTCTGAGATATTTTACTAGACCATGACTGACATGGCATTTCCCTTCAGTCTCTCCTGATACCTCATAGCACCTCATTCTTTTATACAATTATTAACAATTACTATTTTACTGGAAATCAGACATTTTTGGCAAGAAATGAAAGAAATAACAAACAAACAAAGAACTTTTAATTAATCTTAAGTAACTTGAAATAAAAAGTACTTTTTAAATATTGATTGAAAAGAAGTGTTTATATTTTGGTGGTCTAGTTTTGTGTCTTTCTTCATATATTCCACAATTTTATATAGCTGCTGAAGTGCAATCCATAAGGCAGCTCATTATCCACTTTAAGTTGTAAAATTCTATCCGTATTTTCAATCTGAAGAGTATATACTTGATTATAGTTGGTATGAGGGGCTTGAAACACATTGCAGATAATCAAATGTAAATTAGCGTAGGGAGTGTTTTGCAACTTATGTATTAGTGAACCAGCTTCATGTAAGTCTTACCTTTGGCTTTCTTCTTGCTCTCTCCTATGGATTTCTCTCCATTTGACCCTCTTAAAGGCATGCATGCATATAGAAAAAAAGTGTTCACCCCCAAGAACTGCTCCCTAAGCAATGTTAATGACTCCTCTGTATTCTGTGTCCACAGAAAAGAATGTTAGCACCTGCTGAAGGTGAAATAAAGAACACAAAAACAGAGTAATTCATATGGCACTTTCCAAATGCATTTTCCTTGAAAAGCGCTATAAGAAGAAGGAGTTTTATACTGGAAGAGGAGAGTATTACATTACTTTCATTATGGATGCCTGGGTTCTGTAGGGTTAATAAACTGCATCCTTCCACTGAAAGTGAGTATGAAGATCTCAGAGATATTTAGCATTATTCTTCCCTCCCTTTTTGTTATGAAAAAGGAAGATAGAAGCATAAATTACTTTTCACCCAGTCCACACAAAGACTAAATTCAGAGATGAAATAGAATGGAGAAAGTTGATGAAAAGAGTTTCATATTAATTGTCGGAAAAGTAGATGGCTGCAAAAAGCCTCCTAAAATCCAATGCACTTCAGCTTTAATCCTTTCATGTCATCAGCTCTTGGCACACCAAATGAATAATTTTAAAAAGAAAGAAAATGAGAAGGCAGAACTATGAGATGGGACAAATGAAAAGAGGTGTGATACAACTGCAAATGGAGGTTAGAAAGAAGAAAAAAGTAGAAAAATAGAAAGACATTTGAGATAATTTTAGTAAAAGGATTAAAACATAAGTGCAAAGTTTTGAGAAGAAGGTGAGAAATGGTGGTGGGTATTGGGAAAAAAGCAGTGGAAGAGAACCAGTAACTGAATGAAGAAGTAAAATTTTTAGTGTTGCAAGTTGAGCCAGAGTGAGAGGACAGGGGAGAGAAGAGCAGAGAGAGGTATAAAATCTTCAAAAAAGTACATAAAAAATCAAGTAAGCCATCATATAAAAAGGAAATTAATAGACTTTAAATGAAACAATTGAAAAACAAGTAAAGGTAAAAACATAATGAAAATGACAGATAAAATTGGTAGTTGCTCATAACACTAAACATACTGTCATATTATTAAATTACTATGTTGTAAATAAAGCAATCGACATTTGTGTTACCCTTTTTCAAGAACAATGTCTAACAGGAGCTCTGAATACACTTCTAATTAGAAGGATCTGGTCCAAAGCCACATATAACACTTGGAACCTTTGTACTGACTTCAGTATTAGATTAGATACTAACTATAAAGATGCTGAAGTACAATCCATGGAGCACATCATTAGCTACTTCAAGTTGTTTCAACTTTATTTGCATCTTAAAACTTAGATAAGGGTTTCTTCTTCAGTTAAAATCACTGTGTCTTTATTCAAAATGTTAATATTTAAAAAAAAAAACAACACATACTTTCCATCATGATCCCTTCCATGATCTGCAGGGGATTCTCTTCTATTGTTCCTGGAGCACTTCCTTTTAGATGGCAAAGTTTTGGCCACTGTGAGGAGAGGCCAAGGCTGTCCTTTACTGAACAGAACCAATTCCAGTTGTCTCCAACAGACCTACTGGAGGGCACAGCTGAGCCCATCAACAACGTCACTGGCACCTCTGGGAAAACATGTTTAAGAAATGGCAAAATACCACACAGAAGACTGAGGAAAAAGAAAGAAGAGTGATAAACAACCCAAGGTCAGTTGATAAAGAAGAGGATGAGGTGCTTTAGATGCCAGAGCAGAAATTCCCTTGCAGCCCATGGAGAAGACTATGGTGAAGCATAGTCAGGCTGTTCCTCTGCAGCCCAGGGAGCAGATAGCCACATTGCAGTCCTTGGAGTACCCGACACTGGAGCAAGTGGACGCTCCCTAAAGAGAGCCTGAGGAGAGCCCACAATGGATCAGGCTTATCCTGAAGGACTACAGTGCATGGAAAGGACCCACATTAGAGTATGGGAAAAGTATGAGGAAGAAAGAGTGTCGGAAACGATTTGTTACGAACTAATTGCATTCCCCCATTCCTTATCTCCCTACACCGTGAAGGAACTGAAGTTGTACTCTATACACACTGCAGGGGGAAAGAAGCGGAGACTAGGAAAAAAAGGGGAAGGTGGATGGGAAGTGTTTTCATTTTTGTTTCTTACCACATAAGTCTATATTAATCAGCAATAAATTAAATCTATTTTCTCCATGCCAAATTTGTTTTGCCTGTGAAAACTATAGGTAAGTGATCTCCCTGTCATTAACTCACAAGCTTTTTTATTTTATTTTCCTCCCCTGTCCTGTTGATGAGGAGTGAGAGAACAGCTGCGTTGGTGTCTGGCAGCTGGCCATTGTCAACCCACCACAGCACCATTTATTTACACCATGCTACAATGACTACTTGTATATTTCCACCCTTCTCATGTATATATGCCTGCTTGATCACAGTCTGGGTAGATAAATGCACATACTAGAGATTAAGAAAGCATTTAGACATAGTTCTCTGTATTATACACAGTAATCCAGGTCTTTGTTTACATTTACTTGGCACAAGAAAAATATATCCCCCAACTTCACATCTACTTCTCTCCCGCACCTGAAGGTAGACTAACCCCTATTTTAAGAATAACACTTGAAGCTGGCTGCACAATTAGTGCATAGTAACAGATTTGGAGAAGTAACATGAAATTGTAAACCTGATACTTTACTGCTTTGTCATAATGTGGTGAAATGCACCACAGAAAAGAAGAGAGACCACAGGGAAATTCAGAAGTAACCAACTGCAGCTTCCCATCTTTAGCTGTAAGTTGTGTTTCTCAATTAGATGCCATAAAATGATCTATGTGAATCTGAGTGATAACATTATTAACACACTGCTAAATTAAAAATTACTTATGTTGGTCATCTTAAATGAGAGCAAAATATTTTTTACCCACTGGGAGAAGAAAGACTGTCTATTCTTCAAATGTGTTCAGTATGCCTAGCCTAATCCCTGACTAGGGACTCTACACGTTACTACAATTCAAAGGTTGAATCATAATAATTATGTTAGAGAATTAAAAAAAGAGTATTGGGACTAATTTTATATCCTTACACTTGAAAATCCAGACTCCTTTAGTTATCTTCAGTCAAGCCATACAAGACTCAGAGGGAGTCATAAAAGGAACCAAAAATAACCTTACATAGCTTTTCTAGGCATAAAAATGTCATACTTTCACCTCAGAATTTTCCTGGGACAGAATTAAATTCTGTGTATGTCTCACTTGAACAATGAAAAATTTCTGTTCTAAAACCTTTTTTCTAGAATTAGGTTTTATGTACAATTAAGAAAAAATGCACATAATCTGCTTTAAACTTTGTGCTCATAAATAACCTGGTAGTCTGAGCAAGTGTCAGTGATGCATGAGTGTAATGAGTCATAAGATGGTTAAGTGGCAAGCAGTCACAAAGCCAAGAGCAAGTGGGGCTCTTCAGCAGGAGAGAGTAAGTATGTCCATTTCATATTAGACTTCAGACCCTAACTGTGTTGACTTTATTCATCATAATTAAACTGATTTTACATGAAAAGAGAACATGCTTTATTGTTAAACCACGATAACCTCTATTTAAAAACTCTCAAAGTTTAAATAGAGCAAAATTATGATTTATGTTTTTTAAAGATAAACTTTTTTTCTCTGTGTGAGGGATAACTGATCACTACAATTACACTCTAGGTTTCCATTACTAGAAGTCCTTTGAAATAGTGCAGTTATGGCAACCTGAAAAGTTAAGGATGAGGAAAATTAACCCCTTAGTGGAGCACATATGCTGATATTTCCAATATTGCTATTCCCTCAAAAGGTAGTATAAGGAAGCACTGCAAAATCGATTTATTTATTTTCAAAGGTAAATTTGAAAATAATTATTTATCAGTACTAATAACAATTTTCATAATAATGAAGAAGTTGTCCAGAATCATAATTTAAAAAACAGAATAAGAAAGGCAGGACAGAAAAAGGCACACAATATGACTTTGAAGGACAAACTTGTGCTCTAAACACAAAACAAGAAGTACTTCACACATTTATGCACTATGGAAATTTTATAAGCATCTCAGCTTTCCTTCTTATTGCATTTTGTACCTCTCAGAATGAATTGATATTCTTTAACTGCACTTTATTTCCATTTTGAAAGACACAAAGAATTTCCTGCATGGAAATACTCCAGAAAGATTTCTAGGGTTAGCTTTACAATGAAGACATTTCCAAATCAAACACAACTATGTTGTGCATTAGAATGTGGTATTTTTGCATCTAGATTAGCATCAAATCAGTTGTATTGAACAGTTTTACTCTGCCAGTAAAAAATTAATCATTATTATTGTGTTTGGCTTTATGATCTCATAAATAGTGCACAAAGTACTACAAGTCAGCATGTCTCTTCAGTCTGAATAAAAAAATAGATACTGTATGCAGTCTTGCTAGATTGTCCCCCTGCCAAGATTAATAGAAGTACTTAGATTCTTTATGATACATGAAAATGTTGAGCTAGGAGAGGTATTTCTTAGCAATCTTTTTCAAAAAAAAAAGCATTGTTGAAACAAAATGTAGACTCAGTGGTATTTACAGAAATCTTTGAGTGGGTTATTTACATACAGAGTACTGCATTTCCTCATTGCTTTCCAATTCCATCGAGGTTCATAGAATCATAGAATGGTCGGGGTTGGGAGGGACCTCTGCAGATCATCGAGTACAACTCCCCTGCCAGCACAGAGTTCATTCTCTATCAGGATTCAGGTTTTTTTGTGGTGTTTTGTTTTGTTTTGTTGGGGTTTTTTAGGGAAAATCTTAGTAGTTTTAAAAGAAAATGAATACATGCAATCTCCTTAATGAAGAATATTTAAGTGAGGCTCCTTTTTTTTTTTTTAGTTTACACATTTGAAGCTATGAAACACAGAGTTTCTTTTATTTGCAGATCCTGGGAATTAGGCAGTCCTGAAAAATGTAAGGCCTGATTTTTTAAGGCCTTCTGACTCACATAAATATTTCCACTTGTAAAAAAGGGAATGCAGAAGTGAATGCTTTTGCAGAACAGGTATGACTTTTTTTCAGTCAGTTATATCAGGACAATATGGTGCGTCCACTTTGAAATCCTCTGCCACAGTCACAATGAACACACAGGCTGCGGTCAAATCTGTACCACTTAAAAAACTGGTGGATCCAGTGCTTCTATTGAATCCATTAATATGTCTTTGCTGTTTGACTCAGGTACTGACTTGCAGAGGAGATTATGACTGGGAGAAAGTGGAAAGAGGTGAGAAAGCAGAATCAAAATTTTTATACATAGATGTATACATGCATATGTATGAATTTCTTAATCTTAATTCTACAAACATCCTTCCTGGTATATATAGTTTCCCAGCACTGCCAAGTGCCTGTGTCTTAATAGATAATCAATTGGAACATATATTTAGTGTTAGTCAATTTACAGGAATACCATGGGGATCAATTTATCACAAATTGTTCATTGATTTCCATAATTGACATGCTTTCTCCAAATCATGCAAATGGGAATTACATTACTAGTGGCTTTAGCAGTTTGAACTACTTTGTATAAAAAAAAAAAACAGTATAAATAAATTAGCACTAACACTCTTTAAAACTAGTATTACTATAGCTCTTTTTCCTGACATTGGTAATATACCATGAATCATTGAGAGTATCTGAAAACAATATATGCCTTAGCTATGTCTAGAGGTAAGATTATACTACAGTCAAAAAATCCCTTGACTCATTTGCTCACAAATATGAACATTTAAAGCCATTTGTGATATCCTTGGCTCTTTTCTTGCCTTTTAGCTGCCAGTATATAGCCCATGAATCACCACTGGTATTGTTTTACCTAACATCTGCTTACTCTGAAAATCTTGTTGGCAAACAAGAAAAAAAATCCAAGAACATATTTTTTATATGTTTGAAATCTTGATATTTCATCCAAATAGTTATTATTAATTCAGATACAACTGTTAAAGGAAAAAAACCAAACCAAACCAAAACAGAAAAGAAGAAGGAATTAGTACTGACATGCAAAAGAAGTTTAATAATAGACTTCAGTTCTTTGTTCTTTTGATTATCCCTGAAATGTGTTTCATCCATTCTAGGTATGAGATTATTTAACTGACAATTTGTGAGCTGTTTAAAAGCATGGCATTTCCAATGCTAGCCTGTATCTCTAGTATTATAATCTATTGCTTCTACTCCTTATTTATAGCATTTTGTGTTCCTGTTTTTCAAGGCTTCTATTATCATAACAGACCTGTATTTCTCCGTATTGCATCACCACATTAGTTAGAAGTGTCTTATTCTTCACAAAATCGCTGCGTGTGTCTCCTTCTAAACAAAATCATGGTTCTGCCATACATAGAATCACAGAATGATCTGGATTGGAAGGGACCCTTAAAGATCATCTAGTTCCAAACCCCCCAGACATGGACAGAGACACCTTCCACTAGACCAGGCTGCTCAAAGCCCCATCCAACCTATCCTTGAACACTCCCAGGGAGGGGGCATCCACAACTTTCCTAGGCAAGCTGTTTCACTGTCTCACCATCCTCACAGTAAAGAACTTCTTTCTGATATCTAATCTAAATCTACCCTCTTCCAGTTTAAAGTCGTTAGCCCTTGTCCTATCCCTACATGCCCTTGCAAAAAGTACCTCTCTAGCTTTCTTTTAGGCCCCTTTTAGGTACTGGAAGGCTGCTATTAGGTCTCCCTACAGCCTTGCCTTCTCCAGGCTGAACAACCTCAATTCACAGAATCACACAGAATTGTCCCAGTTGGAAAAGACCTCTAAGATCATCGTGTCCAACTATCAAACCCCCAGGAAAACAAACAAACAAACAAACAAAAAAAAAAAGACACGCCAGTAGAACCACCTCACCATCCCACTAGAGCATGTCCTGAAGTGCCTCATCTACACTGCTTTTGAATACCTCCAGGATTGGTGACTCTACCACCTCCCTGGGCAGCCTGTTCCAGCACTTGACTATTCTTTCAGTAAAGAAAATCTTCCTAATATTTAGTCTAAACTCCCCATGGTGCAACTTCAGGCCATTTCCTCTAGTCCTGTCATTTTTTGCTTCAGAGAAGACGCAGAGCCCACCTCACTACAACCTCCTTTCAGGTAGTTGTAGAGAGCAATAAGGTCTCCCCTCAGTTTCCTCTTCTCTAGGGTAAACAATCCCAATTCCCTCAGCTTCTCCTCATAGGACTTGCTCTGCAGACCCTTCACCAGCTTGGTTGCCCTTCTCTGAACTCACTCCAGCAACATAATGTCTTTCTTGTGGTGAGGGGCCCAGAACTGAACACAGTACTCGAGGTGTGGCCTCACCAGTGCTGAGTGCATTGTCACAGTCACTTCCCTGGTCCTTCTGGCCACACTGTTTCTGATAGAGGCCAGGATACAATTTATCTTCTTGGACACCTGGGCACAACTGCTGACTCATATTCAGCCAGATGTTGACCAACATCCCCAGAACCTTTCCTGTGAGGTAGCTTTCCAACCACTCTTCCCCAAGCCTGTAGCATTGCCTGGGGTTGTTGTGACTGAAATGCAGGACCTGGCACTTGGCCTTACTAAACCTCATGACATTGACTTCAGCCTATCGATTCAACTGGTCCATACCCCTCTGCAGAGCCTTCCCACCCTCAAGGAGATCAACACTCCACCCCAACTTGTTGCCACCTGCAAACTTGCTGAGGAAGCACTCAATCCCCTCATCTAGATCATTGATAAAGATATTGAACAAGACCAGCCCCAAGACTGAGCCCTGGGTGACATACTGGTGACCGGATGTCAACTGGATTTATCTCCATTTACTACAACTCTCTGAGCCCTGCTAGCCAGCCAGTTTTTAGCACAGTGAAGGGTACACTCTCAGACTGTCCTCGGAGGAGAGGTGTTCCAGCCTCCTGATCATCTTCTAGACATGCTTCAACAGGTCCATGTCCTTCTTGTGTTGGGGGCTCCAGAGCTGGGAAAAACATAAGGAAAACATAAAAAAGATTAGCCATAGCTAAACAATCTGTTACAGATGAACCACATAAAAATTAAGTTCTAGTTGTTTAAAAAACCCTCTCAAATAAAGGAAGTCTGACAATCCTTGCTCCTGAGGCCTTTTAAAAACCAGGATAAAGAATGTAGCCTGTTACTAGCAATGGCAATATTGGCTACACAGCTCCACAGCATTAAATGAAGTCTCCTCTGTTTAGGGATTCTCAGGGGGGTTCAGTGCTGTTCTCAGTATCTGACTACTATAACATGTCCATGCACAAAAGCATACCTGGTTTCTTCTAGTTAACTATTTCTTCATTACTTCAAGAATGGAGCAGTTTCTAATATACTTTGTAGTAAATATTTAGGGATTAGTTCAACTGTCCACCACTGCTGATAGGTTCAGCTTTGGCCAGTGACGGGTCTCTCTTGGAATCATCTGGAACTAGCTGTGTCAGACATGGGCAGTTGCTTCCCACAGAAGCCACCCCTGCAACCTGCCCTCTACTAAAACTGTACCATGTAAACCGAATACAAGAAGCAAAGGATTTCATAGAGCCTCCATCACATATGGCAGTACCAAGGAGATGTCTCAGATACACTAGGTCATTTTGATTAGCACTTGACACAGTTGGGCAATCACACAAATCCCATAGGCAATATGGTTAATGAAAACTGTTCAGCTGACCAAGCATGTTTAATGGTGAGACAAATAACTCAGGAAGCTCAGTTGGATATATTGATTAGAGACCTGGTTCTCTTGCTTTAACGTTGAAGACTGGGGCCATTTTAGATGCTCAGGTGAAATACAAGATGCAACATCAAGTTGGCAGATATGACAGATGACCCACAGAAGCAAAATCTTTGATAACCAGGAAGGGAGCTAGTCCTGGAACACCTGAGTACTGTAGGTGCCCTAAAATAAGCAAAGATTTTTTTTTTTTTCTCTCCCCCTCACCCCTAAGTACATAAATAGAATAATAAAAAGCTCATCAGAATTAAGAGGTTATAAATCTCCATTTTAGAAGAGTACTCTAACCATCAGCCTTACATATGCTCACAAGTCAAGTTAACATTTAATTACATTATCCATGGTGGAGCCACTTTGGCAGAAGGAATAGAGAGTATACCTCACTCCTAAAAAACCTTCAGACTAATAAATAGTCTCAGAGGAAATGTAGTCACGAGTTCTTGAATTCAAGAACAAAGTGAACCTGTGTCTGTCATGTTTTTCATGATCCTGTTGAACGAAAAAGTGATGAGTGCCATCATGGCTGTGTTTGGGGTTTTTTTTGTGAGGTTTTTTTTGTTAGTTTGTTTGGTTTTGTGCATCTGTTTTTGTGTTTATTTGTTTGGTTTTGACTGTTTTGGCTTAATGTTTGTTTTATGTTTTTTTGTTGTTGTTTGGTTTTATTTTTCAGAAAAATAAGGAACGGGTTCAATATTTGACTCATGTTAGGCAGTTCAAATTGTTCTAGACATTCCTACTTTGCATGAGTGTATTTCTCTCCCCACAGTGAGCTTGCTACTAATACAACAATAATAAAATGTATACAAAATGTGTAGACAGACTGCTCTTGAGCAGCTTACTTTGTGTATTAGGAACCAGCAAGTTATATCAGTAATCAACAACTCATCTTTAAGTGACTTCTTGCCACTATAATATTTTTACTGTACACAATACAAGGGGAAAAAGACCTTTCATATTCAATTTCCTTTGTGAGTCTCCAGACTTATGATGAGGAATTTATTCTGAATATTACTTTGTTTGAAGATGTTGACAAAATACACACTGATTTGTGAAAGAGCACATCAAACCTTTTAAATCCTTTTTTATACATTAAATAGATTATTGTAGCCTAATGTTTGTAATTCTTCAGTGTCTAACATACTGTGATTATTTGCATCTACAGAAAATGAGTTTAAGATGGAAGAAAGAATATACTGTCTTCATCTGCTAGTGTGTACACTTGCTTTTCTCAGGAATAAAAAACTACACAAGACAACAGAGGATTACATTCCCTCTATTTGATTCTGTAATATCTCCCAAGAATTTGTATGAGATCTTGTAATAACGGATGACAAGGATCGGGGAACATTAGTCAAGATCTTCAACATGCAGGGAATCACCAAAGCGAGGTATTATATCCGTATTTCATTAAGAAAAAAATAGTTCCTTTACATTAAAACTTGTGAAGATTGATCACTGGAGGCAAACTATTTTATGAAAGAGATTTTCAAAGGTACAAACAATTTTATGCTACCAGTTCCCATTTACTTTCAATAAGATTTGGGTACCTAACTGGTCTTGGTGCCTTATAAAAGATCTGAGTGGTAGTTGCACTTTTGCCCTGTACTACTCTCTAGTCTATTAAATGAAATATAATTGTCATTCTCATAATTAATCCAGGTAATTTTGAACAATTATTGACTAATGTACTGCCATATATTTTTATGCTCTACAATATTCCATTTAAACAACAGACTCATCTAATATTGATAAAGAACCTTTTAGTGACAAGAAATGTATAAAATGTCTTTTTTAATCTAATCTTCTTTAATGTAATCTGGTACTTCTGAAAAAAGATTACTTTATGGCCATTTACTGAGTTCTTTTCCTATGCATAACTCAAGAGGAGTAATGAGCAAGCAATAAAGTCAGGATACAGAATGCTTCTTAGATAGCCAGTGCAAACAACACAAGAGCATGAAAACCCATTATACAAGAGATTTAGAGGAATTAAAAAGATGAAAGTAGAAGTGAAAAATTTCACATAGTTGCATAGATGCAGGGAAAATCTTACTAAGTATCATGTATACAATTTTAATCTCCACAACAGGTAAGAAAATACGTAGGAAACAGCTTTTCTTCAGCACATTAATTTCTATGACCATAGATGAGAGTAAAAGGAGAGTTGACAGTCATTGATATATTCATTTTTAAAAAGAGTATTCTAACCTTGAGAGAAAATATGTTTTCTTTTTTATTTCTCAACTAAGAACAGGAGATTTTGTGAATGACACAGTATTTTTTTCCAGTCAGTCTTTTTCTTTTCTGAGTTGCTGCCTCACTCTTCAGCACTATCCAGCAGGCAGCTTGCTTCATGATAACCCCCCCACACACATTCTTTTCAACCAAATGTATTGATTGTTGTCTCAGACTATAATAGGTTTTAAAGGATGACGTGATGCAAAAGAGACCTGTGAAACACACAGGTCCCCAAAGTATAAGCAAAATAAAAAACCGAAGTTGTCTAATGTATAAGAACAAATCACCGTTGGTCAATTACTGGACAATGAAGGAACACAGCCTTTGGAGATGGGCAGAACTTGTTTTAGTAATAACAAAGACAACACAGAACAAGTCTTCCAAATACATAAAATACAGTAGGTTTAGATATAACAAGGAATTTAAAAACCATGTAGGAAGAACAAGATGTTAATCATGTTAAAAACCATAGAGATCATCTCACATAGACCTTGCAAGAGGAGGAAAAAACCATAAATATTAACAACACACTATTCAGAAAAGAATTTGGGATACTGAAGACTCTGCAACCTCCCCCATTTCCCCTCTGAAGAATTAGAACACACAGGGACAGTGTAGAGGTCACAACAACACCACAAAAATGTAAAAATCCTAGAAAGTCTCTGTATAGAATTATTGGAAATTAGATGTAATAATTGGATGATTTGGAGTAGGAGTATTAGCATACTTTGATTAGACCGATAAGGTTTTAATTAGACTAAAGTTAAATTCTTGGTTTTGAATATAACATATATTTCTTCATCTCATCTAAGTTTTATGTCATCAAGTACCTTGCACTTGAATATTCAGTGTTTATATTTGTGAGGCAACATCTGGGATTTCATATAGAAAAGATTTTATGAGTATAAACACTTTCATAATAAAAATGAACCTCCAGTGTAATCCAGAAAAAAAAGTCATCTGGAAACAGCTGGAGAGTAAAGAAAGGCAGTGATATTAAGGGATCACAGTATTATAGGGAGTCCTTGTTGTGACTGAGTGTCTAAATCACTTAAAGAATAATTGCCAAAGGCATTAACAAAAGTGGTTTTAATTTGAATTTGGAAAACTGTGACTTAATGAAGTTCAATTACAAGAATCACTCTATTACTTAGTACATGGAAAAAAAACACATTAAGAAAAATCTAGTTAGAATGAATTTAGAATTATTACACAGAGACCAGAGATGCAAAAGGGTAAGGAACACCCTCACATTGAGTCACAATGTGCTTGCTTTCGAAACTCCTGATATAATTTAGGTGTGGCTAGATCCAATCTTAGTCCCAGACTTGGTCAAGAGTTTATGCCTAATGGAAGGGATACAAAGGGTAAAGAAAGCCTCCTGTTGAGTCATGAGGTTCAGAATGGATCCCCTTGCTTTCTAAATTGCCTCTCAGAGAGGAGTCCAAGTGTGGTGGGATTCATACTTAGTCCCAGACTTGGTCAACAGTTTCTGTTTAATGGAATTTATATAAAGGGAAAGGAAAATTGCTCATTGAGTTACTATGCCAATTTATCATGGAATGAGTGATTTGGAGTCCTACACGACTTTGAGATAGCAGCAATTTAAGATTTACTAGCACTATTACTGTAAATCTTAAGATTAGGTTATATGAGTTTTACAATATTTAATCATAAACAAATTATCAGAGTGGTTTAATAAAACTTGGTATAATCAACACTACAAAGTTTCCTAAATTGAATTTCACACACACAAAGACACACACACAAACACAGAGATGTAGCCTGAATGAAATGCAAACACACACAGACAAAAACTTTAACCTATGGTCAAGACTTTTCTCCCTACAAGTTGTAGAAAATTATTGGTAACAAAAGATCTTTGAAACCTTTGAAAATCTAATTGTAGTGAATTATCACAGAATCATAGAATCATTTTGGTTGGAAAAGACCTTTAAGATCACCAAGTCCACCCATTAACCCTACACTACCAAGCCCACCACTAAAACAGGTCCCCCATCTACATGTTTTTCAAATACCTGCAGGGATGTTTATTCCACCAGCTTCCTGGGCAATGAAGGAGAATTACTATTCTCCTTTGTCAGCATTTGTCAGCAGATTATCTTGGAAATCTTTGCGAAATCTACTCTTTGATATCCTCACAAATATACCATGACAGGTATCCCAACTCAGGGGGAGATACTGGGTCACAGTTTGCTGTATTGTGTTCAGTTCTGGTCTCCCCACTTCAAGAGGGACAGGGAAATACGAGAGAGAGTCCAAGGGAGAGCTACAGAAATGATGAAGGGACTGGAACATCTTGCTTATGAGGAAAGGCTGAGAGCCA
>WUAM01000287.1:87063466-87080601 GCA_024336885.1 Actenoides hombroni | reverse complement strand
CAAGACCTGCCTGGATCTGTTCCTGTGTGGCCTGCCCTGGGTGTTCCTGTGTTGGCAGGGGGGTTGGACTCAATGATGTCCAGCGGTCCCTTCCAACTCCTACCATTCTGTGATTCTACGATGATTCTATGATTTAGTTAAGCAGACCAAAGACTGAGATGGGTGTGATTATTGTTTATAAATATCCATGGGATTAAAAACTGGTAGGGGGGAATTATTTGTTCTTAAGAACAGTGTTGGCATAAGGAGAACCTAGTATAAAATGAATAAATTCAGATTTTAAATTAGGACCTTTAGAGATGGAATTTTCTGGGAAAGTCTTTCAGTAAAGGCAAGAAGGAAAAAAAAAATTGTTTCAATGTGAAGTAGGCAAAGGGATGCTTGATGTTGCACGGAACTGACTTGATTACCCAAAATTTCTTCCTCACCCATGTTTTTTATAACGCTACAAACTGTTGTGTTTTCCCCTACAAACACATTCAATAGTTTTCCTAAATATTTCTACAACAAAGCCACTTTTAGATGCAAAAGAATCTGTAATACATAGCTTGAAGATAACAGGATACATATTATGCAAACTTGTCAACAATCAAAACATTTCATACATATATAAAAAGCAGCACAACATTTCTACATGATTTGATATTTTATTTCTTATAAAACTAACAGACAGCTGAATAAAGCTTCTTCTCTATTTCCCACCTTATCACGTGGCTATTAATCTTATAATGGCATTGACTTGTTTTGTGAGAAGTATTAAAGCATTTACAACAAAGGAGTCCATATAGTTTGTATTCTCCTGCTATGAAAAGATATTCTAAAATCTCAATTAAACCTGTGTTCAAATATCTATTAAGCCCACAGAAAAAGATCCTCACTGAAAAATAAAGGTCTTTTGAGAAGTTTAAATTTGTAATATCTTTACATACATGCATGATTTTTTTTCTCCTGACTCTGGAAGAATAATAGAATTTGTTACTATCACCACATTATGCACCTACTTTAAATAATATTTAAGATATTCATCTATCCTAAATAATGAATGACTGTTTTCCAAGGAGCTTCAAAGCATAGTATTATTAGAGAAGTCATGAGGTAAGACACATTTCTCCAGTCCTTTCAGAATTACAATTGGGAATATAGGAACAACAGAGGTTCAGTCCTATGAAGACAGGATGAGAGAGTTGAGGTTGTTCATCCTGATGAAGACTCTGGGGACACCTAATAGCAGCCTTCCAGTACCTAAAGTGGGCCTAAAAGAAAGCTAGACAGGTACTTTTTGCAAGGGCATGTAGGGATAGGACAAGGGCTAACGACTTTAAACTGGAAGAGGGTGTTTTTAGATTTGAGGTAAGGAAGCGGTATTTCACTATGAGGGTGGCGAGGAACTGGAATAGGTTGCCCAGGAAAACTGTGGATGCCCCTTTCCTGGGAGTGTTCAAGGATAGGTTGGATGGGGCTTTGAGCAGCCTGGTCTAGAGAAGGTGTCCCTAAACATGTCTGGGGGGACTGGAACTAGATGATCTTTAAGGGTCCCTTCCAACTCAGACCATTCTGTGACTCACTCTGCAATGATTTTAACTGTATTAAGCATTAACTTCTACTTTTCTATAGGTAATAGTGCAAGCTTTCTGTTCATTCCAACAATTATCTGTAGAATCTTTCTTCATACTCCTAAAATTATACAGAATACATTCTGCTAAGCTCTGTGAATTTTAAGTTATAACTGTGTTGTAATCATGAAAGTAACTTTTCTCCTAATATTATAACAACTGTGTACCTGTGTGTCTATGTGCAAATGAAGTGTATTTAGCCAAATTCCTTAAGTGGTCCCAAGTAGCTATGCAGCAAGTGTCAGCATAGATGAGGCAATGGATAGATTAGTGGACTAACTTCAGGCAAGAGGATTTGCTCATACCTACCAACTTTAACAGCAATGGAGACTGTCCCAGGCAACTCCTACTGTGATTAGGGAAAGTGGTGACACCATTTCTGCTCTTATATATGTGCACTAATATGCTAGATGGAGAATCTGGTCATCCCAAGAGCTTTAGAACATAGTTCCTGTATGCAGATAATTTTAAATGGACAGTAGAAATTGTTTCTGCAGATGCAGGAGTGGTCATATAGGACTGCTTTTTGTACACAGATAAGATAGAAGGTGTTTTATACACAGCATAAGATAATAGAAATCAGTCATGCGTATCCTGGAGTAGCCATGTAAGATCATGAGCCAGCTGTATTATAAGGATTTAGCAAACGTTTGGGATCTGTCACCTGAATCATGCAACACAGACTTTGGTAACCATCCAGACAGCTACTGGCTGTCCTGTTCAAGATGTTTGATTCCCAGTAAAAGCTTTACCCCGTGTAAGGTATCCTGATATTTTTTCTTCTTTTTGAACAAACACTCCTTCTATGACTCTTTGTGTAATAATATAGACAGTATAGAATGTATTGTTTCATTTTATGTGTATATTTATACACATTGATCTCCTTGTCTTGTCTGAAAAAGCTGATTTGTTTTCCAGTGTGCTATAAGTCCAACTCTCACAGACTTACGAAGTTAGTAATTTCCAAGCCCATCCTCTTTACAATGATTAGTTAGTAATTTACGTATAATTATAACACTGTTGACTCCATACTTCTACTACTACGTATGCCCAGGGGAGGGGTCTTCAACTGGACAAGGATCTTTTTGAACTATGGGCATGATTTTTAGTATTTTAATGAGGTTCATTCACTTAAGGATAGCACTAATAATTGTTTAGATGATAGTACAAAACTACATAAACACAATATAAACACTAAGTCCATATAGTTTATATGTTTCCCAGGATGTTTCTTCTTCAAGGACAGTCAATTCTTGATTAAAAATCCCCAAACTAATTATGTTGACAATTTCAAGGATAGCCACCTTATTATACACACTCATAATTATCAAAAGGCCTAACTAAATTCATAAGCCATGCTTCACAAATCCTTTGGCTTCTTCTTTGTTTGCCTCCCTGTTTGCCTGGGCAGGTAACACTTGTAAGCAAAAAAGATCTGTAAGGATTTTTTAGTGAGATATAAAAAGTCTTTGGATAATTAGTAAAAGAAAGGGTGAATTTGTATAATGTATGAAATGTGGATTCTGCATTGTTCATCTAGAATAGGGTTAATTTTCAAAAAGAGCTAGGAGGGGCCACAACCAGGATAGCCAACTGAACCAGCCAATAGAATATACAATACCATACTGATGTCACGCCTGCTATGCAAAGGGAGGACTTGATGGAAGAAGAAAGGCTCATGATTTGAACAAGCTGTGGCTGTGCTAGGGAGAGGCATTTATATGAGTATATTACTCATTTTATATATTATTAGTATTACTGCTACTGCTGTTGTTTCTTCTCTATTTGTCTTATTCTATTAAACTCTCCTTATGTAAGTCCATAGGGTTTTACGTTTTCCTTCTGATTCTCCTTCTCATCCCACCAGGTAGTTTTGGGGCATTGGGGAAGGAGTGAGAGAGTGATGTGGTGCTTGGTTGCTGGCTGGGGTTAAACCATAACAAACAAGAAAAAAAAATACTTGAAAGTAAATAAATATAAATGAAGAAGTCAGAAATATGACTTGATGTCCAATGTTCTACTGGAAGTAGGAGAAAATATATGTATTTTGAGCAAAAGCTTAACCTATTTTGTTTTACTACATATTTTGTGGTTGTGTCACTGGAATTAGTATTGATGCAGTGAAAAACTCAATAACCAAAGTTATTAAGCAGGCACAGGGGATCACACCTCCAAATGTGTGCACTAATACAAGCTGTGTACACAGTTTATATGCAGACTAAACATACATATTCATTATATTTCTTAGAAAGGGCAGTCTTATGCTAATGAGTTCCTAGAATTCATTTACACAGTCCGAGCATGCGTAATTAAATTAGGGTTAGGGTCTTTTCTCCCCTTGGTGGTCTTCCATGACCTCTGCTGGACATTTACTTCATCTTCTCTTCTTCATCACCGTGTTCTTTTAGTGAACTAAAGCCTAAAAGCCTTATTTTTGCCAGTTCTTGTCTGTTCAGCATGTTCAGGTACCTCGAGATGTCTTGTTGTCCTGTTCCTGGAGATAAACACTATCTACAAGGTTATGAGTTTCACAGTATGTCCCTACTATACAACTACCCATCTATTGTTGTTGCTCATTCAAAGATTAGTGAAACTCCACCAGACATCCCATCTCCTGCCTTCAGTATTTATCTAGCTAAAGCTGATTAAAAGCAATTAATAACTGAGAACACTTTTATACACTTGAACTTGCTATTATGTACTTTGCCATACCTTTGTTAAGTTTAATAATTCTCAGCTGTAGAAATAATTAATTTAATTTTGGTTTTTCAATGTAATGTGCAAATGCTCAGTATTGTGAGATAGTGTTATATTTGTTGACTGCTGAGTCCTAAACCTGCCCAGAATTTTCAGAGTTGTTTATGTGCTTTTCCATTATTAGAATCTATGAGATAACACATTTGCACAGATAACTCTGCCTTGATCTCTATTTGTAGTGGATATTGTAGTTACAGATTAGTTCATTCAAATCTTCTTAGAGATGAATAATAAAAAAAAAAACTTTACATGGGATTTGTTTTACTTCCAAATTAATTCAGGTAAATACTTGAATTGGACTTTTTCAAGTTTTAAACACTGCATTCTGATACAAGTCATGCCTATCAATGTAATTTCAGTAATAATGTTGACATAAGTATATGCCCAAACATTGCTGTAATGACTGAACAATTTTTGCACGAGTTATATTTAAGATTGTTGATAAAGTAAACAATTAAATAATTTTCCTCTTCCTTTCATTTTCAGCTACACCGTTACGTTGCCATGAACTATGAAGCTTTTCTGAAATTCCATCCTTTTCTTCAAAAGTTGTCCTTTATTTTTGACACTTTATATTTGGAATTAGTCATCTAAGTTTTGATCACTTAACATATCCCTTTACGAATATGTAACAATAAGATACATACTTTCTGTATTACAGAACATTATGTCTCATATTCAACTTTTACTTTTTATACTGAACTATGGAGTCTGGTGAACTAAGATAGAACAGTACAGCTTCCTGATAAGAATAAAGACATAATTTATTTCCAGTTTGTAGTAAAGCTTGAATATTCCAGTTTCATAGAATCATAAAAAGGTAGATCTTGGAAGGGACCTCTGAAGATCATCTAGTCCAAGCCCCCTGCCAACACAGGTACACCTAGAGCATGCCACACAGGAACAAATCCAGGTGGGTCTTGAAAGTCTTCAGAGAACGAGACTCCACAACCTCCCTGGGGTTAATTTGTGAAGGGATGCAAATTCAACACTACTTTAAAATACCTTAGAAGATCGTTGTTTTGTAGAAAACATATTTATATAAAGCTCTTTTAAAAAATAAACAAAAAAGTAGTAGAATGACTCTTAATAAGAATGATTTGATGGTTAAACAGAGTAAAAAGAATGTAGACACCAATGCCTAGATCTGATAATCACAGGAGAATTTTAATGCCCATTCAGGTACGAATCTTTGGCATTTAAAAGTGAAATGTGTCATATATTTTTTTTGCTTTAAGCTCTCTCACAAATGTTGGTTTCCTTATATTGTTGAGTCAGGTATTTTTTTTCAAGATGTTTAACCTGACTTTCCAGTCTTGATCCTCATGCTTTTCAAAAAACCTTTTAAATAATCTGTCCCTGATGGCTATGCAATGCAAAATGTAGGATCATGAATTAAATGAGCAAGTTAAGCCTGTTAAGTGGACAAGTCCCATGGAAGTCACAGGAAAATATGTGTAACTAACCAGCAGAATAATCAGATGTAATTGCATCAAAAAAACAACATTCTCTGATATAAATGATTGATGCTGAACTTGCAGTTTGAAATGTAGAGGCAGCCTAAGAGTTCCTGGGAGTTCACTTTTTTCCATCTCTATGACATTAATTTTGTTTCTTATTGTTGGAGAATGTGTATTAACGTATGGCCTAAAATATATATATTTGCACAGCTTGTATAGCCATTGAGAGGCAAAAATTTATCAGGTTTTTTACATTCTGTTATCCATTTCCTATCTTTTTTAACACTACTATTGAGACAATTCATCACTCATTATAGAGTGATAATAAGTTTTAGTCTATGATGTTTAATCCAACAGTCTTTTGTCTCTCTCTGGACCTGGGAGTGGGATGCAGGTGCCTACACATTTTATTCCAGAGACACTTTAGACACCCACAAGTATCCTGACTACTCTTCAACTGCCACATTACATAGATACAAATCTCCTATGTTTCTGTACAAGGTAAGTGTCTCAGACTCCTAAGATATAGCAAATTGAACTAGACACATATGAGCAGGCAACAGAATTGCTCTTTGAAAGTCAAAACACCTCCGTGCACTAGAAAATATCAGCTTCACATTTTAGTGAGGAAAACCTTGCCTGAATTTTTAATTAATCCTGAGTTCTGAATTTATAGTGCAGTGTTGATTCTTTTTTTTTCTCCCAAGAAACTAGGTAGAAAAGATTATGATAAAAAATACGTTTTTTGGATAATGCTTCAATGCCTACACATATCTACGTAGCTGGTTGATTACCCACGCTTTTCTGTAGTCCTGTTAGTCTCATGTAAAACAAGCAGTTCAGTATAAAAGAATAGGACTACATGTACAAATCCACAGAGGCCCCAGTGAATCATGTTTCTTTATCCCATGTGGTTATCCTGTGTTTAAACCTTTAAATATTTAAATATATATTAATTTCAACCATACATCTTCTCTAGAGCATAAATCTTCCTCAAAATGTTATCACAGTTCTTCTACTATGCTTTTTTGTTTGTTTGTTTTTAACCAGACAGTTCTGAATTTATCATTTACACCACCATAATAATGCAAGTAAATACCAGCATCTGGAAACATTTTGTGACTTCCACAGTTAGGTTCTTTCCTAGACACGTTTTATGCATGTTATTACCTAAGAGCACATAAATCCCAGCTCCCCTCCAAATGTTTCTTCTTTCTTTCTTATACAGAAACCTAACCACATTGTCAGGGAAGAAGTGCTGGTACACTGGAACAAAATGATTAGTCTGGACTTATTTCAAGGGGCACTGTGGCACATTTTTTTGTTCAGAGCATTGTTTTAATCTTTAATGATGATGGAGAGATTAGTTTATTACCTTAAGCTTCCTATCTTGAAGCTGATTTCAAAATCAACCCTGACCCAAGTAGTACCTCTAAAACCTGTTCCATATACACTGCACAAGCAGTAAAATGATGTCAGCATCTCAAGTGCTTCTTTATTTCACAGCTTTCTGTATTATATACAGAAGTATCTAGAAGACAGTAGATGAACAGTTAATGGCATATGTGATCTTCCTGGAGAAAATGTATATGGATAACTCTGTATTGTAGAACAGGACAAGGCAGGCACTATGCACCTGACTGATTAGTGTCAAAATTATCACAGGCCTGTTTCCAGAAGTATTCAGTATTCTTATCCTCCACCACCACACCAATATTGGAGGCCAAACTGTCTTTCTTTGGAAACTTATTTAGCATGGCCAAAAGAAGATCTGCTCTCTAGTCTTATTTGTAAAATAATGAAAGACACAAACCCTTCCTTTACCTCTGTTTATATTAGATGTAAAGATTTCTAATGGGTCCCCTTTTAGAGGGTGATACTTTGTATTAGATGAAAGTGTATGATTATAGAAGTCCAACACATAAACATCATTCATGACATTTTGTGGAATATCAGTATTTACATTTTTGTAATTTTCAGGCTGGCTTGAGCCAACTCAAGGATCATGACTAGTTGAAGAGAGTTTAATTTTTAAAATAAAAACCCCTGGTTCCAGAATAAGCCCATCCTCAAATCACAGTTACATTTACACCACCATACCTGAGCAGTACCCTTTCATATACACTAACTTCTCAGCTTTCCGTTTCCTTTGGTATTTTCAAGGTCAGAGGGTAAGAGAAAAAGCGCAGTTCTCTATACGATACTGAGAACTGAACACCACATACTGCTTTTGAATAACAGATGATTTCCTTTGCAGGACATAACTGCTAAACCCTTCCCCTCCTCCCCAGCCCTCGGGCATTCCAGCTGAGATAATCAGTAGAAAGGGACTTGGCATCAAATGCAAATGTGAAACAGGATGGTGTGAAGCTGCTTTCCAAGCTGTTAGAGGCAGAGAAAAAACAAAGATCTGTACCAGATAAAAAACTTTAATCCTATCTGCAATGATATAAAGGAAGAAAAAGGCAGATGTTAACATGATAATTTCGGTGATCTGGAAATCTGGTAGCGAGTTCAAAAATGGTAAATTAAATTAAGTACAGAAGAATAACTACGTCTTTCAAAACAGAGCAGGACAGAAACTCCAATAGAGAAAGCATCATTAGAATTTGGATACGTTTACTCTGCAGGCAACTTTTCCTTTCTGCTGAGGTCTATCTTGCTTTAAATTATCCATTGTATCCATTCCTCACTTCTGTTAAAAGTCACCTGCAGCTCTGTAGAATTCACAGTCTTGTGGAGATAATAGCAAGGAAAAAAATGAGCTGTTTGGAAATGATGAAGGAAAAAGAGAATAAGCTCCACAAGTATAGGGTAAAATTGTTCAGTTATACAATATATTAGTTAAAAATGAGTTCAGAAGAGAAATGCAGATGGTGGCCTACTGCTTCAGCACAGCAGAGTTTTGTCAGCTGAATGGTTTTTGAGTTGTTCTGCTTTGGATTTACAACAATAACTACCAGTGAAGCACAGCTGGTGTTCAGGAGGAAGAAGTATAGTAGTCTACTTATGTGAAAGAAGAGATTGCATAGGCAAAATTATTTAAAAAAAAAAAAAAAAAGAAAAAAAAAGAAAGAAAAAAAAAGAAAAAAAAAAGACCGATTAAAAAAAAAGTGTAAGTCATCATTATAGGGGAAAAAAAGTAGTTATGCATCTTCTTCCCTAGGTCGTAGTGAGGTACATATTTGCAATATGGAGGTACATAAAGAAAACTGTCCATTATGTCACACAAGATTTAAATTACTTCCTAATATTTTTTTTTAGATTAATTTGAATTGAAGTTTCTGGTTTTCTTTGGAGAAATAGCTCAGCAATACTGAGTCAGTGTCTGATTTGAATTATTTTATTTGTGTCAGTGTTTAGGGTCATGGCAGTTATCTGGACCTATAACAAATGCTCTGTTAACCCCTCTATCTAACCAAGGGGGAAGAGAAAGAAAATAAGGAAGCGAGACATTGATTAGAAAAGGTAGAAGTGCTTTAACGAAAGTAATCATAAGAAAATGGAATACATACAAATATTTACAAAACCAGTGTTGAACCCAATCTCCACCTAATGCTGTGGAGCAGGCACTGGGAAAGTCCAAGGCTGGACTCAGCAGCAGACAGGAACCAGGTTCAGGATCTGGATTCTAGTACCAGATTCAGGAACACATGGATTGGGATCAAAAGCAAAACAGAGGACAGAGTCCTCCTCAGATGCTGGCCATTGAAGAAGAGAACTTGACCCTTGTGATGCCTCAGCTTCATACCAAATATGGCATATACAGGATGGAATACCTCACTGGTCAGTTTAGGGTCACCTGTTCTGTCCAATCCTCCCTGCAGGTGCAGCCTTTCACTTTCTGCACCCCCGTCCAATGTGGTACACAATATCCAGCAGTGGCCTTGGTCTGCATACCAATCCTTGGTAGTAACTCTAAACATGGGGTGTTACCACTGCTAGAAGCAGACACTGCCTGTTAAAACATGCTGCTAACTTCAGACAGTGCAGTTAGTTAGAAGAATTTAGATGAAAAGTAAAATCACTGAACAAAATTTGTTCTGTTCTCACTCAAACCAGGACATTTTGAGAGTATTAGAAAGCTATTAGCTATCATACTTACTATACTTTTTAAAATGCATAATTTAGATATTACATTTTTTCCTTTTAAAAAATAAAGGTATGGAATTGAAATTTGGGTTACATAAACAAATGAAAAAAACAATCTCTGAATACTTTTGCAAATCTAATCACTTTTTTGGACCACAGAAAGTGTGCAAGAATACATCAGTTCAAAGCTTGGTTGGGGTTTTTTTTAGAATAAACTATCTTCAATCTTCTTACAGCACATTTTGAATTCTGTTGTGAAGCACTGTTTATGCATACAGAAAGTAATGTATTGTGAACTGTTTATTTTCAGAAGTTATGGGGAAAATTCTGGAGTCACAGGATCAGTTACAACACAGGAAACTTAAAATATAAATACATGCATATACATGTATGTGTTTGTGTATGTGTGTGATTATTTCTTTCTTGATCAGAGACCATTTTATTGCTATTATGCTGAGCCTTAGTATGTTTGTCTTGGAAATGTACTTTATTAACATGACTCTGGAATTTGGAATCTTAAAAAAATGTCACATACACCCTAGATTTATTTCATTTATAGTTTTTGTATAAATAATATTTATACTTTGTGACATAAAAGATTATATTTATGATGGTGTATTTTTAGTTTATTTCTAAGTAGAACCGACAGGTAAATTGGTAAATTGATATTTTACATTATAGATAATTATGTTAAATAACGTTGAGATAAATACGGAGATATCCCAGTCTCAGAGAAGAGACTGAAAAAATATTTCTAACTTAGTCCTGTGGGATATGTTAGTGTTATCACTGACTTTTATTTCCTTTGAAATTCCAGAAGAATGACAGCACATCCAAGTGAAACCTACATCTTTCCATTAAAATTGAGGGCTTTAAGGATTCCTAAAATGCAATTGTAAACACATTAACATGATCAGTGCTCCCACTATCAGTGCTTCCATTTCCTTAGTAGAAGGATAGAAAATAACTTTATACTCATTGCAGTGGTTTTGTTTCCTTTTCAGAGCAGCCTGAAAAATAAGAAAAACAACTTGCCAAGTACCCTTCATCAACATACTCTGACATGTTTTGAATTCTGCTGAAGTCCTTTTTACCCTTCAACCATGTAAATTAAATACAAGCAAAAACAAAGATCAATTCAGAATCTCAAAACATAATGAAAAAAAGAGAAATCATGAAAGGGAAGGCTGGTCCGGTGATTTGGTCTTTTATAAACAAAGGATCTGCAAATTACAGATTGCTCTGCATTAACTGTGGCAGATAAAATATTTGCCTGTCCCTCCACTTCTTGATTTCCTATGGGAATAAGAAAGCAAAATTTATTTCTAAGATATATATTACTATTAACAATACTAAGGATGATTAATCCAGAAATCACTAATACAGAGGTGGAAGGATCTTCACTACTTGAATCACAACTATCTACAGAATTCTGTAAGTCCTCATATTTGAATGCTGACAAACTATGGTTTGTGAGCTTAGAATATTATGATACTTATAAATAAATAAGAAAAGGAGAAGAAAAATAGACTGTGATCTGCTATTAAAAGGCCTTTATCTGACAATACCAGCACCAGTCCTCACTTGCTCAGGTCCTAGTTGATCACTCTCCCAACAAGAAAATTACTATTTCTCTTTAATAAAAGCATTGTTCAAGCACTATCCCAACTTCCATTGTATCAAACAATGGCAAGAAGGTGCTCCATTTTACAGGAGAAGGCTGGGTTGCTGGGGACAATGCAGAGTATGGCATGACTAGCCCTACTAAAGTCAACTATATTGATTACAGTAATAAAGGTAAGGACTTTTGTTCATGGGATTATAAAATGCATGAAAGAGTAAAACAACTTTTAGTTATTTGGATCTGAGTTTCAGCACAATAGAGCTAGAGCCTTTGTATTCCTATCAGAATGCATATAAGAAATTTAAAATATAATAATTAGATAAGAAATAATAGTAATGTAAGATGCAGTATCAAATTGCATTTTGGTCTGCTACTGAAAAGCAATTTAGAGACCCTGAGTTAAAATTACCAGGACTGAACAAGAGTTGCACCTTCTTTCTGAAGTTTCATTGTGGTCACAATATTTACTTTTGCAACTGTTCTATGATCAGTTCAGACAAAACAGCACTCACCCTGTTTTCAAAGAACTTTCTTCTGATGTTACCCTGAAAGTAAAGCTAGATGGAGCTAGAGCATATTAATATATTGCTGCAAATTTAGTGCTGCTTGACTACTTGAACTAAATCCTCTTGGTTAGGCCAATAAATGGAGGTGCAAAAGTGAAGATAGAGTTTTATTATCAGCAATGGGGAAAGAAGTAGTGCTCTTAACAAAAAAATATGAATGGAACAGTTTCTTATTATCAAGAAGAGTTTTGTTAAATTCAAAATATTTCCCAGGAATATCATGTTATTTTTTCCTAATTTTTTTAATCAAAAAGTCTTTTCTTTTTTCAATTTTAGTTTACTATTTGTCCTGGTTTGAATGAGAACAGAACTAATTCTGTTCTGTAATTTTACTTTTCATCTCAGTTCTTCTAATTAACTGCACTTTATGAAGTTAGCAGCCTGTTTTCACAGACAGCGTCTGCTTCTAGCAGTGATAACACCTCATGTTTAGAGTTACTATCAAGGATTGGTATGCAGACCAAGGCCACTGCTGGATCTTGTGTACCACATTGAGGGGTGCAGAAAGTGAAAGGCTGCACCTGCAGGGAAGAGCAGACAGGACAGGTGACCCCAAACTGACCTATGAGGGATTCCATCCCATATATGTCATTATTCGGCTAGAGCTAAGGGATCCGGAGGATCTCTGGGCTTTTCTCCCCTTTTGGACTGCTTTGCCAGCTTTTGCTTAGCTTGGCTCGGGTCCTCTTTTGGTTCCTTCCTCGGAGCACCCAAGGAGGACTCTGTCCATTCTGCCTTCGATCCCAGTCAGTGTGTTCCTGAATCTGGTACCAGAATCCAGCTCCTGAACACAGCTCCTGTCTGCTGTGGGGTCCAGTCTGGGGCTCTCCCCAGTGACTGCTCCACAGCGTCAGTGGTGATAGTGATGTAATTACCATCAGAGGGGTTGAGTTCGATACTGGTTTTGTATATATTTATATATATTCCATTTTTATTATTATCATTTTCATTGTCATTAATGCTGTTCTAGTTTCCTTTTCTAATTGCTAAGTCTCTCTCCCTTACTCTCTTTCTCTTTCCCTCTGGGGAGGGAGGGAACTTAACAGCGAGCATCTGTTATAGGTCTAAGGGGCTAAACCATGAAATTCCTTCAAATACAATGGAAGGTTAGGATGATTTTATACACACCCTATATTTGTTCACGTGAATCCCTCCTTCGCAGTAGTCCACATTTTAGGACTAAGTGTCTCCTAATCATTAGAACTCTAAGACTGATAAAACAGCCTTCAAATTAGATTTGTGGAGGCCAGAAAAAAATGACAGTAATGCAAATGTTTCTTACAGTCTTCTGTTCCTCTTAGATCAACTACTCATGTTGAGTAATATACTCAATGCAACATTGCCACTGGATAGGTCTCTTGGTTATTTCTAATTGCCTTTATAAATAACAACTTCTCATTACTGCCAGATCGCAGTAACAAAGGCATATGTAACTTCAAAACAAGCAGGAATATAACATGCTCACCACTGGGAAACCGCTGGTATGTGAATACTTTATTTACACAAATGCAAATGATTAAGTTATGCATTTCAAATATTCAAAATGGCAGCTATTGTAGTGCAAATAGAATTTCACAGGATTTCATTATAAATTTAAAAAAGAGATAAAAAACCACACTTCAGCAGAGTGAATGCCACAGAAAGGTAATAAAATAATAACCTTAAGGGTAGCTGCTGAGATTGTCATTTTGGGGTTTATTTGGGTTTGTTTATTGTTTCTTCTTTTTTTTTCTTTGCACTGTTATTAAGAAAAAACAGTTTAAAACTTGCATTTATAAGACTAAGATTTCCTCTTTTCTCACCTTTCATGCTCACATCAGTCTCTCTTTTTGTCTCTTACACACAAAAATAATTTGTAAGATAATACACAGCAACAAAAGGAGGAATAGCACATTTTGAAGAATAAAGTGAATCTTCTATATGTTATGAGGCATAACAGGCCTTGTGTATTTTAAAGCATAATGATCTGATTTCTGTTTGCACCACTGTGTTGATGGCTTTTTTTGAAAGAGCAGCATAAGAGATTTTACAATAAATATGGAATTGGACTCTGAAAATTAATCAAGTATGCATGCATGTATTGTGTGTTTATGTCTATTGGTGGTTTGAAATAAGAAATGACTGGAGAGAATTCTATTTTTAAATTGTCCTTTTATTTCTTTCTCCTTTTTTAATAAAGCCTTTGATTACATATCACTTATAGATACTTTGAAAGAAGTACCCTTGGTAACTGATCAAACAAAGTAAGCTTAAAGAAAATAACAACTTCCTATCATCTAACCTCAAAAAATGTTCAGTTAATGATAATGACATGACACATTTGAACTTGTATGATAAATGGAAAAAAATAATGAAAAAAAAATAAGTTGAGTCAGTGAAGATAAGTGTGGTCATTTTATCCAGCTCAATTCCTCTTTCAAAAGAACATATAATTGCTCTGATATTTTATTTCCAATCACCTTGTCTCTGTGCTAATATAAAGTAAGGGCAAACCAGATTACAAACTCCCCCTTCTTCCTGCTGTTTACTTGACTGAAAGATTCAAAGCTCTCAGGAACCTCTTTGGATCCTGCTCATATTCCAGTTATCATTGTAAGGTGAGGGCATCAGGTGTAAGGGAACAAGGGAGTTTCAATTTTGGGGGAGATGGTACCTCATGAGGAATAGATACCATTTGATTCCAAACACTGTCTGAGATACAGGAAATATGTCAGGTATAAAGGGTGTTCCTTGACATATATTTTGAATGTGTTGTTAATTTTTAATTTTAATCCTTTTCCTTTGTAATTGTCATAGTGCTAAAACAATAATTTGTGTTCATAAAATAACTTTCAACAATTTTCTCCTTTTTATTCAAAGTAAAACGAATCAGATTAATTTAAGTGTCAGGTCTCATCCTATGTCTATCTGAGGCATTGCCAAGGGTGGTGTTACCCATCCAGTTACAAGGACAATCTCATTTAGAGATTACAATAATGACTATCATACACTGTTGCTTAATTGTAAACTCATGAAAAATCATTTGGAAAATAGCTAAATTTCAGAGGTTTTTCCACCTTACTTAATAAAGTGTCATAAATTATTTTATTCTTTTTATTCTTCTGAAGTTAGAGTGATAAAGTACTATCAGCTCAAAAGTGAGTTTTTTCAGTTTCTTCACTGTGTCTATATATTGAGATCTGTTTGAATAAAATTGTGAAGCACTGCAGTAACTTTTAACATCTAAGTGGGCTTTTTGGTGCAGCTAATTCTACAGGATTCATAGTGTATCTGATTTAGGTAATCTAAATAGCATAGTTATACTACAGCAATCTGATCTGACTGAACATAATAAAACAGTTGCGGAATTCTAGTATCTGATCTAAGGTAACACTCTCCCAAATATATCTACATGCAGCTTGCACTTCTGTCCAGTCTCATTTTATGCATCTCTCTTGCAAAGGTTTATGCAAAGCTATATACTTTGCATATATTTGCTTCTTAAATCACTAATAATTTAATAAACATTGGATTTCATGATGTGGTTTCTCAAGAACATTAAGTAGATATTAAAATATCTATTGGGGAAAAATACAGTAACTGTGAGTGGAGAATTGAAGTTTGCTTAGATTTGTACAATAACTCACACAGGTGAAAACTGATATTGAAACATTTAAATTAAGCTGCAATACATAGAATTAGGCAATATTTTGATTTGTATTCTATTTCTGAATAGAAATTAAAAATAATGCAAAGAGAAGTAACATAGATTTACTCATAATGTCAAAGTTGCATTATTATAAAGCATATTATAATCACCTACTTTCTTGTCAGACTATAAAAAATATGAACTGAATGTTTATTATAGATATTTTATTCAAGTATTAATTATTTATAAACTATATGAAGTTCATTTTTATATATAAAATGTGCCTGTCAATAAATTCTCATAGCATCTGGAAGAAATGTAAATGTCTCTCCTAGAGAACATAGTCATAAAATGCAAAATGGGTCTTTTCCTACATGTGTCTTGAGAAACAGAGTAATTTTTCATTGCTGACACATCTGCTATAATTTATTTTGTTTTTCTTCTTCTCAAATTCATAATAATTCTCAGGAGTAAGGTCTTTTCTTAATAAGTACTGCTTGACATTTACCTTTACCTACATGATAGATATTTGAAAATGAGCATCTGTCAATGCTATGGCATCGAATTTAAATTTATTAGTCAGGAAAATACGTTGGCCTACAGATCTTATCACCACCTTTTCAAATTTTCAGACAAACAAAATAAAAAAACCCTAGCAAAACAAAGCCAAATGAGTTCTCACACTTCTCAGCACTAAAGAATTGCCAGTTAGAAATTTGCACACCTATTACTATAATACTAAAGATAAGCCAAAAAAAAAAAAGATATTTAAAGGTCCTGATTTTATTATTCCACCTGTTTCTCTAGTGAATTTAAATTGCAAGTTTAGTTTACAGCAGTGGTTTAAAAAATGGATATTCACTGTTACAGATGTAACTTGATCAAAATCCATGGTAATACTTAAAAGACAAAGTGAACTAATCTTTATCCAAGTGTTTTAGTATTACATATTTTGTCTAACACTCAGAAGAGATACCTCAAAGACAGTATTCAATCTGAAGGCTGGGTGCTTTTTGCACAAAAGTAAGATTCCTTGAATTTTAACAAAGGTGAAATGGAGCAGTCAAGCCTTTCCTAAAACATTTGTCACTTTGGAAACAAGTAAAAATATTCATACATATTTTCTCTTTTTCTATGTTATGTTTAAGGTTTCTAAATGCTTACAAGCATTTATTTTGCAAACCTTTCAGGAAGAAATATTATAAAATGTAAATTTTAGTTTTCATTCCGTTTCTTTTTGAAACACAGAACTTCTTTTTTTTTTACTTTCTTTTTTTACTTTTTTTTTTTTTTACTTTTTTTTTTTTTTTAACTTTTTTTTTTTTTTTAATTTTTACTTTTTTTTGTGTTAGTTCTTTTTTTTTGTGTTGATGATATTTAACCACATTTTGGGGA
>WUAM01000287.1:87037857-87063366 GCA_024336885.1 Actenoides hombroni | reverse complement strand
TTAATTTCATTTTCATTAAAGCTGTTCTAGTTTCCTTTTCTAATCGCTAAGTCTCTCTCCCTTATTCCCTTTCTCCTCCCCTCTGGGGAGGGAGGGGGTTTAACAGAGAGCGTCTGTTATAGTTCTAGGGGGCTGCCCTGACCCTAAATCCTGACACTATTCTAATTTCAATATCATCATTTCATTCTGACCACAGTAATATCTTCCGTTTCAAGTAAATTGAGTAAAACATTTACACAATTATAATTTTAATAGGTTCCTAATTGAATATGTATATTTATATAAGAAATGTCTAAAGACAACACTTGATATTTTTAATCCAATATTATAATAAACTCCCATTCCCTTTTTTTTTTTTTTTTATGTAAAACAAGAAACTCACAAAGTATTAGAGTTTTTACTGCAACAAATGTTCTATTTTATGTCTCTGAATATTACATATTTTTAGTTCAGAAGCTAGTTTGCTGCAGAGTTCACTTCAGGTGTGAACACTGTGGAGAAGCATAGTAGATTGCCTGTCATATGACATAGAATACGTATCGCACAATGTTAATGGAGACAGAGGAAGTTAATGTTCCTTTTAGCTTCCACTCTTGGACCTTCTCCCTCACCTGCAAGTAATTACATCCCGCATTCATGGCATATATGCAGAATTAGAACAGCTTTCTTTAGACATTTTTAAATGATTGTCTTCCTTGTAGCAGTGTCATCAAATCTATAGAATCATAAATGTAACTAAGTATATGCACCAGCATCCAAAATATATTGAAACATCCAAAGTTAGAGGGGCTTTCAGCAGACTTGACCTATAGCATACAGCAACAGACAGGAAATAAATAAAGGTCTCTCACTAGCACTTCTGTGACTCACAACATTACAAGGCTGTGCATCATATATTTCTTGTATATCATCATAGATTTATTTCCTACATCATGATTAATTAAACTTATGCAAACTTACTGAATAAATCAAGGGTACAGAAAACATCTGCTCCTTTGCAGGATTGTGGCAAATATCTGCAGAGAAAAAAATATGTTTTAGTTTGGAATCCAGAGTTCTTGTCTTCAAGAGCAGAACAGGATGACACAGATTTTAGATTACAGCAGATTCTCATTACAATGTAACACCTTAATAGAAATAATTTCATTATTCAATACAAGATGTTCTTACCTTCCTAAAAGTTAATGCTCAATGTCATTAGTCAACAGATTTTAAGAGCAAAGATGAATTTCATAATAGTTCCAAACACCTTATCAGTATATGTACACCTAGAAAGGACATACAGTCTAAAAAAATCTAACAGAATTACAGATGTAAATTTTATTTTTCCTTAGGGGAAAAAAAACCCCACAAAACCAACATCAATCCCCCCAAAAAACAACCCCAAAAATTCAACCCAAGCCATTTATGTCTGTGGCAATAGTTTTAATCCTAGCACATCTTAAACCCCCTAATAGCATCTTTGTCTCACCACTGAGCAGTCTGGACTTTTACAGAACCTAACTTAATGTATACTCAGGAAAAGAACAAAACTCTGCAAGATCTTTCTGTTACACAATAGCAGAAAGGCCACAAGGAAATGTAAAGATTACCTCTGCAAGTGAAAGTAAGAGATAGCATTTTTGCAGCTTATCAGGTTCCCTCACTGGTGTACCTATAGTGTAAGCACAGCAATAGGAAGGTGTGAATGTAAATTAATCCATGCAATTCAGTAAAGCAGAAGAAAAGGAACAGTGTGAAAGTACGATGGCATGTCAAGAAACTGAATCATGAGAGTAGTCACATTAGAGGTCCACTTCATTTACTATCCCCTCTTATTCAGTAGCCAGATACTGCCTGTGGTAAAAAAGTGAAAGAAAGTAGTTGTATATGTCCTCTTAGTGATCAGCAGCTCAAAGATATCCCAAGACAAAGATGATTCATTTGTTCTTAATGGCGATTAAGGCTTTATCAGCCAACACCATGTGCTTTGTATTTGCTTTTTGAATCCATATATGCTCTTAGTTTCCAAAACATTTTTATCCATAAGTTCTGTAGCTTAAATTTGCTTTATATATGTGTGGTTTTTATCCAAAATACTGTTCTGTCTTCTCTGAAATGAAGATTATTCATTTGTATCTGTTTTGTTTTTTTTTTCACTTACGAGAAATTGTGAACATTCTTCATTCATTCTTTTTTCATACCACTTATAACTTCACAGACTTAAAGTAAAACTCTCATCTCTTTTCTGGTTGAAAAGTCATGTCCTTAATTATTTCTAGAGTGAAATCTCTTTTATTCTTTTCAACAGCAAATTTGTCATTCATCTCCTTAATTCTTCTAGTTCTATTGTTTTGGAATTAAGACCCCAAACTAACTGTTTCCTCTGTGTGGGTGTATCACGTGTTTAAATTAATTAACTAGTGTTTCTTCCTTTATTTTATTGCTGTTAAAATACACTGTATAATAAGGTCCTTCTGCTATTCATTGCAGATGTTGCCATCCTTAATTCTGTGAATAATTTTATTAGCAAAGTTTGTCACCAGTGTTTCAAAGTTATTGTTCTTTTTCTTCCATATCCACCAACAAAACTGGGTATTAATTCCTACATTTGACTGTTATTAACTAATTAGTTATTTATGAAAAAACTTACCTCAGATAATTAAGTATGTTATTCTGCAAAGGCAATAGATAACTAAGTATGAGCCAAAATATCTGAGGAAATCAATTAGTATAAAGACAGTCAGTAAAAACTTGTAACAAGCTGGTACCTCAGCTGTCAGTGTGGGAAGTGTATAAGTGAATATACATGTGTTCTGCATTTTGACAAATAACATAAATGTAATAAT
Organism: Actenoides hombroni; assembly: GCA_024336885.1. Taxonomy (NCBI): domain Eukaryota; kingdom Metazoa; phylum Chordata; class Aves; order Coraciiformes; family Alcedinidae; genus Actenoides; species Actenoides hombroni. The sequence continues at coordinate 87,060,538 of WUAM01000287.1, read as the reverse complement.
TTTGGCAGCAAATGTAAATAAATGTAAAGAATTCATGACAGCTCCACTACTGAACACTGCAAAACAATGAATTGAGGATACTGAATCCACAAGCAAGGCAGGTAGTCAATCTCTGTTTGATTTGGGAATTATTTTATCTTCTTCTTACATGAAGAAATATTTGAAAACCATAGAAAAAAGAATATACAACCTGAGTATTTATGCTGCCAAAGGATCTCAAAAAAAGAAAAAAAACCAAAACCAACAAACTAAAAACCAAACCAAACCAAAAAAGTTCTCATTTGCCAGAATTCATCTCATACAAATTTAATTTTTTAATTGCAGCACCTACTATCTGAACCTTGCTACCTCTAGGATCTTTCCACAGTCTGTGAAAACAGACAAGAACAAAAGTTGATTCAGATCTTTGATAAAGCAATGGTTAATTGTTTATACTCTTCTTAGAGGCCATTTGCAAGTAGAGTTCCTCAGGGGTCTGTCTTGGGCCATGTCCTGTTTAATACCTTTTCTAATGACCTGGAGGAGGAGGAGATGACAAATTACACTCTAATCAAGTCTGTGGATAACGCTAAACTCCATGGGTTTATGTGCCTATATGTGCATGTGCAGTCAATATACATGAAGGCACATCCCTCTGGATGAGAGGGACCTAAACAGCTCAGTGCAATAAGACAATAGGAACTACGTGATAAGCAAATAAAAAGTCCTGCACCTGCATGTGCCAGCCCCATATTGGTACAGGTTGATGATTGCCTTGTTGGATAGAAGTTCTACTAGAAAAGGCTTAGAGGTCCTTTTGGGTATCCTCAAGCCCTGGCAGCAATGAATCCTAACAGCTTACTGGGCTGCATCAACATAAATGTGATCAGTAGATAGAGAGTAGTTATTATTCTCCTTTACTCAGCACTCATTAGCCTGAATCAGGAATACTTCACCCAGGTTTAGTCACAGAGTACAAAAAAACCACAGATAAACTTAAGCAAGTCTAGCAGAGAATGATAAATGTTAACAGAATGTATGGTGTTTAGTAGCTGAATCTGGTTATGATACTGAATCCTCTGAGCTGAAGAAAAGCAGTAGATAGAAATGATCAAATCTTTTTTCAACACAATAACAGAAGGTGATTAGCATCTTCCGACTGTACAGGAATGCTGTGAGCACAGTTGCTCAATAGACCTGAAACTTAGTATTGCCATGTGACATGATTCCAAATTCACAGCTAGACTTGGCTGTATAGTGTGCTTCGATGTACAACAATCTAGCACCATGGAATGCTTTAACGTGTGGCTGTGGTGAATGGCTGGCTGATAATGAAAATACTTGGACCAAGTCTGATAATCTCTGTTCAAGAAATTCATCTGAGTAATAAACACTACTGTTTGCCTTCTCAGTTGGTGACTAAAATGACTCACTTTCTTGAGCTGCTTGGAAAATACTGAGGCATATTTTGATTTTTGACTATTAGTCAGTGAAGGGCAGTTCTTGTTTCTGTTGACAGTCCTCATGTAAGATTGTCTGGTAAATTTACGGATCTGTATTGAAAGTAGAAAATGCACCTCAGCTGAACGATACATTCAGATTGATCGGTTAGGCATTTCAGTTTCAGGAGTACAGCTTTAAATGGTAAGAAAAAAAAAGAAAGCCTAATTTTTGTTTGATCATTTGCTATACATCAGTTTGTGTGAACAGAGTTATGCCAGTTTAAACCTGTTGAATAGACAACCCACACAAGCTTTAGAAATTTAAAAATTACAGTACTGCTGGCCCTTTTAGGAGAAGTATCATCACAGTAAGATCCAGGCTGATCCCATTTGCCGAAAAAAAATTTTGTCTTCAGTAGGTAGTGAAATTAAACACTTTCCATTGCAAGACTTCCTCCAGGAAAAAGGTTATTCTTTCCACAGGGGAACAATCCAATTTTACAATGATTAGGATTTCTATTAAAGATACAGGCTTCTACAGTATAGCTTTCTCTCCAGTAGATTAACAGAAAGCTTTTATGGACACAAGGAATCACTTATGATCACCTAATCTGGCTTTGCCAATGCAAAGGTCATGGAGCTCTTTCAGTACTTCCATCTTTTACTTGAGCTAAATCTGATTAGATACAAATTGGTCTTTCAGGAGGAAGAAAGCTCTTTCTGTAAAAGCATCAAGTGCTGGAGAATTTACTACATTTTTAAGTAACCTCTTTGATGGAATGTTTATTTGTTTATTTTTACCAGTTATTCTTACTTGTGTAGGTTTTTTTGTTGGTATATTGTATTTCGTTTCAAAGATCCCTGTAACTTCTGGCACAAATTATTATTCAGTTTCTTTTCCCATGTAGCCTACTGGTAGGGAATTTTCTTTTGACAGAATATATTTCTTTCTTTTACTTGACCTCTTGCCAAGATGAGATACACAAGAACATTCCTTTGCTTAGGAAAAGTGTAATCCAGAAGAGTCAAATACAGTGATAATTTTGGTACGCAATGGGAACTAACAGATTTGTCTAAATGTAGGCATCTAGTGCCATTTGAGATGCCTTAAAGTATATAATCTGACCTCCAGCTGTCACTACAGACGAGCTCAAATGATATGTTATATCATATCTGCCAGTTCCACATAGATACACTAGGACATCTAAAAATGGCACTAAAAATGGCACTAAGCATCTAACTGTGAAAAACTAAATCCAAGCACAGAGAACTGTTCAGCTCATCCTAAAATAGACGTCAACATTTGGTCAACTAAGTAGCTTTCCAGACACCACTGAGAGCTATTCAGTTATGTGAACATAGATGTCTAAACCTATCTGAGACCCTCTAGCATATCTCAGATGTCTGCCAGGACTGACAGATAAGGCACTAGACTTACTACATACCTGGACCTTTCTGGAGTGACAGTGGGAGACCATGTAGTGGAAGAACAGAATTATACCACTGAGTTACAGACCAGTGAAGATGTAATAACTAAGCATGATAGTACAATAGTGAGTGTATAATGATGTCATTTCTAGCAAACACAAACACATGCTCTATAAAGAGCGCCTGCACACCAACAAAGATGCCTGGTCCAGTTGCTACCAACATCGTGACCTTGGGAAAACACAATATTCATGCTACTGCTGTCTTTCAGGGTCCTGAGGGCACTACCAGCCTTACTGGCACTGATCCGCTCTCCTGTGGCCTCCCCCTTCACTGCCAATGGCCAAGGACTCCATTTCAGCTTCTGACCCTGTGATGCTGCAGTAGGGCCAGCCTTCATCTCCACACAGCCCTGTGCTGCCAGACATGGGTTTGATGTTCCAGCCCAGTCTTAGCCTGTCCCTGACCCCAGGGAGATGCCCTATGCCTTGGGCTGGAGCTGCCCTGGCTGCCCTGCTCCTGGGTTCCCACACTGGAGTCCCTGCTGAGGGGGCAAACAGTGTTCCTGACCCCCAGCCCACAGGTAGCTGCTTACAGCATCCTGGCCCTGACCAAGCCTTGTCTGGTAGTCTGGGTGTTAGACATAGCAGTTCCACCTTGGGCTCAGGGTTCTATTTGGTACTTGGCTTCCATGAATATAAAATTACTATGGGATATTGTTTTCATATGTTGTGCTTTCTAATTTGAATGGTCAGCATGAACCTCCAATGGCTTCACTCAGGCCAATCTCTTTGATTTTCCACATAGAATCATAGAATCATTAAGGTTGGAGAAGATCTCTAAGGTCATCAAGTGCACCTGTCAACACAATACTATCATGACCACTAAACCATGTCCTGAAGTGCCATGTCTACACGTTTTTTGAACACCTCCAGGGATGGTGACTTCACCACCTCCCTGGGCAGTCTGTTCCCATGCCTCACCACTCTTTCAGTATATAAATTTTTCCTAATATCCAACCTAAACCTCCCTTGGTGCAACTTAACCCCATTTCCTCTTGTCCTAAAGATAGACATCTAGTAGCCATTACCTGGGTTGTTATCATGTTCTGACTTTCTGCCCCAAAAGTGTTAAAAATGTATAACGTTGTTATTTCCCCTACGCTTCCTTGTCTCTTTTCCATACAGACATAAACCATTACAAAAGGGCACATGTAGTCCAGACCTCAACAGTAGGCCTTCCCTTCATTGGTGTTTCTTTTGTTTTCTTGGTACATACCAGAATCACCCAGTAAATTAAACAGTGGGTGGTTGTAGCCAAGTACTCAACTGCATGGTGCTATTTGCAGTGTGACAGAGGTAACAGCATAATCACTGAAAGTAGCAATGATGGAGAGTGATTTTACTTTTTGCTGTTCCTTACTGCAGTTTTTGTGTGGTTTGATAAATCTGATAAATTTCACAGGCAATTTACAAAACAATTGAAAAAGTATTTTACAGGTGTTCCAGATATGTCATGATAGGACAAGAACAAATGGCATCAAGTTGTGGCAGGGGAGGTTTAGGTTGGACATTAGGAAAAATTTCTTCACTGAAAAGGTTGTTGAGCAGTGGAACAGGCTTCCCAGGGAGGTGGTGGAGTCACCCTCCCTGGAGGTATTTAAAAGATACCTTTTAAGTGGTAGGATTGACAGTGCTAGGTTAATGGTTGGACTCTGTTATCTTACAGGTATTTTCCAATTGAACTGGTTCTACATTTTGAGAAATATTGTATGCTGAATACTGTACTCAAATATACAGTCCGCACACAAATAAATAAATACATTGTGCAGTACACAGAAATTACTGTCTATTCACTTATCTTTGTTCAAGGTACTATATTTTTCCATTTGAAAATATTTTACTGCAAAGATAACTATTAATAATGAAAAGGACATAAATTAAGTCAGTGCTGTATTAGTCTAGAAATACATCTCTGATACTAACTCCATCTCTATCCTCTACTTCAGAGAGAAATGCAAATTTTCTTTATTAAGTAATGCAATATTAAGTCTTAACTTCATTAGTAGATGGTAGGTCTTCAGTCTTGTGTTCCAAACTGTTTACTTTACTGATAAACCTAGCCATTTTAAGTTAAAACTAATTTGAATCTTTGTTTTAAATTGTGATCATGAATATCACAAATCAATTAAACTTCATCAAATAAACATAATACTAGTAATGAAATGAATGAACACAAACATATCACACTTCTTTCCATTACTATGCTACAACTTGTGTTTATCAGGTTTTTTTCTGTGCCTACACTTCTAAAAATTAAAAAAAAAAACCTCAAAACATTACATGGAAATTGCTTGCCATTTTAATGTTTCCTTCTTTTACAGTTAATAAAAGCTTTTCGGGATTGTAGTTGCTCCACTGAGCTCAAAGATCATTGTAAAGGACAGAGGAATCATGAATTCTATTTAAGAAATAAAGAAATGTAGACACAGAGTGGCAAAGCAGTTTACTTTTGATCACTCATCAGGCCACTGACAGAGCTAAATCTAATTCTCATCTAAAATGAGATGTTAGGTATTTAAAATATTTGGAATTCATTTCACAGCTGGTTGCAGGCACAAGGTTAAACATAAGTTTTGAAACTAAGGTGTACAAATAGAGCTTCTTATTAGGGCAGGGCTAAATACTGCTTTCTGTACTTTATAACCAATATACAAACATGCATATGTATATGCACATGCACACAGACTCTCTCTACTTTTTTAAAGATTTCAGGAGAAAAACTTCATCCTGTCATTCTTATTTGATGTGATCATGCTATATTTATTATGTAGTCCCTGAGGGCTTTTAAAATGATAATGTGTCTGGTGATTTTCAGCTCTATGGTAGAAGTACCTGGAGTTTTAATTATGGCAGACAGAGCAGGCTATCTTCCTAAAGAAGCAAAATCAAGTGAAAGTTGACAGATTTCACTCAAAGAAAACCAGGGAGAGGAGTGGGAAGGAGAATCAACATGGAAGAAAAATTTAATACGAACCCTCTGAAAACTAATGCAACTGAAATATGAAAGAATTCTGAAAGGAATAGAGCCATGAGCAGTACTGGAAAAAAATCTAGGTCTCCCCACAAAAAGAAGTATGTTCTCTCCTCTGAGAAAAATTAGCACCATATACAATTCTGAATGAAACCTTATCTGGGAAAAAAATTAAAATTACTCATGTTAAATCTTTTGCATTTTATAGAAGACATTGCATCAAGTATATGAAATGACACATCCATACTGTCACTACTGTTTTGATGTTTTATTCAAATCCTGTATTTTTGTTTCTTTTCAATATTTCTGTAACATAGTCTTTGTAGAATCAAGGCATTAAAGTAGGATTTGCTTTATATAAGCATATGAGTTATACTGCACTTTTCTAAAGAGCATACTCATTACACATTCTGTGGCGTATTTTTCTTTCTGTTTATGAAACCAAAGATAATACTCACTAGTTGTATAATTCTTGTTATTCCGAGGTATATAATTAATACATAGTTAAAGAAAATGATTGTTACATTTGTCTATTGCCTAGAAACTTGGACTAGATAGAATTACTTTTTGGGTTTATAAAATCTGTTTTCCTGCTTTGTTGGACAAGGACAATGATTAAGTAGCCAACTGCAAGCTACCATCATGGTATCCCCAGTTCATGACCTAACATGAAACAAAGGAAGGAGATGGCTAAAAGAAGATCTCAACCATATGTATTTATCATTAGTTTCTAATACATTTCTATTGAACTGTAATTTAGATTAAATATATCATTTGCATACTGGTGTATATTGGTGAATTCGTTTTTCATCATCTCTATAGTAATTCTCTAATACAAAAGCCTTGAAAGATGAAAACTGTGGATAAGAATCTTGCTACAGAAAGAAAACAAAAATGAACAAACAGAAAATGAATGGTTTTCCTTTACCTTGAAAAGTGAACTTACAACTTCCAGTGTACAATTTATATATAAGAAAGGCCAGAATTATTTTTAAAAGACAATAAATTACTAAGATTTATCACAAAATAAAGCCATACACTTAAGAGAGGAATTAATATTTTACCCTCAAACTGTCTGAAGGAAGGGAATACCTTAAAACATGTGAAACCTTCTGAAAATTGATGAGTACTGTGGCATTTTGGGGCATCTCTATTTCATGAGGATCTACAGTCTTGTTGCAAGACATGCTGATAAGTCACTACAATATTTTCTGGAATGTAAGTAGAAAATAGTGATATGATAGATCTAATTGAAATCAACACAGTGCATTAAAGAAATCATTATTGATCTATTCTATAGGAATTCCTAATATAGAAAGCCAGTGATAAAAACCTTTGATGAAAAAAAGTAAATAAGTACAAGACCTCTAAGACAGATATACAGGCAACTGTGAGAGTGAACACAAGACAGGTTCATCTACTAAGCAAGAGAATAAAGTGTAAGAAGCAAAAGCATTTTGATATACATACCAAATACTGACAGCAGACAGATCTCTGTCAAGGAGTGTTTTGTACAAGGAAGTAAAAAATAGGCTTGTTCTTAAAAGCATAGAAAGAAAAGAAAGTGGCTGTTCCATTCAGGGGCAAGGGTAGAAGATACAGTCTTGAGACTAAATTTAGACACACTGGTCTGCAATTAAAAAAAAATTGATATTGCAGTAACAACTAAATACAATACAGCAGCTATCGTAGTCAAAACAGCTCAGGAAAGCTACATTTCAAAACAGTGGAATAAACTATTTTAATAACACACTAAAACATTGAGAAAATATCCAGAACAGGACAAAGGCAGGAGTACTATTGAAAGGAATGTGGAAGATAAATATGGAAGTTACAATATGTGAGCTGGAATTAAAACTGGAAAACTTAACATCAGTGTATTGGATGAACAGTGCTGTCTCTACTTCATAACCAAGTACGAATTGAATATTTTATGTATTTCCTTTGTTCTGAGTCAGTAAGTGATGTTCTGGGTTCTCTATCTGGAATATGGGAAAAATATGAAAAATTAATTATGTTATTAGAAAGATAACGCTGTAAGTGAACCAGCTGTTGTTTAAAGTAGACAGAAAAGAGAATCCTGGATGCTGACTTAAGAAACTTATTGCCATGGCCTTAAAACAAAGCAGCAAGGTAAAAGGTCATGAAGGTGATAGGAAGAGACTAAAGAATTAATAGTTATAGCACTTCTTTAATCCATTACATTTTTAAAGACTGGACTAACACAAATCCTCCCTATCAAGGTTAATCCCTCTATTAGTAATGGAGAAATAGGGCTGTAGACATAATGTATGGCTTGCCTAGATTAACACAGAAACTTGGAAACAGATCTGGAATTGTATTTTCCAGTTTCAGTGGATCTTACTTGTCTTCAATCGCCTTCATAAATTAGACCTTGACATCTACCTTTCAGGTACAATATTTGGAAAGGCTGCTTTTTTCCCAGTATACTGTCCACTCAGGATATGATGTCACCTGATCTGACATACTAATTACAGTCAGGTTTTGTGATCAGGTGTGAGACATAAAAACATTATTTCTCTCTCTTTACGTGAAATGTCAGTACGATGAAACATATTTATTATTCCTTTTAGAGAGTGTTGAACTGTGTTTACAGAGTGGTCTGTCCCAGATGCTGACCTGAATGGTACAGTAGTTTGGTTTAGTAGTCTGTTTGAAGGAAAATAGCTTTTAATTGAAAAAGAAGAGTGTTGTTATAACTATAAAAACATAGCCAAATAACTTGGGTGTCACCTTTTACATCTAAATTTTTACTATAAAAATGAAGAGTTACTTTTAGAAATTCAGTCACTGAAAAGAGAAAATTACTGCCAAAGTATCGTTCAGTCTGCTACCATATAGATCTCTGATCACAGAGAGATTCTAGATTGATCAGTTTCTAACCTAAAGAGAAATGAGGGGCAAGGTTCACAGGGAAAGGCTTTTGCACCACTTAGTAGAGATGTAAAACAACAAACTTTCAAGCAGATAAGACAAGAAACAGGCAAATCCACATAAAATGCATTAAACACAGTTATTCTACTTATAATTTGTTTATGTTACCGAGCCAAAACGCTTAGAAGGAAAGGATAGTTGGTCCCTGTGGAACATAGGGAAATAGTTATTACCACTTGGATACCAGGGAGCAACAGCATGAAAAATTGTAGTAATCCATAAAAAGACTGCTCCTGTCAAGTCTGTGATTTTTAATATGTAGCAGAATTAATATTTTCCATTCCCAGGCTCAGCTTTTGAAGAATTTTGTATATCTTACTTGAAGTTCAGTATTGTAATGTCAGGAGTAAAATGTCAATTTTCTGAAGATATTCTCCTATGCTTTTTTTTCATGAGATATTTTCATGAAACGTTTGATGCCACTGATGGAGTACATCACATTATGAATGGTTCTCCATAGACAACAATTTGCCATCTGATCTTGGAAATGTAAAGCAGAATAGAATTGATAACAGGGAAAATGATGAGATATTTTATTCTATTATAATACTAATGGAAAAAGAGCAATTGATGATGAGTTGATTAGCTGTTTCATGTTTTCCCTCATAAATTCATTAAAAATAATTCATCAATTTTTCTTAAAAATTGATCTTTAAGAGCACTCAAATACAAATTGACTTCTTTTTGTTCTGTAGATGTTTGTGTATTATTTCTGCTTGTACAAAACATTTTGTGTATCAAGTACATTTTTTATTTTATTTTATTTTAATGTTACATTTAGGTGTGTTCAAACACTATTACAAAATGAAATGTAAGATTTCAGCTTTTCATTCAGTACTGTTTATGCTATTTTTATTATCTAAACCAAGAAGACCCATAAATTCCATCTACCATATTCTATATAGCTGTTTTCTGGATTTTATCTTGTGTTATTTATATATTTTTTTTCCTTTTCATTCAATTAATTTAATCCAGTTTGTTTTACATCCAAGATTGATGTTATTGACAGAATGTGAATTTCAGTCTCTGATAATGAAAAAGGGTCACTTTTAAATTCTTTTCTTAAAAGACATAAGCTTGATGGTGTTTGCGACTCTGGTCATTCATACTTCCTTTGATCGCCTTGCTCTAATTTTGCTCTGATTGTGAACAGCTGTATTATTAATAGGAAGTTATTTCATCAGTTGTGGAGGCATGTGTTCTTGTCATTGAAAAGTATATCTCATGATTCTTAAGAGAAGGAACAACATGAAATATTAAGGTTAACTGGTGTATAATATTGGCTGGAATTCTTTAAAAAGTCACTTGGGCTACAACTATACTTTAAGTTTCACTACAGTATGAAGATTTTGGAGGCAGCTTTAAGTGGTATAGGTCAGGTAATGGATACAGTCTAACATTAACAATATGAAATTCAATAAGTTAGATAATTAATTTAAAACTAATCTTAGCATTTTTATATTATTTTGCTGTGCATACTTTGCCAGTTTCTTCAACAGCTCAATGTGTCCATGTAATGTGTCATTTGGATACAACAGGAAATAAACCTTTTTTTTTTTTTTCCAGTTGAAAAGTGCTGTCACATTTGAAACAAGTGATGCAAATATTTGAAATATCTTGGCTATTTATCCATCAGTACCCCACTGAGCTGTGTGGAAAAGAGACTCATGAGATGAAGCAAGGGAAGTTGGTTTGGTTCAGCTTGGAGAATACAGTTGAGCGAGGGTATCATGTCTTTCTTCAAAAAAGAGAATGAAAGAACAGATTAGGTGACACCTGTCTTTGAAGAATGAATGTTTCTGGTTAGAGAAAAGTAACAAAAACCTCAGGAATTGACTATTGTGAAATAACTTGCACAATGCAGAACTTTTATCAGCTCATTCAGTTAGTGATTATATTATGTGCTGAAATCTTTTTTTTTTTTCCCATGTCTAATGTGACTGTGAGAGTTTTCATTATCTGTGCAAGTGTCTAATCCTTTTATCAATCCAACTAAGCTCTTGTCTAAGGAGTATCTTGTGGTAATGAAAAATAGAAGTAAATTATGTATTGTGTAAAGATGTATTTTCTTTCATCAACTTCAGACTTGTTGCTTTTGAATTTCATTCAATGCCTCTGCTCATATATTACAAATTTCTGTACGTTTTTCAGTAATCAGTGTTCTTCAATTCATTATTATATGTTTAAAATGTATTACGATCTTTGTAACAAGATTTTTTTCAGTACAACTGAATAAATGTTATTCATACTTGTCCCTCAAGAGGACCAAACCCTATTATGATTTGAATATATGGGAGTTTTTCTCCTCTAAGCTGTAAAATATCCAGTGTAAAACTCTCCATTGTTTAAAAATTATAGTGGTATAGTACTCTTTCCTGTTTAGAAATATATCTAGCCATTTATTTCATAACAGTCAAATCTTTAGGTATGTAATTATAAACTGATTTTAAGTACCATATTGTTCAAAAAAATGTATTTGCTTGATGACATGAAGTATTTCTATATTTTTATACTGTCTGTTGATAGGCCATTGAATACATCCAGTCATAACTTTTATAAGCCCGGTTCTGTATCTCAAAGTACAATTAATCTCTAAGTTAAATATCTTTTAAATGCAATTAAAAATTATGAAATATAATATTAATAAAATATTTATTCACAGTGGAACTGATGACTTAAAAGCAATTATTTTAATAGTTGTCTTGTGCCTGCTTCAGTTATGAGATTCAGTCTCCTGAGAAAAACAAAGGGCAAATCCAATTTGGCATACATATAATTTCTTCTCAAGCCAACAGATGCATCATTCAACTCAGCATCTGCTTTGCTTCTACTTCTAGTGATAGCTCATGTATGTGAATTTATAATGTATATGAAATGATCAAAGCGCAAGTTTAAAATTGCTCAAAAAACTGAAGATTTGCCTCTAAGAAATATTATGAAACCTGCTTGTTTTTCTTAAACAAAAGATGTGAATGGAGGTCAAAAAAAGAGCATACATTTGGGCATAGAGTAAGAAGAAGTAAAATGTTTGAGGCAGTTCTATTAATAAAGATTCACTAAGCAGAGAGGTAAGAGTTTGCTTTAAATGTCAACTGTAGTATCTAGGTCTATCATGATGAATACAGAACTCATACATCAAACTTACAAAATACACATAATTAATTAATACAGGAATCTGTAAGTGCGTGACACCTGTAACTAAAGTAATGTGTGAATGAGCTTGCATAAATTCAAGCACATTTATGTTGAGTGTATATAATATTTCTATTATTAATTTCAAGTCAGATAATATCTACCTGATATTGCATCTGCATCATCAGTTTATGCTATAGGTGCTATGAACCAAATAGAAAACTAGTATATGAAATTCATACATGTTTCCATAAACATCTTCTAAGGTATTTTTCTGTGAAATTTAGGGAGCAAGGAAAGGACACAGCAAATTGTCCTTTTGTTCCACAAACCAATTTAAATATTTGCCTAGCTTCAAATCTGTGAAGTTTATAACATCTAACTTTGAAGGAGTAAGATCTCAAGCTGATTCAAACTTCTTACTTGACATCTGAAAAGTAAGACGGAACTACTTACCCTAGTCTACTTTTCTAGTGACTGGACAGAATCAGGGACCTCAAGGGGGCAATTCTTGTATCTGATGTGTTTAACCAAGGTTGAATGAAGCACCTTATAGAGACAACTCTTCTTGACTCTGAAAGGTAGCCCAAAATGAACAGCTTATATGCTTTTTTTTTTTTTTTTTTTTTTAACCTCTAGAATCGTATGTAATGAATCCTATCCTACATGTCTACTTCTAGGTACATGAAGAACTACTTTAAACTTAGCAGCAACTAGCTGCTCAATATTCACAGCTAAGCTACTATAAAGTTTACAAATATTATGCTCTAATGTGCTTTAAAGCAATGAAAATAGTATTAAGTGAAACAGAATGTAGGTGATACTGATAATTTAATAATTATTTTGGAAAACAGCAATTTATGTTTTTTCAGATCGTCCTAGATTAGTACAATTCCCTGGCAAAATCATTTGACAATGATCCTTATATTTCTTTCAAAAAGGCAGACATGTGACTGAAGAGAAAGGAAGTAAACTAGACTACACAAAACTGCTACTTGAATGTTTTCTTTGATTCTGGTATCCACTTCAAGAAAAATGCTGACATACTGAAGTGACCTAAGAGGATGTGTACAGAAATCATTCGGAAGCTTGAAAATAAACTTTATTATGAGAGTCTTAAGAAATTCAACATTTTCAGCTTATTGGAAAGGTAAAAAGGAGACTTGATAACTATGTATCAGTACTTAAATATGAAGAGAATGTGTTCTTCATGGAGTAAAGTCACTTAATTACCTGCCACTGGTTACTCAGTTCCCTGCTACTGTGACAGTCAAGATTTGACAGTGATGAACACATTCATCTTTTTTACACTGATCACAAAATTTCAGATGCTAATTAAGAAGCTAAGTAGCCTATATAAAATTGTAGTGGTATAAGTGTCATTGCCCTTAGTAGGCTATGATACCAAGGTCAAATTAGTCAATTATTTTCTTCCAGCTCCTTTTACTCTAAAAGATATGGAAAGTTTTATGGTCAATAAATGCCACATCTTCCACATTTTTGCCTCCTGTTCCAATCTGCAGTTTATCAGGTCTATATTTTTAAATCAAGTAATTTTAACTTATGGTCATAATTGAAGCACAATATCAACAATGTGTGCAAAACACATGATCTAATTAAGAAATATGTAGTTTCTATGATTACTTATAATTTTTCTCTGGGGTCATTTATCATTCCTGAAAACAAAAGTTGTATAGAGCGTGTTGAGTTGTTCTGTTGACTTCCAAATTACCTTTATACAGCAAGATGAGATTAAAAGCTTACACATCTAATTCCAGGGGGCAACTTTCATCTGAGATATGTATACATCAGTTTGTAAAGGATACAACAAGGGTATATTTTAAAACAAAGAATGAAGAGGGGAGCATAAGTGTATAACTAGAGAAGAAATACCCTAAAACTGCTATTGTTTAAAAAAAACCCAAAACAAAACACAGGAAAAAGACCCCAAAAACCCCCAATCCAAAAGCAAACCAATACAAACAACAAACCCCCCAGAAATCATAAAAGGTTACTAATTAATGTTTTTAAAACTAAGTTTCTGGACATTTTGGGCTTACGTTTGTAGAAATCTTATACTAAAACTCTCTTAAATGTGAAGACAATACCAAAATGTTAAAACAGTGGGACAATTTGTCATCTAGAATCAGTTATGTAAGTTCTCTTGGAGGCTATATTAAATGCAACTGCCCTCTCTGCAGTTAAAACCAGGGATGTTGTTGGAAAAGAGATGATTCAATAGTGACCCATATAGGTGAGCAGTGAAAATGCTGATTATCTTCTATTTGGATAAACACACAAAACAAAGAACACTGTAAAATACCTAGGAGGATGAATGCATTCTAAAGGGATCAGATTTTTATAAATTTGAATTTCTTTTTGATACAATTGCATGATTTCAGTCAACTTAACATATTGAGTTCCTATCCAACAAAGGTGTGTGAACTGCTTTATTACTTTTCAGAAGTGGCTTACTTTCATTGATGTTCTGGTTAATGTTTATAGATACTGAATTAGTTCAGGAAGCTCTTAATGGGTTTGAAGATCACCGTGTATGAAGATCATTACTATTCATAACAATGCTCAAAAAAATGTCTACAAATATTTTTGGAGACAGATTTTAAAACTAACTTTATTATACAAGTAGATAATTATGACAAAAATATCCTGGTCTGAATATTCCGTGTATGTATACTCATGTTACAGTTAAAAAACACAGGACATACAGTGGCATAACCATTACTGAATATTTACTAATTTGTTATTATCATCCATCTTTTATATCAAACTGACACATGGTGCAAGGGTTGATATTTTATAATAGAGAAGTAAAGATGTGTAGGTGTCAAATACTTACTTTCATATTTCACAGTCAACTGGACAATTTTCCCACATACCCCTAGACTAGCTTTGATCCTACTTAAGAAACATAATGCCTGTAGGGATGCAGGAGAAAATGAAGAAAAGGAAACAGAAAGGGAAAAGGAAAAGGCAGAAAACTATAACATTTTGAAATAACTGACTAATGAATAAAAGCCCGAACAACATGTAAGAACATTGTATTGCTGATCTGCTTGGATGTAAGGACACTCTACAGAGGTATCTGAATAGACTGGATGGATAGGCTGAGGCCAATGGTAGGAGGTTCAACAAGGCAAGGTACTGGGTTCTGTACTTGGATGGCAGAAACTCCAGGCAATGTTACAGGCTTGGGGAAGAGTGGCTGGAAAGCTGCCCCAAGGAAAAGGACCTGAGGGTGTTAGTCGACAGCTGGCTAAATATGAGCCAGCAGTGTGCCCAGGTGTCCAAGAAGGCTAATGGCATCCTGGCTTGTACCAGAATTAATGTGGCCAACAAGACGAGGGAAGTGATCATCATGCAAATAATCATACCTTCTCTTTCTGAAGGAATTCCACAAACCTTGTTGCAAATGATCGGTAGAAAGTACCTGTATCCCCACAAAAAAAAAGAAAAACAAGCATCAAAATGAGGAGCACTTTAGTATATGTGTTAAAAAAAACCACAACAAAACAACAACAACAACAAAAACAAAACAAAAAGAAAAAACAACACACAAACAAAAAAACCCTACATGAAAAATACCAGAAAACAAAAGAAAACCAATCCTAAATCCCCCAAATTCACAATGAACCAAACCAAACCAACAAACAAACCCCTTAAGTATTTCTCTACATTACACTTGAAATAACACTTTCAATAATTCACAGTAGAATTCCACAATTAAAATGTAGGCATTCTTTCTGCAATAAAGAACACAGAAAACAAAATACAAAAAAAATTTTAAAATAAAATAAAAATGCGGTATTTCTTATATCCAATACTTAGCATACATGTAAATATTTCCTTAACTCATGGTATTTTAAATGCTGAAACAGACAAAGCATTCTCACCAAGATGGCTTCCAGGATGCTGATAGCCTAAATCACTGAACCAAAAAATGTTACTTCAGCTGGCATTAGCATTCTCTAAGTTGACATGCACCACTGAAGCAATACTCATTTCATCACTGCTATCTATCCAGTTGCAATTTTATTATGCTATTATACAAAGTAACTTATATTCACATAAACAGTGTGTTAGTTTAATAATACAATAATAAAACATGTCCTTTATACAAACAATTATGTTATGAATGAGCATAGTACACCTCCAGGAATGCTTAGCATTTCTCTTCTTTCTTTTCTTTTAGTGTCTTTCTGTTATTTTATTATTCTTAGGACCCAATCTTGCGAACTGATTCCAAAAGGTGAACAGCTCTTATGGAGTGCTGATGCTATAGTTTGAAACTGGCAAGGGCTTTAATTTGCAAGTCCAAGTTGTGTTTGATTTTAAACGCATGTGAAGTTATCTGAAATAAAAGGATAGAAACAGTAAAATGGAATTAAAATTTGTGCTACAGGAACTTTTATCAGGCTGTGGTTGTGTTAGAGTGGCACAAATGTGGAATGTGGATAGAAAGAATGGTTTATTTGAAATCATTTTCCTGGAAATCCATGAAAATTTGAAGAAGGCAAGAAGAAGCAACTAAAAGATAATTCTTTTATGCTAATTTTCTAGACTGAAATTAAAAGTACTATACTTAGTATATTTTTGCTTCATTTTTGTACCTTAAAATGTAAAAGAAGATTAAAGCTTCTGTAGTGTTGCTGCTTTCTATAATTTGCATTTTATCCAGACAGAATGTATGCTCGTGTTGAGAGACAATCTACGCATTTTCATTCTTTTCTTCCTTGTTTCTTTGCACACTTATTTTTCCCTTATTCTAATTAGGTATGTAGGTGGTATGTCATAAATATCTACTGAATAGTCAAACTGCCATAAAAGACATGTAATTATTATTCTATCTACAGGAATGAAAAAAATACTTCTGATAATAATGTATAAGCTGCATACACTAATGTCTATGTAATCTGTCCTGTACACAAAGAGGTAAATATTATTTCTGTTTTCATTTTAACCCCTTTAAAGTCAAACACCGTAATATGTTTGGATTACCCATTCTAGATATTTTGACAAGCGGTTTGCCATTATGTAGACCTGATTGCAAAATGGCAGCCACAAATGTGAAACATTCTTTAAGACTCTTGTTAGAATCATTTAATTTAAATAAAAATAAAATACCAGACTTCATGACAGATAATAAAGCTTTGGTAAGATTTGCACAATGTTTAATTTATGAAAGAATACTACAGGTTTAAGAAATTGAGAAGACATTATTTTGAAGGCTCCAGAGCTCAGTAAAGAATATTTTTTAAGGGAAGATAAATTCTGCAAGATAATATCTATTTTTAAAAGCTGGCTATGGAATTACATATAGAAAATAAATAACTTGTAGACCTGTGTTTGTGTTCCAATACAGTTTCTGTTAGCAAAATATCAGGAAAGTTGAATTCGATGTGTATTTCTCACTTAATTCAGTTAGGCCAGAATTTCTTCTATTTGTGTTTCTATTTTTGTCTATTCATCTGTTATTGTTCTTGATTCTACCTCAAGGTAATAGATTTGATATACGAGGATACCTAATCTGGCTTGTGTAGACTATGGATATATTCTACAGTGCAGTGAAACAAAGCTATACCTTAATTAACTTACCTAACTTAGGAAGGCAGCCTAGTTGAAGTGGCACAGATCATTTTTCTGGCATACTCTCTTATCATATTGTGTGATTCAAAATGACAAGTTTTAAAGTCTTTTAGAGGTTTGTGTGGCACAGTACTGCAGTTCACAGAACATTCTGCTTAGGATCATTTAGTTTTCCTTCTTAGAATTAGAACATATGAATCCAGACGGAGAAATACATGTATCTCTCTCTTTGCTTCTATGCCATTCCTCACAAATGCTTTTCTTTAATCTTTGCTACTTTGCATTCTGTCATACTAAACATTCATCATATTACACCCCTGACTTAGAGTTCTCCTTTTTAATTCAGTCAAAATATTGCATAACAGCAGAAGTGTAGCTAGAGTAAGAAGGGTAGAGGGAAATATGGAAGACATGGTGTCGAGTGTTATGAACTCCAACTAAGGAATCCAATGAAACAATATCTATATGCATAAGAGGATGACTGAAGCATATTAAAATAGTAATTTGTTCTTTTCATGAGGATATGTGGTATGATTGTAAAGGAAGAGAAGAAAAAGTCTCTCTTTTTTGTCAGAATGTGAACCTACACAATGTGCATGGAGAGGCATTAGCTTTAGTAGCCTGGAGTTAGTTTATGAAAAACAAGTCAGCTACCAGACTGTGTTACTAGATTCTGAGAAATATTGCAGTTCTAACAGAAGTGAAGCTTTGGGACGATACTGTTTTCATGTAAGAACTCAAAATGAGAAAGCAATTTTGGAAGCATTTATAACATGAAACAATGAGACAAGGTGTGGTTTCAGAGTTAGGGAGTCATTATTTTGAAACTCTTATGTGAACTTAAAAGAAGCAAATAGATTTTGTCCTGTAACAAATGAAGAATTATAACTACTAAAGATGGTTCAGCTAAATACTACTCCTTTATGAAGCCTGTCTTTCTAAGAAGACTTTACACTAGAAATATTATGTATTTGTACATGAGAAACAAACAAGATATATCTTCAGCACTCTTGCTTGAAAAAATCATGAGACCATCTTCACAAAGCAAAACCTATACTTATTTGCACTCATAATTTTCCTGGGTTTACAGGAAGATGATTTACAGATGTTGAATGCTTCATCTTGTGAAAACAAGTCCTGAACAGAAAACTTAAGCATACCTTTTTCACCTCCCAAAATTCTTCATCTTCTGTGTTCAGTGCAAGTTGTAGTCATTTATCCTGTAATAGGATTGCAATACATGATTTTGCTTCTTCAATATTACCTTTATATCACCTCAACAACACTAAAGTTACAAATACAACACTATCACAACTTCATCCTGTAAGTGCTGGAGTCATCATAGCCTTTAGAACAAATAAAAGCTCACACACAAAAACTGGATGCTGACATACAGGTCAGAGTGATATCTAAACTTAATGTTATGAAGAAAATGCAGTCATGTTGATTAGAATCATAAAATGATAGGAGATGGAAGGGACCTTTGGAGATCATGAAGTCCAACCCCCCTGCCGGAGCAGGATCACCTAGGGCAGACCACATAGGAACACGTCCAGATAGTTTTGAAAGTCTCCGGAGAAGGAGGCTCCACAACCTCTCTGGGCAGCATGTTCCAGTGCTCTGTGACCCTCACAGAAAATAAGTTTTTCCTCATGTTGAGGTTGAATTTCCTGTGTTTTGCCCCTTGTCCTGTCATAGGTCACAACTGAAAAGAGATTGTCCTCTTTTAATTGACATCCACCCTTCAGATATTTGTAAACATTCATAAGGTCCCCTCTCAGGCTACTCTTTTCCAGGCTAAACAGCCCCACAGCTCTCAGCCTTTCCTCATAAGACAGATGTCCCTGTCCCTTAACCACACTTGTAGCTCTCCATTGGTCTCTCTTTAGTATTTCCTTGTCCCTCTAGAAGTGGGGAGGCCAGAACTGAACGCAACACTCCAGACGTGGTCTCACTAGGGCACTTTGAAATACTCATCCCATTTAGTGAACAAACTGTTCCCATGATAAGCATTTATGAACACCAAAAAACATTCCTGAAAAGATAAGCTTTATAGAAGAATGAAGAAAAAAGGAAATAAAATCAAGTTTATATACAGAAATTAGAAAGCAAATAAAATTTCCAAGAAATCAGATAAATATCAGAAGAAATATTTTTTTATTATTTTTTTAAAAAATAATTGATAACATTATTTAGAGTTCTGTTATCTACAACTCACAGAACATGTACCAAATAATTTTAATTTAAAATAAAGTTTTAAAATAATGGAAAGTCTAGTTCAGATCTCTGGCACCAAGACAGATATGAAAGCACCCTTTGAAACTGGGTTTGTCTTCAGCTGAAATTTTTGACAAAAGATGGAAGTCCAGATTATCCGGCTATACACCCTATACTGTTAAAAATATTTTATTATTATAATTAAATTAAATTAAGTTAAATTAAAAGATGATATGATAAGAAATTATAAATGCTAAATACAATTCAAGTAGCAACAATACAATGATAGAAGGTGATATGAAAGAAAGACTTGACGTCACAGGACAGCTTATTCTTGAGCGCATAATGGCTCAGGACAGTTTTCTCTATTCCCATGATCCTTAAACAAAAATAGACCTACAGGAAAGGAGGAGTAGCACATCCAGATTAAGGCATCTCAATGGTGCCATGGATTTTGTTGTCATATTTTGCATCTCGTGTGTGTTCAATACGCATTGTACATCATAGAATCATTCTATACATTAACAGCAAGTCTGACAGTTTGAGTTTGTCATATGTGAACAACTTGTCTAATCTATCTGGCTTCAAACGACTATAAACTGGAGGTAAGATCTGTGTCCAATGCCTTCATATTTTCAAATGCCTCAGCTTTTTTTTTTTAGGAAAGGATTGAAAAAGGTGGATTCTCTGTTAAATTCAAAGCAGCTTGTATCACACAGTATCAAGTAGGCCAGATAGAATCTGAAGGACCAAGCAGAGAAGAAAATGACTTAAAGAGAAGTGGAGAGTAAAACCCCACGACACTATCCTGAGAGCTCAGAAAAAAAGGATGTCAATTCAAAAATCAGTTTAAAACAGGGGATGTATATGTTACATTAATAATAAAACTACATTTCTTCCCCTTTAGAGACAATAAATGAGTTACTGATCCTCTGACTATTTCAGAATAAAAAAATGATAATTATTGGAACTGTAGTCAGTTCTAGTGGAGACTGCTTGACATTACTGTTAATAAACAAGCAGTATGACTGAGGGAAATACAGATCTCTGTTTTTCTTACGAGCCACTTAGTATGATTGACACACATTTAAAAGTGTGGGGTTTTTCTTATCAAAGACTCACTATAGTTTTAAGTTCAAAGTGTTCTCATTACTTGTCATTTAAGAAAAACCTACCATTATTTCTTCAAGTAAGTCACTCAATCTTATTGATCCATCTGATTTTACCTTTCTGCCTCCTGGGAATAGAAATATATATTCCAGTATGAGACTTGGTACTTTCTTCTGTTCTTCCCCTTATGGGAAAGTAAGGATCCCAACAGGCTTTGTAAAAAAATTTTGCTTCTTCCCCTTCAAATCTTTCATTCATTCTCACATTTGTTGTGCTATCAAGAGGACATTGAGTGGCACAATTTCTTACAATATGTATCTACACACATGCTCCTTTATGTTCATGCGAGACCATCTCCCCAGGCAAGCTTCATTTCACTGTAACACTTTTCAGTATTTTTTTTCCCCCAAACAATAAAATGCCTGCAACTTGCAGACAATGCAATTTCTCTCAATTATTGCACAAATGATAGAAAACAAGCTAGTTTTATATGAGGAGAATGCAACTTTTCTTTAAATGAATTGTGTAACACTTGATTGGTCAACTACATTGATCCATATCTTTACAGGGCTGTTCTCCTATGCTAAGAAATTTCATATCTACTAACCTGATGTAGAAAGCATCCCTTGACCTATGGGACATCACCCTAAAATAAAAATTTTAAAAATCCTTTTGACAATCAATTTACAGAAGCTTACTAATTTATAATACATTACTATGAATAAGAGAAATTATTTGTGAACATTATTACAGAACATGGCAACAGCAGTAAGCCAGTTCAGGTTGTTCATTAGAGGCTGAAGTTAGGTTACTTTTCATTCCCATGATCTGAGAACATGTGCTTGAAGAAGTAACATGACAGAGTTAACACAGTAAAGTGTTAAGACCTGTTAACTTAATTGGGAGATCATTCCACTAGTTACCACCATTACACAGGAAGAATATTTTTTTCTTTCTGTACAGTATTTAAGGCCTTACAAAATACAAGTGTGTCATATAATGAAGAGCCCAAAGACCTTCCAGGATGTGCCTGCACTTGAAAACTTGATTGCTTTAAAGTACTTGCATTTTCCTAGCAGATGCACAAATACACCACTTTAGAAAAGTTTGTAATTATACATCCAGGAACCAAAATAAAGTAATGTATTATAGTTTTACAGAAGTACAAATTTTATCCTGCTGTATCATCACAGCCTAGGAGTTTTTAGTTTTATAGTTATGTTCACAAGTAGGATAAGTTTTATTGTAAAACGTAAAACAAATAAACCCCCCATAGACTGATATGTCCATCTGCCTTGGCAAAAAAATGTCAGAGGAAGGAGTCATTCACACAATAATGCATATTGCTTTTCTAAGTAAAATAGGTAATATATATCCTAAAAAAATAATAAATTGGAAATGTTCCTTATAAAAAATCTAAAAGTTATATTCTGAATAAACCTCTTTAATGAACACGTTTTCACAGCTGAGATAGTGAAATAAAGGGTTCTTCAAGGGTTCCTTGAAGATTAGGTAAGCTGTAGAATTTAAGTCAGTTACAGTACTGTCTATCTCCTAAAGCCTCCTTCATCTCCTGTTAAAGGCCTAAATCAAAAAAATCTGGTTTTGATAGTCATTCATACAACTTCAGTTTTTGGAACAAAATCTTCTCTTGTAAAATCCCATGTTAGGAGGAAAAAAAAAAAAAAAAAAAAAAAGACAGTGAAGACTATTTCTATTTATTAAAAACTGTAACTTCTACTTTATTGATATAAATGCCCTTACACTAACTTCATAGTTAG
>WUAM01000287.1:87012220-87026443 GCA_024336885.1 Actenoides hombroni | reverse complement strand
CCTTTGTGACATCACATCTTCACGAGTAGGTAGAAGATCACGACTGTGCAGGTAGTTAGGGTCTGGCGACCGGAAGATATCACGCTGTACGGAAAGATAGAGCCCCTCTCTGAGCAGCCAATAACATGTTGCTTAAGACGTAAGCAGACGGAAGTGATGTTGTAAACCTAAGCTATATAATGCGGTGTCAAGTACTAATAAACGCCATTTGCCATCCACCACACTGGTGTCTGTGTGCTAATGGCCCGAGCGGCCTGGGGTTGGCCGTTGTGTCATTCCTGAACCAGGTCGCCAAGCCTCCAGAGAGGCAACAGTAGTGTTATATATTCCTGCTGACAAACACTCAAATATAGATAGAATGTGCAGGTTTACCTTGAGAAAGTATATAAGTTTTCCTTTTCCAGGATAATGTTTTACACTGGGCCAGCCTCTAGGGACATTTGAAATCACAGGATTCCAGTTAATGGTAACAGCACTTAGGAGCATTTTTGACCAGGAAAAAAGAGCTTGAAACTTTTACCTTTCAATGGTTAGGCATCATAGAGAGGAAAAGTTAGCTGGAACATATAAAAAAAGTCTTCAAAATTTGCCAAGAAAATATTTTACTACATCTTTGTGAATTAAAAAAATGTTGATGGCAGAGAAAAGGATATTATTTCTCCACTGCATTATTCTTTGTTCCTAGGCATACTATAGTTGCAGTCATAATTTTCTGAGCTTCAGCATGCCTTTGAAATAGGAAGATATTTTTTATTCCCATGTAAGCTTAAATATAGTTCTTATCCCTCAGCTTTATATACGGATATTTTTACTTTTTAGAACTTAAGTCTGTAGGGAGAAGAGTTGATTCTTACCACAACAACAGTAATCAAGCTTTCTATGTAATGATTTTTACACCATTTCATCACATATTTGTTAACATTCACCTGATCTTTATTCTACTTGTGGAAATAAAATTACAAATGAAAAAATATTAGAGAAGTTATGATGCTTACACACCAAAATTCACTTTTCTGTGTAAAGCTCCTGTGTGTGCACAGAAGACTACCAGATATTAAGTATATGGAATTTTTTCTGCTGTTGTTATAGACTTAACTCACTACTACCTTCTTAGTTGCCAAAACATTTAGACATCTACTTAATTAACTGGGTTTTAATAAGATTTAAGCAGAAGTTTCAATATTTTTTAATTTAATGCTTCAGAATGACATGTGTAGAGACAGGGGGCAGTGAAATTAGATGCATTTTTTTCTAATTGTATGCCAGATGCAATGAGTCTTGCAGCAACCAATTAGGCAAACTGCATTGCACAGTGATCTTAATCTTATATTCTGCCTTATGATCTAAATGCAGGAGGATAATGATAAAGATGCTGCATGTATACCAGCATCATTCAAAAAAGTGAAATTATTCTTTAAAATACATCTGAGGTACAGAAAATAATCTTTACTTCTTAAAATCACATGATGAATCCTACTACAATAATATTTAATTAAAAAAAAATAAGGGAATAGACTTGCCACAAATTAAAAAAAAATAAATTACCGAGGTTATATAGCAGTAGCTGCTCACAGGCTGAACACCATGTAAACTGCAGAGTCACAATTATTCTTGGTTAAAGTAAATAGCAAGACTGTTTGGTTTTATCACCATTAAAAAACCTTCTTTCATTGTGTCTGTTTTTCAGGTTTGCCCTATGTTATTCAAATCTCTCTGTAATCCATAATGGAAAGCCTTCAAATGTATGCATTAAACCTGTGCCAATATAATCACCTGAGGTTTTAAAGAAAACACATGTACTTACGATCACTAACTTTCCAGAGCACGGAAGCAACAAAAGATGTTCTTCACTTCATGTTTACTGACATGTCCTGTAGTAATTCCATTTCTATTTCCTTATTCTCTTTTTGGTTTTCTCTTCAGCAAACTTGCCACTCTTTTTCTGCTGCCATGACAAAATCTGTCTGGAAATACTGGTTTGATGTTTAATATCCTACTTCCCCAAGGCTTCTTCACATTTCTTCAAGTCTAGCCCAGCATTGTCAATAAGTGAGTTGTCGCTTATCTTGTGAGTTAGTAACACCATAGTGCTCAGGGAAGTGTGAGCATAATAATCATGACAGACTAAAGCATCCCAATACTCCAGCACACTTAGTGTCTATGACACATTTCTGCACAAGACTTTTTTGATGTTTTAGTGTATATAGTGAAATCATAATATATAGCATTAAAGAGTTACCACTGTATCCTCTAACAATAAGAACAGGAATTTGGATCACAGGAACAGATCAGAAGAAGTGAAACAAGTAGTCATTATGGATAGCTTAGATGGTGGATATTTTTTTTACTGTTTTTTTGTTTGTTTGTTTGTGTTTCTTGCTGTTTTTTGTTTGTTTGCTTGGGGTTTTAGGTTAGTTGTTTTTTTTTATTATTAAATGTTATTTATTTTATTTATAATGTATGTATAACAATGAACGCAGCAAACAGTATTTTCACAACCAAGGAACTTCTGATATTTAACCATAGATGTGGTTATAGAATGTCATGGTTTGAGTTACATCAGAACAATTCTTTTCAGTCATTTTATTTTTCAGGTCAGTCTCTTCTAAGTAACTGCACTTTCTGAAGTTAACAGCATAGTTTTGCAGTGTCTGCTTCTAGCAGTGATAACGCTTGAAGTTTAGAGTTACTACTGAGGATTGGTGTGCAGACCAAGGTCACTACTAAATCTTGTTTACCACACTGAGGGGTGCAGAAAATAAAAGGCTGCATCTGCAGGGTGGTGCAGACAGGACAGGTGACCTTGAACTGACCAACAAGTATTCTATCCCGTATATGTCATATTCAGTATGAAGCTGAGGTATCACAAGGGTCAAGCTCTCTTCTACAACGGCTAGCATCTACAGAAGACTCTGTACGTTCTACCTTCAATCCCAGTCCGTGTGTTCCCAGATCCAGTTCCAGAATCCAGCTCCTGAGACTGGTTCCCATCTGCTGCTGAGTCCAGTCTGGGACTTCCTCAGTGCCTGTTGCACAGCATCAGTGGTGACAATGACATAATTGACATCAGAGAGCTGATTTTTTACTGGTTTTTTTTGTATATATCTGTGTATATTCTTTTTTTTTTTTCTTATTTTCATTAAAGCCATTCTATCTGTCTTTTCTAATCCATAAGGCCCCTTCTCTTGAGCAAATAATGACAGGACTAGAGGAAATGGTCTGAACTTGCACCAAGGAAGGTTTAGACCAGATATTAGGAAACAGTAGTCAGATGCTGGAACAGGCTGCCCAGGGAGGTGGTGGAGTCACCATCCCTGGAGGTATTCAAAGCATATGTAGATGAGGCATTTCAGGACATGCTCTAGTGGGATGGTGAGGTGTTGACGGTTGGATGCAGTGATCTTAGAGGTCTTTTCCAACTGTGACAATTCTGTGTAATTCTGTGATTCTATGAGGAGTAAATGATTACTTTGAACACTGCAGTGTTCCCGGTGCTAATAGCCAATATGCTAACAACTCATCATTGAAAGAAATCATGAACAATCACTCCCTTTCATTCCTTTCACATTATTTATGTTTTTATAACTTCTTCCTTATTCATCCCCAGCTTTTCAGGCTGAGTCTTCTTTATTTGTTTGATTGTGGATTTGACCATTTTCTCTTTTTCCAGTTCTTGGGGAGAATATCTTTTTGGGAAATCAGAACTGTAAAGGTATTCAGGTTGCTGACATCTCGTAAATTTGCAAGTAATGACATGATTATATGGGTGTCGTTTTCTTCTTATGTCCTTTTTAATAGTTCTTTATAGTAAATTTGTTTCCTTCACTTTTATTGATGCATTGAAAGGACATTTTCACCAAACTAGCTTCTAAGGACACAGCTAAAGGCTGCCCTCAATTAAATAATGGTATTACTTCTATCTGACTTTTTTTTTTAGGAGAGACAACGTATAAAGTACTAGAATTAGGAGAAAAAAAATGTGCAAACTCTGAAGATAACCTTTGTGATATACTTTAGTAATATAACATTGAATTAATAAATTTCTATATGAAAACATTTTTTTTTTAACACAATAGTCAAAATATAGGGTTTTTTAAAAACATGTATTACATGAATTCTTATAGAAAAGTCCTTCAAGATACAACATATTTGGAAATAATCATGTTGAACAGAACTGTCAAAGAAAGCTTATATGTCTGTTGAGCTCCAAAAGAAAATTCCTGCAGATATTTATACATGTGAACTCAATTTAATTCTTCAGAATTGTTATAAGATGGTAAACAAACTTATTTCAAAGCCTTCATTAACACAATTACCAATATGCTTTGGTTGATTTGTGTTGATTCAATAAACACAAATTTATTAAAGGAGACTTAAGTGGTCATTCAACCTGAGTTTGAGGAAAATTTGTGCCTTCAGAATGGCAGAAAGAACCTGGAACTTAAATGTAAATCATACAAAGGTATTCAGCAGAGAATAATCTCCTTCTTTATCTGAGCCATTGAAGTGAATTCCAAAGATACAGTTTTTCTCATTATTATTCTATACAGTTTCTCCAGAAATCCTAGTGACAGTATATACTAATTCGTTTTGTAGTTATATCCAAGAACTGCATCTACGGTGGTACTGTAGCATCTATAGTAACAGCTCACAGGGAGAGCAACTTCACATATAAATACAACATTCTTTCATCAATATATATATTTAAGGTGAATATGAGCAACTTTGTAAGGCAATTAGAAAGCATTCAACCTCTAAAAGAATGAGTTTTTACTTAAGGAATGTTGTTGTACTTAGATCTAAGAAGTAACACA
Source organism: Actenoides hombroni (assembly GCA_024336885.1). Lineage (NCBI taxonomy): Eukaryota > Metazoa > Chordata > Aves > Coraciiformes > Alcedinidae > Actenoides > Actenoides hombroni. The sequence continues at coordinate 87,021,629 of WUAM01000287.1, read as the reverse complement.
GTAAGTTCATAAGTTTTTATGACAAGAAAATAGATGATAAAAATAGTCTGGAATAAGTTTCTCATAGAGTCCTCCTAGTCTTAGGTTTTGTCATGATTCTAAGTATACTTCAATAAAGAAATTACAATTTTTTGATGCAGGGGTTTGGGGTTTTGTTTTGTTTTGTTTTGTTTTGTTTTATAGCACTATGCTTACTTTTAAATTAATTTATTCAAAACAAACAATGAAATATGCATTTAAGATAGAATGTTTTGGTGTGACATTAATTGTGTTATATTTTTTCCCCTACAAAAAGCAAAACATCTTAAAGCTAAAGGCACAATAACCTAGTATGGATATGCACTTCACAAGTAGTGCTCAAAAACTAACAACAAATCTTCGTTTGTCTAGTTTAAAACTGAGATTTTGTCCTATGCAAAAGGTTTAGTGTCTTAAGCAAAAATATTACTATACTTATGCACATTTATATTTCATGATGTGCCTTTCTCATTTTAGCTCCTTTGTTTACTAGACTTTGATATCAGAGATGTCTGAAAATTTTCTTTGAGTGGACAGACTCTACCATAAGTGTTTTAAAAGATAAATATGCTTTGTATTTACATTCCTGAATAACACATCCTGGGTTACACTCATTCATTCAGCTTTCACGGGTGTCAGTTATTCTATTTTATGTTTTTAAAGGAAAAATAATTCTACTTTCTCTTAATCTGTTCAATTATTCAGACTATCCTCTATAAGCTGCTGGTTTCCCTCTTAAATTGTGTAAAATTTCTCCATTTTAATTGTTCCATTATACTTTTTCAAGCTAAAACATCCATAGCTAAGCTGCTATCTCTAATCATGTTTTTTTAATATATACTTTAAAAAAAATACCATTTTAAAATTTATTTGGAAACATGTTGGTGCATCATCAGGTTTGTTTTCCTTTATAAAGGTACAATCCTTGCTGTTATTAAAAAACCAACCAAACAAAAACCACAAAAAAAAAAAAAACAACAAACAAACATCAAGAAGTCAGAAGTCACAAAAGCCAATGTTTCTCTCTGGCAGTGTGTTTGAATCTCATATACCTAGACCTTCCTTTTCCTTTCTAGAAAGTACTGTGTCTGAGGTGTTGAAGACTTGGTTCCTAAGTGATTTCATGAATTTATAATTATTAGATTTTTTAAAATTCTCAGTTTCCCACAAGTATCTGGGTTTTTTTAATCATGAACATTTCATACTGGACACTAGTATGGACAGGCAACTATTCAAAAGGAATATAGTCCTCACTGAAGGAGTTTTCACAACCAGGCATTTCACAGAATCACAGAATAGTAGGGGCTGGAATGCACCTCTGGAGATCATCTAGTCTAACCCTCATTCCAAAGCAGGTACACCTAGTGCAGCTTGCACAGTATCGCATCCAGGTGGGTTTTGAAAGTCTTTAGAGAATGATACTCCATAACTTCTCTGGGCAGCCTGTTCCAGTGCTTCATGACCCTCACAGTAAAGAAGTTTTTTCCTGATGTTGAGGTGGAACCTGCTGTGTTTCAGTTTGTGCCCATTGCCCCTTGTCCTGTCACTGGGCACCACTGAAAAGAGACTGGTTTCGTCCTCTTGACACCCACCCTTCAGATATTTATAAGCATTGATAAGATCCTCTCTCAGCCTTCTCTTCTCCAGGCTAAACAGCCCCAGGTTTCTCAACCTTTCCTGGTAATTCAGATGTTCCAGTCCCTTAATCACCCTCATAGCCCTCTGTTAGACTTTCTCCAGTAGTTCCCTGATTCTCTTGAACTGGGGAGCCCAGAACAAAGCCACAGGGTTTTGTGAAGATAGCAGGCTTTTAAGAAACTTCAAAAGGACTATTTCCTCTGGAACCAATTTACCTTTCATGACTACAAACCATGTTAAATCTGCAGTCTGTACATCACACACAGTCCATTCGGAGGAGGAACAAAGTAAGTTACCTGACAGAGCCTGGATAATCTTCTGGCCAGAAAGAAGGATCTCCATTGCCAGAAGAATTAATAAGACTTTTTGTGTGTCCTTTTAAGGGTCTGAAAGGTACCTCTGTGAAGAAAGCATTGGCTGTCGTGCCAGCAACAACCCTGCATCACCCTCATATGTAGAAGGGAACATAGTGTGGGATTTTCTGTGTTACAAAGAATACATAGGTATTATAGTGTTAGTGTGGATGAAACTTGTACTGGTAAGATTTTTCAGGGATATCTTGTAAAATATAGGACCCAGCTAAAGCACAAAGTAGATGGCAATTACTCTTCATTAAAGTAATATTTACAAAGTCAACGTAATTCTGCAAGGATACACTATCAATATGAAAAGTATATGAAGAGAATGTTACTACAATAGCCAAAACTATTGAGAATTTTCTCTGAGAGGTTTGATAAGAGAAAAAATTCTCTAACATAAATATAAATTTTCAAAGTGTGACATCAGTTAATTTGCATCTTCATTTTAGATATATTGAAAACACTTTTGCCCTTCTCCAGTGTTTTTTTCAACCTGTGGATAGTTGCAAGTGTGGAATCAAAGGGACTCCTTTCTGAACCCCAGACTGCAAGCCATAGAATAGATCATGCATTCACCAGATAGGGTCATCTCAAAAATTACTTTGCTGAGCAGTCTGTCTTGTTATGCCCAAGCATCTGCATGTTTTATCCCTTTCAGCTATCTTTGAAAAAGAGGACACAAAATGGATTTCTAGCAACCTTACTTCCAAATACAGAGTGAAAAAAAATACTTGATTTTGTCTGCAGATTATAACAGTTTACATAAATATGTTCAATTTATTCACATCACTTCAGATTTCATCTTATATTATGGTAATGACTTCAGAGAAAGGCATTGTTACGTGTAGTGAGTACAATATTTATTTTCCCTACCTAGCTGTACAAGTGATAAGGTAGTCTATCTACATGCCATGTGATCAAAATACAGAAAGAAATGTGGTTTGGAAAACTTTGAAAAATGTGGTCTTCGATCACATTATCCTTATTGTACTACTGTATGTTATACTGCCTGTCAATAACTTCTCAATCAAATATATGTGTAAGTGTAAAGTACATATTCATTAGCATTCTGCCATATGTCCCATGGACAACTATCCAGACATGATTTCTACATGTAGATTCCTTTAGTTTTCCCTAATTAGGAAGGAAGAATCATCCATGACTATCTGTCAGCCTCTCTACCCCAGTCCTACAGTCATAAGCAGGTCTTGTATATCTATCAAGTCAAAATTCAATCAGCAATTGCTCATCTTGCCATGCCAATAAAGCTATAAATGCTCAAGGTAAATTAACATACTCTGTTACTGATTCACAGATAAGAAGATGCTTTAGATTCAGGATGTCTGAGTCTTCCTGAGTGGGCTGTGAGGGGCACAGAATTAGAAGTTTACTGTAGTATCATTTGCTTAAAGAACTTTACTCTGAGGGAGTAGATACAACAAAAGACCTATGTCTCCTCCCCCCCCCATGACACTTGGTGAAGTTCCACTCGTGTTAGATTAAGACGTCTACCAGATGAAGCTTGTTGGTGAACTTGGCCACTACACTTTCCAGTTGTACTGGGTTTGCATGACAAGCTTCACCTATGTCCAATAGAGTCAGTTCCAGCTGGCTCCAAGATGGATCCACTGCTGAATAAATCTGAGCCAATCAGCAATGATGGTAGCACCTCTAGGATAGCATATTTTGGAAAAGGGAAAAAACCCTCTGCACAACAGCAGCCATGAGAGAGGAATGAGAAGATGTGAGAGAAACAACCCTGTAGACACCAAAGTCAGTGAAGGAGAGCGAGAAGGTGCTCCAGGTGCTGAAGCAGGGATTCCCCTCCAGTCCATGATGAGGACCATGGCAAAACAGATTGTAACCCTGCAGCCCATGGAGGTTAACAGTGGAGCAGATATCTACCTGCAGGCAGGATCCCACACGGGAGCAGAAGGATGTGCCTGAAAGAGGCTGTGAACCTGTGGGAAGCCTACACCGGAGCAGGCATCTGCAAGGACCCATGGGCCCCTGGAGAGAGAACCCACAGTGAAGCAGGTTGTCTGGCAGGACTTGTGACCTCACAGGGAACCCATGCTAGAGCAGTCTGTTCTTGAAGGACTGAACTCCATGGAAAGGACCCATAATGGAGCCGTTCACAGAGAACTGTGGCCCATGGGAAGGACTGTACATTGGGGAAGAGTGTGAAGAGTAAGTATCAGTAGATACAGTGTGACGAACTGACTGAAACCACCATTCCCTGTCCCCCCCACACTGCTGTGGGGAAGAAAGTAGAGAAGTTGGGAGTAAAGTTGAGCCCATGAAGAAGGAAAGGTGATTTAAGATTTGGGTTTATTTCTCATTAACTTACTCTGATTTGATTGGTAATGAATTAAATTGATTTCCCCAGGTCAAGTCTGTTTTGCCTGTGATGGTTAACTGGTGAGTGATCTATCCTTGCACTTATCTAGAGCCATGAGCCTTTTGTAGTATTTTTTCTCCCTCTGTCAAGTTCAGGAAGGGGAGTGATAGAGCAGCTTAGTGGACACCTGGCATCCAGCCATCATTAACCCACTACACTTGTTCACAGAGACAGGTAGCCCACAGGTAGCAGTGAGCATACAGCTGATTAGTCTAGGGTATGCATAAAACTGTTTCTGTAATTACATAACATAATTTTTAAAAATCTAATGAGTTTTGAGGTTACAAGATTGGTAGACTTCTTGGATGATAAATAGCTTGGAATTACCATTTCTTACTGAGATCTGAAAAGCTGCAGCTATGTTACTTTTATTAGAAAAATAAGACATTTTGTTTCTCTTTCTTGCTAGGATAATTAACTTCTAGAATCATATCTAAAGTGTATTCCCACCAATATATTCAACCAAAGCTTTTAGTTGTCTTGATGATTGTCCTGAGACTTATATCACAGATAGAAATGCAAGGAAAACAAAAAACCCACAAAGGTAGAGGCAGAAGTTATTCTAGTTTTGTGCATTGTCTGAGATTTTTTTTGTATCTGAATTAGATGAGCATTTGTCTGAAACTCTGCTCTCTGGTTTGTTTTTTTTTCAATCTTTCTATCTAATTTTTATCACTTCAGTTATTTTGCAAAGCAAATTCTAAGCTGATAAATAGAGTTGAATTAGTTTCTCTGATGCTTCTATTTACATGACCTGAGAATCAGCTTTTGTTTTCAATGGACTACCTGAAAATTTGTCCAGTCAAAACTGTGGAGGTTTATATACATACACATATACATATACATATTCATATATCTACAATGGAATTCCAAGTTTTTGTTTTATTCTAGAAATGTCAAATCTGTTTTCCTTATGGTACAACAGTAGCAGTAGAGTTCTTAGAAAGGAATATATAAATAATTCATAATGTAATGGATGTACCTTTAAATTCTTGTAACATGATTTCAGTCGCATGTTATAGGAAGTACTATAGCAGGAAACATACGAACCAATGGAGGATGAGTGTCAGAAGAGGAAGTGCAAATGCAGCAGTGACCCCACCCAAGCTGGCTTTGGTGCCCAATAACTCCAAGCATCAGACCACATCCCCTGTCCTGACTGTCTGACAGAACTGAATAGAACTGAAATCATGGACTAAATGTACTCAGAAGTGTATTTTACGGACATTTTATGGACACTTTACGGGAGTGTTCCATAGACTATGTCTGTGAATATATCAAAGGATAAGAAGTCTCTAATAAGGATGCATTGGATACCACATAAATTGTATGTAATAAATAGTGGAGATTACACTGGCTTTGGCTAGGATAGAGTTAGTTTTTTTTCAAAGTAGCTCGTATGGGGTTATGTTTTGGATTTGAAACCAAAACAGTGTTGATAACACACATGTTTAAGTTGTTGGTAAACAATGCTTATAGAGTGTCAAGCAAGTCCTTTTCTATTTTACTCACACTGCCTTGCCAGTGAGTAGGCTGGGGATACACAAGAAGTTCTTTGGGGACACATCTGGGACAGCTGACCCCAACCAACCAGAAAGGATATCCCATACCATATGATGTCATCCTCAGCAATGAAATCTCAGGGAAAGGAGGAAGAGGGGACATTCAAGGTTATGATATGTGTCTTCCCTGGTAACCATCACACATAATGAAGCCTTGTTTTCCTGGAAATGGCTAAATATCTACCTGCTGATGGGAAGTAGTTAGTTAATTTATTAATTTTTTAATTTTTTTTTTTTTCTTTTCTTCTTCTTTACCTATAAAATTGTCATTATCTCAACCCATGAGTTCTCTCACTTTTACCCTCCCAATTCTCTCCCCCATCCCACTGTAGGGGAGTGAGCAAGTATCTGTGTGGGGTTGAGCTGCCCACCAGTGTTAATCTAAAATAAAATTTTATCTGCTGTTTTTGTGGGAAAATCAGCAACTTGAAACACTTACTGAATACAAAGAACTGTAAAGGAAGTATTAGACTGATAAGGGACAGGATCAAGTCTTGTCACAAGTAATTAACTCCATTGGTCACATTCTCAGGTTTTAAAGAATGCAAGATTTCACTGAAAAAATGTATCTGGTTTTCTAGGGTTTATCTTTTTCTTTTTATTATGTACATAATAGCTCTTTATTATGATTAAAATGCACCAAGAGTCAAAATACTAATGTGAGATGTAACAATCACTGAAATCCAGCATAATTCCAAATTATGCATGAATGAAGGAAAACCACCTGCTTTTATACCTGCAAAACTGGCAGTTGATTAGATACTTTCTCTTTTGCTGAGCTGGGTACTCATTTTTTTTCAATAAAATCGTCTACAAATTATATGACAGAATCAACAACAGAGATTGAATTAAGAGCCTGAAGAGAGCAATTTATAGCAAATTGAGGCAAACAGCACAGATGCTTAAAGCCAGTGCATATTGTTGACGGTGCTCATCTCAAAACAACATGCCACAATAACCAGAGGTTATCTTACAGATAAAGAGGGAAATATGGAATCTGGTAAGAAATAGGACACAGAAGATTTCACTGCTCAGAGACTGCAAGCTGAGGACTTCTTATGGTTAGAGACATTATAGACAATTTGACCTTGCCTCTAGGTCTCAAAATGTTCATATTTCATATATGCTATTCTCTGCTTTTAACATCCAGCTTCAGTAGTGCTCACTGTTCAGCTGCTGTGCCTGAGTGTCTTTTTGCAGTACATTTTTCTTAAAGTATGTGATTATGTAGCACTTGATGATAAACAAGTTGAGCATTTTATTCACAGATGGCTCTTTCTTACTGCCAGAGTTTATCATTACTCTAAAGATTTCACAGTTTTTAATTTTGCTGCTAAGATACCGATGCAAAGTAAGTTTTGAAAGGTTATATTTTAGTTAATAACTGTTTTCACCAGGACAGCAGATACTAATTAATACATTTTTTCACTAACACATTTTATTTTCTGGGGAAGAGGAGGATTTTTCAGTGGTCATATGCATGTTCCTAGACATCTGGGACAAAACAGAGAAAATCTGAATTTGGAACTGGTCCTGTCTGGGCACTGGAGTAATGCCTGGTCTGCTAAAGCATTTTCTTCCTATTTGTTATTGATTTTATGGAAACTAGCCTCTTTTAAATGTCTGCGTCCAATTGTGCCCTTCTGCCACTTCTGACTATGTAGTCATTATTGTGCAGATAAATTAATACCCCTTTTCAATGAAAGTATCATTTCTTCATTTTTTATTATCATTGAAGGGAGTGGAATTATTTGCTGAAATTTGTTGTAAATTGGTATACATATATTCCATTGATTAAGGCCAGATTTCTGAGGGTATTTAGGTACTCAACTTCCATGATGGTAGGGGGCATTAAACACCTAAGCATATTTATAAAAATCCTTCAAAATTAAATTGAAGAATTGAGGAATAAACTCAAACGATATGAAAGACAGTTACTGAAACAGCTGTTGGATCTCAAAGGTATAATTGTCACACATGCCACATGTCACCTTCAGTGACTATGTCCCACCAGAACTGAAAATTAAGAGAACTGGAAGATGGCCATATGTTAGCTGGAAGAAAACAGAATCTTGAGCAATAATAAACCATACAAACAATGTTATCCACTTTGAAGAAAAATTTGTACACTATTTATATGGGAAGTTAAACAATCTTTATTTCATATTTTGTACTTTCAGAGTGCTATTAATATTAGATGACATTATCAAAGTCCTCAAAGAAGACTTATTTGTAAAAACACAAGGTAGCTGTGATATGATCATTGACCCAGTCTCATAAAGAAAATAGGTGAATACAAGGACTAAATGCTATTAATTTCAAAGGCAGAAAGGACATTGTAGAATCCTCTGTCCACATGCACAAGCTAGCTAATTTCTCCTGAAAATTAGAACTAAATATATTTAGAAAATAATAATCAAATTTACCTTAAGAAAGTAGTAAAGAAGAATTTTTCTTCCAGTTCCTTTGAAAGAGACAGTCTGGTGATGTGTAAATACACCTCAAAAGTATTTAGAGCTTTTTTTCAGGTTTAAATAAATTTAACTTCAGCCTCGAGGCACTGAATTTTGTGCTCTTGTCAATGGGTAGAAAGCTGTTTGTTATAAAATATTTTCTTTTCTGTAAGTGTATATACAGTATATGCAGTGATAGTCTCTCAGACTGCCCTTAGAGGTAGCTGATCTTCACAAGCCTCAATCATCCATCTTGTTTGCCAGATCTGAACAACAGAATTTTCAATCCACCAAGAACATGATTTATTTATATTTTTTAATTACTGGGTATATAGGTTATTTTTATAAGGGAAGGTACATTTCCACAGGAAATTTTATATTCTACATAAATAATTTAAATTCCATATATCTGTCTTCTGAAAGTATTCAGAACATTAACATGACTGTTTTTCAGGGCTATCACCTAAAGGTAATCACCTAAAAACTACTCTAGATCCCTACTGTGAAAGACTGATCAAAATTTTATTGAAGTCAGCCCAAATAATACCATCAGCTTCACCGGGGTTTAATTCACTCCTTATATACTTTGCTTCAAATCAATAAACCAAGAGTATTTAATGTTTTATAAGTACATGGAGTCCTGGATCTGCCATTATTCAGTTGTTTCACTATAGGCAGGTCAGTTACCCATTGAATCTGCTGAGAGAGTTCATGGATTTATAAGTAGGCATGTGCACAACTATTTCAGCAGCAGTATATATATATATATGTAAGTAATAGATATTAAAGCAAGCAGTGATCATGAACTGCATAAGACTACTACAATTATCATTATGAATAATGAATTTAAAGAAAGATTCTGTAGAAAAGGGAAAAGTGCATAGTTGGTGAGTTATCATATTAACATCCTGATAGCATCCTGATATGTTGTTTTGAAGAATCTTTCTTTAAATTCATTATTCATAATGATAATTGTAG
>WUAM01000287.1:86986166-86996864 GCA_024336885.1 Actenoides hombroni | reverse complement strand
GCTCTGGCAGGGGGGTTGGACTAGATGATCTTTCTAGGTCCCTTCCAACCCCTAATATTCTATGATTCTATGAAAATTCAATAAAAAAATTAATAAAAAGTAGAAATGCGGCTTCTAAAATCACCTACTTTCTATTTTGTTTTGCCAGACATAATATTGCTTCTGATAAATTGAGTAAACAGTACTAGTCCCAGGTGACCAGTCTGTTCTACTACTAAGTTTAAAAATAGCCTGAAACTGAGTTGAACTGGGCATTTGCCACTTGGCTTTAGGACAGAGGTAACCTTCCATACCAAAGAGTCATCACATATTAACAATTATAATAGACTATTAGAGAAACTGAACTGGAGGAAAAAAGCATACTGCCAGTTTATGCCCCAATGTGCTGATTCTCAGTCCTTTCACATGTTCAGAGTTTGTTGGTACATGAACTAAATAGACCATGCTACCTTAATGTGAAGAAGTTGACACAGAAGACAACCAGAACTCAGTTGAATGTACCGCATGGGTCACTCAGAGCTATTGTTCTCATCTGGTTTTAGACTTCTTTTAACTCTAACTAAAGAACCAAATTAATCCTCCCTGAAGGGATTACATGATAATAATACTCCCTTGTACACGAACACACCACTGCTGTACATTGCCAGAGTATTGCTCAAATACCAGCCCACTAAGATTTACTACTGTCATAAATGCAATTATTCAGTTTCAATTTCAAAGTAAACACTAAAAATATAGAACTATTTTCCATCTTCCTCTGATATTCTGTCTCTAACAAGCCACTTTACATCTCAAAGCAAAATGTTTGGAATATGCTAGAGAGTACTTTTTTTTTTTTTTTGTGGAGCATCAAAAAAAAAAAATCTAATTGCATTCCGTTTATTGAAGGGGACTGCCTTGTAAAGTCTTTCCAGATTTTACTGTACTTCCTCAATGGGCCATCATCCTAATGCTGTGTTGCTAGGACAGGTAAAACTGTATCATGTCTTCTGCAGTAAGTAATATGATCTAATGGTGCTGATCAGTTGTACTTCCCACAGGTATCTCTCTCCTGTGCTCTTTAACTTGCATCCTCAGTCTTTAGGTAAATTTGAAGCCCTTCGGCTAGCTAATACAATGCCTCTAAGTACAATTGTTCTGGAGTTTTAAAATTCATGCAAATTTATTATAATAACAAGGGGGTTTTTTTGTTGGTTTTGTTTTGGGGTTTTTTTGCATGTCTGTTATGAGCCCACCAGCTCTTACACTGCAACAAAAATCATTACTTGTTACTCACTGTAGCATATCTAATTTTAGATTGCAAACTGCTTGGGGCAGGTGTCATGTATTTTATGCATTGTGCAAACTACATAGTGAACATTGTATAACCTGAACAACAACATGGGGCTGGATCATACCCTTAAGCCATATACACAGACAGCCTTCTTTACAGGGATTGCCTTGTAGCCCAGTCTGAGAGAAAGGGATATGTCAGCTGTTTTTTCAGTCTTGCTCTGTAACAACGAAACCCTACTTGAGCTGTAGGGTTGAAGAAAAAGTGTTCAGATGAAAGAAAGGAGTTTAAGAGGGCACAACATCTATTGTAATAGCTAAATGCAGATTATCATTACATTCTACCTCAAGAGGAATCCCCAAGCAAAAATTCATTAGGCCACAAAATTATATTGCCACAAAATTATAACTCACAACAATTTTTATTAGTTATTATTAATGATAATAATAAAAGGAAGAAATTATGTTTTATTATGTTTGGGACTAGCTGTCTGTTTCAGTGAAGTCACTCTAGATTTATGTTGTTGTAAATGAGAGCAAAAATTGCCTTAATCAATTCTCCTGAGTTTCTATCAAAGTCACTTGGGATAGTTTCTCTCACCCTTTAGCTACTTTAAAGGCATTACAATATAAAGATTTCTTTCCTGTCAGTATGACAAAACCTTAACATTTTAAACTAGCTCCCTCTATTTAATAACAAGAGCATACATTTTAACACTTAGCTAGAGGCAACTGCAAACATTCCCACTGACAATAAATCCTCCAATCAAATTACCAGAACATATCCAGTCACTCCAGAAACAAATATCATTAGAGGCTTTCAGCTTTATTTCAACGGGTTATTTGATCTGACCAAACCTACTTCAATACTATTTCTTGCGTAGTCCAAGTACAACGGATGCTTGACCATTTAAAACATAGAGGTAATATAAAGAAAAAGAGCTCTAGTCACTGTACAAAGCGGTAACATTTTCCCTGCAGTTCTACATTAGTCAAAATCAGCCCAGAAACAACAAAAAAAAATACTTTGAAAGGGGAGAGTTGGATTTTGCTTTATTTATCCTTACTATGAGCTTTGTAAAAAATGACCATCAGAGTAAAAATAAAGAGAGAGGAAGACATAAACCAGTTCTTTAATGACAGACTATTTTTAGATTAAATCTTGAGTAGGAAACAGAAGATTTAAATGCATTTTTTCTTGTTCCAAAAGATTTATGTTTAATTTTTTTTATTCAACTGTCAAATGTCACCTTGTGTTTCAAACTTCAAAAAGCAGGGCTCAAGCCTGCCACTTTCATTAATCTTCATTATGTAGCTTCTGGACAGAATTGTGTCTCACAATCTTAGTAATCAAGCCGCTTTTCAGCACCATAAAGTTAATTTATATTCATTTCATTCTGTCTTATCTTCAATTCAGTGACCTTTCCATCTACTTTCTACCATTAGGCTAGGAGCAGAGCGTTTTCAGTATTTTGATGTTTAATCAATTATTGAGAGGTTCTGCTTTAGTTTTGGATACTCAAAATGCTGTAAAATGTTTATAGTATTAGCAAAACTGGACATCACCAAGGAGCATTTATTTCAGGTATCTTGTAAGAATTAACATGTAAAGACATAAACAGCAAAGCTCAAATCGTCTTTGAAAAAATGCACTTTTGAATACACAGCTTTTTAAACTTTCTGAGATTATGCTCAGGTACAATGTTGAATTGCAGTGTCCAAATTTTCCAAATTATATCTTCCAAATTCTCAGCTATTCATAAGAATAATGAAGACAGACAGAAAGGTAAAGAACTATTGAACATCATTGGATAACATATTATCAATGTTTTATAATAGTGTATTTTTACTTTATATTAAAAATACAGAGGAATACTTTTAAGTAATTGTGTCATAAATGAAAAGTTTTTAATTAGGGGGTAGAAGTATTATAGGGAAAAAATGAGTCTTACTGACTATTTTTAATTTTATGTTTCACAATTATTCTCTCTTTGTTCAATCTAATGGGCTTGTTAACCAAATCCTTTCTAAAGAGACCTTTACTCTTAATTGTGGGTTGTTTCAGGTTTTTTGTTTGTTTGTTTATTTTGCTTTTTTACAAATATAAGCATTAACCTTCATCCTTGATGAGTCAGAATGGAAGATTAATAGGTATTCTATTCTCATTAATTATCCTTTAAATACAGTGGTTCTATTAAGCATTGTATGACATTAATTACATTGTTTTGTTGCATGTTATCATAGAAAATACTTATTTACTTTTTATATATATTCTACCATGTTACAGTAGATATCCTGAATATCAACTTGCATTTATATAATTTTTTTTTACTTCACAAATTATACAAAAAATGATGGCCATGAATGAACTAAATGATAAATTATGAGAAGCAGCATACAGCCTAAGATCTGATACTCTTGTTCTACAATCAGGTATTGCGACTACAAATCATTTCTTATCTGTGGGAAAAAAAAAAGTCTATTTCAGCATGATTTCTCTTCTCTGGTAAGGCACAGACAAATTCATTCTGTTCTCTTTGGTCTCATGTTTGTCCTTCCAGAAAAAAATAAATGACATCCCTACTGCTTTTTGTTTCTGAATTTGAAGTTGCAATGCTCTTTCACAATGAATTACATCCATATCCTCTTGAAGGTCCATTTTTATGAACACAGTAAAGGGATCTTAGCCAAAATAAGAGTCAGGCTGTAGCATGTTCTTCAAAGATGAAATAGGGTAATACAACACTGAAATAATTATGGCAACTAAACCAAATTAGGGATCAATAAATACCTTCCTTCACTGCATTCTACAGGAGCATGTCTTCCAGATATGCCATCCACTTATGTTTTATGAGTTGCACTAAGCTGTTCTGAAGATCTTGCCTCTAGGATATTACATATACAGTCTTGATGTACATTGTTGAATATCCAGCAGAGCCTTAAATCAGCTGTTTTTACTTTCTGTGCCAATGCTTACCAGTAGTAAAAGGATGCTTGCTTTTCTATTTTAACTGGCACAGTTAGAAGTCAGAGGGCTCACTGTTAAGCCACTACAGATTTCCTGTCTTTGAAACAGTTAATACAGCATGCCGTTCCTGTTTTGAATCTCACATAGTACTAATTTTTCTTAATTTTAGAAAGTCTTCATTCTGCTCATTTGTGAACAGTTGCTTTCTCTACCCATATGGCCTTTTAATATTTCTCTGGGTTTGTAAATATACTTTATTAAAAATACATGATTGAAAAAGAAGAGAGACTTTTAATGGATATACAAACTGATGCTATACCACATTTTAGCACTTTATTGAGTCAGTTGAAGTAGTAAAAGTTGGATGCAAACTGTAGCTGTCACTTCAGTTAAATGATTTTGCTTTTCCTGTGAGTGAGAGAACACTTTATTTGGTTACTATATTAACAGCTACTTCCTTATTCACACATACTGCCCTACGTGACTTTCAGCAATGGTAACTGTCAACATGGTGATACGAATAGGGAACACACGTCACAAAGGTGTAGTGGGAATAATCATACGACATAGCCTCATGAGCAAGAAAACTCAAAGGTAATGCAAGTAAGGGACTTATGTCATTTGTTGTGACTAAACTTGTCATCTAAAGTTTACTGTAGCTTCAAATCACAATCCCTCCAACTCTCAAAGTTTTCCCACTGTGAGGGTGATATTGAAAGATTTTCATTGCTCAGAGGGAACAGTGTCCTCTGTAGAGGAAACAAAAAAATCCACATGACTCTTTATGTTAGACTTCCTCCAGGAACAGTAGTCACTGCAAAGCATAAGATCCATATGTCAAAAGAGACATCCTCAGAAGTCTAGTCATCTATTTGGTAGACAGGACTGGGCAACTTCTTACAAATAAGCTAAATGCAGACTAGAAAAGTACTCAACCATCTCATTAGCAACTCAAGTGTTAAACTTACATCTTTAAGGTTTGGGATTTTATTATTTTTTATTATTATTGTAATATTGTTATAATTGTTACAGAATCACAGAATGTTAGGGTTTGGAAGGGACCTCCAAAGGTCATTGAGTCCAACCCACCTGCCAAAGCAGGACCAAAACTAGGGCAGATCACTCAGAAATGTTTCCAGAAAGGTCTTGAAAGCCTCCAGAGAAGGAAACTCCACAACCTGTCCAGGGAATCTGTTCCAGTGTTCTGTAACCCTTACTGTAAGGAAGTTCTTCCTCATGTTGAGATGGAACTTCCTTGTTTCACTTGGGTATTTTTAGTGTCATTTATTATTATGTAGACCAACAAAAGTGTTTCAAAGCCAAATTTTACCCTTAGAATAGAAAACCAGTTTCCCATCTATGTATTCCTCCTTACTCTCTTCTCCATTAGGAAACCATCTTTACCTTTTTTGTTTTCTTTCTAATGTTTTTATGACAAAAGATAATACAATCAGTCCAATATGCCTCTATGAAGTAACGATGAAATGTGATTTTCTTAACCCTAGGTGGTTTATGACCTTATGAAAAGGAAGAAAAAAATCATTCTTAAGCATAATATTATAATCAATATTTCTCTGAATCTTGATAAAGATGACATTATCATTTGTTCAGGTATGAAATATTGCAGATTCAGAACTTATTCCTGTAAAGATAATTTTTAAAGAATGTGTCTTGTTTCATTTATTATAGGATTCAGTAATATGAGAAGCAATGGAGGAAAATAATGGCATTTATGGAATGATGTAGTAATAAAATAAATATCAAGTAGGATACTAAAGGAAGACCCAGCCTCTTTTGAAAACAAGAATTATTATTCCTAGCCTTTATGATACATAGTAATCTATTTAATATGTAGACTGTTGTACCTGGATGTCACCCAAACAGTACAGCTCTTCTATACTTGAAGTACAGATGTAGTAAAATCACGTTGTTGCTAATGCAGCATCTAGTGCAGTATTTATTGATAGGCACAATGATGAATTAGAACTTTTGGAATGTATTAAAATGCACAGGAAGAGGAAACAATGAATTACTTGTACGTAATTCTTAAAGCATTACTGCTGGAGCAGCTGCCAAATGGCAGCAGTGCAAATGAGAACACAAATATTTTTAAGTCTTCCTCAGTCACAGAACTTCAATACACATATTTTTTTCTGAAAGAAGACCATCAAATATATTTGAAGCAATGTTTCATGTGTAAGTAGTCTATATGCAGCATATGCACGTAATCAGTAAGGAAAGCTTTTAGACTCTTAAGACTCCCATAAATGACTTCTAGCAACAAATGACTGGTATGAAAATTTAATTTAATATTCTTAGGGTTGGACTTCAGAAATTAATAACTTTGCATTTCTTGTAGCTTATAAGCATAGAGCTAAAGCTAGAACTTGAGCCATACAACATAATTTACTTCTAAGAAAATGTTAGCTGACTTCAGTATTTTAATGGCCAATTGATAAATAAGACTATCATGTGTTATATCCATATTCCATACAATTCATAGAAAATAATATTTACAGGTATTTTCTATGTGATTGTCAAAGTACCATTTAATTTAATAATACATCAGTGATGCAATCTGCATCCAAAAGATGGACAAATATTATACTTGCTACAGAATGGAATACAATTAGATTCCAGAAAGCTTCATAAGATTAGACTTGATTTGACCCTTACATATAACCTCTAATAATTCCAGTAAATTTATATTTTCTTCACAATATCTAAATTAGATGACTATTACTTTCAAATAAGCTGGGCTTTTTCCCTTTGTTTTTCCCTCCAATTACATCACTGTGTGCAAATTAATCCTTTTTTTTCCACAGCATTTTTTTTTTTTCCTGACAATGCTTCATAGTTTTCTTCTTGATTAATTTTATCTGAGTCCTGACAGCTAAATATGAGTAAACAGATGACTGGATTTGATCTAGCCCTAATGTGCATAAGGGGAGGATTTAGGTCCTTAAAAACTTCCTACTGAATAACAATGAAGTCCAAATATACTCAGAAATGTCTACGCTATAAATTTTCTATTCCTTAGGTGCATTCCTAATTAGTTAAAATGTTGCTTGGGTGGCTTATTTTGTCTCTTCACAAGGTACGCAGAGCTACTTATTTTGGTAATACCGACTTAGTGTTCTACTGCAGTTCACATTCACGTGGATAGTTAAGTGAACTCCATGTCAAGTCATGTCAGGAGTACAGAACTATTGTGATATTAATGCCCCTTTTTGCAGTGATCTAGGTCACAACTACAGGCTTCTTGGCAGACAGATGGCTAGACTGGATCATCACGAACAGAAAGGACTGAATGGACAGAAGCCTGGATGGACATTCTGCTTGCAGAAGTCCCTTCTTCTTCTGACTTTTTCCTAGATGACTTAGGCTACATCTTTATTATCTTAGGTAGTTGTGCTGAACACATTATAGTCTCCCGGACAAACACTGGCTTCAAGAAAGCATATTTGCATGTAATACTGCAGAGTCTTGAGACATTTTGGAGTAAATAACTGTGGTCACTCTGTATATTGGACAGACTGCCATTACTGCACATGTATCATATCATCATTCTGTACATTTCAACAACACAAATACACCTCTCTTGCTTCCTGAAAGAAATGTCCATTAGATCCATTCAGCATTCATTTTGCAATCATTGCACAGTTTTGGCTGTTCTTTGCTGTTCTTTCTGCAGGTTTGGACTGGAGAGGACCGCAGTATACCCCCTTTATCAGAAGGGGTCAGACAATCCCAAATAAGGCAGTTGGGTTTGGCATTATAGACTTCTCTCTTGCAATATCACATATATAGAATTAAATCATCTAGAACTGCATACAAGATCCCCAAGTATCTGTTCAGGTTAGAAGGGCAAGTGTATCAGCAACTAGTCAAGTCTGGAAACTGTGAAACAGTGCATGTTGCACTGTTGTCCTGGGGACACAGTATAACTCCTCTATTTCGCACAAACAAAAACTACATGAATTAGTCTTTATGCCACATAAACAAAATAGAAAACCTGGTACTCTAGTAAAATTTAGAGTTCATACTAACATAGTAACTTATATTATTTCCTTGTAATTTGTGCTTGATAGATCAAATACTTTTCCTCACTCAGTGGACCATGGACTAAATAAATCCATGAGGCAATACCTCAACTTTAATTGTTTTGAGTTTTTATTCCCAAAACTTTTATTTATGAGAAGCACATTTATTTACAATTTTAACTGTCAATCAGAAGATCAATAAAATAAAACCATGCTGTAATGCCTTTTGTCAGTTAGGCTTTTTATGGCATATTCCTTTCTTTCTTTTAAATTATGCAAATAAATATGGGTTTTCAGGGATGTGTTCTACATATTCTTGTTAGTTCTGCCCTGTATCTTTCAAGCAGATAATACTCCAAAATAAACTGGATCTTTCCATCTTGGATTCTGAATGAGGTAAATTCTTAAGATGTCCTGTGACCTATACATTGTTTTCAGAGAAGTAAATATTGAGCCTGATCTAAGATTTATGAAAGAACAGAAAGAATTATTTTAGTGGTATTTGATTCATGTGACAGTGGCATGTGTATACGTGTCTGTAGTAAGTGCAAACAGAGGTGTATATGAATATAAAGAAACTGTTCTTAGATGTTTTGAAAAGTGCTTATCAGTCTGCTTCTGTTAACATAATACACACTTTTTTGTTTATCTGTATGTTTACACATGCAAACTAGTATCCATATCCATATAAGTATATAGCCATATATGTTTGAGGAATTAGTTGCATGTTCTAAACAAAAGGTGAAAAAAATATTTTTTTTCTATTCATACACAGATGAGGGATTAAAATTCTATTTGAATTGTTGAGAATCATATTAATTTAACAGTATCTCAGCATTACTTACCTGTAAGAATTTGCTATCCTTGGAAAGACAGAAAGAGTAAAGCTACAGAAATGCACAAAAGAACTGCATAACACCTGATAGAGCCATGCAGCATTAGCCTGGCAATTGGATCTCCTATATTGCTTGATTATGAGACAAGAAAAGACATATGAGACAAGAAGCAATATAAAGAGACTACAGGAAATGGAGCTTGTATCTAGTTATATATTTCTGCTTTACAGCTTCATTCAAAATTCTGTTCTGATACGATTCTAAGGAATGGTCATATCATCTTCTGGAGAAGCACATGTAAGACCTGTGAGCTGTCAGTATACGGTTACCATGGGACTCTGTAGTTCCAGTTAGTCTACAACTCTGACTTTCACCTTCACTCAAACCAGGACAAAGTATTTGTGAATTCCATTCTTAAACAAAAATGCTTTTCATTTTCATCTTGATTTGATTACTTGTTTATTCCTTTATTCTCTGAAATAAGAATCTGAATCCATTTAAATCTGGAATTGGAGTTTTCATCCTGTAGAAATTTTATAATTTGGGGAATTTTTTTCATTATGAATCAGAATGAAGAGTTCAAAAGGTAAATTTATAGTAAAAATATTTTGAGAAAAACTTGTTTCAGAGAAGGCAAAATACATATTTTCTATAATTCACAGACCAGCAATCTAGATCTGCCCAGCTAGCTTGGGGAACTGGGACCATGCCTCTTTTCTGGGCAGACATCCAGAAAAATAAATAGTCAGCCAAGAAACAGCATGACCAGTAAACCACGCAGCCTATGTTATCCATGGAGCCGTGGCATTCCTGTATCCTACCAGTTGTACTGCAAGTTAGCCAGAGCTCCCAGGCACTTGGACAGCCCACACCCAAACAGGTGGGATTTCAGGGAGCCAGGGAAACCATGTGTCAATCATTTGACTGGTATGTGAGTTGACAGAAAAACAGGCATTCATGCAAGCCTTCCAATCTACCCATCTGCTTTGTTTTTGATAAGTATCTGATAAGTCAATAAAGTTGCAAGGAAAGCCTTTAATTGCATCAGATGATTATTTTCAGAGAAGAATTATCAGTTGTAATGTTTTACTCAGAGTTTGGACAATTCAGCAAAGCAGAAGAAGAAGTTTTGTATCATTTCAGTGGCATCCCATTTAAGTCCTACAGCACAGATGATAAATTGGAGCATGCCTGAGTGCAGCCAGAATGCACTGCACTCCAGAAATCACCATTCAGCAAAATGACTCTTCAGGATGTTTCCATACAGACATACAATATTGTAGTTCTAAAATTATAAATTACCTATAAATCTTTGATAATCCCACAAATAGGAGCATAAAGGTAGTTAAAAAACAGGCATACTGTGGCTCCAAAAAGTACCTAGACCTCAGCATGTATTCATCCTTACAAGTAATACAAAATATTTTAAAATAGAAGTACAAATAAAAATTCTTAAATGCATATTAAATTACTTTTCAGTAATGCATTGGTAAAAAATACTTCTCCCTCCCTTCCTTCCTTCCTTCCTTCCTTCCTTCCTTCCTTCCTTCCTTCCTTCCTTCCTTCCTTCCTTCCTTCC
>WUAM01000287.1:86971867-86982174 GCA_024336885.1 Actenoides hombroni | reverse complement strand
TGGCCATTTTCTTTTTTTTTTCTTTTTTTTTTTTCTTTTTTTTTTTTTTTTTTATTCCTGTTTGTTTTGTTAGTTCTGCAAAATTCCAGAAAAATATAAACTTGCTCCAACAATTTGTGAATTGACAGTACAATTTAATTGCTTATGTCAGTTCATATGGATCTCTGTATGCACAGTGATTACAAGAAAAGCAGATGATATAAAAGATAGTGATAGGAAAGTGAACAAAAGGATATATGAAGAATGTGAATGTGGATACTAGCTATAGGCTATCCATGATAAGTTTCAAGCTATATTATAGACATTATTTCTCTCTTCTAATTACTGCAGAGAAACACAGAGAAGTCTGAAGATAACAGGAGGCTGAGGTGAGAAGTAAGGAAAGTTCACAGAGGTTTAATATTGAACAGCTTCAGAATCAACACTGATATGACAGTGAGTGTACATATGCAGTATGGTTTCATCTATGTAGGAAACAAAATGGTGTGCTGGAACTAAGGAAACAAAATGCCACAACAAAATAAGAGAAAGAAAAGTAGAGAGAAAGACACAATAAGAATATACCACAAATTTATCTGTTCTTAGCACTATTCTTAATGTCAGGTGTTCATAAAAAAAATAACAAGAGGGATCTCAGAAATATCAAAGACTGAAAAGAGGAAAACATGTAGAGAAGAATGAAGAATAAAGTGTTTTGATCTTAAGTCAATTCAGATTCCTCATACTACGTTAAGTATGAAAAAACTTGGGAAGACTAATCCATTCTTAACCGTCATCTGTCCCATTTGCTTAAAAGGACCTTCAGTGACAGAAGGTTGCCAGGTTTCTTTGGAGAAGATTCCAATTCTTCAAGACCTTTTCCTTCCAAAAGTGTTTTCTAATATCTCTTATACTAGGCAATGCATATTTTTTTTTTTTTTTTCCTTGCAATTTAAGGCCATTATTCCTTTTCTGATACAGAGACCATATTATCCCTTTCTTTGAAATAGTCTTTTATTTTTCTTGAAATCTATTATCACATCCTTCCTAAATCTTTTCTTTATTCTATCTTTCTTTGCAGATTATATTCTCAAGACCTTCAATCAATATTTCTTCTCTGGGTGGCACTCTCACCAACTGGTGCCTATTCATTATAAAGTCTGGCAGATAAGAATTTCATGTGATATGCAAGTCTATTAATGAATGCTAAATTGAATAAAAAGATAACTGCATGCATCTTGTAGGCCACAAGCATAATGTCTACTTTTAAAATGACTTTTTTTATCTTAACACTACTATGATTTTGTTGACTCATGCTTACCTTGGGATCCTCTCTAACGTGGAGACCTGCAGAACTTTAACCTAGACAGTTGTTCCCTAATTTGTATGTGTGCAATTCATCATTTCTGCCTGACTGTCTGTCATGGAGACACCCATGACAAAACAACCAATAGCCAGTATCCAAAATGGGGTTTTATTGCAACCAAAGCTGCCCAGCACTCCTTCTGATCAAATACAACTCACGCTCAATCACTCAATCCACAGAGACTCACTCAATCCATGGAAGTATCCTTGGTTGTCATGTCCAAGGGGAGAATCCAACTGCCAGGCCTGCTACTCTGCAAAGAACCAACTTATGTAGTTCTTAGGAGAGACTTCATTTATACCCTCATCAAGGGTGGGCTGTGGTCATTCTAATTAGTTGAGGGGACAAGCCCAGACAAGCCCAGACTCTGAGCCTGTTTACTAAGGGTCTGAACTCTGAGGTGCCACCATGAGGTGGAGCTTAATGGCCAAGGCATCAAAGTGCTCCAGCATATCCTGTTTGCTTTGCCCGTTTTGTCTGTTGGGGAGCCTGTACCTGCCACACTCTCTTACAGTTGTCCCTATTGGATTGTATCCTATTATTTCAAACCTACCTCCAATTTTTCTACATTATTTTGAATTCTATTCCTGTCCTCCAAGACACATTCTATCCCGAGCTTGGTATTGTATGTAAAAATTCTCTATTCCAGTGTCCAGACAATTCATACTGAAGCACCCTCATGGCATCTTCAGACTCCTGAAAGAGTCCTCTCAAAAGCAGTACATAGAAGAGTAAAAGGAATCTAAAGATACATGGTATACAAAACAAGCGTATCAGTGAGGAAAAAAAGATAGCAGAATGAGAATCAATGCAAGCCTATATATGGACTGTGCTGCAGGAAGGAGAAGTGTTTCTGGGTAGTTCTATCATTAAACAAAAAGATCCTTAGCAGAAATCAATAGGGATCCTTGTTTTTGTTTGCTTGTTTTCATAACTAGTACATCTGTAAAGTCACCTTCAGGCATCTTTGAGAAAAGCAACTTTCTCCATGTCCTGAAGCTTTTGTATTATCTGTGTATACATAGATTCTTTCAAGAGAAATACATGTATTCCAAAATTTTATATAAATAAAAGGGAGAGTTCAGTGACTGACATAGTAATCTCTGTTCCTCTTTACCTAGTGTGACAGATGATCTGATTCTGCTTGTCTTCTGCTAGTTTTAACCTCCACATGGCTAGTTATATGCCTCCTCCATAGACATCGAGATGTTACCTTCTTTGGCTATAACCATAGCAACAAGAGGATATATGGCAGTGTTACTTCTCTTTTTTTTCATTTTCACTCCAATCTTCTTCCTTCACCAATTTCAGAATGTTAGTATAGTTAAGTACAGGATGACTGAAAAGTCAGAGAATTAAATACAGAATAAATACAAATATGCTATGGTACAGTCAAGACACTGTACTCAAACCCTTCTCTTCCATCTCCACAACACAGGACATAGATCCATGAGTTCCATCAGCTGAAGAATCAGAAATCAGTTCTTAGGTATGCTTCCTTGTCCTCTCCAAAGGTCACAGATTGCTTTGTTCATATTAACATATTGTGAAAGTATCACTAACAGGTATACCCCCAAGGTGCGTTTAAAAATGTGAATGAATGCTTTTAACTGCATGTTATGTACTTAGTGCAGCCACTTCACACTGGCTAGTGCTTCTTTTGTACAGTCCATTTTTAACAGAAGAATGTTTGAATAACAATCATCAGCCATATTCATGACTCATTAATCACACATTTTCTTTATACATTTGACTCTCATGTAACAGGTCTGCTCTAAGTCCTGTATCTTCTGCTACCTATGAGCAAATTTAATCTCTGGCTTTAGTAGCATGAAATTTAAGATAACTTTAGTTTATTGTGTTTCTTTCAATTGTGTATTGTAGTTTTCTGAATTATAAACTTACACAAAAATCACCAAAAGTTCACTCCTCATGGCAGGATGAGAGGATTCCATCCTCCTTTTAGTATAGCTGGAGTAACATAGTATATAATGCTCCTACATAGACTATGAAAGATTCCAGCTAGAAAAGATAGGAGTCTTTTTTTTTTTTTTTTTTTTTTTGTAAAAAAAAGTCAGATCAAATTCAATAATCACTAATAAAATTCTCACTGTCTGTTCTAAATCATGAATAGGCAACTGTTTGAGATTCATGTTTATTTATGAGTGTCCCTCCCTTTGCCTACTAAATATTGTAAGAATAACTTATTTCTACTCTATGCATTCTACCTACTCCACGGTGTATTTAATGTATAAAATCCAATTAATTGAATTTTAATTCTGGTAGAACAATTCTTACACACTGGTAATTATAATTAATGCACATGGGATACAAATTCTAGTCATACTGATGGTAGTAAAGACTATTAAATACATAGCAGATGTAATCACTTTGTTAAGGTTACTTAAAAAAAAAGACAGTATTTTTGACTTGAAAGGATAGCATATTAACATCTGTTACTCTTGTCCATAGCTCTTCCCAATGCATGTCTGAATGTGCGGTTCTGTATGTGCCAACATGCCTGTGTGCAATGGTGTGTGTATATGCACCCACATTAGCTTGGCTGAAGCAAAGTAAAACCCATTTCTCTTTATAGAAGGAAAATATAAAGTAATCTAGATCACAGTTTTGCTGCCTTTCAGTGAGATATAGATTTGCTACTTACATCTGAATTCTTGTTTACTTTTTGAGCTGAACCTTTGTAATTGATTGTGGAAAACAGGATCTCTAAAATGCAGTAAAGTTCAGAAGTAAACAAAAGATTACAATTCATTATGATTATAGACCATCTTCTTTCATATCTGAACCCCCAACTCCCCCAAAAGAGAGTCGCTTTTCAGGAAAGATTTTTTAAAAACTGTAGGTATGAAATCTACTTTTCACCCTTAGAAATTGTGATGTGCACAAATAGTAAGATCCTAAGAATGTTGTAAAATTAGTACATAATGTACAAAATAATATGTAGTTTCTATTTGACTCATAATTTAGGAGTTAATTATCTAATTTTCCTTAATCATTTGTACTGAGTTAGTGTGAGACTTTTTCTAGAGTAAATGTGAAAGATTTAGCTCCCTTCGTATTTTTGGAATGACTGAGAACAAACACACTTTTGTCAATCTGTTGCGTATGCTTGAATATTTTTTTATCAACATTATTTTAGTCAAGATATTAAAAGGTAAAGGGGTTAATTGTACATAAGATGCATTTACATGGCATAATTATTTGTTTTGCTTGCACATTTTTAATCTGAATTCTTACTGAGATCAGCAGATGTATTTAAAAATCTGAGTAACATGAGTTAAGGAAACGGTAAGATCTTAGATTTTTCTTTCATAGGTTTCATTGCAAAGAACGAACTTCTGAAATTTCAGATCAGGTGGAAGATGGAAACCAGATTAGAAGGAAGTATGTAACATTTCAAGTTTCATACCTGCTCAACTCCTCTTCTTATTCCTAGTTTTTTCACTTTAAATTGCTATCTTTAGTCCTAATTTTTTTCTATAGTTTAGTACAATAAAAACCTCAGTAACTCTAAAAAATTTCTTCCATCATTAAAGCAATTTTGTTCATCGGTATAAATTTTCTAAACAAATTACATTTTATTACATGCAGCTATAATGCTAATCTCTGTTTTTCTTAGTAGAAACAAATGCTTCATCCACTTTTCTCTGGCCTATTAATCTTTCTTTGCTATGAAACCTAAGGGAAAATATATGAGTAATTTCTGATTTGACTATGTAGTTTCAAAAGATGATTTAGATATGTTAAGAAAGTACAATGCATCTTATTTGTCTTCTGACATATTTTGAGGTCTTCTATTTGGTTTTGATTTCACATTTTATTGGTATTTTAATACTTCCGATTGGCTTTTTTTTTTTTTTCCCATAATACTTTATTACTCCTGTTTTGATGCCCTATGTATTTTCCTTCATATGTTCATTTAATCTCAAAAAGATAATGAAAATAATCATAGCCCTCTAGACAATGATTTTGGCATGTAGTCTTACTGTTAGCTGTCAGCTTACAAAGTGCAATGCTCCTATGAAGGCAGTTTCAAAAAAGTCACACAATTCAATTATTCTCTTCCACAGAGCAAGAATCACAATGTGTTAATACTTTCCTGTGGTGGATTTTATATTTTGGCAATAAATCACAGTAAGGCAGCAGCTTTTCAAAATCTGGCAAAGTAAAGTAAAGTCACCAGATGGAGTCCTCAGGTAACATACTGAAATCTATGTAGTTTATTAATACAGAAGTGTTTGGGTAGGCTGTGTATTAATCTCAACCTTCAAAAGCAGACTGACAGTGACTTGCCAGATTTTGGAGTTCACAGAAAAAGAGACTTTGGTAACTGATGAAGTTACCTCACATATTTGCCTAGATTTATTTTAAAGAATGTTTGGAAGATTTATCTACCATGTGCCACTCTATTTCTCTGACTTCCCAGCCAAATAGATAGAGATCAGCCTACTCATTTAAAAGGAGCCCAGGCCGAATAATTATATACTCCAATTGTTCTCCATCTGCTGCTTGCTTGATCTACAAATGCCTTTTCTTGTACCAGGAAGCAAAGAGCAGAAACTTGGCCGTTCAGAGTTTCCATCTGGGAAATTACAAGTTGCTATGTTCCAGTACCTAAAAGAAGAACCTAATCCCACATATAATAAAATATAGATGAAAATGTATAGGAAAGGTAAATAATATTAAAAATGCAAATTATCTCATTTCCACTGGACTAGTAGTAAAGGGTAAGCAGAAAAAAACCCCAACCAAATAGCAGATAAAATGCCTATGTCACCTTTTTATAAGCTAGAGCTCTGCAAGTTGGAACACATGCTGCACCCTTGGAAATGCAGATGATAGTTATATCCATATGGTACTGGGGAAATCCAGGAAACATTTCTTAGGATCAGATTCATCTTTCTTATGGATTCGTATGCCTCCAAGATTTAGATAGATGAGGGACACTTATTAAAATTACAGTGAGGCTCCAACATTTAAGAGCTAGCCTTACAAGGATATAAAAGATGGTTGTGGCTAAAGCTTGGGATAAAGTAATAAAAAAATCAGATTTATTTTAAATTCATATTTGGCATAAACCAAATGTTTACCAGAAGAAATATAACTATGTTGTTTTGCTTTATGTTTCAAAATGAAAGTTTTTTGCACTTTTTGCTTATTAAAATTTATTATAATTTGCTTTTTTATTACACATACATGATTCTCCTAGTTGAACTGTTTTACTTGAATTAAAACATTTTTTTCTAGATAGACTGCAACTTTCTGAAACATATTATTTTCATAACTAAGATTTAATCTCATTTAAGAGAGCCACCTTAGTTTTAAATCTGCATTTTAACTTCTTAACATTCTATAATTTGAAAGATTTATGTGACTATAAGGCATATTCAAGCAAAATCTTCTAGTAACAGCATTTTCTGGAGAACAGCAAAACCTGAGATGTATATATGAAAGGAAGGAAAAAAAACCCAACACCTGATACTCATCATAGATTAAAAAAAAAAAAAAAAAAGTAGATAAGTAGGAAAAGCAGAGAAATAATATTTATGATAGATATGAACATATTGAGTAGAATACATGTTTAATTACTGTTTGTCCCACCACAGGGCACAGCTGAGTCAAGCAGACAAAGTGCCACTGCCCCAAGGGAAACGTACTTAAGAAAAGGCAGAAAATACTATGCAAAAGTGTGAAGAGGAAAAAAAAAGAATCTGAGAAACAGTCATGTGAACACAAAGAAGGAGCAGAGATTCTGCTGAAAGTTACGTCATGTCATATAGATCCCAGAGATGTTACTGGAGACAGCCAACATGTCTTCATTAAGGACACATTGTACCTGACTAACCTGATGGTCTCCTACAATGGAGTAACTGCACTGGTGGATAAGGCAAGAGCAATTGATGTCATCTACCTGGACTTCTATTAAGGCACTTGATAAGGTAGCACAGAACATCCTTATTGCTAAATTGGAGACATATGGGTTTGATGGATGGACCATTTGATGGATAAGGAATTGGCTGGATGGCCCCATCCAAAGAGTTGCAGTCAATGTCTCTGTGTCCAAATTAAGATCACAAACAAGTGATGTCCCTTAGTGGTCTGTACTGAGATGGGTACAGGTCAATATCTTTATTAATGACATAGGCAGTAAGACTGAGTGCACACTCAGAAAATTTGTGGATGACACCAAGATGAGTGGTGCAGTTGATATGCTTGAGGGAAGGGATGCCATTCAGAGGTACCTTAACAGGCTTGAGAAGTGGGTCAACATGAACCTCAAGAAGGGGGTGAGTCACTGCAACAGGTTGCCTAGGGAAGTTCAGGATGCATCATTCCTAGAAGCATTCAAGGTCAGATTGGAGGTGTTTTCAGCAATCTGATCTAGTGAAAGATGTCCCTGTCCAGAGCAGAGATGTTGGAACTAGATGACCTTTAAAGGTCCCTTCCAACTTAAGCCACTCCCCTGAAGCCTATGGAGAGACTATGGTGGAACAGATATCCACACTGCAGCCCATGGGAAAGACCTGGTGTGGGGAAATAGTATGAGGAGGAAGGTATGTCAGAGAGAAACTGTTATGGGTTGACCACAACCCCCCATTCACCATCCTCCTGCACTGCTTGAAAGGAGGAGGTAGACAATTCAGGAATAAAAGAGTGAAGTTGAGCCTGGGAAGAAGAGTAGGAGTGAGGTCCCTTCCAAACCAAACCATTCTGTGATTCTGTGATTTTTATATCTCTCTGTCTCTCTTGACCCATGAGCTTTTAATCTTTTTTTACCCCCTTGCTCTGTTGAAGAGAGGGAGAACAGATGATTAGGCATATGGCAGCCAGCTAAGTACAACCCACCACAACACTGCTTTTGGGAAATATCAGGCAATATGTAGAATTTTAAACTGTTTCCCTCCATCAGCCTCAGTAGCTTGTGCAGCAGGATGCCTGCATTGTCATGATTAAGAGTGTGCCAACCTTCCCTTTGTAAAACCTCTACATTGAGGGTATTAGAATAACATGGCATTAAAAATTCTTTCTGAGCTGAAACTAAGCATACGTTTCTTAGGCTGTAATGGTAATGCTGATGTTGTGTGAGGCTCTTGTAGTGTGACTACCAATATTTCTCAAGCATTCAGTTCTAACAATCTCAGTGCTAGACCTGCAAAATGACATGGGTACTGTAACACTGAGCTTTGCAATGACTCACTTCCAGAGGAGAATCCACCTACTGAAGCAACGTGCCTGTGCTCCCTGTGCAATGTACTGAAAATTTAAAACAGTCGGAGGAAGGATCCCAGTTGGCAGCATGATGAGCAGAAAACTACCAAGCTAATCACTAGGAGACACTGCAGAAAGAGTAACATTTCTTTCAAGATACACAGAAGGTGATATTTTTAAAACTACTTGTGCTATCAGTAATGCTATTAAAGATGCCATTTATTTATCCCATTTTTTTATGAGAAATAGCTCTTAATATGACAATGAAATGAAAAGTATTTTTTGTTTTTAAATTGAGGCTTTGTTGTTTTGGTTGGTTTTTTTTTTTTAAATTAAACAGAGATTTGGCCTACATGGATTTTTTGTTGTAGACAGTCTCAGAAGGAGTATACTGATAAAGCAATTTTATTGCAGAAAAGCTTGCTTTCAAAAGTTTCTGTCGAAGTTTGTTCTGCTCTTAAATGCTTTTAATTCGAGTACACAACATGAAGTGTTGATAAGGGTTTTTGTTACAGCTATTTTGTCTCTGTTTTTCTCAAAGACATTTTTTCCTGGTTCTTGAAGCTGTATGTAGAGTTCTCCAGAACATTTAAATTTGCTTCAAGTGAAAACAAGAAAAAGCAAGTTTGATTAAGATGTTCATAAGGGGTGTCGATACATGATGAAAGTATACTAAAGATGGTAATTAAAGTGTTTTATTAAACTTGTACTCTGTTTGATGCCTTTCAGCTTGTCAGGAGAAATGATTGCTACAGGTGTTTTCATTTTAAGAATGAAACAAAATGATGAGGGATTAGAGAACAAAAACCTTGTGGGAATGTGTCTTTTAGTTACTGTATTGATATTACTGTTGTCTTCTGTGTTGTGCAGCAGATGTAAACTTGCTTGCTGTATATTTTTCAGCAATTTATAGAACTAATCACTATGACAGACATTCATAAATATATAATAACTTCCTTTCTGTCTTTTTAGAGTAATATAGGTAGTAAAATCCCTGCTGAGCATTTCCAACAGGAAATATGTAATAAGTACTTAAATCATTGAAATATCTGAAACGGTCCTTCACACATGGTAAGTGTTAGGGAGCAAAGTATGGCATAAATATAAGTTGCTGAAGCCAAAGTCAGGACTTGGAGATGGAAGATCTGCCCTCTGTAAGATCAGGTTTGAGAACACCTAAAGAAACTGAAGGTATACAAGTCCATGGGACCTGACAAGATTAATCCTCAGGTCCTGAGGGGATTGACAGACCAAGTTGCTAAGCCACTTTCTGTCGTATTTGAGAAGTCATTGCAGTCTGGTGAAGTTCCCACTGACAGGAAAAGGGGAAACTTTACTCCCATTTTCAAAAAGGGTAAAAAGAAGGACCCAGGCAACTGTAGGTCAGTCATTCTACCTCTGTGTCTGGCAAGATCATGGAGCAGATCCTCCTGCAGTCTTTGCTATGGCACATGGAAAATGAGGAGGTGATTGGTGGCAACCAACATAGGTTCACCAAGGACAAATCATGCCTAACAAATCTGGTGGCCTTTTATGATGAAGTAACAGCATCAGTGTACAACACTGAGCAACTGATGTCATCTACCTGGTGTGGAATGATGACTGGGGATGATTTTAAAAACTAAAATCATATTAAATTTGCAGCATTGTTCATGTATAAGGAAAGGTATAACAGTTGAGAAACTTTCAGGGCCGAATGCAACTGGTATGCCAAGAATCCATTTCACGGCAG
>WUAM01000287.1:86945405-86958180 GCA_024336885.1 Actenoides hombroni | reverse complement strand
ATCAACACACTCCAGCTCCCAGTACTACAGCATAAGG
Organism: Actenoides hombroni; assembly: GCA_024336885.1. Classification (NCBI taxonomy): domain Eukaryota; kingdom Metazoa; phylum Chordata; class Aves; order Coraciiformes; family Alcedinidae; genus Actenoides; species Actenoides hombroni. Next base: position 86,958,143 of record WUAM01000287.1, on the reverse strand, counting down.
GCTGGATGGGGAAAAGCAGCTCAGCCAGACCCACTACAATATGAAACTTCCATCACTCAGGAGAATCACTAGGGAATGCAACTAACCCAAGGAAAGATAATACTCTTTTCCCCCTACCTTTTTTTTTTTTTTTTTTCTTCGCCTATCACAGTAAAAAAGTCGCTGTATTTGTAGAAGCATGCACAAAACAAGGCAAGTTCACCTAATATTAAGGTTCAGAACTTAGCATATTGATTGGCTATATCTGCGTTAGCCACAAGCTTATTCTAGTTCATGTATACCCCACTGATACTTCATTTGCTGATTCTTTCTATGAGAAAAATTCTTTGCAGTCAGCATAGTTTCCTTTAAAGGTGAATTAGAAGCTAAAGTATTTTTAAAAAAAATTATGTTTATTTATCTGATTGCCCATTAATTAGCATATTGGTACATTTCCAAATTTTCACAAGTGTCTGTTTATTTACACAGTTTTATAAAATAATCCTGATGTTTATTTCACATACAAAAATAGGCAGACATCAATTACAGTATCTATAAAGAAGCAGTAGTAATGAAGAAAACAAAAGAAGTCTCAGGGTAATCATTCATTTAAAACCAAATAAAGCAAACTGAATCAAAGGACAGTTGGAAATCAACCTGAGTAACATTCAGTACTTCTAAATTTAGGAACTCTATTTATAACTCTATACATTTACAGTATCCAAAGATATCTGAGATATCTCCACAGAGCTATTAGACAGTAAACAACATCAACTGAAAACCTGTTATCTATATCTGAAGAACAGAAGAGTTACACTAATAACATCTTGAATGGCAATAAATGCCTAGTTTGATCAGCTGAACTCAGCAGTAGCTGTCTGAAATGTCTAAATATGAGCAAGGTATCTAAATTCTCATTATAGAAGGTCCTTTATCTATTATACTTCTGCAAAATCCTTCATAAGACATGCCACAATGACTTTGCAATTAAATATAATAAATTTTGTCTGAATAGGTGATTGTTGTCACCAAGTACAAAGTAAAGGGTGGAAAGTAAGTCATGTAGGTAGACTAGGAAGAAATGAAGTAATGGTTACATCAGCATTGCCAAAAGAAATTAACATAACAAAATGTCCAAGACATATCACTACCTTTACAGTATAATTTTAGCTAAGCAGGGGATATTTACAATTTAACATTGATAGTTCAGCCTGAGATTGCCTAAAATGTTGTCTGTCATGTAGACACATATTAAGTATGTTTTATAGGGCTGATAACACAGCTAGCTAGTCAATTTGATATTGATCACTTCAGATCCATCAAAATACGTGGTAGCTGATTAGCTCACAGTGTAGACAGGACTCTAACAGGCACTATGATAAAGAGGATCATGCACATAAAGTGTTCATGCTGTATTGACCCACAGATCCACAAGGGCTAAATCTGAGTATTGGAATGAACAAGAATACAGTGGACAGGATAACAGATTTTAGTTCAAAAGGCATTTCAGACATAGCCACTTGACTTCCCACTTTAGCTAGCTTTCTACAGTTTATCACAACTCTAAGTACAGATACTGTCTGGGTTTTTTTATCACATTCATCTGCATATGGGGTGGAAAATATAAAGAGTGAGTAGCTAGAAGTCAGGCTTCACTTTCTGTAACTAAACCAATGAAGAAAAAGATGAGAACAGCACTATATCTTACAGATACAGGCTGTCATTTCTAGTCCTAAGTGAGTTACTTATAATAGCTATATATTCACACTTTATGTTTAAATAAAACAAAACAGAGAAAAATTTTCTCCAAGTGATATGGTCCACATCACATAATCAAATTTGGCTCTCCTTCCATTTGGCTCTTATGAGTAAACACATCTACACATTCTTACTATTAACAGTACCTGAAAGGCACTCTGCTAGGAACTGTGCTAAGGTATTATCTGGTAAAGTGCTAAGTGAAACAGGCCATTTCTTCCCATAAGTTTGATAATGATTGAGCTAGTGCTTTGAGCCTCCTTTATGTAGCTACCTTGATTACTTGTCCCAGTCACATACTAGTAAGCCCAGCTGTAATTGCTAAGTCAGATGTAGAAATGTAAAGAAAACTTTTTTTGAGATAAAGAAGATACTGTTGAAACCAGTGGTCATAATCAGTGTCCTTCATTTAATACTGCAGAAACAATGGTGCTTTCTGAAACTCAAGTATCTGCAGTAGGCAAATGCCTGTGGCCAAGCAAAGGTACATGTATTCTTCTCAACAATATGACTAAATGGAATGAGAACATCACTGAGAATTTCTTAATTAATCTGTACGTACATGAGTAGAATTACCAGCAGAGAGAAACAATGATGGATAAGTATAGAAGCCAGGTAGTAGCAGCAGAATTTGTGGTGGCAGGGGGGAAGAGCTTCTGAGGAACTATAAGCTGATCAGAAGAAAAGGTATAGGAAATAAAAGAGAAGTCACATTGTGTTCCGGGATGAAAATTTTTTTATCTCTTTTATAAACAACCAAAACTGCATTAGAAACTACTGATTTAATTTAACCAATTTCCTCTCATACTGGAAACAATGCACTGAATCCTTTAGTTACTTAGGTAAAATGGACTTCTATTACGGACTACTTCCAAAGCACATTTTAAAAAGCCCTGATAGTTAAAAACAAGACAACAGATGAATAGTAAAAGTTCAGAGTCTTCTGCTGTGAGGCAGACAGTTTATTAATTTGAATTTTATTTAAAATGAAATTATTACTGTAGCATATTTGTTGTATTGGAGTAATTTTGACTGGGAAAAAAAAAAAAAAAAGAGTAAAAAACCAGTTAAATTAAAAAAAAAAAACCAAACCCACAAAACAAACAAACAAACAAACAAACAAAAACCCAAAGGTAGCCAGAAGTTTTATATTACAACTGAAAGATCTCAAAAAGATCGTATTTTCTCTATCACTGAGTACATCAGCAGCAAATTTATTCTGCCCATGGCACAGGAAACAAATATTGTTAAATACAACACTATTCCTGTTATGATCTCTCTAGTGTCCTCAAGGACTGTCATGTTTCTGATATCAATTTCTTTATATGTCACTTTTTGTAACAAGTCTTTGTGCCCTTGTACACACTCAGCCTGTTCATCTGCATTCACAGATATGGACTTTCCAGACTGGAGGAACACCTGACAATAGTTCTTCCTGAAGCTCTAGTGTTATGCTAAGAATAAAGATAAAGTACCTCATTTCATAAGAACACTGAGCCTACTTGCACACTGGGATTAGAAAATGAAAATAAATGTATTACTGTCTTTGGCTTTCTCTCAGTAAAATTCAAAATATCTGAATTATCTGCTAATAACCTCTCATATTTATGTATAATCTCACATAGTTGTGCTTTATACAAAAGCCTATCACTCAGACTCTCAAAGGAAGAGGGGTTGAATTCCACTAATAGAAAACATAGCTATATCATTATTACTAACACTCACTTGTATAAAACTGTAGGATGTGCTATGCTTTACAAAGAAACATACATTCTGAGCTGCCAAAGTTACTTAAACTAGACAAAAAACAATGTAAACTACTGCAAACCAAGGCACAAGCGAGCTCTCATGAAAGCTGAGAAGTGTTATCTTTCAAAAACAAGGATATGTAACTTATAATAGATATTTTAATGCAAGTCTTACAACAAAAACAAAAAAACAAACAAACAAAAAAGACTAGGTTCATTCTATTTGCACGGATGCACTGTGAAGAGTTTTACTTGTTGACTTCATCTTATTTTAGATAACAAACATGTAGAATTGAAATCACCCTGTTTAGTCTATTAGAATATACATACATTTTTAAAATGTGAATCATGTCTCAAAAAATTCCAGAAACACAGGGTTTTTTGATAATATTAGGTAGGTGATTGGACTTAATGATCTCAGAGGTCTTCCAACATTAATGATTCTGTAATTCTGAAATTCTGTGATTCAGTGATTCTAATATTTTACTTAGATGGAAAGCCTTGGCTAATCATAAATATATTTTTAAAAAAATAATAATTCTGTTTTCTTCTAATTTTTATATCCTTACACATATATATTGGAAAGTACATAATTATACTTCAGTCTATATGGCAAAAAAAATGCTAACTTAATCTGTCTTGCTACCCAAAAGAGGGCTAGGAGCCATCTTGAGTGCAAATTCCTATATAAACTGTCCACATACTACTACTTTGTCAAGAGCTCTGATTTTCATTCTGACCTAATTTAGCCAGGGCTTTCTAGATGTTGCATTTGTATGGCAGTCCAATTGCCACATAATCAAAGATTCCTCCTGGTTTTCTCCTCTAACAACATTGTTACTATTTGTAATTTAACTGAGACAATAAAATATCGATGAAAGATTCAATCTCTTCTTGTAGTGGAATGGAAATGTATCCTCACCCTAAAACTAATTTATTTGTAACCTGTTTTCTCCAAAGCTATTTGAGTAATATTCTGCTACAGTATATGTATACAAGGACAACAACTTGGCAACTATGATAAAAGTACCTTTACAGAATTTCTGGGTATCTTTCATGTTCGCTATAGAGTGCATGATACTACTTTTACTAACCAATAAAAATGGGAGAAATTTTAAAGCAGTTGGAAACTCTAGGTCCCTAATTGTGTATGTATAAATAATACTTAAAGCCAACTGTATATAAGATTTATTACAGCTAATAGTTCTGATAGTACTTAATCAGGGTTGACTCTCCCATAGGGGTCTTTATGAGCATAATTAATATCACATAAGAAGACTAGTTCTGGACTTTATTATATATGATTTTAATATACTAAAAAGCTAGAACACAGGAGATGATTAGTGAGAGAAATTCAAAAGATTTATGCATCTCTGATGAGTACCAAGATGTTATATCCAGCTGTCTCTTGGTTGTCAGAAAATTTGCTATTTTGCTACTTTGCACTAAAGTAGTGTTTAAAAGTTGTTTGCATTGCTTTCCTCTAGTTCTTTCTCACACACACACACACACTATACACAGTCCCACAAAGAATGCTTTGTAAGGATAGTAAAAATAACCATATTGAAACTAATGAGTGAACATGTAAATATAAAAGTATGTGGAAAAAAAAAAAAAAGTATTTTATCACAGATTTTATCACAGGTAAGTTTCTAAACCAGGCAACCATCACTGGGCATAAATGCTTTCATAGTATTTTAATGTTTTCTTGAAAAGATTTTTTAGTATTTAGTATCATGAACACATCCTGAAACAGCAGAGACAAATTAATTTAAGTAAAGACTAAGTAAAACTAATAACTTGTAGTACAGAAGTTGTGTATTTCATCCCAAAGGTTGCAAGGACATTTACATCAATCAAAACACATGTTTAAAGGGCTTCAGCCTTATCTGTTTTATTGACTTATTCTCCATTTCTAATAAAGCTTATTTTTTTCCTCAGAAAGTCTTATATTTGTTTGTATTTTGTTTTCAAAACTTTTTTTTTTTTTTCTGTAAAAAAGGCTGTCGGTACACAAATGTATGTAGAAAGATGAAGACTTACTCTACACATGTTCCAAGTCAGTTGGCTTGGAATCATCTTCACTTTAGAAGGCCTACAGCCTCATCAGCCCAGCATATAGACACATCAGAGTGGTGGAATTCTTCTGCTCTTGTTTTGATTCCTGAAGTTAAGTGTCTTGATACTGCTTGCAGTACCATTAAAAATGCAGTTGTCTATCCTCTCTGTGTCTAAGGACACACATCTCACACAGTTCCCAAGACATATTTATCAGTCATGTGTGAAAGTCTTGGATATCCTACAGCATTTGAAACAAAAATAAACCCATGTATATTGTAATTTTAAGTCTGAGAAAATCACCTCCTGCTTCATTTAGTTTCATCCTAAGACTGGTGTCCCAGACTATTCAGATCAATGCCTCTGGAGAAGATTATTTCTCTCCACTGAATGATTGTACGAGGACTGGCTGGGCCAAGAGCATTGTTGTAAATGGAGTTAAATGCAGCTGGTGGCCAGTCACCAGTAGTGTTCCCCAGGGCTCAGTTTTGGGGTTGAGGTTGTTCAATATGTTTATCAACAATCTAGATGAGGAGATTGAGTGTTTCCTCAGCAAGTCTTCAGACAACACCAAATTGGGTGGGAGTGTTGATCTGCTTGAGGGTAGGAAGGCTCTGCAGAGGGATGTGGACAGGTTGGATTGATGGGCTGATGTCAATGTCATGACATTTAACAAGGCCAAGTGTTGGGCCCTGCACTTCGGTCACAACAAATGCTACAGACTGGGGGAAGAGTGGCTGGAAAGCTGCCCAGTGCAAATGGAACTGGGGATGCTCATAGACATCTGGCTGAATATGAAGCCAGCAGTGTGCCCAGGTGACCAAGAAAGCCAACGGCATCCTGGCCTGTATCAGAAACAGTGTGTCCAGCAGGAGTAGAGAATGGATCATGCCCCTGTACTCAGCACTGGTGAATCCACAACTAGATTACTGTGTTCAGTTTTGGGCACTGCAGTATGGAAAAGACATTGAGGTGATGGATTAAGTTCAGAGAAGGGCAACAACTCTGGTAAAAGATCTGGAGAAAATGTCTTATAAGGAGTGCATGAGGGACCTAGAATTGTTTACTCTGGAGGAGGCTGAGAGGGGACCTTATTGCTCTCTACAACTACCTGATGGAGGTTGTAGTGAGGTGGATGTTGGTCTCTTCTCCCAGGTAACTAGTGATAGAACAAGAGGAAATGGGCTTAAGTTGCACCATGGGAGGTTTAGGTTGGATATTAAGAAAAATATTTTACTGAAAGAGAAGTTAGGCATTGGAACAGGCTGCCTAAGGAGGTAGTGGAATCACCATTCCTGGAGGTGTTAAAAAATGTCTTGTAGCACTTCAGGACATGGTTTAGTGGTCATGATAATGTTTAGTAGATGGTTGGACTTGATGATCTTGAAGGTTGTTTCCAGCCTTAGTGATTCTATGATTCTATGCTTGAAATTTCCTAGAGTACTTAAGACATTCAAACAGGCTGGCAAATAACACAGGGGACTTATAAGAAGTATGCTCTAGAGCATTTTAAAGGACACAAAATGGTAACAGTCAGGCAAGTAAAGTGTTTCTTGAGAAAAGAACCTAAAATGGTAACCCAAACAAATTGTGATTGCACAGACCAGATTCATAGTGCTCTGTCTGGAGCTGTGTTAACTGGTCAATGATTCATTTGATCTTGATGCTTTTTTAAAAGCAGATATTTGAAATTTTGGGCTGATTCTTCTGTAAATAATGATCCCTTTGAACTAGACTGTAGCCTATGAAGGACCCATAATCAGTTCACAAACTTCCTGGCACAAAATCCTTGGCAACTCTCCACTGAGTCCGTAATCTTATTCAGTGCTCTTCTGGCAAAGGGCCCACTATAAAGCTTCATAATATAGAGATGGCCATTACCAACAGTTACAATCCATGTTTGCAGAAATTTTACCAGTTGCACCAGCATAATATATGCCATTAACTTAAAACTCTGAATTTATACCAGTATAATTCCCAATGTCAACATTTTTATACCAAACTAAGTGCAGCATTTTGGTTTACCTAAAGATATTTCCCAGTCTAAGCAGGAAATTCTTGTTCTATGTCTTAGAAGATATTTCAGAAAAAAAATGTGATGAGTCCTTTCTGCAAAGCAAGATAAAGACAAACCTAAACAATTCATAAATTTAGTTTCTGAACTAAGACATTTTACCACAAAGCTTGGTGAGAATGATGTTTAAAACCCCTGCTTTTGTATGTGATATAAAGAAAGAACTAATAGGGGAAAAAGAACATAGAAGATGCTTTATGTTCCAGCAGGTATAAATTGCACTTTCCTTTCAGCATTGGGAACTCATTATAAGAATTAAAATCTTCCTGAATGCTCAAACACCATGGAAATTGCTTATGTTATTTAAATATGAATTCATGTTTCTTTACATAACTTTCAAATGCTAACTTACAGTTTTGGTTTAAGTTACTGACTTTCTAAATTTACATAGCTTTGAAGCGTATGTTATTGTAGCTATGACATAATTATGTTGTGGAGCTGATCACCACGTGGCCACTCTCTCACTGTCCCACTCCAATCCCCCTAGATAGGAAGGAGAAGAGGGAGAAAAATACAAAACCCCATGCATTGAGATAAGGAGAATTTAATAAAATGCAAAAGGAGAAGTAACAACAGTAATAGTAATGAAACAATATACAAAACAAGCAGTATAGAATAAACCAGAGGAACGTCACTGCCCCTGAAACAATGCAAATGATCCTGCCAAAATGCCTTCCTTATATAGTGGGTATGATGTCACTATGTTATTGAATAACTCACTGGTTGGTTCAGTTGTCTATCCTGTCACTGGCCCTCTCTCAATTTCTTGTGAAAATTAACAATATCTTAGCTGAACATGGGACAAATTACTATTAGAATTAATTGTACCTAAAAATCAAGTAATCTAAATATGTAATAATCATTCCCCACTTACTGTAACTTTACATCACAGTAACATTTTCAGGATGAAATTGCACTGATTAGGGTACATGAAAGATTTGCATGATTTAGTTGCATAGAGAATTCTGTTCTAAGCTTACATTTGTATGTTGTCCTTGATCAAAAAGAATTAACTACAGTAACCTAATGAGCAGTAACCTAAACAGAAGTTTAAAGTGTGATTTGAATTCCTCTGAGATATCCAGGGTATAACAAGCTGGCAAATATAATACAGAATCCATGGGAGACCTGTGGAGTACCAGCTAGTGACTATTGTGGATACTGTTGGTCATTCCAAATTGTAACATGTTTGGGCAAAGGGAATGAATCCTCTTTCTCTCCTTATGGCCCCATCTGTATAATTTCCCTTCATTTGGGGAACTGAGTATGAAATATAACTGTCAGCTGAACCATAGGACTTATGATTCAGATATGGTTAGACTGAATCCGATATTTCATGTGCTTATTTGTATTTTTCCATTGTACTGTGAGAATGTTGTGAATATGAATTCTTATCTGAATTCAAAGAAAAATAGTCTTTGTAAATATTTACATCATTAAAGAACTATGAACTGCACAGGATTTCAAACCCAGAACAATGTGATTTGAATTATTGTAGGATAGAGATGAATAAGTAAGCTTTTGAGCTGTCAGAATGCAGGACATCGCCATAGGTTGCAGCTTTGGGAAGTAAATGATGAAATCTTATCAGAAATATTAAAACTGCCTGATAAACAAGAATTCTGTTTCACATATAGAAAGTCAAGAGGTTGAAATCTATTATCATTTTCCAGCAACATAAAACTGGAATTTATCATGAAGCAAGCAATCCCTTCAAAGCATTTAGGGTACCTGATTAACTTTAGGAAGAGCCAAACTTAATTCTTGCTTTAAATAACTTAGCGTAGACGTTAAAATTTTGCTCACTCTTGAGATGATTAACTGAACCTTTGGCTATTCTGTGGAGTGGCCTTCTATAATTAATAATTTCACCCTGAAGACTAGAAAGTTTTATCATAACTAGCATTTTCCAGGAAAACTTTGACATCCATGAGGAAGCGTATCTTGGCAAAAAGAAAAAAAAAAGTGAAAAAATCTTAACAAGCTGAAGTGGAAAAAGGTTAGAAGAAAGTTGAAAGAAATCTCTGGACACAGTTATTAGCAAGCAAGAAGAAATGGGTAGATGAGCAAAACATCAAAACTTTTCCTGAGAGATACTTCTATACCTTTTGGTACAATTTGACTTTTGGTGCAATACAGCTGTATTATTCCCACCGGCTAACAAACTGCAAAAGAATGACACCAACTGTGACCTGTTTGAGACCTCAATTATCACAGTTCTACATGACTAGGCTAAAGATACTAACCACCCCCACTAGGGAACAGATGGTGTTCCTATGATGTTCTTATCAGATGGTGTCTGATATCAGAGAGTGCTTCCTCTGTGTAAGGACTGTATTTAGGATTCTAGAGACAATGGATCATTTATGGATCTTAGGTATTGTTTTATGGAAGTAAAGAACTGGCTGATGCTGAGCATGACAAACATAGCAACCTACTGAAAAAAATTAGTAAGTGTCACAGGATAAAATCTCATAACAGTCTTGTGTGGCAATGTTCTTGTGAAATAAAAGCAATATTTCTGTTGTACATTCAAAAAAGGTCTTTTCGCAGCTCTGAGCTTTCCTATATTTATATATAAAATTAACATACAACAGAAGTAGAAAACTAAAAGTATTCAAAGAAATTTGCATTACTGCATTCTCACTCTCTGTATGGAACCTGATTATGCTAAGACAATGCTAGAGTCTCACTTGAAAACATACAGAAACATGTCCACAAATATTGGATTTGTTTATTAATTTTGAATTTTCAAACTTCAGTGCATTACTCCCTGCTCCTTGTCCTGTTCTGGGGCTTGGTTTTTTGTTTGTTGTTTTTGTTGTGGTTTTTTTTATATTTTATATAGACACTATGCTTACTAGTGAAAACATATTTATGCACATGTGACATACATAAATATAAATATGTATATTTATATTTTGGGGAGACAATGATTTTCCCCAGTATCTTGATGAAGACTAGACTTGTGACTAAGTGTCACAGGAATGCCAGTATTTTAACCAGGCTTCTCATTGCTGTAGCAGGTTCCTTTGTCTTTAATTCAACCAATAATTTTATCCAAGAAAGCTTCTTAATTCATTATAACTAATCAACATTAGCTAGACCACCTAAACCAGTGCTAGTGTTAACAGGATTTGCAGTCTATAAAAAAACTTCTCTAAATCAGATTGATGTAGAAAAATAAATCAAAGGTAGAGATGAAAATTATCATGTTTAAGCATTGTCAAATTACCAAAAAATGCACAACTCTTAGGAATTTTGATTGGTTTAGATGTAATGAAGAAATTATTAATGAAATAACACTTTATACTATTAAACCTTCTCATTAAATGTTGTATAACTTTAACTCTTTTGGTATGAAAATGAGTAGCATCAGTATCATGGATGATAACAGTGTTGAAAAGACATGTTGAAAACTAATGATATATGAAAATGGCATCCTGCAAGACTTTCAAATGTTTGGTTTTTTTTATTTTCAAGTTTACTGAATTCTCGAAGTACAAGAAGTGTACCTGAGGTCATAAATGGGAATGACATGAAGTATCCTTACTGAGTCTGGAAATTTACTCCATAGTATCTCTTGACAGAGGGTTACTCTACAGAGCTGAAAGGAGGGAATCTAATCAGCATGACTATCAGATTGAAGAAATGTGTAACTTTAAGGAATGGAATATGATCATTGATTCTCCCAGAAAAGAAAAAAAAACAAAAAACAAAAAAACCCAAACAAACTAACAAAGAAAAACAAAACAAAAACCAACAGAACAAAACCCTAATGTTTTGAAATACAATACTCCGATACTCCAAACACTCATAAGAAAACACTTGTGTTTTCCATTGCATTTGCTACAATAACCCAAACCGAGAAACCAATTAGTCAGGTGATCTGTCTCACCAAAATACTAAAGTTTTAGCTTTCCTGTGCCTTCACGCTTTGTAGTCAAGTTGCTGCTATGAGCAATCTATGGCAGATAACAGGTAAGAACAAAAAATGGGTAAGAACAAAGATAACTATATTCTTTTCAGTTCTACTGAGCAAACCTTGATGCTTTTGTCAGAGAAAACTTGAATTGAGATCCTAGATTGACATTGCTAGTTTTGTGGCTCTATAAAATTTTATCGTTGAATTGCCTACTGGAGTACAGTTTTCTCATTTTCACCTATTTATGCAGAAGAAGGAAGAACTTGAAATTCTGGAATCTTTGAAATCAACGGGATAAAGGTTCTAGCATTCCAGGTCCTGCATAATGAGCATCTAAGGGAAGTAAATGAAAATTTTGGGGTATGTAACACTTGCTTTTCTGCTTTGAGGACAGAAAAAGATATACTGAGTTCTCATTCCTTAATATATTAAAAAAATAGTAGTGGAATTAAGGAAGTTATATGAAAGAAGGAAAAAGAGTGGGAAGTAGCATAATTAGGAACAATATTAATGTAAATAAAGTTAGACCTATACAACTCCTCAAATATAGTACTCTTCTTGTTTCCAAAAATTACATCAAGTGTTATTTTAAAAAAAAAAAAAAAAAAAAAAAAAGTCAGTCTTTCAAGTCATTGAAACTAAATTCTTATTTATGTATAATACTAGGAAAAAGAATAAATCTTAAAATAAGTATTAATCTAACAGGTAATACCTGTGTACCAGTGTTCAAATAGATTTTATCAAGCAACAAGTCTGAAGAACTATTTTGCTATTTAAAGGATTTGTGACAAATTATGATTGAAAGTGCTAAATTTTTAAAACCAATTTTCAAATTAGCTCATATGCTAAGGAACAGATTTACTTAGAAATTATAAGAAAATGCTAGTCATACTCAAAATCTTAATGTTGGTTGTAAACAGTGTAATTTTGGGGAGCATACAGTGTATTTCAAATATAAACAGTACATGGCTGCTTTAAGTGCAAAACTGACTTTCATCATGATGCCACTGCTGATGCTTTTCTGCTCTCTTTCTTTCCTCTGTTTCCTTGATTGGGAATGGACACAGAGGAGTGGAAAGGAACCGAAAACAAATATGTAGTTGATTTACATATTAAAAATATTATATTATTATATCTAGATTTCACATAAATTCTTTCACAGAATCAAGTAGTCTCTTTTCTTAACAAAGCCAGAT
>WUAM01000287.1:86912940-86937848 GCA_024336885.1 Actenoides hombroni | reverse complement strand
ATACATTTGTACTTCATCAGGGCTAAGACTCGAGAAGGTAAGGGGGCCCAAGAGAGCTGGTTGATGTGCAAACATCACTTCCTTCAATCTCAAGACAGGTGCATTCCTTAGAGTAAAAAAATAAGTACAGGAAACAGGAGACCAGCATGGATGAGCAAGGAACTGCTGAAAAAACTCAAGTGGAAGAATGAAGTTCACAGAATGTGGAAAAAGGGACTGTTCTTTTGGGAGAATTATAGGAACATTGTCAGAGTATATAGGGAAGCAACAAGGAAAGCAAAGAACCCCTTGGAATTAACTTTGGCAAAGGAAATAAAGGAGAACAAGAAGGACCTCTTCAAATATATCAGTGGTAAAAGGAAGAATAGGGAAAACGTGGGCCTGCTGCTGAATGAAGGGGAAGCCTTGGTGACAGAGGATGCAGAGAAGGTGGAGTTACTGAATGCTTTCTTTGCTTCAGTCTTCACTGATAAGACCAGCCATCAGGAATCCCAGACCCTGGAAGTAAGAATGAAAGCCTGGAAGGAGGAAGTCTCTCCACAGGTCAATGAGGACTGGGTTAGAAATCAGTTGGGTAAACTGAACACCAACAAATCCATGAGCCCTGATGGGTTGCACCCACTAGTGCTGAGGGAGCTGGCTGATGTTGTTGCTCTACTACTCTCCATCATTTTAGAAAGATCATGGAGAACAGGTGAGGTGCCTGATGACTGGAGGAAAGCCAATGTCACTCCAGTCTTCAAAATGGGCACAAAGAAAGACCCTGGAAATTACAGACCAGTCAGCCTCACCTCCATCTCTAGAAATGTGGTGGAGCATCTCACTCTGGAGATCATATCTCAGCACATGGAAGAAAAGAAGGTTATCAACAGTAGCCAGCATGGATTTACTAAAGGGACACCAGGTCTGACTAATCTAATAGCCTTTTACAATGGTGTGACTGAATGGGTAGATTCAGGGAGCACAGTGGATGTTGTCTACCTTGACTTCAGCAAGGCTTTTGACTCTGTCTCCCATAGCATCCTTGTAGGTAAGCTCAGGAAGTGTGGGTTAGAAGAGCGGACAGTGAGATGGATTGGGAACTGGCTGAACAATACAGCTCAGAGGGTTGTGATCAGTGGTGCAGAGTCCAGTTAGAAACCTGTAACTAGTGGTGTTCCCCATGGGTCATTTCTGGGTTGAGTCTTATTCAACATCTTCATCAATTTCCTGTGTGAAGGGGTAGAGTGTACCCTCAGCAAGTTTGCTGATGATACAAAACTAGGAGCAGTTGCTGGAAGGCTGTGCTTTCATCCAGAGAGATCTGGACAGACTGGAGAGCTGTGCAAAGGCAAACAAGATAGTTATTGGTTAGAAAGACAGAAATAAATACAGTGCAAAATTTATCATTTTTATATGTTGATTATAGGTTAATAGAATCACATTGTGTTTGTTTATCAAGTGTGTATCATATACATTAAAATTAATCTCCCACTCATGTAAATCACTTTGCATAAAAAAATCAATACTGAAGGTATTTTTTATCTCTTCTCGGATCCACTTAAAGTAGTATTACCTGCATCAATTTGAATCATACTCCATAGAAAAGATATTGCTTCAAATAGATAAAATCTAAGTACAAAATTTCTGTCACACATGAGATTCAATGATTGTACATTGTAAGATGAAAAAGCTTTCTGCAGTTTTTCTTACCCTCAGTAATTTTTCCATCACTGTGACTCTAGTTTCCATAGTTTCTGATATGTTACAGTGCTAAAGCTAATTAAAGTAGCTTTTTTAAATTACACTTTTGTGTAAACCCTGATGCTGCTCAGGAAGTAAATAGAATATCATTAAATTAGGCTTCCATTTCATGTTATCTAACTTTAAAGCACCTGAAAATAAGGAGCTTAGACTGAAAAACAAAATGTCTGTCAAAGATGCACTTCGAGGACACAAGTGACCCCATCCAAAGTTTTAATATGGGATGTGTGCCTTACACTGGATCCAAGTTTAGGTGGCTTCCCACCAGATTAATTGTCCAGGAGAGATTATACTGATGTTTTTTTAATGAATTCTCATTCATAAATCACAGTCCAGCTGTTTTTCACAGTAGGATGCCATATTACTGAAGAACTATTACCAGGCTGTCACCTGCCCTCGTCACTTTACATCTTACAAAGTCATTTTGATTACAGTTACTTCCATCTATTTTGAAGTAGTTTACATGCAGAAATGATATGCAGATGACCAGAAAGGTCTTCAGAATACTCAGTTCTAGTCATATTATGTAGGTCAAAAAACTATACACATGTAAAACTCTTTGCAAATATTCAAAAATACTTGCTATACCCAATAAATACTTAGTAAAGCAGAACAGGAAAGTTTAATAGAGAAATTAGTCAAAGTGTTCATTTATATATTCTCATATATTACCAATAATTGATAAATGGGTGGTTCACCTGACCATGATTTTTTAATATAAATGTGAGCAGCTTTCAGTCTTAATTTTTAAAGTGCATATTTACAATGAAACAAAGATTCAAAGATTGGGAAATTTTATGAACTCTAATAATTATCTGTATAGTTTATTTCATGATGGCTTTTTATGTTCACACATGAAGAACCAAAGTTATCCCACCTAATACTAGAAAACTAAGCTTTCCATTTCTTGTGTAGTCAGTGGAGAGAGACATAGTATCCATTTCTAATTGATCCACATCTTGGGAACATCAAGTAGGCCTCTGGTTTTATATTATCTAGAAAAGAAATGTAAGAATTCTTGCTTGGTCCTCAATATTAGATGAAAAGAACCTGAGTCTAAGTGTTTGTAAACCTGCATCTAGGCTGCAGTACATATGAGATGCATTCTCCCAATCCAGGCATAACCAATTAGACATTATTTAGATCCTTCTGCGAGTGAGCACCAAGGTTTCTTTACAAGAAAGATCACAGAAAGGAGGAAACTGCACACTGTGTGACCTGACAGTATAGGACACCCACATTAAAGAAATGCATAACTAGATGGACTGTAAAGCCTTATGTGGTATGATAATAACCCATATATTCAATTTTCCACACAAACATGAGCTGATATCATGTTATTTTTCTATAAGTCCTTGAAAATAAACAAGCTTCTGAGACATTATGAGCATAACAAAGTATGATTTCCAAATAGAAATAGCATAAACTTTCATAAATATGTAAACATTTTAAGTATCTACAGTGGAATCATCTCAATCAGTAGAGTTTTGTTTAAATTCACAGTGAATGAGATATAGCAAGAGGACTTTTTAAATTATTATTTAATGTAATTTGGACAACAATTACACTAACTCATTTACCACTGTTATTTTCTTTCAGTTTAGATGGAAAATAGTTTGACCTACAATACAGATTCTCTTGGTATTTTGTCAAATTTATTTTACGCCAGCAGCAGTCACTGATTTTAATTGAATGGAAACAACAGCTCTCATCCTCTGTGTCACATTGCTGGATTTTGTATCACTGAATTTCAGTCTGGTTTCACTGGGACCTGCCGAGTGTGACTTACACCAACCTCTGAGTCTCCTTGCTATACTCTTTTCCAGGGCAGCATTGTTTGCCTTTTGTCTGCTCTCTGATTAAATTGACACCATTTTACCTTTTGTGACTCCTGTGTCATTTTCTGTTGACAGCATCCAGTAATGGTAACAGACCAGTGTCCTTGTGGAAGGGGCAGAAACCATTGATTGGCTGGGTGTATTAAAGCAGACCCTTTAAAAGTCATGCAGACATGGCTTTGTGCTAACTGGCAGCTGAATGGGGGCTAGTGAGAGAAGTTATTAACCACAGATAACAGTCAGCACCTTCTATTCACTATCAATGTCACTTTGTACCATTTGAGGAGCAGTTGATAGTGAAATTTCTTTAAGCAATTCTTCCCCTCCCTATATACATCCTGGACTGAAACTATTTAAGTCGGAAGAGTGTAAATAGTGTTCTGATAAGACTGATGTTTGCAGGATACTCATATAATTTCTAGGGAGCTGAAACATTTAATTCAATCCATCTGTACTTCACAGCTAAAATCTCTTTAGGACAACAGGATAGGCCATGTTGACATAAAAGATTAAGTTTACCATGGATAGGGAATTTATAATTGCTTTTTTAGAAATGAATAATTAGAACTGCTTAAAAGAAGTACCTACCTATATAAGTCCTATCCATAAACCACAAGGGAGATGCAATAATTATGTAAAATCTTTTCACTATGATCCTTTTAAATAATATAGAAAAAGGAAAATACCGATGCCTTAAAGTTATCAATTTTACAAAGCATCTGCATTTAAAAATAAGGTGTCTGAGAAGCACAGAGTAGTGTTTGTGCAAGCTTACATGCTGAACACTTACTCAGTCTCAGTTCTGTTTAGCAAAAAAGTCATGGTTTTGTTATATTTACATATAAATTCCAGTGTATTTTCTAGATTAAGGAGTTTGCCAAGAGTTCAAGTGAAAAATATAATAGGAACTTTGTCTTCCTTCTGCTCAGTTTAGATTATCATGAATAACATAGACTAACCAACGTAATTCACATTTTCATCAGCCTTCTGAAAACAAAACTGTCCTCATATCTTCCTCAGAAACTGAGCATTTCACTCGGATTCTAAGTCGTCCTGTGAACAAATTAAAATGCAGATATCAGGTCAACATTTCTGACAAACAGTTATACTGTATAGTAAGGTACACTTGCTCATGCACAATGCCACATCAGAGAAACTGGCTTCCACACTCTAGCTGTCTCACATCCAGCCACCTCTAGACACTACTGGAATAAATTCAGCTTGTCTGCATGCACCCATTTAAACACTTCCTAATTGTTGCAAGATACTGCAAATCCCCACTGAGTCTTGTAATATAAGCAGGACCCACATACATATAAGCAGGACCTACAAATAAGTACTGTCATATGATTAAGCCAAAAGATGATCTGTGTTGTATATTACTTTGAGGATAATTAAAATGCCACCTGCTGTGATATTACACATGTAGTATTCCATAAATGCAGTAGAATGATATTTACTTCGTTGAGTGCTTTTCTTCACAACAGTTATTGTTTTGCTCCGCTGCGGCACAGTGCTGCCTGCTTAGGTTATTATTCACTACCTATGGTTTTCAAAAATATATCTCCTAATATGAACAATGTCATTAGTTTCCATTTATTTGAGATTATTTTTTTTTTAATAGCAAGCATAGGGAGTTTTTATTTGTAGTAGGGAAAAACATCAAAAGGAAAGGAATATTATGTCATATGTATTCATGTTCAAAATAATAAGATTTCTTCCAGTTTTGACAGAGTAGTTTGCCCTTTATTGGAAAAATACTTGCAATATACTACAGTTCTGTACATATGACCGTAGACTGTTACTAGACTATGACTAGAAAACTGCTGCAGAACTCTTCAGCTGAAATGTGGCATCTCAACACTGGGCATTCTCCAACGAGAATTCAGTGGCATGTGTTGCCTTCATATATGTGCCAAAAAGCAAGTATTCAGAACATCATTTTAAGTAAATTACATCATTAATTAAGCTTTTGCATGTTGACATTTTTTGCTGCTGTGTTTGAAATACTCCAATAGATATATAAAAATAGACAACCCTACAGTAACAAGGATATTGCAACTGTTCGGAATGTTTGGGTGACACAGAAGAAATATCATCTGGTTGTAATCATAACTGATATAGATTCATCTAACCAGCTCCTGATGGATATTTTTGTTGCTGTGTCTCCAACTCCAAGAGAACAGTGATATCTGTGACTCTCAGAGGTTGCTGTAATTAAACTCCTAGTCCATCTGTGCAGAAGATTTCATAATATTTTCAAGAATAGAATGTTTTCACTATTCGTACATCTTTATTTTGCCTTGCTGAGGGACATATTCTGTGTAACTTACAAGAACCATTTATAGGGAAGTTTTCTTCAGAATGTTTTGTTTTGCTGAAGCAGAAGGCAGCAACTACCTACAGTATTTATAGATCAACTCTTTTTTTTTTCCTTTACAAGGCCTATGTGCAGACTGCAAGATGCTTCTTTTATAAGAGTTAGTGACAGTACTAGAACATAAAGTAGGACAGAAAGCAGCTTTTTTGTTTTTTTCTGGCATTAAATATTCTATAGCTATCAAATGTGTAGGCAGTGAAACTACGCTAGGGCTACAGGCCAAAGAATTGTAAAGACAGCAGATGACATGGGAAAAAAGTTTACTGATTCAGTAGATGGCTACATTTCACTTTTTGTATAAGAAATCATGTCAAGAAAGCTGTATTGCTGATTTCAACAGCTGCATGAAAACATACTTTGCAGTCATGAGCTCATGAGTTGATAGATATGTATAAAGTCCTCAGAATGATGGAAAACACTTTTGGACCTCCAGTAGGAGTTTATGTATTCACAAAAAATTTCAGTGAACATTTAAAGTAAAAACAATCTAAATCAGGACTTGGAAATCACTGTAAAAATAACAGCAGAAGGTAGTGCTGATTAGAGAACTACAATTGCATTTCCCTAGAAACTTTTAAAGTCTCAATATCTGTTTAATCCCATGTTGCAAAAAAAACAAATAAGCAAACAAAACTATCAACATTATCCCCCAAAAAAACCAACACCAAACAAACAAAATAAACAAAGCAAACAACCAAAACTCAACAAACAAAAAATAGTTTTCTGTCAGAAAATTAAGTTCATAAATTTGTAGCATCAATAGAAGATGCTATATTATTAAACATCTGCCTGAGCCTTCTGTCTACATAATTGAGTTCAACCCTTTGTACTATCTCATTCAGTTATGCTTTCATCATTCACTTCAATTTGTAGTCATGCAAAGTACAGATGCATTGCTAGTTTTCATCATTATTGCCTAGTGTCCCAAAGAAAAGTGTAATTTCTTGGTTTAGGCTGAAACCATCAGCTTTCTGTTAAGTATTTTTGCTTCAAAAATATATTTCACCAAATATATTCTAAATTCTTCCATTAATGAAGGAATAATCAAGTGTGAGGTAGCCTGTTTTTCTTGTAGCAAAATAGATTGAGGAAAATGTCTTTTTTTTTTCATTAGAAACAGTATAAAAATGTGAGAGCTGTTTTGATGAGCAAAGACGTGATGGGCAGGGATCTTTCAAAAAAATTCATAAGCAGTCCACAGGAAGAACTGCCTACATCAGTTCTGAACAACTAATTTAAACACCTCTATTTCCCCACTTTTTCTCTTGATATTTTAGGAAAGTGTATACCACTGATATTTCACTAGTTATTTTGCACTGCATTTGACCAGTTTTTTAATACCATCTGGGAAGCTAAGATACATATAACAGTTTTTCAGGTATATTACATTGCAGTAAATCAGTAGAACCTGGAAGGAAGCTAAAAAAATAACAAATGAAAATCAGTTTCAGTTTGTTCCTCAGGATATTTTGGATTTGTTGAACTACATCACAGCATGCCAGGATGTGAGGGGGTAAGTTAAAAAACCAGCACAAACAGAAAAGTAATTGAGGAATGTAAAATCAGATTTAAGCTTCCTATGTGTATTCACAGAAATATAAGCTGACACTTTGCAAAAGGCCAGTGTATTTCATAACATCACAACTTTAGAAGGGACCCTGGAATATAAGGTATTCCATCAAGTAGATGTAGTTAATACTGACACATTTCTCTGCCCTTCAGTTAAGGAGTTCTAATGATTAAGGCTCCTAAATGCCTGTAATAACCCATTCCAGGGCTGAGCATTCAAATTATTATTTTTTTTCCTACTGTCCAGTTTTACTTGGTGAAATAAAAATTCACTACTTCTTGGCCTATGCTAGTTGGAATAAAGAACGGAGAATTATTATGTTCCCCCTTATGTATGCCTTTTTATGCATACGCAGCTGCTTATTGCATTCAGCCCTCAGCTTTCTTCTTCCCTTTTTGAACTGCACATACTAATTTATTCAGTTTCCTCACTGGATCCTGTAGACCAAACATTTAATGTTTAAGTCTTCTTTAAACTATGTATGGGCTATTACAAGTTATACAAATATTTCTAGAAATAGGGTGCCCAAAACTAGAAGTAGTATTCCTACTGAAACTGTACAGTACTGAGTATAGAGATTATTTTGTATCATTTCCAAGATATAATTCCTGGTTACACCTGCCTATTATGCTTGCATTTTTTGATGGCCTCTCCCAATTTGATTAGGACTTTACTAAAATCAAGATATATGTTAACTTTGTTGCTCCCCTGTTTACAATTCCTCCATTATTTTACAAATGGAAACTGTCTGATGCCTAATAAATCTATGTTGGCTGTAATTTGTCTCCTTGTTTTTGTATAGGTGCCTTCAAACATTTCTTTCAGTATTTGTCTTGCCTGTCAATGTTAAGGTGACAGATGTATAATTCTCTACTTTCCTCTTTTTGAAGATGACACCAAAGCTGCTTTCCTCCAGACTTTTGACAGAAGATCATGTATTTTCAAAAAGACTTCATGAGTTCTGAAAAATAATAGTTCTCAGATTCCATCTTCTAACACTTTAAATAGTGTAGGCTGAACCTCATCAGTCCCAGACAGTCTGAAAACCTCTAATTTGTTAAAGCCCTCTCTACCTTGTTCTTTCTCATTCATGAATGACATCTGATCTTGTCTTGATGTTATTGACAAACTGCATTAACCACTTGATAATAGATGAACTTTTTGTTAAAACAAATAGAAGTCCTCAAAACTTTCTAGCCATATCTCTGACACTAAATAAAATAGGGCATGGGACACCTATTGTTCATATTGATAATGGATTGCACATCGCTTGGCAGCATTTTGGCTCACTATATGTCATATTACATGAAGAAATACAAAAGTAATTTGAACAAGCCTTGCTTCCCTCAGCTTTCTGTAGTTCCCCCAAACTATTGTAGCAATCTTCACACTGTCCATCCCCACTACTACCTTTGTGTCATACACTGTAGCCAACGGTGTGTATCTTCAGACTATCTCTGTAAATTCAGAAGCATGTAGGACCAGCCTTAAACACAGGAACACAACTCTGTGCTCACAAACCACCAGAGAATGACCTGGCAGGACTTTGGCACATTCCGTCTAACAGTGGCCACTCCTGAGCACAGTCTGGGAGTTACAAGTTTGCTGGGGCCATCTACAGTAGAGAATTTGCCTGCATCCACAGTTTTGGATATTCAGTTTGCATGATACACAGAAGCTATATGGTGTTAGTTGGCCTAAGTGCCAGGAAATATTCCTGGACAGGTTTACTTTGCTGGTGTAGATACAGCCTCAGTTTCCCACAGCAACAGAATCCCTATAGTATATCAGATCCAGAGCTAAGGGCTGTACACTGCTTATGTGGCCACTTAGTGAAAACCAGAGATTAACTGCTAGCTCATTTTAATTAGCAGTTAGTCTTTTATTTCATTTCTTCATTTTGTTCTGTGTTTCCACACGTATTTTTGTATCAACAAGACAGCTTCCATTTCCTAAATAGTTTCTTCTTTTGTCTGAATACAGTGAAAAGCATGCAATCAGCCAGGTTTATTACTCATAACACTTCAAATTTTCCTCCGCAAGGTGACACATATTCTGAAAGTCTTTCATGCAAATGTTTATGTTTCTTCAAGTCTGCCTTCATGTTTCAGTTCTACTGCATTTCCTCTTTCTGAAGACAATGAATGTACCCATTTTATATTTAGTCCTCCTAGATAGGTAGGTCCCACATCAATATTCCCAATCAGTTTTCTGTATTAATTAGAATAAAATCAATTAATTAGAATAACATCCTTAAGGTGTTTTCTATACCTTCTGTAAAACTAAATGGTTATTAATGTCTTCCAAGAGTCTGTGGATCAGTATGGCCAGGGGATTCATCTTATCCAGCTGTTAAAATCAACAATGCAGACTAAGAAATCTGACTCTATCGTTCAAAGATTCATTTGTAGGCAGTGGGAAAAAAAGAAGCAATTGGAGTACATCATTCACAGGCAGCATACCGAGCAAGGGCTGCTGTTACTCACCAATCAGGTCAATCAATTGACAAAATAATTCTGGTCAAGAAAATAGTTTTGGTCCACTCACCAACTGAATCTTAAAAGAACTACAGCTGCTCTCATCACAGAATGTGTGAAATGTCTTTTGACTGAAGAAATAACTGTAGATTGCTCATTGGAAAGCAAAGAAACAATTTAGGATTTTCATCCTACTGCATCATATAACAACTTTAATTTACCTGATTTCTTTGTGATTATTGTACAGAGACACTGATCATAGTTTAAATTTACACATTCACCTAAAATTTTAAAACTGATGATGTTCTTCTGGTTGCCTCCCATGTTACACTTCAAAGTTAAAAACATTCTAGTTACAACTTTTCTGGAAATTGTTTACTAGGTTTGTAAACAGCTGAACATTTCTTTGTCCTAGAAGTCTACATTGGAAAAGAATACTGCATTTTCATTTGAGAAAATACCAACTGTGAAAGCAGGCGACTTGAGCAATTAACCAAGGGGACTTTGGCTTTTATTTTTAACTGTTTGTCAATGAATTTACCACCCACAGCCTTCTCTGTGGGTGCATGTACATGCACAGGGTATCATTCAAGTCGGCTCAAATTCTGTTACTAAGATAGAATGGGAATCATATTTTTCATTTACTCATTCTTTTCTTCTCCTAATCTATCCATTAGAAGTTCTTTACACAATGAAGAAATACACTTATATATGCTGGGATCAGCAATTCTAAAATGGTATGAAAACAGTCTGATTCTGTTTTTATTAAATGAAGACTTATATAGCCTGCAGCTGGGGACAGCTTGTTTTAATAGGATCAGAAATTTTGTGTATTCAATAACTTTGGCAGATTTTCTTTTAATGTCAGTGGATCTGCACTCCTCAGCCTGTCTAGATTTACTGTATATATTTGGTCTATTAGAAAATGTTACCCACTCTTAACCACGTTTTACTATATGAGATACTCTTTTAAAATAATAAGTTTTAGTAGCTAAGTATCATTCCAGTATTTCAAGTCCCACAATAATGTAATATGTGCTGGCATTTTTATAGGCTGGCATTTTTAATGGTAGACTAAATCAAATACCAACACTTGAACTGGAAGGAATGAAATAAAATCATTATTATTTGTCATGGTTTAGACCCAGCTGGGAGCTGAGCACCACATGGTCACTCACCCAGCCCTGTCCCCCTCCCCACAAATGGGAAAAATAGGGATAAAAATGCAAAATCCCCTGGGTTGGAATAAGGAGAATTTAATAGAAAAATGCAAAAGGAGAAGAAACAAAAACAAACAGTAATAGTAATGAAGCAATACACAAAAAGACCAATATAGAAAGAACGCAACCACATGGTGCCAATCAGAGCTGATTGTGATCACCTTGTCAGAGACAGCACTTTGTCCAGCCCACTCCTTGCCCTTAAATATCAGGCATGACATCAGTATGATATGGAATAACCCATTGGCTGGTTTGATTGTCTATCCTGCCTGTAGCCTCCACCTAGATTCTGGTGAAAATTAACCATATCCTAGCTGAATCCAGGAAATTATTTTTACTTGTCATATTTCCAGGAGACTACAAGAATGGGTAGGTCACTAGCAACATATAGGAAGTTATCTCTGTAGCATCAAAGAACTAATCATTCAAGAATAATAAAAAGGGATGGTAAGTCAGGATTAAAGGAGCAATTTCCAAAAGTTTAAAATCTCACTAGCTAATATTTGTTTATAATTAAAATAAAAGTTATCATATAAACACAAAAGTCAGTAGAAGACCTAAATCAGAAAAAAGTCAGATAAGATTCCTTGACTAAAGACTAATTGCAGAAATCAGAATCACAGAATGTTAAGGGTTGGAAGGGACTTAAAAAGATCATCTTGTCCAACCCCCTGCCAGAGAAGGACCACCTAGAGCAGGACACATAGGAATGCGTCCAGGTGGGTTTTAAATGTCTCCAGAGAAGGAGACTCCACAAGCCTTCTGGGAAGCCTGTTCCAGTGCTCTGTCACCCTCACAGTGAAAAAGTTTTTCCTTATGTTTCTGTGGAACCTCTTTGGCTCCAGCTTGCACCCATTGCCCCTTGTCCAATCATTGGACATAACAGAGAAGAGACTGGCTCTGTCCTCCTGACACTCACCCTTGACACATTTCTAAACATTAATAAGGTCACCCCTCAGTCTCCTCTTCTCCAAGCTAAAGAGACACAGCTCCCCCAGCCTTTCCTCATAAGGGAGATGTTCCACTCCCTTCATCATCTTTGTGACTCTGTGCTGAACTCTTTCAAGCAGTTCCCTGCTCTTCTTGAACTGAGGGGCCCAGAACTGAACACAATATTCCAGATGCAGCCTAATCAGGGCAGAGTAGAGAGGGAGGAGAACCTCTCTCAATCTACTAACCACAGCCCTTCTAATACACCCCAGGATGACATTGGCCTTCTTGGCCACGAAGGCACATTGCTGGCTCATGGTCATCCTGCTGTCCACCAGGAACCCCAGATCCCTTTCCCCTATTCTACTCTCTAACAAGTTAATCCCCAGCCTATATGGGTACATGGGGTTATTTTTTTCCAGATGCAAGACTCTATACTTGCCCTTGTTATATTGCATTCAAATTCTCCCTGCCCAGCTCTTCATCCTGTCTAGGTCAAGCTGAATGGCAACATGGCCTTCTGGCATGTCAGCCACTTCTCCCAGTTTTGTATCATCAGCAAACTCGCTGACGGTACACTCTGTTCCCTCATCCAGGTCATAGATGAATATATTGAATAGTACTAGCTCCAGTACCAACCCCTGAGGCACTCCACTAGATACAGGCCTCCAACTAGACTCTGCCCCACTGACCACAACTCTCTGACCTCTTTACTTTAACCAGTTAACAATCCACCTCACTACATAATTAATAACTGAATGAGATCCTATGCCCATGTTATAAAAGAGGTAAGACTAAAGGACCATAAAGATTTCTGAATCTACAAAAATAGATGTTATTACTTTTTATAGAGTACAACTGTAGCTTCCTAAATATATTTTTTATGCCACAGTTTAGCTTTGAGGTTGCACAGAAAGCTTTTACTCTCCAGATGTTAAAAATCAATTAACTTTTTTTTTTCTTCTTCTTCTATCTTTGGGTATAGAATTACTTTTAGTAAAAGAAAGGCAGTGTGCAAATTCGTGTAGTGGACTACTGATTGACCACCCTGCTTCATCATTGTGGTGGAGTGACCTTGGCCAGCTTCCAGACACCCACCCATCTGTTCTCTCACTCCCCACCTCCTCAATACAAAAAGGGGAGTAAATAAGATTAAAAAGCTCATAGGTTGAGATAAAGAAGGGGAGATCACTTGCCAGTTACTGTAATAGGCAAAACAGACTCAACTCAGGGACTATTAATTTAATTCATTATGAATTTAAATCAGAGTAGGATAGGGAGAAACAAAGACAAAAACTAAAATACCTTCTCACACACACACACGTATCTTCTCAGCTTCACTCCTTTGTTCCTGAATCCTCTACCTCCTCCCCCCGAGCATTACAAGAGAGACTGGAAACAGAGGGTTGTCCATTACAGTTTCTCTCTGCTGTTCTTTCTTCCACACACTTTCACATTGCTCCGGTGTCAGTCTTTCACATGACTGCAGCTTTATTCAGAGTATACTCATCTGCTGCAGCATGGGGTCCTCCACGGGCTACAATGTGGATATCTATGCCATCATGGTCCTCCTTCATGAGATGCAAGGAAATCTTTGCTCCACTGCCTGGAGCAGCTACTCCCTTCCTCCCCCATCACATCTTTGTCTTACCTTGGTGTCTACAGGATCATTTCTCACTTCTTTTTCTGGATGTGTCCAGCATGAAGCAGCTCTGGCCTTTACTCACAGAGGCTGGCCCTGCAGTCCCTCACTGGCAAAACTTTGTTATCTACACCCAACAGAGTCATTAACACCTTCCCTGACTGGTTTGGGTTTTTTTTTGCTGTTTTGTGTTGTTTTGTTTTGTTTTGTTTTGTTTTGTTTTGTTTTCTAGAATGACCCGACAGTAATGAGAGATGACACTAGAGATATCAAAAGAACTCTGAAAAGAAACATCATTCCTTTGTTCTCTTCTATTTAGCAGTATTGTCAAATATCACTCTTCTAGTGTTACAGCTTCTTCCATTTTGTTCCAATGGCTGATAGTGGGAGGTGACACAGATCACTAGACTGCATTCTGTAGTCCTTGTACTCCATCCTGGCATTTAAATATACTGTGTAAATGGCAATAAAGAACCAGGATTGACTGCCTAACACAGGAATATAGTCTCTCAGTTCCTCCTGAAGCATTGTCATAATATGAAACACAAATATAAACAGGTAATAATGCTTGTATCTTAGAAAACTGTTGAAAGCAGACAAGTGCCAATAAACAAGTTTCAGGCATTTTATTAATTAGATACCAATGTCTGTAAATTTTGCAATTTTACAGCTTGAAGATGGCTGGACTTCTACCAAAATTAACTGCAATTTACTTCTCTGTATAGGGAAAAAAAGTCCAAAAGATTTATCTGCAATAATCTAGAGACTGGATCTCCCATCAAAATAACAGTTTTGTTTTCTCTTGTCAAATGAGTCTGAATTTTTTCAGAGACTCAGGTGTTTGGTTTGTTTTTTGTTTGTTTGTTTTAATTTTTCGTTTGTTCCCTTTTTGGTTTTTGTTTGTTTGGTTGGGTTTTTTTGGTTTTGTGATTTTGTTTGTTTGTGGGGTTTTGTTCGTTTGTTTGTTTGTTGTGGTTTTGTTTGGTTTCATTTTGGTTGTTGCTTTGTTTTGTGGGGTTTCTTGAGTGGTTTAAACAACATTACCACAGTTTTTTTAGCAAGTATTTCATCTGTTCAAGCACTAATTTTAAGGAGAATTTATCCCTGTGGGACACAAGTCAATTACGCATGTTTTACTCGTAATTTGTACAAACTGTTCTATATTTTACTTGAAGTTATTAAGTTTCTGTTTCAATATACCTGCAAGCTAGAAAGTTCTCTTCTGGTTTTGCCTAAGTACATAATACATTTCTATGTGACTTTTTTTACACTGCACTTTTTTATTGTATTCTGAGGATTTGGAGCATGCTAGATTCCAGCATGTGCCAGTGGATGTAACAATTCCATTAGGAGACTCCACACCAGCAGACACTGGAAACATAGCTGGACTCCAAGTTATTGGTATGGCTAAAGCACTACAGTAATACTGCAGAAGAATAGAAGCTTTCGTAAGACCATAAAAAGCTACAAGATGTCAGATAGCTTATTGTCCTAGGGTATACACTGTTTCTCAACATTCTTCTGAGTCATTTTAAATACTTTGGGCAAGAAAGGCTATCATCATCATGATGAAGTCACTATTCTTAAACAGTAATACATTTCTGCCAGCCTTCTAGTACATGAACACTCCCTTAGATACAAGATTTTTTATTTTAACTATGAAAATCAATAAAATAAATCTGGTTTGAACTGAATGATAAAACCATATGTTTTGAATTTTATTTTTTTTTTTCTTCTTGAAATTAAGAATCTGAAACACTCCTTCAGGCTGAATATCTCATCTGACATTTTACATGGCTAGCCATGTAAAACTGAAGAGCCCAGTCTAAAATAATCACTTCAAAAATAGATGGTCAGCATTGCAGGACAGTTCTACCCATCATATCTGTAAATATCTGCCTTTTTCCTACTGACAAAAGAAAGTAACAATACAAGTAGTGTAAACTAAATATTTTAACATTAGACAATTAAAGTTGTATATGAAATATATAATTTCTTATCTTAAAATGCCCACAGTAGAAAAGAACAAGGTTCTTCATCACTGATTCAAAAACAATCAGTAGCTTAGTTGTTACAACAATCACCTACCAAGATTTATTCCTGTGTTCTCTGAAGTTCGTAGACATGGTTTTGCAGAGTCAGAGGTACTTATAACAAAGACTACCATTTTCCAAGAAAGTGTTCTAGCCAGCCATTTAAGTTGCTTCATGACTTGACCTCTCCAATACCTCTGTTACTGTTTTATAAAATAGTTAGATCAATTTTTTATTATTTTTTTAAAATATTTTTCCCATGTGAATGAAAATAAAACTACTGCTGGAGAATTATAATGTGAATTTATAGTTGGGGTTTCTTTTTCACTACATCAATGGGCTTAATCACTATGCTATAACCTTAAGCAATCTGTCCCATCCCTTACTTCTTTGTTTTTCCCTTCTTTTTCCTTTCCTGCATCTGGAAGCCAGATCATAGCTCATAGCAGTTTGAACAGTACTGTAGTTCTTTGATCTGGTGCTTAGCCAGTGAATTTACACTGCATGGTAAACTGAAGCAAACTGCCACAATATCCTTAAGTCAGTAAAATCTCAGGAGTAAAAATGAACACCCCTCCCCCATCAGGCTGAGCTTATCATCTTACAAGAAAATAGCATCTATTTTATAACTATTTTAGGAACCCTAATAAGATGCTCACTATAAAAGAAATAGTTCAGAAAGTATGAACATACCTGAACTGAAAGTACTTATCACAAATTGATTCCTATTTTCTGTATGAAACTGGTACTTCTTTCAGTGCTTCTCTCTTTATTATTTTCCCCTCATGGAATTTCTGCTTTTCTTGGATCATAAATCCATATGATTGCACAGATCATCTGAGTGCCTTGGCAAGTCTGATACTGCAAAAATTGGGTTACTCTACTTTACTTAGTCTATTCTGAAATGTATGTGAAGCCTACAGAAGTCTTTTAGGAGATAGCTGTGAGCAGTTTCAATATCACAAGCTTACAATCAGTTACTCAATTTAAGGTTACTTTTAAAGGTCCTTTGAATTCAGTTTTGTTGATAGACTTTTTCGTATTTCTCACATTTCAGCTTGTCAGCAGCTTGCATTAAAATAAGATGGTTCAAAAATGCAGTCCCTGGACTCAGATATCAGGTTATTACTCTGAGTTTGAAAACAAAATATGGTATTTTCCTAGATAACAAAGGAAGGGTCCTAGATTATTGGACAAATCTGTCACAATGTTGTGTGTTAAACAGGAGATTGGAAACACATTGTTATTGTTACAGGGCATCATTGATGTGTTGAAATTATAAATATTGAAGCACCTGTTTTTCAATTACAACCAAAGCCAGTTTTATTTACTATTTCTAAATATGAGCAGAATTATCCACTGAAATTAAGCAAAAATAAATCATGAATCTCATGCAGATCTGAGTATGTTTCTGTATACAGTGTAGAGACCCTACTAATCTAAATGAGAGGATTGTGAAACCACCTCACTATTTTTCCAGCATACTAAAGAACATCCTATTGACTTGAGTGAATATATGTTTCAATGAATATTCAGTACTCCTAAGTTATTCATTCCTCTTTCAGACTGTTTGCCCCATAGATGGGCAACATAAAAGTACAGCATTAATCTTTCTTGGTGACAAAAAGATATTTATCAGTTATTCACAAGAAAAATATATAAAGGCTCAAAGCTAAACAACTTGTGAAAATGAAAAACAGAGGATTTGTAAAGTTTACAATGTAAACTTTCCAGAGTAGTTGTCATTTTACTGTGCCTTGAAAGGTTAACTGTTAGTTAATCTAATATTCTAGTGAGACAGACTGAATTGTCCTTCATCTGAATTTCTGCTCAAGAATTTCAGATTAATTTATATAAAGAAGTCTGATAATAACAATAGATCATCAATATATTTTGCTTCCTTTAATCTGTAGGTTTATTTCTCATGGATAGCTGTATTACACTTTATGCTAGAATTACATCTAGTATTTATGCATGCATGGTTTTTTATATGACAACTAGACCTTACATGAGTGCATCTCTTGTAGCAGCTGGTCTTCAATGGATTATACTCCTCAAACTTTAAATCGTGAAAAGACAAATTAAATTATTTGGTTTGACTCTGTGAGCTGCTGTCATATTTAAAGGTTACTGAGACTTTATACACCATGTTATGGCATAAAGTTCTACAAGAAAGATGATAGGATTAACATACAACAAACTAACAGCTTGTAGGCAGAGACACAAATACCCTTCTGTTGAATAGACAGCTAACAAAACAAGCCAAAATAAAGTAAAATGTAAACCAGGATGCTACCTTGTAAAATGTATTTGAAACCTGAGCATATTAGAATGAAATTGTTTGTTCTGCTTGAGGAAAAGAAAGCAGGGAAAGAAAAAAATGATACAAAAAAACATCCTTCAAACCAAGATATACAAGTGAAGATACTAGGCTGGGACTGAGAAGTAGATCAGTTTCTAGAGAGGTTATGCCAGCTCTCTGAGCTACATATTTATGTAATATAAGAAATTTGAGATACAGAAGCTGTCCAGATTCCTCAAAAATTACTTAATTCAAGCATACACAATGATAATTTTCAGTACAAACTATACTTCACAAACCATAATATTTACTAAAAAATATAGGAATATTGCTCTGAAAAGCTCTCTGTAATAAAAATTTGTCAGAATTCCATTAGCTCTTAACTTTGACCTTCACTCAATTCTCTGAATAGTCAAAATAAAACCTACCCTTACATATGTCTTTAAAGACATGCAGATCTGAGTATCTGAGTATTAAAGTGAGTATCTGAGTATTAAAGACATATGTTGCCTCCTTCAAACAGCCTTAGAGATTTAGGAACATATCAGATGCACACATACACACACATAAAGCAACAAGTTAAGCTGCACTTCTTTCTGCTGTTCAACTCTGTCTAAACACACCTGCCTCAGAAAGTAAAACTTACAATTATCTTTTCTTTCAGAATTATTGAATATCTTGTCATTCCTTCATTGTGTGATATACCTTCAAGATTAATGAAACATCGTTGTTCTTTTTTATGTCACCCATTGCCTCTATTGGATTTTTGATTTATTATTTAAACATGGTACCAGAAAACCTGATTTTTTTTCTAGATAAAATTCTTGTTGTCCTCTTTTCTATTAAAAAAATGCATTTGCAAGACAAAGCCATTTCATCTTCATTCCTATTCATTACTATTTTACTGTTAGTAAACTGGAAAACAACAACTATAAGAAAACAATGAGCTTGGTGAACATGAATTATGTAAGTTGCAAAATAACAACATATGCATCAGATAGAAGAAATGATGGTAAGAAATCCAACCAGATAGCTAGAGGAGAAATTAAAGTTCTGATTTATATAAGTTGTTTGAATACCACATTACTGTACCACAACCTCCAATTGCAGTCAAGATTATTCCCACCTCTAATGATATGGAAGTAAGTCAAAAGATACACTTTCAAGAAGGAAATAAATAAGAACAGAAAATGATTTTTTTTTTAAAGTCAATCATACAAATTCTTTGTTCCAGAAAACTGAAGTGGGAAGAGTTCTAGATATAGGTAGATTCAGTTGAAATCAGTGAGCACTACATAGATAAAAAGATAAAAGTGGCAATAAACTTTAAATTAAGTGACAGGACAGGGGACAACTTCTCCAGAATGTTTCCTGTAAATAGGTAAATTTAATTTCAGCTTTGCTAAATAACTGAATTCTTCTGTGCTTTTGGACATAAATGTAATTTTTCTAAAAATATATTTAATTATCTAATAGTACTACGAAAATGTTGCAGACTTAATCATGAGTTATGAATGACAGCATTACAATACTCACTATTGTATCATAAAAATTCAGAAACAGGTATTTTATACCTCCTTCTAATATGTTCCCTGATTTCCTGCAGGCACTCCCTGAAGGCACATATATTCAAGTTCTGAAATTTCAACAGCATTTATCTGTAAAGAGAGCAGGGTTTTTTCTTCTCCCAGTGTACCCAACCCATCATTTTAGGTGTTTACATTAAAGAGTTTGGAATCATCTTTAGCAGAAATATGAAGGCAGAGACACTTGTATATGTAGCAGATGGAAGATTTACACTCTTGCAAACCACACCTGGCATCTCTGTTAGTGGTATCATTTCAGAAAAATGTTGGAAGTTCTACCATTTTTGTGCATAGTAAACCAGGTGAAAAAACTATTTGTTTCTTTTCTTATTGCTCTAAAGTTTTATGTCAAAAACAAACAAAAAACCCCCCAGTTGCTCAAATACTTATATAATGTAGACTTTTAAATGGATTGGTTGGTAAGCATTATTTTCTCTTTCTGTTTTTCTCGCCTCATACTGCTAAACATTGGGCACAATTTATTCTGTGTTACATAAGGCTCACAGTGCATAATTATATATTTATTAGTACAAACCACATCAATACTGTGTTCTCTCGAATCATGATCTTTCTAATTAGTCTTTTCTATATACTTTATCAGCTCATATGGAGGTGGAATTCAGATTCACACACATTAGGCAGGATTTAGTTCAGCTGCCTACACACACAATACTAGTGCAGTTTTCAGTGTTGGGCATTTTCTTTTCTGTCCTTCAGTTTCTGTTTCAGAACTATACAGGTCTCCTGAAAACATTGTGGCCTAAGTACCACTCATGTATGATGGCTTGTATACTCTAGGGCAAGTAAAATTTCTGTAGGTGCCTACATTTAAGTCAACTGATTGAATTTATGGTCAATACAATCACTGAGACTTGAACAATTTACTTAATGTGTTCATCTCATGCCATTTGCAAATCCTCCAGCTGCCACTCCAGGAAGATACAGGTCTGCTTTACGTCCCATCTGTCACTTCTGTGTCTATGTCTTGGATATCCTAGAATATCTCAAATAGCAACAGGAGCCTATATTTAGGCAATTGAATTAAGGCTATACAGGGTAGAAAGCTGTTTGGCTGACCACATTTTTGTGTCTCCTAAAGCCTGACCTGAGTAATTCCTTAGATTTCTCATATCCACTTTTATATAGACTTGATTCATATTTCCAAAATAGGGACACAATTCATTTGCAATGCTTTGTCATGTCCCTTTTAGACACCAAGTACCAGTACAGGACTACATAGGTTTCCCATGAAGGTCTTTTGTTTTATCTACTAGCTCCACACATTAAAGATCTCATCTGACACTAAACACCCGTATGTGGCAAGTGAACAAATTTCCAGATCCCCACAGCACATAATGACAGATAGCTTACATATGTATATGTGCATATGGACTACTTTACTATATTTACTCACTTCAGGTGCTTACCTGTAAGTGTCTGAGTGACATAGGGAACTCACTCTGATCCACTTCTATTGGCAGCAAAGGGCAGATACTTTTCTGAAGATCGAGTCATAACTGTTTGCCCAATGGGATTTCTCAACTACTCCAGGTGGTCTCAAATGCCAGTAGATATCTATATTTAGGAAAAAAATAAACAACAAAAACCAACAAACAGTTCCATCTGATTACACAGATGATACCTAAGTGAGGACATTTGTTGATATCATAGAGACTAAGGCTGCTAATCAAAGGGACCTAGAAGGGTTGAAGATACTGTGAACAGAAACATTATGAAGTTCAAAAAAGATAAATGCAAAGTCCTGTACTAGTGATGGAATAATTTGATAAAACAATACAAGCTGAACACCATCTTGCTAGAAAGCAACTTTACATCTCATGGTGGACAGTAAGTTGACATGAAGAAAGTGTGCTGTTGTAGCAAAGACCAACAACAATCTGTCAGGTATAAGTAGGAATCTGGTCAGCAAGTCAACAGAAATTATTGTTTTTCTCTATTTGACGCTTGTGAGAACACGTCTAGAGGAATGAATGCAATTGGGAGATACCATGACAGTTAGAGGTCTGAAGCACAACACATAAGAATAGAAAAGAAGGCTATGGGGGTACCCAACTGTTGTTTTCAGTTGCTTGAAAAGCATATATGGGGAAAACACAGTCACTGTCTTCAGAGCTGTACTGCAGAAGGACAAGAATCAGTTGGCAAAGTTGCAATAAGTTAGATACTAGGAAATGTTTCTTCACAACTAGAGCTATCAAAGTCTGGAACAGGTTGCCCAGAATAGCTGATGAATCCCCATCCTTGGAAAACACAACTGGACCAGATCCTGATGCACATGCTCTAACTTCAAATTCAAATCTAGTTAAGAATGAATTTAAATCAGATTACCTTCACAGGCCCATCACAACTGAAATGATTATTCTAGCATTCTTGAATCCCATGGTGGAAACCCAATCTGTGTGAACTTGCATTCCTTTACATGACATTGGTTGAAGAAAATTGTTCAAATTTTCCTTTCCCTTCCCGTAGGTAACTTAGAGACAGGTAAGGAACTGGAATATTTATTTACAGACAGGAGATCCTACCTCAAAACCAGTGTATTGTTCATGAGAAAACACACAAAAAAAGGACAGAAGGACAGAAGGACAGGGACTGTACTTTTTTTTTTTTTTTTTTTTACATTACTTTTTCCTTCTGTCCTTAGCTCAGCAATCCTGTACTTGTGATTAGGTGTATTTAGAAAGCTTTCTTTTCATATAAAGTGTTGTCATCCTCATAAAGTTCAAGTTGTACATTACAAGAAGGAATATTACTAAACTGTATATTTATTCACCACTCAAAGCAGGAATAAGTCATCTAGGAGGAAGGATGCTAGATTCCTATGCACTGTACAAATTTGATAGTAAAAGACCATAAGAGGAAAAACAACTTTCCTTTTTAGCTGAATTACTGAAGATGTATAATAGAGGGCATCAAAGATGGTTCAGTCTAAGCTTTTCCTCTGTAAACTGTTGTGAGAGCAATAGGATGTTTAAAAGCAAAATTATAGGAGTTCTTGATACTGTGACAATGCAGCCCAATACTCTTCACACACACAGGGTTATGCAACATCATCAAGATGGGTGCATATGGCAAGGCTTTATGAGCTATGCCTCAGACTTTTTAGCAGGCCAAAAACAGTTGACATTAGCACATACAGGTAAAACTACAGTTTTAAAGTTGGGTGGGGTATTTGAATCTATTCCATTTTGAGCTATGGTAGACAGCACCCATTGGAGTTCTTAACCTGAAGTTCTCATAGTTTAAAATAGAAGAAAATACTGATCAGGTATTGACCCTGCTGTCTCTGAAATTTACTTTCCTATTTGAAGTACTAGAGCTTGAATACTTTAACATTCACATTTTCTGTAGCCTTGTCATTAGAATTTGATATTTGATCTGTGGAGCAAGTGATTATTAGGGCAGGAAGAGCAGCGAAGTAAGTGATATTGAGTATTTTATTATGAATAATAACATTAGCTAACAGTGCTCAAAGCGTGAACATAGCTTAGGAGAATAAGAAATGTCTTTAAGTACAATTGTTCACATTTATGAACTCACACTTCACTGTCTAGGCATATTCTCTAATATTTGCTCAGAATATGGTATTTCAACACAAGTTCCAGACAGTAAGCTCGTCAATGGAATATTTATATACATCAAATAAAGAAGAGTGTCTTTATTCAGGATTATCTGAAGTATTTGTTTATTTTTTTGTTTATTTTTCCTAGCAGCAAAAATATTACGTGTACAGGCAACTGGTTCTTTACATTCAGTGCATTTTTTCTGGACTTTATGGTCAGTTCTGGCCCACCTTCTAGTACCACAAAAAACTTTTGAGACCTGATGGTTTTTAAAAATTGTTAAATGTGACAGTTATAGCCATCCTTCAATTAACTTTCTCTCTTGCATAAAAACTTGAGATAAAGTCCTTATTTTCTGAATGGATTTGGGGTTTGACTGGAGCCTACATAATGCCCTATCATAACTAAAATAATCTAATCTTCCATGTAGATTTAGAAAACTTTCTATGACATGTAAATATAAAAGGTATGATTCAGTATAAATGATTCAATTTCTTAAATCTCTTGGGGAAGCACAGAAGATATACAAAGGAAATGCACTGTCCCTAGGGCAGCTGACACAAGTACATGACGTAAGTCATAGACACATTGAAGTTCATTTCTGAATTTCAGATATCTGAACACAGGCATCTATAGGTATCTGAGATGACCTATCATCATATCCTTTCCTAGCATAACTTTCTGTCCTGTTATGCTACGCTGTTAACTGTGTGTCACTTTTCGCCATTAAATTACTACACAGCTTTATCATGGATCCAGTCTAAACTTTAGGTCCTTAGTCATTCTAAAATATGCCTGAACATTTTTACAAATTGTTGGAAAAAGTCAGTATACCTTTAATAGCTCCCAGGAAGAGATACGGCCCTAAGTTTAGTTTTATTGAATGCACATTCATTGAATGAGACACTCACATTCATAAAGCTTCTAAAATTCTAAAACTTGGCCCCTGTGGGGCTGACAAGGAGAAGCCCCAGAGGGACTGGGAAGGGGCAGTGGAGTCTGTGAGTGCCTTCAGGCCCTGTCAAGTGGAGCCCAAGCTATGGTAACCTCCAGCAAACTGAATGCCAAAAGTATAATATGCCAGGATGATATCCATTTTGAATCGATCATGTCTGTTTGGAAAGAAGTCATAAAGGCAAGGATCTTCTTGGGATAAAGAAAAAAAATTAAAATAAAGATAGGTATTTAGCATATGAAAAATTTATTCGTAATAGGAGGTAGAAATTAGAGAAGAAAAGTTATCAAATAACTAAATACTACCGTCTTTGAGATTGTTTGTCTACATCTTTGCTCTTGGAATAAAACCTGTTATTCATGCATATGAAGGATTCCCTAAATCCACCTATCAGCTAATCCATTTTTACTAATGTACTGAATTTGCCACTTTCATTCTTTAGAGTACTTCCTTTACTATGTCATTTCCAAGGAAATTCCCTAAATGGTGCAATGAATGTCAGTGTCACAGTGAATGTCAGTGACACCATGAAGCCAATATACCTGGATGTATCCAGAAGTAAAAAGCCTCCTCTCCTCTTCTCTTCTCTTCTCTTCTCTTCTCTTCTCTTCTCTTCTCTTCTCTTCTCTTCTCTTCTCTTCTCTTCTC
>WUAM01000287.1:86875957-86912840 GCA_024336885.1 Actenoides hombroni | reverse complement strand
TTCTCTTCTCTTCTCTTCTCTTCTCTTCTCTTCTCTTCTCTTCTCTTCTCTTCTCTTCTCTTCTCTCTTTTCTTTTTCCTACAAGCAATGTTTATTTCTTCTATCTTGGACCCACAGTTTAAAATCTTGGTTTAGTACAACCAAGCTACTTGCAAAGTGAAGTTCTTTAAAGCAACATGAAGTATAATCCCAACACATTTTAAATGTATATCATTTAATCTGAAGAACAAAAATAAACATTAAAAAAATGTAACTGCCAGTACCATTATATAATTAAGTTTCTCTGTTTTCTTACGCTTATGAAAGAATAATACAGAGACATATATTAAATTTGGAATAACTGCATTAAAAAAAAGTTTTCAGTTGCTTTAATTTTACTCTTTTAAAAATAGTAGTTTACTTTTTTTGTTATTAAAATACCTCAGAAAGAGTAAAGAAATAATGAAACTTTCAAACAGCTACAGGTTTCAGAATTTTTTTACTTCCAGTTTAGTGGTATATTTAGGTATATGAAGCTAAATAACCAAAACTAAATGAGACATGCATTTGACACTTATCTGAGGAAGGAATCAGCCTTCTGATAGTGAAGAGCTGCCAGGAATAAAGAAGGCCCTATGTTTATTAATCATACTTCTGACAAGTGAAGAATGAAATGCTTCTTGAAAATACCAGAGCTATTTTAAGTAACATTAATTGTCCATGATCTGGTAAAGAAGACATTTACTGATGGCTAATGATCCTTCCTCTCATCTTCCCAACACCACTGTCCTGGAACAAGTAAGGGAACCAATGTGGACTTCATCTGGTGTGTAGTCTACCAGCAGATCAATATAATCTTGCTTAATATTGGGAATGTCATAGAAATTCACAAAAGATTAAAACACTGACAACTCCAATTGCTTTCTTCCCAAAGTCACAAAAGGTCAATTAAGACTTTTAAAAGAGAGAAAAACAAAACATAAATGTCAAGATTATGACATAAATCTTTTGGAAACATAATATTTCACTGACGAAATATATACACTGAATCTAGCCTATTTAGCTGTTCCCTGTACCGCCCAGAGACACGAGCCTGCTTGGGAAAAGAAAAACACTGGCCACACAGTGAGGTTTTTGTTTGCTTGTTTGGGATATTTTTTGGGAGGGTATTTGGTTGTATTTTTTTTATTTGTTGTTTTTTGTGGTTTTGGTTTTAGGTTTGGCTCTTTTTAATAGCAAAGAGAATGATGGATATTAGTATGGATGTTTTTATAAAAGTATTGCCTGTTTCTTTCACTGTACAATGTATGTGTGCATGGCCTAGAGACCAGTCAGCAATTATGCTTTTACTTAAAATTCTGAGATGACCAGGGCACAAGTCTAAACTATTCAGCAGATAACATAGATTTGGACCAGGTTAAGTATTTTTTTTCTTGTAAAAACCTCAGGTATTCCTGAGACTTAGCACAAGAAAACACTATTGCTAAGGTATTTGCTCCTACTTATTTCAACAGAGCCAGCCTATTTTGCCGAGGAAGAGATTATAGCTGTATGGTTGAAATTATTTCCATGTTATTTGGCCTCAGGGCCTAAGAACCATGCCATTCTTATTATACTAGAATAGATGTAGGTCTCATGCCTCCAAATTGTTTGCAGACTGTTTCAAATCTCATGCTTAGGATTTTGCAGAAGGATGACTGTCAGGATGTTGGTAGGATGTGTTTTGCCTTCACTAGGCAGTTAGCAGAGAATTGATTCTTCTGGGTAACTAGTTCTAGTAAAGAGAAACTTAAGAGCTATAATTTTGCCTCATTTCATACATTGCATTATTGTATGCACTGTTCCTATATATTATGTGACTTACAATTATGAACATGATGTTGCAGCTGCTTCCACAAATAAAAGTCAAGTCTGTCTCAGGAAAATAATAATTTAAAAAAAAAAAAGTCATCTGATTAATAACAAGTAATAATATATAGGGAATTTCCAGTTTAGATAAGTGCTGAAAAGTACAGATGTGTAATAGGAGAGTCTTATCCAAAATATCTGCCTGCTGGGTCAAATTTTCCAGCTCTGTATAATGTAGCTCTGCAGTCAATTGCAGACAAAATGTGTATTCAATAAGAATTCAATGTATATTCAATGTAATACCAAACTGCTCAATTTGGAGTCATATGTACTGTTATCAACTATGCCTTAAGCTAAACTGTAGGCCTAAAATCAAATGGCAAGTTGTCCCCTTCACTGCATCTAGATTAGGTAACTCAAAAAAGCTTCCCAGCTTCTTTCTCTTTCCCTGCTTCATTGTCCACTAGGCTCCTCTGCACCAGATATATGTATGGTTTTCTCGAGGTTGCTAGGTAAACTGAGGCTAAAAGGAGCTCTGGCACACAAAGATTGCCGGTCTAGGTGACTAGTATCCTGAGTCATGATGTGTCACAGCTCAGAAACTGTGGACATGACCTGTGAATGCCTATGATTAGACAGAACATCTAATGCCTGGGACTACACAGAATATCAGCTTGCTCGTGAGCTTTGTAGTTGCCTGTTATTTCTGCCAGACTACCAGTACTATGAGAGTATTTCCTTAAATAGCATCTGGGCAGTTCTGATTCTTACTAAATTTATAGCTAGCAGGAATGGTTTACATAAGTGAAATAAATTCTATCAATATATATTTGAGCTTTCAACAAACAGTTTGAGCTTGTGAGATTTGTTTGCAGAGCATTCCTTTTTTGACAAAATTAACACAAGGAGTGCACCAGTCTACTATTCTTACACTTGTTTCTGAACAATTTATCACTAAAAATGAGTAACAGGAAGACTAATGTAATCATTAGATAATTTATTTTTAATTTATCTTAACTACTGTAGAGCTAATTCTCCTTTAATTTGAATATCTAGTTCAGAAAAATCTTCTGTGTCATATTGAGCCACACAAACTGTGCAGGTCACAGCTGAGAATTTTATAGATACAATATCCCATCTTAGCCCCTGTGGAATACTAAGAAGTTAAATATCATATAAAAGAGGAAAATTTAAAGAAACAATGGTATCTGTATTTTCACGAAGAAAGCACTGCTTGATGACTGGCTAATAAAAGTCACTTTGTAATGTAATCAAGACATATCTTTAAATATTCATATAAAACTAACCACTGTTGAAATACTTAACATCTTACTAGGCCCTTAAACAGTCTCATTATTGTAGTATGCATTTCCCAGTTTGTATCTATATTATTATTAAACTAATTTCAGAAATATATTGTAATGATTAATTCCTTTTGAATATTCATTTCTTATTCATATCCTTTGCCAAGATCAGTACCTTTTAGAACAAGTTGAAGGAATAATCTTTTGTGATAAACTTTTCTTAGAACTTCTTTTTCATATGAGGGTCTCCTCTATTCTGCCTAAATGAAAAAAAATTATGTTTATTCTGCAGAGATTTTATAGCATTCCCAAGAAAGCAATTTATTCCCTCCCTTCCAGATCAAATTAATTTGGTGAGGAATAATTTAATTAGCATTATTTATCATACATTGAATGTACAATAAATGACTACATCAATAAGTACATTAAATACTGAATCATATGTTATGAACTGCACTAACAAAAAAAAAATAAAATCTGTTATACAGATGGATTTAAGCAGGGATATATTGTTTTGATGTATCCTTTAGTTTCTCATTTATTTAGCAGTTAGACATGGCTCTACTGCTAGCCCTTCTCTTTTGTATCCCTGCATTTCCAACATACGTACACACTCCAGAGTTTTGTAGTGTCTGCTTGTTTACCTTACAGCTGAAGCTTATCTCTAATAAGCTTAATTGAAAACCTAAAGTGTGACCTCCTTTAAAACTAAGGAAAAATATAGATTCACATCTGAAAAACAAAACAAAACAACAAAACAAACCAAACAAAAACCAAAAAGCAGACATTAAATTCCCAAACATTTTATAGAAAAAAGGATGCATGTTCTTAAAATTTTCCCCTTTAGAGGCAAGAGAAAGGCAACCTGGAAGAATGAATTTCCTCAGCACAGACTAATAATAGATAGATTCTCTTGTTGTTGAACTTCAGCTAGTATAATTGCTAATATAAACACAAAAACTTCTATTAGTTTATCCTGAACTTACATTGTTTGCATCAATGAGATGAATGAACAATCAGTTAAGAACAGCTAAGCACATATAGTTATCTGGTAAGATATAAAAATATTTCCACCTCTGATTAATAGTTTTCTATAGTAATATATAATAATAGTAATTTTATTTATATATATATATAAAATAGTAATTTTTCTCTCTAGTATACATATGTGTGTGTGTGATCATACACACACAAATATAAGTGTGTCTGTGTGCATACTATGTCTTTTTCTGTATATGTGTATGTGGGATGCAAGCAAAGTATCCTAGCAATTGAATTGTTCTCAGGTAATTTTTTTACAAGATGTTACTCCACCTTTTTTTCCTTTTTTTTTTTTTTTTTTAATCTGATGTGTGCAGATTTACAGATGAAATCAAAGTGTTTTTCTAGTCATATTAGTACATGACAAGTGTACCCTTCCTTCTTGTATAATTATTTCTTTATCAGGTGTTCATGACACACATAAAAGAGAAATCAAACAGTGTTTTTCACAATATTTCTCTGTGTACAATCCTGTCGTATGAAAGAACTAAATATCTAAGAAACCACATAAAACACAATCATATCCTGTCTCATTCTAGATGTATGCATGAGTGGTTTTTGTTTGCCTCTTTTCCAGTTTCCAAAAGATGCTGTTATTATCTTTATCTTTAATACTACAACTTACACATCTGTCTCTATACATATTTTTTTCTATATTAATATTCTTGAAAAAGATGTCTACATTATATCATCCATTCATTTACCTGAATTCTGTTATTTATATATTAGAGAACCACAGTATAAAAAATATTATTTCACAGAATGAGAAATGCCTTAACAGCCTCTATAAAAAGAAGAGAAAAAATAAATTATTTAACTTAATTTAATTATGTTTCGGCCTTCAAGAAAAAGTCTTTTTGAAAATGAAATTTAGTGGTTTATCATTCTCAAATGATTTTTACATCCCAAGATACATTTAATAAAACGACTGGAAAACAAGAAACAGGAAGTCAAGTTACAAAAAGACTACAATGATGTACATTACCTTAATTATTATGCCCAATCCCAAACATGTCTGTCATCCTTTAAAAATGTACACCAAGGAGAAAAATCATTGCAATGGTATTTCATACATCATTGCAAGGATCTAATTTTTGACAGGCAATCTGAAACAAAATTCTTTCTTTTCATGAAAGGAGAATTTCTTGCTAGATCAAAACCACTACATTGATCGGCTCTCTGAAGGTTATTCATTCTCTAGGGCAAACGCATTTACTTCTTTTATCTCCAGAAATATTCTCCATACTGATTTATTTATTTATTTTTTTTTTAAATGCTATCTCTGAAAATGGATTGCATTTATTTGTTAGAATGTAGATTTTTTAAGCATGCACAATTTAGCTTATAAAATGGTTTAGGACATTGTAGAGGTCTGAAAACTGAACTCCAAGTATATTCATTGAATATTTCTTCCACGCAGAATGGATTGTGTCACACAAAAATGCAGACCATGGAAGGGGGCAGGAACTGCACTAGGAGAGGAGCAGTTTCAGCTACTGATTTTTACAGTATTTTAAACTGCTTACTGCCTGTAGGCAGTCTAATAACCCAATAAGAGATGAAACATTTAAAGTAAAAGGACAAAACCCGGGCTACTCTATGTAATTCCCAGCAGTCTTTCTTAAACTTAATACTGCTATGAGACATCAAATAGTCAGCACTGTTGCCTTTAGAAAACAATACCAACTTACAGAATTTGAGAGGAGTGTTAACTGAGTTTCCTTATACATTTCTAGTGAGCCCAAAATCCTGGTATGAACTGAAAATATCTACAAAAATATCGGCTATGTTTTCTAGTTCAATCTTCCACTGCAAGACAGCAAAGAAGTGACAAGAGGCATACTTTTACGAAGCAATGCATTAAATCTATTTCCTGTTGATCTGCAAAAATCAAATGCTTCTTTCAG
This sequence comes from Actenoides hombroni, assembly GCA_024336885.1. NCBI lineage: Eukaryota > Metazoa > Chordata > Aves > Coraciiformes > Alcedinidae > Actenoides > Actenoides hombroni. The sequence goes on along the minus strand of WUAM01000287.1, from coordinate 86,906,761 downwards.
GTATCTTATTTTTTAAAAAAGTTCCCTATTTTCAATTAGTTGTTTAAGTGTTTTAGCAGAACTTCTCTAACAGATATTTTCGATTGCACTGAGTTAGGGAGTGACTACACAAGCAGGTCTCAGGGTAGGTGGGGTAATGTCTTGTGGGTGGAGAGTAGGAGATGAGCAGCTGCTCTTAAAATGCAAGACAGTTTTAGCGGACTGTCACCACTGTGCTAAACAAATAGTATTTTCTTGCACTTAATATTGTATAGAAGGAAGGAGAGAAGAAAGGAGAGAAGGGTAGGATGTGCAGGAGAGCAGGACATTCTCAAGTACACATTTAAGCAGTTGATCTGAGACAAAGAGGAGCAACATACAGTTTGGTTTATTTTAAATCAATGTCAATGAAAAGTACCAGAGAAAGTAAGTAACTTGCAAAAGCATTGATAAACGTTTCACTCAGTAATTATTCAGTATAACACTTGGACTTTTGCATAACTAACTGAAATCTGAAGAGCACACTGGTCACCTGTATGTTCCTTAATCTTTATCAGATATCAACCTACACAGGTTTCAGGGCAGGGAAAGGGAGGACATGGGAAAGTTGAGGGCCGGCAATCCAAATTGAAGATACCAGTGTTTGTGTTCCAATAAAATGCCCTTCTCTCTTTCTTTTCAACATGGCAAGGATGATGTTTTCATGCAAAACTGTCTTCATATCAACACTTCATTATTCTACGTATTTTTCACTCATTTCTTCACCAGTGCAAACAGAGATAGTTATAACTGACTTGCCTTAAGTTAGAAACCAAAATGTAAACCTCTAAAATATCAATAAAGCTGACATAAAACCTTTTTGGTTGTCTAGGATAGAAGGTAGAAAGATTGTGGCCTCAGGGCAATATTCTGTGCCTAAAGGCTCATGCTGTCACACATTGCATTCATATATTATTATAATGTGTCTATTGACATTATGCCCTCGGGATTTTCATAGGCCTTTCAATATGATCTCTAAGATTGCTCATATTTTAGCTGGTGCATGCTAATACACTACTGCTATAATGCTCATCGGTAAGCCAAAAATGCAAGTCTTTTCTTGCATTGGCTAACAAGAGTGTCAAATTACCAGCCTAAACCAAACAAAAGGGAATGCTAATTAAAAAGGCAGGATGTGTTCCAGTTGTTATAACCAAAGAGAGCTTAATCCCTTCATAAGCTGTCCGGCTTTGTTGGAGGAAATTCTGAACAACCTTGTTACTTTTGATAACTGTAAGCCACTGACTCATGGCCCCTTGACAGCTAGCTAAGCATGTAATAACATTTCTCTGTATTTGGGGACTGGCTTAACTGGCTTTATAATAGATTATTGTGGATGTTAAAGTGAAATGTTAGTCTTTCTTTAAAGCTCTGTATTCCCTAGTAATTAAGGTTATAAAAAGGGCACTGAACACAATGTGGCTTCAAGGTCGCCAAACATGGATACAAAAGTCTTCAGTTTGTGTAAATAAGGTATTAACCATAGGTTTATTCTGCAGCAATAATAACTGGAAAACAGTTCTTCTATTACGAATACATGAAAAACTCACTGAAAGCTATTTTTAAGCGCAAAGAGGTGCCTTTCACTTCAATTACAAGACCCAGTAAACTGCAAGTACTTTTATAAGATGACAGAAAAGGTGGAAATAGGTTGACAGAAAAAAAAAAAAAAAAAAAGAGAAAACAAACAAACAAAAATCAATGAAACAAAAAACAAAAACAAAGGCAAAATGCCAACACTCTCGGGTAAGCAGAACACTACCAGACAGAGCACAATCAAATGGCATTGCACAACTACATCTGTAGAAGTAGAGGTTACTTGGTGTATCAAAAACCTTAGTAAAATCTCAGGTTTCGGCATAACAAGTCTAGATGGACTGTGAAAACTAGGATCTCATTTTAACTTTCAGGGAAGTGATGCTTAGTTATAGTTTATGTTTTCCAATCTGTGTATTCCACTGTGAGAGTAAAAGCTTGGAGAAAGGAGTCTCCTCTACTTTAAGTATTGAATTCCTAACAGGTAAGAGGACGACAGTAGGATGACAAGAATTACTTAGCCTGAGAATGCAAAATGCTTTGTAAAAATAGGTTAAAAAAAAAAAAAAAGTGTTTTTTTTTAAAAAAAGAGTCTGGCATTTTGGTGAAAAATGGACGTTGGATGAAAAAGGTAAAATATCTAAAAGCCATTAGGAATGACCAGTGTAAGGGCACTCTGAGCTGTCTGTGTGAACCTGTATTTATTAAAAGACTATAGCTTTGTTTTAGACAGAACCAGCATAAGAAATTCCTTACTGCTTTGTACCCTGATCAGGAAACTGGTGCTACTTTTCAGGACTACTACTTCAATTGTCTGTTTAACAGTACTCTAAGAGAAATGTGTGAAATTACTTAAAATAAAACAGCGCTGAACATACATACACCTATACATCATACAAGCACAATGTGAAATACCATAGGCACAATCTAAACCAAGAAACTATCAGATTTGCTAGAAGAAAAACCTTTTTCATGGTAAGGAAATCAGACAACCAATGGAGTAGTTTGTCCAGCGAGACAGTGCTGTGCAGTTTGTCCAGCGAGACCCAAGAGCATAAAGTCCTGAGGAACCTTATCTACCCCATAGCTGACTCAGCTGAGTAGCTGACTCTGTAGGTTGGCCCAGAATCCTACTGAGGTCCCAACTGACACTTAAATATTTACTCACAGTGGAACTGCTTCTATAAGAATTTAACCAATTTTTAAACATTTGATTGTTCCTACAGACATTGCCTAAGTGTGAAGTTTTTAACAAAGCAGGTTAACTCAAGCAAAATTCATACAAAGCACTCAACTCCCACCTTTCCTGTAAGTTTAAAGAGACAGAAGGAAAGAAAAACAAACTATAAAAAATAAATATATAAGCCTTTAACCTGCAGTGAAAGGAGTACTGTGTCAGAAAACTACTTAAATCTTAACTATTTGGCAAATGAAGACAAGAAGTACATGTCTGGCAAATATATAAAGTTATATCTTTAGATCCAAAGTTTGATGGCAATGTTCATAAAGAAGACAAATAATCATGATTGTAGCTTAAAAAACACAATCCCCCTATATCATGTATTCATCCAAATTATTGTTATCATGAAAGCATATATATACACAATAATAACAATAAATCATGTATTTATCCTTGGTAATAAAGAATAATCACCTCCTCCAAACAGGAAAAAATGCTATCTCATTCCCAAAGTGTGGATACAAGTCCTGATTCTGCTCTTAATTACTTCAACCAAACAAAGTTTTACAAAGACAAAGTATCATCATGAAGAGTAGTACATATGTAGTTGCTCTGAGAATTGCTGTGAGGACTCAAGCCTGTAAGTGCGTAGCAAACAAGCCACTCTTCTTGGAAAACTCTGAAAGGAAAATGTACAGCTGCATGTTGTGAAGGACTTGGTCTTCCTGTTAGGCTTAAAACAACCTTAAAAGGCCTGTTAGAATGAGTCCTTCAGGGGACCAGGAGTCCACCTGATTTCAAAATCCTGTCTGAGATTAGAAGCCAGGCAAGCAAGCTGCTCTGTTGGGAGCATGTATTATTATTTTGGTTTTTTTGCCAAATTAGAGGAGTAGGATACAACAGAAGGTTAAAACACCTGAACTTTGGTGTCTCTATCTGTGCTGACAATTCACATAAACACACATCATATTTCCCATTCACTGCTTGCCTTACCCTGAGCTCCAGAGCACTTCTCTCTTTCCTGTGGAGCATCCACAACTTATCATCATAAACATGCTAATAAAATATTGAGCACATAGATACTTAAATAGTAACTCATGAAAAAATATCATATTCATATGGTACAGCAAAAAGTAAGAGAGTTACCTTACTTTTATCAGGGTTTTTTTTGCATCAAGAATTTTCATGGTATCATGGAATGGTTTGGATTGGAAGGGACCTTAAATATCACCTAGTTCCAACCCCCCAGTTGTAGCCACTTGATCAGGTTGCTCAAAGCCCCATCCAACCTGGCCTTGAACAATTTCAGGGAGGGAGCATTCACAGCTTCTGTGGGAAACCTGTTCCAGTGCCTCATCACCCTCACAGTGAAGAATTTCTTCCTAATATCTAATTAAAATATACTATCTTTCAGTTTAAAACCATTACCCCTTGTCCTATACCTTTACTCCCTGATAAAGAGTCCCTCCCATCTTTTCTGCAGGCCCTTTGTAAGTACTGAAAGGCTGCATAAGGTCTCTCTGGAGCCTCCTCTTCTCTCAGCAAAAGAAGCCCCCTGTCCTCAGAGGAGAAATGTTCTCTGATCATCTTCATGGCCATCCTCTGGACATGCTCAAGCAGGTCCATGTCCTTCTTACACTGAGGGCCTCAGAGCTGAACACAGTACTCCATTGCTTAAAATAAAGCAACACTTTCTGAAGGGAGAACAAGTCAGCAGAATGTGTTTTTCTATATCAGCTGAAACTATGATGCATTCCCAATTATTCATCTATTGTATAGCTCTAATTATAGTTATGCATTCTAAGCTCTCTCAGTGTAGACTACATTTCCAATTTTTCACTGAAACAAAAAATCCCAGTCTGAATTGTTCACAGCAGGGTATCAGTGCACCAGACTTGTAGCAGTTTGCAAATGCATTGCCAGGTAGGATCCCAAAATAGATATGGCTCCTATGATATCAAGAGCCAAGCACTCAGCTGCTATAAACAGCCATTTCATGACTGACTTTTTTAGAGGAAAATCAGTTTACACTAGCTGAGAATGTGGCTGGAATTCTGTGAAAAATATTTACACAGGATTTATTTTTATAGCTGGTTCTATATGTTTTGATATCCTATTAGAGGTATAAGCATTAAATTAAATTTACTAATAAAACCAACACTTGGCAAGATAATAGAATATTCACTCAAAGGTCTTAATGAGGAATTAAATTATTCACTTTATACCTAGTAGTTGTCTACAGAATCTTCGTAATTTATATTTATGACCCAGGTATTCATTAGTCAGTTAATAATGATTTTTTTCCCCATGGGAAATTCATCAAGAAATAGAGAGACAAGCAGGGAAATACTAATGAAAAGTTTCAACATATTTAAGTTTTCCTAAAGGCTAGAGCAGGATAATTATTAATTATTTCTACCACTTTATCCTGTGTGAGTTTGCACAGAGAAGATAAGAAAATCAGAAAAACAGGTCAGGAAGCAGTGAAAGACATTTTGGGGAGTTTTGCTAAGATATTCTCTTAGAGTTGTATGAAAGCTTTTAGGCGTATACCTGTATCATTCCCTTTCATGTCCCACTACTAGACTGAAGTCAAAGGCCTGCCTTCTGGCCCAATCTCTGTTACTTAAGTTCATGACCTTATTCTTCTCCTATTGCTGTTTGTGCTTTAAAGTTATGGTTACAATGTCTTGAATTTGGATAAATACAAACTATTTATATTTGGGTTTTTGTTGTTTGGGTTTTTTTACAGTGGGATTTTATAGATGACTCCAACACTTTTTCCTTTAAGTAAATAATTGTGGTCTCACAATATTTTTGTTCTGCATCAAGATGCGACACAGATGGGATATAAATATTATATAAACTTACTGTGTGAGGTAATATTAATAGAATCATATCTTACACCTTCTTGAACCAACTGTATTCCTATTATCAGTTCCCAAGAGAAAAAAATAGCATATGAAGCATAATCATGAAGAATGCTACATTTCCCTTGCATATTAAATTTGAACTCTGGGCTTTGACACAGCAACTTGCTGATTACAAACCATTATGGGAGTCATAACAAACTGTTAGTTCTGCTGAACTAATTAAATTTAATATATAAGCATATATGTATAAACATATATGCTGATAAATATATATATTATACATAACATAATTATAACATAAATATTTATATGACTCAGATTTTATTAATTAATCCTTTTAAACCCAATCAGGCAGAGTTCTGACTCCTGAGGAATTAATAAGCAAAACATGTGTCATATGAAACACTTTTCCCATAAGGTAAAATAGCAAGGAGCTTCTGGCTTGAGCACAACACCCAAAAAGGTCAAATCCTCCTCTCTGATGGAGGCAGCCTTGGTCTCTTTCAAGAAGTTAACACAGCAACTGTGAGAGCCGACTACTGATGTCTCCAACCTTGTGTGGTGATAAGATCTGAACAGAGAATGAGCAAGGAAGAAGGTGTCAATAGCCTTTAATGGCCCTCGATGGCTCTCCCATCCTCCCCAGGCTCCTTGCAGGTAAGCTAATAGAGAGAGTTAAGTTCTGTGCAGGCAGGACGGTGTCTTTTCCCTGAGTCAGTTTCTTCTGCTAACCACGGTGACTGCACCAAGGGGAGGTCTATAGCGGACACTGCACCAGAAGAGGCTCATGCAAATTAGCACCATCTCTCCATGCTTCCTATGGAAATCGGGGATACCACCATTATCCCAAGAGTATAAAGACAGAGTAAAATACTGATCTATGTGCACCCACCACATTTGTACTGATCCCGTGAGATGTCGCTGGATCCAAGGGTGGCGATACATTTCCTTATATCTTACTCTCTCGCTCCGCCTAACTTTTCCTTTCCTTCTCTTTCTACTCACTTTTCCTTTCCTTCTCTTTCTACTCACTTTTCCTTTCCTTCTCTTCCTACTCACTTTTCCTTTCTTCTCAATACTTAGTTGTGCCTTAAAGTAATTGATAAGAAAATAAGCCCTGTGCCAAAACACCTTTATCCGCACAATTTTTTGATTATTCTTAGGGAAAATGAATAAATCATTTTATATTGTTTGTCCGAGTCATTGACATGAATCTACCACTTCTGCAGCCCTGCTGTGCAGGGATAGTGACTTTCAGGGGATCCTGATGATTCACCTCCCTTCCTGTCCACTGAGTGGGGTGAGAAAGCATCTCAGATGGCACTTCTCAGTTAAGCATGTTGTCCAGCTGTAGGAACAAACCTCTTCCCCAACATTCCTGCAAGCTAGTGTAAAATGACCATATCCATGAGAAGTTCTTGCTGCTTTCCAGGAAAGGAGGAAAGATGTGTGCTCTGTCAATAGACCTCCATAGAGGAAATAGCAATTGATAGCAAACAGACTTCCCAATTATTTTCTCAGATCTGATCATCTTCCTCTTACCATAATACCCTTTGGTACATTGTGATGGTTTGTCTTTGACCCTGTATATTCCAGTGTTTCAAGGAACCATCTAGGATATATCTAGGGTTTAGCAGTTTTACAGTCAGTAGCACAACGTACGTGCAGTGTGCAATTAAAAAAGCAATCATAACTTGTTAATGGAAAGGAGAAATATCTTTCCACATTTGTACATCTTTGTTTCAAATCATCACATATTTTCTTTTCTGAAGAGCATTTGGTTTAAAGCTTATACTTACTTTATTTTTCTATTATAGCTATGCCCAGAACCCAATCAGTGTGATTTTCTTTAACATTAGAAACATTAGAAACTTCATACATTTTCTGAGAGGAAGATGTTTCTCTGTTGTCCTGCCAGCCATGCCATCCACCCTAAACCTTTCTCTTTCATTTTCACCTTCACTATTCTTTTCTTCCCCTTAATGTATCTTTCGTATACTCCTACTTCCATTCTTTTAAATGGTAACAAATTCTAAGAAATAGTTCTCATCGTGGTATTTTCTTCTGTCTTTTAAATCAATAGGGTACCCAATGTAATAGCTTAAAACAGACCTGTTTCCCTTTCTCACTCAAAACACTCTTTGATTCCTCAGATATTATGGGAAATTATTGCCAATTACTCTGTTGTGCAGTAACAAAGCCTAGAGTAACTCCATTTTGTATGACAATGTATTCCAACAGGTGCATGCTAAATGTACCATTCTCAAAATGCTTCACAGATTGAACCCTTTAGGGAGTGTAGACATTTCTCCAGTTAATTTCTGGAAACCAACAGGGTTTAGGCATATGGCTGCTCAGAATGAGGCAGGTTTTGACATGTGAAGAGCTAAAATTCTAAGAATTTGTATTTGTGGACCTTAGCCATGCCCTGAAATTTAGGTAGTAGTCATCTTGCATAGGTATTTTAGAGGAAGAAAGGAGAATATTCTGGACAATCTTTCTAAACTAAGAGTTTAACTTTTACATACCTTATTAAACATATTATAACAATGAAAAATTTGGTATAAACCCTCCAAAAATCTGCATTGTGGAGCATTTAGAATTTATTTTTAAAGTACTACTAATTCTGCTGGAATCAGAAAACATTAGAAATATCATGTTATGAGAGTGTATGATTTACAGAAAGATTTCTCAAGCAAAATGCCTGCATAAATACAGCAAAAAAAAAAAAAAAATAATCTATGAGCCTCTCTGGCACAACCTATAACTAAAACAGCCTGCTATCTGCAGTCTCATTATAGTGAAGGAAGTGGGAAGTCTTACTTCCTTACAAAGTAGTATAAATGGAAGTGTAGTTATTAACATAAAACAGGAATGATACCCTTGAGTGAAGAAGGGGCAATCAGTAACAAAGGATAGTAATAATATAACAATCATGTTATCATCAAATGATGACTGCTTGATTGTGATGGATTAAACAATTGCAGCATTTTATTACTTCATATCCCTCCTGCAGTAACATTACAGCAGCAATCATGTCATTTTTTTCCTGTAAATTTGGCACCTGCTGACTTAAAGTCATTTATAGGATTTGTTAAGTTGGTTTCTTAATGCAGGTGCTAAGTTACCATTAACACACTTAATGACCACAAGGAATATGAAATTGGATCAATTAAAAGAGGGGGTTAGCCCTCCCACAGTTTCTAATCACATGTGGACAACCACTAATGAATTGGAGCTCTCTTGGGTATCTATTCTGAAAATCAAATCTTCTAGACAGTTAATCAATTGAGATAGATACCAGTTGAGCTTGTGCTCTGCTGGATTCCACTGCACCACTGCTACTTGGAGAAAAAGAGGTCAAGTGAAAAAGGAGTGGTAGTGGAAAGCAAGTTTAAAGGCATTTGTCTTCAATATGTATAGTAAATAATTATGCTTAGTGTCATTCCTGAGATGTCATGAATGTTTGAATAGCAGAACTTTTTCTTTTTGCTGATCTTTTCCATGCAAAAGTATCAACAAAAGTCCACAAGCAAGCAAAATCTATTCCATTGCTCTCAGATCTTGCACACAAAGACTGCCATGAAATAGCTGTGGGCTAAACATCTTTTCTGGCACAAACACGGTAAATGTTCTTTTTTCCTTCCAAAATACCTACTACCCCACCTTGCCAGATGTATGCAATTTTACTAATGCCAGGACTTCAGCAATGATTTCCTTATTTCCGGATTTAGTCATATGTCACAAAAAGGAGTATGCCTTGATTTAAGAAAAATAAGATGAAAACCACATAAGCCCTATAAACCCCCAAAGTCCTTTGAGATTAAAAATAGTTTAGTGCTTTATCTTGGACTGCACTCTAATAGTGAATGCTAATTAGAGCTGCCAAGTTTTACTTTTAAGATTTGCTCTTCATGTACTACTTTATCCACTTGCCTGAAAATAAGTGCTTTGCCAGTGTGCTGCCTCTGCAAAACCATATTTTCAAAAAAGTATGTATTTCAGCAATGTCACTTGTACAGATGACTAGAAAGCAGTGACAGCTTGTGCTGCATGTGCTGTCTGTCTCAAATCGCACTGCATTATACCATCTTCCACAAGGGACTATGGTTCCAGTCTCATTCAGTTTATTTTTCCTGTCAGTGTAAATGAAATACCAACCAAAAACTCTGAAAAAGAAAAGATGGTGGATTAACTGGCTATACAGAGGTGATATACCCAGACCATTCCACATGAAAAGCCTTCCAGTCTCTGTGGAGATTTACCTCTGCAAATCCCTGTTCTTGGAAGATTGACCAGCATTGAAAATTACTTGGTGAAGGGAAGCTCAAGAGTACATAAATAAGCTGTCCTAAAATGAACATATGACTTTGCTTCTCAGCCAAGAAAGTGCTACTCAGCAAAAAGTGGGAATAGAGCTCCAGATAGCAGCTTTTCAAGTCTGAAAGATAAATACATTTCACAAACATCTTGCAGGAGCTGCCTGCTATTGACCAGAATGGATCTCCATGCAGACTTTCAGCACTACTGCTTCTACCTGATCAAGGATACAATGAATCTTTAATCATTTAAGTTATTAAATAAAATCAATACTCTTCTGACTCATCCCAGATTCCATAAATAATTGAAGTTTTTATAGAATTTGCAGTCATAAATGCAATGGTTTCTTCCTTCAGTACTGAAGATAATGAAGATCAACCCATAGTTTCTCTCTGCTGTCTTTCTGGGAACAGAACAACATTTAAATCTAGAAGAGGTGTTACTGCCACTAGCCATTGTATTCCTTAACATTCATATCCTCAATATCTGAGGTCAAATAATACACAGGAACTGTTCAAATTTAGCAATTCATACCTACACTGTCAAAGCTTGCTTACTGATATTTGTTGTGTTGGGGGCAATACATACATTCCCAGTATCAAAAGTATAATATTTTTAAGGCATATATTTTACTCTGTCACCAGACCAGTAAAAAGTCATCTCTTGTCAGACTGTTTCTCACCTTGGATACATAGTTCATGTCATTTTTGTTTAAAAAATTACAGAGATAACAGCAGCAAGATGCATCTTTGTTACATGTATAGATATTTGTCTCAAAAAGGTATTTACACTCTTATGGATAAGACAGTTCATACTCTTGGACTCTTGGCCAGTGTGGGCCATGATGGAATATATGTCTTGCTGTTCAAATGTCACAATGAGTTCAATTTTTAATTTTTTTTTTTCAACATATCAGGACTACTTTATATCACAGAATCATAGAATCACAGAATGGTAGGAAGGGACCTCTGGAGATATTGAGTCCGATTCCCCTGCCAGAGCAGGATCACCTAGGGCAGGTCACACAGGAACACACCCAGGTGGGTCTTGAAAGTCTCCAGAGAAGCAGACTCCACAACCTCTCTGAACAGCCTGTTCTTGTCACCCTTACGATAGAGAAGTTTTTCTTCATGTTAAGGTGGAACTTTCTGTGTTCCAGTATGTGCCCATTACCCCTCGTCCTATCCCAGGGCACAGCTGAAAAGAGTCTGGCCCCTTCTATTTGACACCCACACTTCAGATATTTGTAAACATTCGTAAGATCCCCTCTCAGGCTTCTCTTTTTCAAGGCTAAACAGCCCCAGCCTTTCCTCACAAGAGAGATATTTCAGTCCCTTCATCATTTTTGTAGCTCTCCCTTGGACTCTCTCTAGTATTTCCCTGTCCCTCTTGAAATGGGGAGACCAGAACTGAACACAATAGTCCAGATGTGGTCACACTAGTGCAGAGTAGAGGGGGAGGAGGAAAACCTCCCTTGACCTGCTGGTCACACTCTTCTTTATGCACCTCAGGATACCATTGGCCTTCTTGACCACAATGGCACATTGCTGTCCCATGGATAACATATTGTCCATAAGGACTGCAAGATCCTTCTCTGTGGAGCTGCTGTCAACCCCTATCCTGTACTGGTGTGTGATGTAGGACTCTACACTTGCCTTTGTTGAACTTCACTAGGTTCCCATCTGCCCAGATCTCCAGTCTTTCCAGTTCCTTGATGTGAATGAACTTACTATATATCAGCTAGACAGACATCTTACCTCTCTAAGACCAATGGTAAGAAGTGTATGCTATACTGACATGGTAAAATGTGCATGTGTTCATGTTCGTACCTTTACTAGACAAAAAACATAAAAGGGGAATATCATTAAATTTTCAGATTATTTTTTTTTCTGTTTCATAAGCTCTGGTTTCCTAGCTAAGGATTAAAAATTATTTCCTTTAAACATTTTTCACCTGGCTATTTTATGTGAATATATCCACAATCATTCCAGTCACATTTTTCTCGTAGTCTTTGTAGCATTTGCTTAACCTGATTAGCGTTCTCAGCTATTGCAATAGCCATTGTTGAGCATGAGCTGAAATAACCTGCAGAACTTCCTGCAGCCCAGTCTTGTCAGTGTCTGGTTAAATCCAGCTCTGTGTGACAAAGGTCATTGTTACCCATCATTTCAGTTTGCCCACCCTTTCTAAGATGATTCTTTCTTTTCAAGATCCTCATGAAATCATACCCAGATGCATGATACAAGACAGAGAGAAATTAGAAAAATAGTCCTTTAGAATCAGCTATTCAGGGGTAGGGGTGGTATTGTGGGGGAGGGTAGCTCATAACAACAACAAATACTCTACTGAAATCAGTTCCTTCATACCTTCCTTACCTCCATTTAGAAAAATAAGGAATGCACATTAAACAGGCATGCTAAAAGTAGAACTGGTATCATCCCAATATCTCCTTCAAGAATGTTTGAAGGTCACAGACAAGATAATGAACAAGAAATGCCTAAAAGGGTTAAACTGAAAAACTCTTATTAGAAACTAGTCTCAAAATTACAATACTGAGGTCTAAGGGTTTTTCCCTTAAGTGTTTAAACACCCTGAAAAAAAGGTACATTATCTTAAAATATTATAAATACCAAATCAAGATTACAAAGAACAAAGGGAATTCACAAAGGAGTCTAAACTTTCATTACACAGACAGCAAAATGGCAATTTACATTCTGCAACAGTAATTAACTGTGGTTAGTGATATCCTAAACAGATGCAATTAGTTTCTAATGTATTTGGTACTATAAAAAAAATCATTGTCTTTATATATTATTTATATGGAAGAGTAATATTTTGCTTTCTTGAAAATTAATCTCCAATTCCCAGAAACAAAGTGACGATGATATCCATAACAGGTGAAAACTTAATATACATTAGAGGCAACAAAGCAACGACAGTCCTTGGAGGAGGAATTCAACAGAATTTAGACATCATAGGCTAAACTTTTTAGTTCCTGATCATGTTCCCTCAAATCAAAGTCAATTGACCTATATTAGTACTTTCCTTTAATCACTGATGCTCACTTCACTATTACAGCTGCACCTTTAATATATCTGTGATCTTAGAATTACAAGTCTGAATACATTGAAGCCTAATATTGTTCAGAACCTACAAATTACACAAGACTGGACCAAAAGGAGATTATTTCAATGCTTGTTATAGTCACAAGTGAAGCCATTTTCCTAGAGAGCAGAGTTTAATATAGGTAATATTCTCTTTCAGAGATGATTGGCTTTTGGCCTACCTTCACCAAAACAATTCTAGATTGTCAATTCAGTGTGGTAATGCTGCTGGCAACAGTTTAGGAAGAGATACGCCTCTGCCTCTGTCTTTCCTGAATGGTGTTCTCCAGACCACATTTTGAGGTACCTGGCTGTCCTGGTGTCCGGGTGTTTAGGCAAATAAATCAGAGATGTGCATCTCACTCCAGAATTGTTAAATATATCAGAAACTGACTTTCAGAATCCTAGCATTGTTTTATTGGTGTTTACTAGAAGTCATACTTAGCTCTATTTATCAGTAGTATAAATAATAGCAATTTCAATGAAAAATATCTATCCAACTACTAGGAATATTTCCATGTAATACATGTTGTATTTTGCAATTTCAGTCATGCAGAATTTATTCTAAATATCATTTAAAAATCACCATTAGTATTCTATGACAGAGGAGTAAGAAGATATGTTGACTTCTTTGAAATTATACATATTTTATCCTTCAGTTTAGTAGCAGTTTGTAGCGTGTAAAATACAATAACGTATACCAGGCTGAAAATTAAAAAGATCAGGACAAATTGGATGATATAGAAAGAAAATGTTTAGAATATTTTATGTGCAAGTGTGATTCTCTGCTCTCATATCTAGATACTCACCAGCAGAAATGTTGCACTTGCAAAACAACTGCTAGATGTAGCCTTGCATTTTCAACACATTCATAAAGCAGTCCTTAACTGCAAGAAATTGTAGACTGCAAGGAATTCACTTTATTTTGAGACATAACATGTACTTCTGGAATTTCAGTCTCATTCAGTGTGAGAAAGTCTGTCCTATATTCCTAGACAGGGCACCTCTACCTGTATTAATGTAATCACATTAATTGAAACATCTCTCTGCCACAGCAATTGATTAAAGTTATGAATCAGAGCCCCTACAGAATTCTCCACTTCACACCACTAGATGGAAATTTGCCAAGGGATATCTAACTGCCCATCGAGGAATTAGGAATTTGTAAAGGTTGAGGCAAGTATGATAGATGTGTGGGTATGGAAGATGGAAGGGAGAACTTATTTAAAAATGGCTTAAGCATAAAGATTTTCCATAGGTATAAACTATGTTGTTAAATTTTGTACTTTCAAGATTATCATATACTTTCATCATTGTATCAAGCTACAAAATCCCAATATATTATGTGACAAGATAGATAGCTGAAATCAACTGGGAAAAAAAAAAAAAATTCTAAATACATTTTAGTTTGTTGTCTTTTTTCACAGAACTCTACAATCAAGCACAAAAAGAAAAGAAAATTTCCTGTTTCAACTGTCACTGCACTCCAGAAGTTGAGAAAGCTCTAGCTGGTTTGCTTTTTGTCTCCACTTTCTTTTCTCCTAAGTTTTCTTTTCATATGATTCATTCCCTGGCTATGACATGCCAGAGAGTACTTGCTGAGGCATCAGCAAACTAGAAAGTCAATGCCACTTTCACTTCCCAAAGAACATTTCAGGAAAAAAAAAAAAAAAAAAAAAAAGAAAGAAAGAAAGAAGAAAAATAAAGGCAAAAAGAAGGCTACAAATTGAGAACTGTCACATTATAGCAATTTGTAGTCATTTATAGATTTTCTGACTGGAAAGGATCATTGTCTTATTCTATTCTGACTTCTTGTACATCCAAGGCCACTGGAATTTTACCTGAAGATCCCTCTGTCAATTTCATAGCTTCACTATGAGACACAGAATTTTCATTGAAATCTGAATTTTTTAGCTTGAAGACTTCCAGTGAAAGAGAATTATTCACATCCAAGGGTATATTATTCTAATGATTAAAAAACCATTAAACAACTGCCTTTTAGTTCTATTTTAAATTTATCAAGGTTTACTTTTTCCTACTGAATCTTAGAGAATTTTTCTTCATTACATAGAAAAATACATAGCTTAGAAATATTTTTTCATAGTAGCTACTAATGGAATGTAATCAGTCTGTCTTTTAAGGCTTAAATAAATTGATTAATCTTCATTCTTTTTCTCCAAATAATTTTTCAAAACCTCAGTAATTTTTCATCTGTTTCTTCAAATATATACATTTTTTTGAGAACTCATTTATTATTTAGGCTGTCGAATCATGCAAAGTATTGAAAAAAATTACTGTGACATAGCCACCTCATTCTAAATTGTGGTGTTAAGTAAAACACTAGTTTTTCCATGAATTTCTATAAGTTTGTGGTCAAATTGTCTTTCTAGGTACAGTGATAATGCCACTTGCATTTCCATGTCTACACCATAATAAAACTGACCTTCAACATCTGGCAAACATATAAAAAGAAAGCAAATAAATGTATATAAAATAAAACTCCAGTATCAGCAGAAACAGAAAACCATTAATGAAATAATTAACAAAAAAAAAAAAAAAAGACACAAAAGACCAAAACATAAATCCTTATGATAAAACTACTTTCTGTAACCTGTTTGAAATAGTTTACTATAAAGAATGCACATAGGTTTAATGCTTACACAGCAGTATGTTTTTGCTAATAAATATGAATAAATACATACACACACATCCATATCTATAAATATATATATATATATTTATCATGATTGGAAAAGTTTTAACTTTATGAAACCTTGTAATAACATTTAACATACATTATGTTAATACATTTTGAAACTTACAGAGGAAGGCATATTCTAAAAGTTCAATGAATCATTCAATTTCCAGATGTACTTCCTCCATGTATCAGCAGATTTCTAGTGTCATACTGTCAAACTCTCGAAGGTTGTGTTAGAATTAAACACTCCAACACTGATTTTAACACAGGATGGAAAGCTTATCTAACCTGACAGTACTCTAGAAATAATCATTCTGACTTGTCAAAGATGGTACATGCCAGGATCTTGACATTATGTAGAAATGAAGGAAGTTAAAAAAAAAAAAAAACACAAAGGAAAAAAAAAAAAACCAATGCCTTTTTCTGAAGCCCTTATGGTCAAATTTGAACTGTGATAAAGGAGAAAAATGTAAACCAAACCAGAAACAAAAAATGCACAAAATCTCATAATATGCATCGTTTATGACTGAGAGTTAAGCTTTAACCCTTAGCTACATGTAGAATACTATTCAAATTGCAGGAGTAAATGGTAAAGAAAGATGATATGCTTCGACAACATTTTTCAGTGAAAGTCAGTTTACCAGCTGTTAAGTGGTTGTAGCTGTCTTTGCACTTGACTATGGACTTTTAAAATGTTTTCCAAACATGAAAAACCTTGGCCTATTCTGTTATTTATAATGTATTTAGTAAAAGATATCATGTGATTTATTTTTTTTAAAGACCCTTTTTCATGACAAAGGTAATCCTATTTTAATATTCTTTTAAAATTAAGAAAAACGTTAATGTCAAACAGAAATTTGCTAATGATATTATTTTCTTCCAAAGATCTCTTATTCTGACCAGTTCTTTTCTGTTTCTAAATTGTCATGGTTTAGGGTCAGAATGGCCCCTTAGACCTTTAACAGACACTCTCTGTTAACCCTCCTCACTCTCCAAAGGGGAAGAGAAAGGGAATAAGGGAGAGAGACTCAGCGATTAGAAAAGGAAACTACAACTTCAATGAAAATGAAAATATCAATAATAAAATGGAATACATAGAATTATACACAAAATCAGTATTGAACCCATCCCCCTTCCGATGACAATTATGTCACCGTCACCACTGATGTTGTGGAGCAGGCACCATGGGAGTCCCAGACTGGGCCCTACAGCAGACAGGAACTGTGTTCGGGAGCTGGATTCTGGTACCAGATTCAGGAACACACAGATGGGGATCAAAGGCAGAACGGACACAGTCCTTTTCAGATGCTGGCCGTTGAAGAAGCGAGAAGAAGCTGGAAGAGCCGAGCTGAGAGAGATCCTCCCTCAGCTTTATTCCGAATATGACATATATGGGATGGAATACATCGTTGGTCAGTTTAGGGTCACCTGTCCTGTCTGCTCCTCCCTGCAGGTGCGGCCTTTTACTTTCTGCACCCCTCATTGTGGTACACAAGATCCAGCAGAGGTCTTGGTCTGCACACCAATCCTTGGTACTATACGAATTCTAAACATGGGGTGTTATCACTGCTAGAAGCAGACACTCGATGCGAAAATCTGCCATTAATTTCAGACAGTGCACTTAGTTAGAAGAACTGAGCTGAAAAGTAAAATCACTGAACAGAATTAGTTCTTTTCTTACTCAAATCAGGACAAAAATATATGGTTTAGTATAAACAGATGATCATGGCTGTTCCAGAGACACACTTGTTCTCACTTTTAGATGCAAAGCAACTTACTTTAAAGGAATTAGTACTCTTGCAGAGTTCTGTTTGCTCTTCAAACAATAAAATGTTTAAATATATGCTAGGTGTGTATGTAATCATGTTGACTATGGGCCATTGTGCTTTATCAAATACTCTGGTCTCTTGGAGTATCTCTACTTCTATGTACTCAACTAAGTAATCTAGATGATAGACCACTTTTGAATTTAACTAATCTTAGCTAACCAAAAGTATCCCTGGTCAGACTGTCAAATCTCTGTACCAATTTTACTCAGATAATCACAGTTGCACAGAATCCAATCTTGTGCTTTTGTAATTTAGTTTTATTACATTTAAACTATATAAAATATTCAGACATATAGATTGCCTCAGATGCATGCACATGAGCATGGAGTGCCTTTTGAGACATACAAGGGTAGCCAAATAGCCATCTAGGGCTATGATATTTGACACAGTACATGCAAGAGAGCTGCACCATTCTGAAACAGAAATCAAAGACAAATAAAAATACCCTAGGAATTCTCAACTGATGACAAACAATTAAAGCAAGTGAATGCAATCTCCAGTGCCTGCATTCAGATGAAATTGCTCTTTAAGCTTTGTTGACTGGATTGTCTGACTAGAATGGGAGCTTAGACACAGACCTTGTGTAAGTGTTGCTATATTGCAGATGCCTGCATTTGTGAATCTGAAGCAATCTCCTAGTTTAGGTGGGAAATTTTTTGAATATATACTTTAATTCAGTATTTACCTCCTTTCAGTTTCACTGACCATTTCACAACAGAAAGCTTTTTCATGGATTCCCTTTCTACCCAGCAATACAATCACTTGTTTCTTAAAGAGAATGTCTCTTACAACTCCTACAATCTCATTCTTACTGTTCTCCACCGGGAGACAGACTGGTTCCCACTGTGGCTTCTGTTTTGCCTTTGTGTATACTCCATAATAACCTGTTGGAAAGATGCCAAAGAAAGGTCTGGGAAATATTGCTGTCCCTGGAATAATTCAATGTGATTTGTATTCAGTCTAACACTGTGTTAATATAGACCAAAATAAGCCCCTCCAAATATCACAAAAAAATTAGGAAGAAAGAGCAGGTGACAGATGTCAAAATCATAAGATGGGAGAAAGAAGGATCAATACTAAGGCAGGCTTGACAAGACCCCTGACTGAAGAAATGAAATTGGTTTTGCTTGATAACTAGCAGCCTATTAAGGATAAAGATCGAAGACAGGAGGATAAAGAAGAAAACAGAAGAAAGGAGGCCTTGACCTAACACCACAATGAAACAAGGCAATCAAAAATAAGCTTTGCTTATTTGTAGTAGATTATAAATATAGTTAACGTAGTCCCAATGTAGCTGATTGGTGGCATGTCACATTATTTTGCAACTGCCTGAGACTCTCACAATAAACTGCAGTAGCTACTCACCCTCAGTGTGAGGGTGGCCTTTCTAATTTCCTTACGAGCAATGACTGATGAGCCCACTGGATGTTCTTTGGTCAGGTAGTCCTGATAGTAGATGGTGAGTATCCCTTCAATATGCTGGTGTTGAGTAGGGGAGAGCTGCAACTAGTGTGTAGCATTTGTAAAACCAAAACCAAGGATGTTCTGGGTAGAAATAAAGGCCAAGTGAGCAGTGGTTCACTCCAGTGTCATTCTGGATATGCATGAGTGCAGCTGCAATGTATGCTGGGAGTCTGGGGTTATTGTATTCTTCATATGAAATAGTTTCAATGTAGTTTGCAAAAATTATGAGCAAGATGAGCAAGTGCATTACAATCTGGAAAACAGTTTCAGATATACATACATCATTTAAGGTTCTTGGCATAAGTCAGACAGACCTAGACAGGAGGATTGTCTTTAAAAACCTTACCTTAAATTTAAATTATTTGAAAGAATGTTATTATCCCTCAGGGATGTAAGCTTGTGCATTTTTTAGAACTGCAATGACTAACCCAGGTTTCCCAGTGGTTTTTAACTCCATTAAAGTCAAAATTGGCTAGATCAGAGCAATCAGATGAATACTTTCAAATTTAACTCTTATTTCTAATTTTTTTATCAAGGGTTCCTCATTTTACAAGTTTATTTGTCAATGTTTTTGTGTATACATAAACTGCCTAGTTTCTGTGAACATCTATAATCCATGTGAGAGAAATTTTAGTGTTAAATTCACAGCAAACATTAAAAGAAATTCTGAATAGTACTTAAAGAATAAATCAATTCAATAATTATTCTTTTTGTATGATGACATATGGCAAAGTCCAGTAACTTTGCAAGGCCTGAGAAGGCCTGTCTCTAGGCTATGTTCAGATCTTGTATATTTTGGGGCTTCCTTTCAAAGTTTCTTTTTGAAATTGCAGTAAAAGATGCCCATTAATTATCTGGCCTGACCAGTATGGATGCAATATCACACATTTGAGGAAAAGAAAAAGAAACATAGGTCAAAACCAGCATTACAGATCAGGTAAGTCTGAGAAATGCCTGTAACTTAAATGAGTAGAGAATAGAGAGAAATATACTTTCCATTTACACTCAGGCAAAAGACATTTTGTGAGTCACAGTTCTTGGATATAAAATATTATTGCTACTGTAGCACTGTAGGAACTGGGTGGTGGTGTTCTTTATCATTTCACTCCATTCCAAAGGAATTTTGTTTTGAAGTTTTAAATTTTCTACACTTACCAAAGATACATCATTAAAATGGAAAGAGATTAGTTAAATTGTTCCTCAATGACTTTTACTATAGTCTGAGTAACACCAGCCCTATGAGGGGAAGCCCTTATTGATCCTCTTTTTATTTTAGTACTTTAATACAGAGAAACTGTATAGGACACATACAGCTTGTTTCTGATCCAGCAATATGTGTCTAATGCCATTTTCAATGTTACAGGGCTGGCTGGTCCTCAGCTGCTGATCCAGAATGATTTGGGATTTTCACAGGCTCATGCCCTATTTCCAGTTCTGGTTTGAGGTTTTAAATATCTTAGATACCTCTAAATATCTTTAGATGTGTAAACTGGAACCTGAATCACTGCTTTTTGCACTGACTTGCAAGGCCTTTAGGTTATGAAGTCATACTGGTTTGTGGTTTTGTTTTTTGGTTTTTTGTTTGTTTTGTTGTTGTTTGGTTGGTTGGTTTGGTTTTGGTTGTTGGTTTGGTTTGTTTTTTTTGTGTTATTTAACACTGATACAAACAGAGTCTTACCATAGAACATATTTCTAGGCTATGTGGTAATAGTCAAACAAATTATTATCATTATTAACAAAGAAGAAAATGAAAATAAATAATTAGTTAAAAGATCTCATCCTGTACTTACATGATTATGAGAGAACCCTGAGAAGTACAGCCCACAGAGTTTGTTTCTTCCAAAAATTCTGCCAATATAAGAAGTGATGGTGTCCAGATTTTCTAAATAGCTTTCCAACTAGTTGTCTGCTACAAAAAAATACCTAATCTTTAACTGCTGCAATATCTGTGTCAAGTGTTTTTCCCTACCTTGTTTCTAAATACTTCAGCAATCTGGGCCACTTGGCTTACCTGCAGTGTGTTGGAATCCAGAACCAAACTTCAAGAAACACCAAATTATATAATGATTGAAAGCCGGGGGCGGGGGGGGTGTTGAAGTCTGACAGGAAAAAAGGCAACTTTGGCGTTAGTTTCCAATGATTCATAGACATAACAATTTTTCAGTGAGGCGATGTCTCATCTGATTTTTATTCATTCCTCTTTTCTTTTGTCTTCCCCGCAGACCTTAAAAGACATTTGTTTATCACGAATTCACCCTGTATCCCCACAAAGTACCTTAGTGGTTCTTAGGTATCAGTTTGAAAGGATTAAAAAAGGTGAAGCACAGCCAACCTTTCCATCTCAAAGGAACAAAGATTAGCTTGGAGTAAAATTAGAGAAAATAAGTGCAGTTGTAGTGGGTCTGGCTGAGCTGCTTTTCCCCATCCAGCCCTCATGCTGCATTAATGGGTGCTGGAGGGTGTTGATAACACACCCGTGTTATGACTGCCAATGCTCACACGGCACCAGAGGCTGGGGGGGGCAAGATGGGGGAGGGGATACAGCCAATCTGAGCTGACCAGTGGGATATTCCATACCATATGATGTCAGCTCAACTATAAAGGGAGAGGGCAGGAGGAGGATGGGCAGGGCAGCCCACACAGGAACAGATCCAGGGGGGGTTGGAAAGTCTCCAGAGAAGGAGACTCCACAACCTCTCTGGGGAGTCTGTTTCAGTGCTCTACAACTCTGACAGTCAAGAAGTTCTTCCTCATCTTGAGGTGGAATTTCTGTACTTGAGCTTGAATCCATTGCCTCTCATCCTATCACAAGGCACAAGTGAAAAGAGGTTGTCCCTGCCTTCTTGTCCCTGCCTCCTTGTCCCAGCTCTTATGTATTTATAGACATTAATTAGCTCCCCTCTCAGTATCTTATACTTAGAAAGACACCCTGCTTTTCTGGATAGGAATCATAGCACCTAGGATAAGTTATGTAACCGAACACAGACCGAAGGTGTGGCTGATAAAACTGCTTAGTTTGTTTTAATTTAAATGCTTTACCCGACCAAGAATGGAATGTGTTGACTGAAAACTGATAATAGAGCTGCTGAAAGATCAATAAAGCCGATGCTGTGCAGTTATGGAACTGTAAATGCTGCTTTCTACCTTATGGAATTCAGAATCAAATAATAGCAGCTGATGCCAGAGTATTTGTCCTTGACAGAAGCTGCACATAGATTCTTTTTCCTTGAGAAGCCAACTCCTGGAGTCTTGGGAAAGAAAGTTTTTAGGTAGAAAACAGTATTAATCCATTGTCCTACCCTGCAGCACCATTCATGTGGCTTCTGAACATTGCTCTAAGTGAACCTTACTCTTCCTGGACAGACCAACCACACGAGAATCCGCTTCACCGCCGCTGAACTGAAATCCTCCTGCAGCACAAGGATGGTACAGACGTGTGGCAGCTGAGCCTTAATTTGCTCCCACATCCAAACAGATTCGTTGGGGATGAATCACGTTTCCTCTGCTTGCTGTACACAAGAACCGGGGACGTCAGATTCAAGAGGAGAAAGCAAATATCCACGCTGCACTGAAGTGCCAGAGCCAAGTTTGCAAAGCAGCTATTCCTCTCCTGCCCCGAACCCCGTTTCCCATCTCACCCCCTGCTCCAGAAGCTTCCAAATTCAAATCCCTGGGGTTTAATTTGCTGGGATAAATTTCGTCCCGACGGCTGCCTGATTACCTGCAGAAATTTTCCCTTATTCAAAGATGGAGCTTTAAACTGAAAGAGCTTTGAAAATGCAGATGTTTAGAGTCTCATCCCTAACTGGGACTCCACACACGGTCATAATATGGGAGTTTTGTCAATGGGGTCCAGGGGAGTCTTCTGGGTAGCTAATGAAAACATTGCTGGGGGTTTTTTTGGGGAGATAAAGACACAGAAGACTTAGGTGGCAGAGACCCACCTCTAGAAACACATATTCCTGCCTCTTCTTGCTGACTGTACGAAGCAGAGAGTGTGGATAAAAAAAACATATACAGAGGACTTAAATCATCTGGGTTTGCAGTTGGAAAAATCAAAGGTAAAAAGAGAGACGAGTAAACACAACTTGAGGCTCTGGAATTCACATGGTTCCCAACTGCAAAAACATTTAACAAAGGCTTGAGAATGTTCCCAAACCACCCCCATTCCCCCACCCCAGATTCAGCATTCCAGAGCTTCAGGGAGATCAGTTTTTTGGTATCCTCCCCTCGTTTTCCTCCCTGCTATTTAACCCACGTGCCTACTCTCCTAACTGGTTTTCTGCTCCCGTGTTTCACCAGGACCTGGGCAAGCTTGATGCCCTTGCTCCCTCCTGCATCTCATTTACAACATCCTCACAAGCCAAACTGCCTGTAAAAAAGGAGGATGAGGCTTCAACTCAAGTGCTACACAAACCACTTCACTTGGAATTACTCAGACACCCCAACCAAGGTGGGGGGGAGCTGGCTAAGCAACTAGAAGTGAGAGACTGGGACGAGGCTACTACCAGCTCCTAGGCTTGGGCTTTACTGGTGTGCCATTCAAAGGCAGGCCTGAGATAGGAAAACTGGAGTGTGTTTACACTTCATAACTCTCAGGAGATACAATCAGTTCTGTGGGTGAGAAGGCAAAGAAAGCTGGGAGCAAAGGAGAGCTGATGATGATGCTTTTGTCCTCTTGGATGTCAGCAGAATGTAAAGGTAGAGTATTGTTTTCTCTCTGTCGATCGGTGCCAAGCAACAATTTCCAAGTTTCAAATGAACAACAGAAGCAAAGCCTGCTGTCCTGCTAGAGATGAACACCTCACAGCTTGAGCGAGCTGCCTAAGCTCACAAAAGCTAGCTACCCAACCCCAGGATGAGCAATACCAGCAGAGATGCAGAAGGCACTCTCCCATCTCTTGGCAAGAGCAACGCATATTTTCGGAGTCTGGTTTTGCTGTTCAGAATGGGCTACACCTGAACTCCAACAGCAGCCTCTTTCCCTTCCCCCACCTGGCTCAACCCCTCATCATAAACAATTATCTTCAGAGATAAACAACCTCCAGCCTGAAACTGTACAGCAGAATAACACACAGCAGCAGCAAGTTCACGAGCGAGGCCCTTGCAATGCCACTCTCTCTGGATGTCTCATCAGCGATGTTCTGACTGTAGATTATAGTGCAAGTCTAGATGGTCTGCAGCTCACAACCAGCTACTCCATCCCAGCAGAGCTGTAATTAGAGCTCTGTCGTTCTTTCCACTATAAACTCTACTTGTCATGAGTTGCTAAATTGGATCGTAAAAATCCGTCCCGAGCGAAGCTTGGCATACCGGGAGCCTGTGCATGGGAACATTTTCCAAGCCAGTCAGCTCCTGAAGGTTTTCTGAATAACAAAAAAGTCTGCCAGCTTAACCCAAAAGAAGCTGAAGAAGCCATCAGCCACATGTCACTTTAGTTCCTCTGTGGTTTGAGAAGGAAAGATTTAACCCGCGGGCCACTTCGTAATTCCCGACCTGAAAACCAACGCCGAGCCGAGAGCAGAGCCTTACAATGGACACTGACTTGATTGTAACCTAGACATGGGCTCAACCAGACTGGAAATATCCCCAAAACTACCCCAGGGAAGGCAGATTGTGCCCTCCCCACTGAACAAAACCACCGACCCCTCTTCTCACGACTCCCTGCCCTCCTCCCACCCCAGCTGAACAGAACCCTTATTCGTGACTCCGCGAGCTTTCCAAATACCTTATTCTTTCTCTGTTTTTCCTTTCAGTGCCTCTCCTTTGAGGTCCCACGCAGGGAAAGAGTAATTTCTGCCATGTTCTCTGGTCTTTCCACTCCATTTCTAGTTGTTGCCCACCTATCTATGCGACTACCAGCTGTAGGCAGCAAGATCCCCTTGCATCGAGTGCCGCCCAAGAGACTCCCACCGTTACCTCTCTTGGGATAGGTGACAGTATTTCAGCACAGCTTCCCACACAGTTGCTCATCTCTCTCAGCTAGGCTGGGTTTGTGGCAGAAAAGCAAAGTTCCCACACACTTGATAGTGGCTGACATCTGGAAAGAACCGTTGACCTGCTAAGTGCTTGAGAATTCCAAAAAACCAACAACTTAACAGACTATTTTTAATCTGTTTGACAGATGAAACTAGCAATAGGCTCCTCATCAAAGATCTCAAGGGACTTGTCCACTGCCAAAAAAAAGATGTGAGATAAGGAGCAGTAAAACACAGGGAGCAAAAAAGGCAAAGGAAAATGGAAAGAAGTCTTATCAGACTGGCAGACTTTAGGTATTAAGGGTTTTGACACCTTGCTCAGTAGGGTGGAACAGAATACTTCCAGTCGGGCTTCTCAAGCCCTCTAAAACACAACAGCAACTCACTTCTAAGTGAAAAAAAGTATTCCATGTCAGTCTTACTAAAATATTCCTTTCAACACTCATTAAAAGCTCATAAACTCTCATTACAAACTCATATTCACAACAACGTTCTGGCCCAGACCTTTTCTTTAAATCCTTAACTGACAAAAAAAAACCAACCCAACCCAACCCAAACAAGAGCCTAAAATAAAAGGGTAGAGCACAAGCTCCTAACTTGTGAGTAAAACTTGTGAGTGAAACATGCCTCAAACTCAGAAGACAAGAACACTGCAACCCAGCTATCTGTTGATAAAGCATCTTCATCTTTATTTTTCTTTTTCTAGCAAGTAATGACTGAAGTCAGAAGGCTGGGAAGTGAGTCATGAGCTATTGCCTCAATCTGCCCTGGACAGATTTGTCACTCAGCTCCTGTGAGTATTCAGCCCCAGTTCCTGGTTTACTTTGCACTTTCACCCATTCCCTTGCTGAATTGAGTAGTTTCACCCATCTGAAGTATCTCGGTTTGCGCGGCACGGGCACGTTGCGTATCCTGCCATCTCCCAGCCTGTTTGAGTGAGATAAACTCTTGCTCATCAATGGGTTTGGTCAAGTTGTTGGTTTTGCTGTTGAGCAACACAGACCTGTGCTCCTGAACAACAACTCTACTGAGCTTTCCCAACGCAGGGAGTGGCCTCCTCTTACACTTTGTCGGTTGCCTATCTCCAAAGATCTGAGATGACTCACAGACTTGAGATGGTCCCCTTCAACCAGAACCCAACCAACCTTCCCTGTACCTCCATCAGCCCATCTCAGTAGATAATGACAGATGGTGAGCTTCTATTGAGAGAAACAATGGTATCTCCACAGTACTACTTCCACCTATGTTCATTCCTTTGCATCAGAAGGTAACCCTCGTTGAAAGATGCTCATTTGATTGCACAGAACAACCCCACAGAAATCACAGGAGCTTTTTCAACTGCCTGTACCCATTCCAATAACGCTCCTTTCTGGAGCACAAGGCTCCCAGGCAAAGGACAGAAAGAATTGCCTTCCCATGCCAACTGCAATACCAGCATCTCCTGAGATGGCCACGTGACGAGGCATTTTTAGAAACCCAACCTTGATAAAAGGCTTCAGCATTTCTCCTTGACTGTATTTACTCCTCAGGGCAGGAAAAGGAGGCAAAAGTTGGGTTTTCTCACACGGTTATTTCTGCCACGAGTTTTCAACTGTCTGGCTTTTGAATGCACCCGAATGAATAAAGAACTGACTTGGCCAGCTCTGTGTAGACAGCTCTTCTATCACATACCTTAGGGGACTAAGTTAGGCCTTCTGGACCATCACAAGCAGGATTCCACGCTGCTCTCCCTTTCTACCCCACTGTTCTGCATTTACTACCCTTGAAAGTCACCTGACATTTTCAGAACAAACAAAAGATGCAGTTGCCCTTACAGGGTTCTGTATGAACACCTTAAAGAACAAATTCAAAGCTTTTTCCCCCCCCCC
This sequence comes from Actenoides hombroni, assembly GCA_024336885.1. NCBI lineage: Eukaryota > Metazoa > Chordata > Aves > Coraciiformes > Alcedinidae > Actenoides > Actenoides hombroni. The sequence goes on along the minus strand of WUAM01000287.1, from coordinate 86,879,893 downwards.
CACCATCTATTCTTTTGACGGAACCGATTCTTTTTTGAACTGATGGAACTTGTCAAGTATTCCCACTAAGGGAAAGATCTTACCACGAGTCCAAAAAAATATGTTCATATTTAAGGGCTTAACTGCATCACCCAGACAATACACTGCACAAACTGAGAGATCTGGAGAGGAAATTCACCTTTTCCTCTGGGGTATAAATCCATCTCTCAGAGGTGGAGATGAGGATTTTCCTTCAGGGAAAATTACTTAACAATTACCAACTTTTTTTTCCTCTTTTTTTTTCATTTTAATTGATGAACTTGATAGTGTCTGACTTACAGAGATCAACTATTTACCCTAGGTAAACAATCTGGACAAGCACATTTGCCTGAATTAGCAGCAGCCATCCTAATGTTTTCACTTGACCTAAAAAGAGAAGATGAAGCGAAGAGCTCGGCAGCTTCAAGAGCTGCTACGTGAGAACTCAAATTTACCATAAAGAAATCCTTGTCGAACGACTGGAACACTCAGAAAATCAAAAAGCTTCACTAACCTTCCACGTTCATAGCTTCCCTCAGAAGCTGCAACTTCTTCTGCCTCTCTCTTATCCTGTCAAAGGCACTTGATATTGCTGCAGAGGTTGACGTCTCGGGCACGTGGCACGTTTGGTCCAGTTTCTGCGGTCCGAAGACATCCAGTGCTATGGTCCCATCAGAGTATCTTGCTTCCTTGTTTCTGGCAGCAGTAGAAGTCCGTACTGTAAACGTTTCACACTGATGGTTGTGCCTGTGAGAGCTTCCAGCACGGTCCCTCTCGGCTGCCTTGTCAGTTGTGCAAAGCAAATCTGTGGAGGAAGCCCATACTTTCCGCTTGGGAGTGACATCTGTATGGAGGTGACCTTTTTTTTCCAACTCACTGGTTTTACACCTGTGAGGACAGAAAAGGTCTCCCCGTCCCAAGCTGTAATCAGTGGAAACACCCTGGAACAACTCTTCGTCGCCTTGTGTTCCTCTAATGGATAGGAAGCCCATAGACTTGCTAAGTCCTTTGTTAAGCATGGTCTGTTGAGAGAAGGGAGCTTTGTGTCCATCAGGTGCCTCGATCACCAAGGTTTTTCCTGGAATAAGAAGACGTTTCAGATGTACTTTTGTACTTCATACACAGTGCAACACAAGTCATTTACTGTTAAGTGTCCACTGAGCACCCTGGCCTTGATTTTGCCAAGCAAAACAGTAAGGCAGCTGCTTAAAGGCTGCCTCGGTCAACAGACAGAACTCCAACTGCTTCCTATCATGCAGACATTTTATTTCTTTTATTTATAAAGCAATCAAGAAAAAAATATGACCAACTGTAATTCAGAATTAACATTAAAACCCAAAAAATACTATCACAGGCATGCTGAAAGCTGTTTCCTCACTAGGTTTCTTTTTAAAATACCCGGACCATCATCAGAAGCACTCTCTAATGATCAGTCTGAAATCAGCCATTCTTCTCACCCCTCACACCCAAAGACATCACCTACAATTTTTCATGACAAATCCAGTTTGTTCTACAGCTTTACAGATGCCCTGCAGTAGTGTTAGCAGGAAGAAAAGGACCCGAGGAGAAGGAGGAGGACCTGAGGAGAAGAAGAGAGGACCTGAGGAGAAGAACGAAGTTAGATATTCTGGTTAGAAACTCTGAAAATCCTGGATCTTCCTTTAATAACTACTTTTGGTAATGACAGTCTGTCCAGATAAAGAATACTCAAAACCAACAAGGCTTCCAAGACCAAAGTGATTCTCTGAGACTGTACTACTCATGTTTCATTAATAAATGGATCAACCAATGCTAATTACAACTCTCTCCTCACCAGAGAGATGTTCCAGTCCCTTCATCATCCTCACAGCCTCCCTTGGACTCTCTCCAGTATTTCCCTGTCCCTCTTGAACTGGGGAGCCCAGAACTGGACACAATCCTCCAGATGTGGTCTCACTAGTGCAGAGTAGAGGGGCAGGAGAACCTCCCTCAACCTGCTGCCCACACTCTTCTTTATGAACCCCAAGAGACCATTGGCCTTCCTGGCCACAAGGGCCCATTGCTGTCCCACGGAGAACTTACTGTCCACCAGGACCCCAAGTTCCTTCTCCATGGGGCTGCTTTCCAGTGGGTGAAGTCTGCCTGGTTTCTTTCACCCACATTAGCTGCCTCGCCCTGCTTGCCCAGTCTGAGAGCTCTTGGTCAGTTCAGCCCAGCAGGGCAATCTAATCTGGTGAGCTGGCAATGAGATGTTCTCCTGCCATTCTGCAGCAGCCTCAGGTGAATGAAAGAATGATTTGTAAAGTGCAAGGTTTACATTAACATTTTTCCGCCGTGGGTTAAGAGGGATGGATGAGCTGGAGTGACACTGAGATACGGCAATGCGCAGCTGCCAGGGTAGCAACATGTGCTTCATCTTCTCAGTTTTCTGAGTGCTGCTGGAGGAGCTGGCTAGAATAGGCATTTCTGTTGTGATCCACAGCAAGCACACAATGATTTCTTGTTGCTCTGTTGAACTTGTGACCCATAGTTCCTTAGATACTGGAAATACTCAGGAAGAGCTGCAAGAGCACTTGGGGAGTGGAGTCCTCATCTCTTCATCTCCAAGTCCCCCTGGAGAGAAAACTTGCAGCATGGCAGAGATGGAGCAGGAAGTTGCTCCCCATCTTTCATTATCATTTGATGCCTATCACTCATGCTGATAAAGCCACAGAGCTGTAAGGTTTGAGCTGTTTCTCACGGGTGCTGACATAGCAGAGTGTATATGAGGAAAGGCCTGACATTTGATGTGGCTTTATCATTGGCAAGCAGGCAAAGAAGCTGGATAAATTAATCACTTTCCCCCTCCATCTGTCATAACCTTTTATCCCACGGCGAGGAAAATGTTTCCAGTTTGTCCTGGCATTTTGAAGCCTGATGCTATTGTGTTTGCCAGCCTACATAACGCCCAAGCCATCAAAATGCCAGAAGTGGCACTTACAACACAAGCTGGTGGACCACAGAGCTGGGGTTCAAGCCTCTCTGGTTTTTCTGAAAAGCCCTCAGAGAATTCCAGCCAATTTTCCCCTAAGCTCCTTGACTCTAACCACTTGGCCTTGAGCAGCCGTCTCATGACTCACCATGTATTTCTCCCTTCATTTTACTGAGACACCTCCGAGTTCACCGCATCTGGTGGAAACCTGGGGACTTCCAGGGGAGTTGTACAGCCCGAGCCAGGAGTACAGCGGTGGGATACCCTTGGTGTCGGGGAGGGAGGTGGCAGGGTGAGCCGGGCAGCAGGCCAGCCGTGGTTTATCGGCAGTGCCAAGATGTGCCCGTCCTGCCCCTCGCAGAACTTTGCTGCTGGGTTGCCAGATTTGCCCGGCTGTGGCCGTGGCTGAAAACACCTTACAGGTTTTCCACAGGGAATCCCTTGCTTGCCTGGCTCTCTTCAAAGCACTGTGCTTTGGCAAATTTGTATTAAAAGGTCTGCTTGTTCCGGGTGGTGTTCCAGGGATCAGTCTGACTTCCCAAGATTTTTCAAGATATAGCTCCAGGGTTTGAAAAAAGAAAAATCAAACTTTCTTTCTCCTTCCCCAGTGAAACCAGAAAAAAAAACCCAAAAACACCAGCTTTTAAGTGATCTCTTTCTATCCAAAGCCTCCAAGCTCATATATCTCTGTGTACATTTAGAGAGGGTTGGTTTTTATTTTTCACTCTTGGTAACTGTTTGTAATGGAGCCGTGGTTGTAATCTCCACGATGTTGTTGGCGTGAAACATTTTTACAGTCAGATCACAGTGTTCAATGGTTCTTTATACTGTGAGTCTGCTCCTTACCCTGTCTGAGAAAGATGGAGCTGCATGTAAGACAAGCTGTGACATCCAGCAGTGTGCCCAGGTGGCCAAGAAGGCCGAGGGCATCCTGGCCTGGCTCAGCACTAGTGTGGCCAGCAGGAGCA
>WUAM01000287.1:86783883-86794573 GCA_024336885.1 Actenoides hombroni | reverse complement strand
TGACCCTGCTCTGGCAGGGGGGTTGGACTCGATGATCTCCAGAGGTCCCTTCCAACCCCCACCATTCTATGATTCTACAATTCTATGAAAATTTAGTTGTGATTTTTATTCCTTTTTTTTTTGGTGACAGGGCTTTAAGAATCTGTGCTTGAAGACAACTGTCCCTTCTCATCAAAGCATCAACCAAGCTGTTCTAATGTTATCAGGCTTCTGAAAGGATAAACAACTGGAGTAGGGTGCCTGTGTGTGTGTGTGTGTGTGTGTGTGTAGTGTCACATGCCCAAGAGATGGCTGTGTGCTAACACCCCCAATTTTGTTTATATCAAGTAGTAGAGCATTAGTTCAGTTATCCATCCATAAGCAGCGTAGCAAGAGTGTGAGATAAACCTGCCCACCCACAGGAATATAACCTGTAACCACAGATCTTGCCATAGAAAACACCAGGACAACTGTATCTCACATGGCAGGCAGATTGATTGTTTAGCTATTAACATGGAGCACAGTTAATCAAGGCACTAGATTTCATAATGAACGGCTTCTTAACAGGGTCACGTGACTGCAAGTGTAGCCCAAGTGCTTCAGCTATCTCCATTCTCTTCCTGCCTGTACAGAAAATACAGCAAAACTATTCAATGGGGCTGAGTACCTGAAGGAGAAGGCTGTCCTTTTACTACGCCGTTTTTAGTCTTTTCTTCAGAATTCATTACTTCTTTGTAGATGAGTTCTGGAAGAGAGAATTGCAAGGGTTACAAACGGCAACCTCTGGGTCAGGGACAAAACAGCTCTTGTGAAACACAGCGTCACAGCCCTCCCTCGAGCTCCCTACATCTGCCCCACCTTGCCTTCACAAGTCTGACAGCTCTACTCACCCAAGACCTCTCTCTCCCATTCCCCTCCACTCCTGGCTATTTCTTTTTTTGGTGCTGAATGGAGAAAAGAGGGTTCAACTGGAACCTGTGAACTGTCTGATGCTGCACTGCCTAGAAAGGAAGCAGCACAGTCATACTGCGTGGTTTTCCTGGGGGTAAAATCCTGATCCATCATCCTGCTGAACAATGTTCTGCTCTCCAGATGACACCCTTAGATTTCAGTGAAGCACTGGAAGCTGCCACCTCCTTGTGTTAACATTAACTTGTGTAGATAACGATAGTCCTTAGGACACTGCTTACATTTCTGCTACCAAAGCCCAAGTTTGTAGTGCCAGCATTGATTCTTCACCTCAGAGGAGTTATTTTACTTCTACACAGATGCACTTGGCAGTGGGACGTGGCTGTTTTGCCACTGCAACACCTCTAATAATGAATTCTAAAGTGTGATTACCTTTCCATTCCTCGATTGTATGTTCCCTTTCATCCAGCTGTTTATCATATATCTGAGGAGGAGGCTGCAGGAGAGAAACAAAGCTATTTAATCAGTTGCCTCTCATATTGTAAATAATTAGGAGTAGCTATTTAAGTGAAGACAGATGCTCTTCTCCATCTTTGTTATTCATCCTGTACATGGAAAGACACAGCAAACACATTTGAATATTAAAGGGATTAATGCTTTTGGAATTCATTTTATGTAGAAGAAATCAATCTATTTCTCCCCTTCCCTCTTTTAAACAAGAGGCATCGTTGCAGCTGAAATAGAGCCCAGGTCAACAATGCCATTGTGTTTATGCTGAGCCCAGAAACTCCACACACAGATTGTTTGCACTGGCAGAGACAGTGCAGTCAGGGCACCAGACAAATACCAATCCTGATTCATTACTAGTGACATTACTCTATTAATTTTTAAGTTGCCCTTTAGCCATCGTACTCACTGCAGTGCAAACTTCTCTGAGTAACTCTAATTTTGAGGTAAATCTCCTTGCCAGAATTTCTGATCCGTGTTCCAAATTCCCAAGCTTTCCAGTATACATATTTTCAAGCAACCTTGCTTTGACCAGAGAGGTTTCTTGTCTTTAACAAGAACCCACGACTATCTTTTTGAGACAACTGCAAGTAGAGTTTCCAAGAGCCTGAATATCTGCTGTCATTGGGCAACTAAGCCAGATCTTCATTGGCTCTCCTGATGTTAGCTGCCAAACACAGCAGCCAAGCAAGGCAGAAGACTCTCTCCCTCCTTCCTTCCACCAAAAAACTTCAGCACCTGAGGTAAGAGGATGTACAGTAGTTTTCTCTCTGGGAAGTATTTCCTCTAGCTTTCGTCTCGGGTACTCAGCCAGTTCATCCCTTTCAAAACATCCTACTGTTAAAAGCACATTTACCAAACTGGTTTTTGATTCACTAGGAAGTTGAGAATTTGCTCTCAGGGCTCTAACACCATCAGTCCTTCAAGCTACTTGCATCCTACAGTTACAACTGAGAGAGTAACAGCTCAGTGACATAATATGGACCTGGAAAATTATTTGCTAACCAAACTGGACGAGTCTACTGAAAAAAAAACCCAAACAGTTCCTTATTTCCTAGATGAACACATTCTGAAAATGAAGACATTTTCCAGGGAGAAACCCCAGACATTTGTACTGGGGCTAAAGACAAGGGAATTAGGTGAAGTCCTACCAAGCCTCACACCTGAGAAGGTGCCGAGAGGGAACCTGAAACACAAGCCAGGAGTTAAAGTGAGTGCCAGGGCTCAGCAGCAGTACCTGAGGCTTCACTACATCAGCAAAGATAAAACCACACAAGAAGTCTGAGTCCATAAGCAACGCATCTGTTCTCTTCTTCCACCACAACAACCCTTCTCAGCCCCTTCCAAGCTAAGACAGATTCACCCCAAAGCTACGCAGCGTCCGTGGGGACTCCATGGTTCTGCCGATTGCCATACCAGGGAGCTGAAGGCTACAAAAAAAAAAAGCCTCCTGGGATGTGCTTAGGAAGCTCCACTCCTCCAGCTGAGCCTGCTGGACTGGTGCTCAGGAATTTACAGAAGACTTAGAGGGGCTGTCAGCTCCGCTACGTAGCTGGCTCTTGGCTTTTCTGGTAGCAGCAGGGGAGGCATTTGGCTGAGCTGTAGGCTGAATCACAGTGAGAGAGCCATTGCACATTCCTGTCCCCAGCTCACACAACCACACAATCTTTTGGCTTATGTCTCTTCCAATTTATGCCAGCTACATCTTAAGCAGGCATAATTGGCTAATAGGCACCAAGGCAAGCAGCAGTAATTATTTCCTAGATGAACACATTCTGAAAACGAAGACATTTTCCAGGGAGAAACCCCAGAATAATCTCATTTGTTATCAACCTCCTCTTTTGGTAACTGCATGGCCAGAAAACATGGCTCTGAGCAGGGACACGAGAGCCAAGGGTACCAAATATTCATAGAATCATAGAATGTTGGATATTCAGTGTGATAATGACAAGACTAAACCCCTCTTCTTCTCACAGGCAGGATCTAGAACCTCTAAAGCCTGGGCAGAACATGGGTGAATGGAGCTCCACTGAGAGACCAGGCCAGTGTTCTCATGCTGGAGGAAGTGAAGCTTTCCCACCTCAACTCCCTGATAGAAGGCAAAGAGCTCTCATGACATATTTTCATTGATTCAAGGCACAGAGCTGAGCTGAGAACATCCCAACACTCTCAGGAATGAAGTTATTTTCCCACAATCCTCCTTATTCTTAATGAGAACCACAAAGCTTGATACGTGGTCAGCAATCTAGAAAATCTCCTCCAAGCTGACCACCCGTTTTCTGCTAAATCATGGGGTTTTTTTTACATCAGTTTCTAAAATGAGAGGGAGGAAGACAGGTTTTGAGCACAGGTATAGTCCCAGCAACGGAGCAGACAGAGCAGCTGCCATGCCCAGGTCCTCCTGGGCACCCAATTTCAGTCGTGATGCAAAAGTTGGTCTCAGAATGCTTCAGAAAGCGACTGAGTTCATGATTAAACGTGGCTGCTGCTGCAGAATTACAGGCATTCCTATAAATCCTTCAGACAAAACATCCCAGCTGAGAGCTGCACACTTTTAATTTGTACAGAAAAAGGCAAAACTAACATTAAATCAAAGCAGAGTGTTGGACAAGCCTACGGGTCTCAGCATCTAGCTGCAGTTTAAGGTAGCCACTTTCTCCCCAGATCAGCTTGGTTTGTGAGCAATTACACTGGCAACGGTATCAAAGAAGAGGATCTGTTGTGGGATGTGGGAGAGAAGGAATGAATCCTATTTTTCCTGTAGATATTAAAATAACACCGTGGCTCTTATATTTTACAGATGTCTTTTTAAATTATTTTTTGCATGAGATTTAACAATCACTGAATAAAAATTTTGCCTGAGATTTAACAATCATTGACTATAATAAACATTTTGCCTGAGATTTAACATTCATTGAGTACAATAAAAAATAAAAAAAACCAAAACCATACCACAATAAACCAACAAAGAAGCAAAAGAAAACAAACGACAACAACAAAAAACCCTCAACCAACCAACAAAACCCAACAGAAAATATCCACACAGACCTTCTTCTAAAAAAACCCCAACCAATTACAAAACAGAACAAAGAAAAAACCCTAACCAATGAACAAAACCCAACAGAAAATATCCACGCAGACCTTCTTCTAAAAAAAACAACCAACCAACCAACTACAAAACAGAACAAAGAAAAAACCAATCAACCAACAAAGGGGAAAATCCACAAAAGATAGTTGTTTTTTTTTCATGTAGTCAGATAAACATCAGGAGACTACTGGATTTGTTAAATACCCTTCTAATATCCAGGGAGGGGGAAAGCAAAAGATATGTTGAGGCTGATGTATTCTCACTTTCCCAAAGCAACACGGCTTGGTTTTTATGCCACTGCTAGAAAGTAAAGGGAGCTTGGACTGGAAGAAATCCTGCCATCGCTGTCCCTGCCTCTGCACAGCTAAAGCCAGCCCAGCGAAGACCTTGGGATGAGCTGGTTTTCAGAAGCCTTGGCAGGAGTAAGGCTTCATTCTGCATCTGTTCCCAGAATTGCAGGGTCTGGAGGTGGATGTGCAGAGCAGCGTACGAGGCAAAGATAGAATTGGCAGCACGCAAATAACAGAGGCAACAGGGACAGGAAAAAATTAAGGGCGTGAGATGGAACAGTTTGGGGAATGGTTTAGATCCTCCTAACAGGTGAATATAAAAATTCCTTTGTGTTCTGCTAGATTGTGTAATTTCTTTTTTCTAGGCCGTGTTACCGGTATCGTTTCTTTCGGCAGCGCAAGCCAAAGGCCACCAGGGTGCTCTCACCAGAGGCCTGAAGTCTTGGATTTCACCCAACATTGCCCAGGGACTCCACAGAGGGCTGGGCACGATCTCAACTCTGGATACGGAAGGAGAGATGCCTCTGTGCCCATTTGGACTCTTGGCACAACCTTGTGGAAAACTCCATGAAAGAAACTGTGGTCAGAGCTGTTTTTGAAGAGCTGGACAGCGAGGATACCGTGCAGCAGGAGTCAAGATTACCTGCCTAGACACAGATGACAGAACAGCTTGCAGATACCTGCAAGAGCAAGCTGGAAAAAAGCTTTGAGTTGGGTTTTTTTTTCTCTTCTCCAAACCCATCAAAAAAAGAAGGAAAGAAATGCCTCTTCTCTAACCACTGCTCCTCGCCGACATGAACAAAGGTTGCTGCAGCAAAGCTTGCAGATAGTGCTCAGCTTCCCTAATTCATCAGCTGTAAATGGAGAGATGTCACAGACTAAAAGGAAATGTCCGTGCTTCTGTACAAAGCAGAGCTGCAAACTTCTTCTGTGAGACAACAGATGTGCACTATCAACCTCTAAGCAGAAAAAAAACCAAACCCTGTAACTGATTGCTAAAAAAAACCCCCAACCCCGCAGCAGATCAGCAAGGAGTTCAGACACATCTATGTGCAGGGAGGTGAGCAAGACAAAAGAAGGCCAGAAAAGGTACGTGGCTTGACAGCCTGGATTTTGCCACGAAGTGTCACATGTAGTGAAGGTGACACCCTCTTTGAAGTGTTGTTTGGCAAGGTCATGGAGCTCTTCGGAGGGACTTCTGCATCACGGATGTTTGGCACTTACAGGTAGCTCAAGAGATAGGTGGATCTTTTTTTGTTCTTATGGCAAACTATGAAACTGGAAATTCAGTTTGAACAGATTTTATTTAACAACCAGTCATGGATAGTTTACACCAGGCTAAGACAATACAGTGGCAGTTTCTATCCTGGACAGGACCTCGGGCTGAGAACCACAACCCAAACCCTCTTTAAAAGTGTTGTAGGAAACAGCATCACCTCAACAGAAGGTAACGCACAGGTTGGCAGCCACAGAAAAATGCATGACAATGCAGAACCCAGCCCATCGTGGCTGGTCCTAGATGCAGAGATACCCCAGGGAAACAGAAGTCCTATGAAAGAAGATCATGAAAGCGGTGTAAGTTACAGTGGGTAAAACCCCACGGAATCTGTCACTGTTGTAGAATTCTGTCCACACAGAGAAATGCTTAAAAAGAGTATTTTTAACATCTGCTCTTTCCATTTTCTAAGAAATCTCTCTTCTAATGGATGGCATATATCAGATGACAATCACTAACTATGGATACAGTAAAACCTAAGATGAATTGTGAAAAAAAGTTGACAGAATCCATCAGATAATAATCTATGGTTAATTCTTGCTACTAGATTTGCTCCCATGGCATGGAACAACGCTGTTCCCAAGTAGGAACCAATATGAGATCACACAGATATTCAAAAGGTTCCCAAATTAAGTCATTTATATTTGAAAAGAAAACAAAAAGTGCAAGACTGAGTCCTAAACAACTGCCTCTCAATAGACAAAAATTCTTCTGAGAGAGCATGTGCACGTGAATCTCTTTGGCCAAAAAAAATACTTGGTTAATTTTTTATGAAATAACATAATAATTGAAAAATTAAGGAGAGGAACAGACAGCAGCCACAGTCTTGCATAAGAATGTGACTTTGATACTGATAAGCAGGTATCTCTCCCACTCAAAATTATTTCTAACATCAGCAATATGGAAAAGATTTGTCTGGAGACCAGGCAGCTGAAGCCAGTGTAGAACAACCAGCACAAATGTTATGAAATTTGATTTTGGGGCCACCCAAAATGTCTGGGAATCCACTCTGTTCACAAAGATTCAGGCATAAATGCTAGGGGAGATATGAAAACTGGAATATCAACTTCAGAATTTATTCACAAATCGTCTCAAAGAAGGGTATGAATTTATAGCAACTTCAAAAAAAAAAGAGAAAAAAAAAAAAAGCAGCTGTGAATGAAAACAAAGTCTCAAGCACAGCATTTTCAGACAAGACAACAGAGAAGCTAATGTGTCACCAGAGAGATATTGAGATGATCTGCAATAAACAGGATAGTCTACATGTGGAGGCAAGAGCTGTTGGAAATGTCTTTTTTTTCCCTAAAAATAGAAGAGTATTTTGAGAAAGAAAAGGTATCATGTGTCTCATTTTTTCTTGTTAATATTCCAACTGCTGTTATGTATGTGCAGGAAATATCATAAAATGAGGATAATGAACATAGTATTTGTTTAAAAGTGGAACCAAGACTGTTTCTGCATCTAACATCCAGGAAAGAAGGAACCTTTAACTGAAATATAACACAGAGAAGTAAGGTCTATAGGTTTCTTATCTGATTTTACAAGAGATTTCCTGTTTAATATTAGTAAATAATACTTTTCTTCTTTGAACTCTGGGGTTTTTTACATATAAATTTGGTGTGAAGAGTGCTAACAGAATTCAACACTTCCTAAAACCTTAGGAATTCCACACAACGATAAACATACATTATCTGCCTCTTTTCATATTTTTTTCAAACCACGTATTTTAGTTACAAATGGTTGAATATATAAATTATCTTAACTGTGAGTAACACTATTCAAAATAATTTCAGAGCAGTGATGGATGCTGCGGAGAACCTAAAACTGTGAGTTTATTATAGAATCACAGAATCATTTTGATTGGAAAAGACCTTCAAGATCATCAAGTCCAACCGTTCCCCCAGCACTGCCAGGCCACCACTAACCCCTGTCCCTCAGCACCACATCTCCATGGCTTTGAAACCCCTCCAGGGATGGGGATTCCACCACTGCCCTGGGCCAGGCCTTGATAGACCTTTTGGTGAAGGAGTTTTTTCCAAATATCCAACTGAAACTTCCCCCGGTGCAACTTGAGGCCATTTCCTCTTGTCCTGTCACTTGTTACTTGGGAGAAGAGACCAACCCCCATCTCTCTGCAACCTCTTGTCGGGGAGTTGTAGAGAGCAATAAGGTCTCACCTCAACCTCCTTTTCTCCAGGCTAAAAACCCCCAGTTTCCTCAGCCTCTCCTCACAGGACTTGTTTTCCAGACCCTTCAGCAGCTTCGTTGCCCTTCTCTGGCCCTGCTCCAGCACTTCAATGTCTTTCTTGTATTGAGGTGCTCAACACTGATGCCAGCACTTGAGGTGCAGCCTCACCAATGCCACGTACAGAGGGACAATCACCCCCCTGGTCCTACTGGCCACACTATTCCTGATCCAGGCCAGGATGCCATTGGCCTCCTTGGCCACCTGGGCATGCTGCTGGCTCATGTTCAGCCAGGTGTCCACCAGCACCCCCAGGTCCTTTTCCACCAGGCACTTTCCAGCAACTCCTTCCCAAGCCTCTGGCATCCCATGGGGTTGTTGTCAGTCTCCATCCCACACTCCCCGATGCTTCTCAACCTACTCGGCCTGAAGGTGGTTGCCATGGCCCCGGCGGTGCCTAGGCCTCGGCGGCGCCTAGGCCTCGGCGGCCTGCCCTGTGAGAGCTGCTAGCTTGGGGCAGGTGTCTCTGCTGCCCTGGTGTTTCCCTACCAAACCAAAAGCCCGGGAAAACCCACATACACTGAGACCTACTGCTCCGCTGAGGGCCCGGCTGGCCGTGAAGCAGCGACCCTCGGTCGCTGGCTGCCAAAAGCCACCGCGGCCAGCTGAGTGGATTCAGTAGGAGCTGGCTAACTAAGTATGGCTGGCATAAGAATTTCCTCTACATCCAAAATCTCCCTTGCCCACTCGCTTCTTAGGAACATGGTTTACTGGTTTTTGATGGGGCTGGGAATAAGGTTGGACTTGATCTTGCAGGGCTCTTCCAGATGAAACTATTTGATGATTCACGGGTGAAGGCCTGCTTGTAAATGGAAATAAGATGACTGCTTCAGAGCTATCGGGGGCTTCAGAATTGGTTGGGATTTGTGCAGAAGACTATGGGAGAGTCAACCTTCTGCTGGCAGTGAGTGGCCAGGACCACATCTAACAACTTATCCTCTTCCTTTCTGCGTCAGGGAACCACAACATGGCATTTAAGGCCGACCAGAAAGAGTTTAATGCTGTTATACATCAGCGGGGAAGGGGTATTGCATTCCTCCCGTCTGTGCTACAGCCTTGGCCCATTAGAATAAGATGTAATAGCTTTGTTGTCCCCATAACAGACCATAAACTTTTAATGGACCTATAAAAAGAGACTGTAGCTGTCTCACTAGCCTGCTTTTTAAGCAGCCAGGGCTATTTTATCTGTTCCCCTCACATTTATAATGCTGTAAATGTGGGCAGATGTAGAGAGAGGGTCATGACGTCAGGGTTACACTTTGACACCAAATTCTCTGCTTATTCCCTGAACCGTCTTCAGTGCTCTTCACGGTCTACTTCACTTCATGATACTGCAACAGCTCACCTCAAAATTCCTGTCACATTAAATGTTTTCAGTTGCCTGTCCTCCTAGGCCTCTGAACCAAATGAATACTGTACAACAGATGCCTAGCTGCTTTGGATGAAGACATTTACTGAGGAGAAGGAGGAATGTAACTAGACAGCTAAGTTAACTAAATCCTCCCTAATGGTATCCTAGTTGAAAACACCATCTTGTTTAATACCTCTGTATCCCAATTTCTGTGTAATCACTACTTGTACAAGGCTGTTGCTAGTGGAAGGAATTCACACAATGGGAGGAGGACTCAAAAGAACCAAAAACTGCTCCACTACCGAGCATTTAGTCATATGATGAAAGTCCTCACTCTATGGAGAAGTGCTTATCAAGAGCTACAAAAGAGAGAGAGTGAGGAATGTGGGCAGGTGCAATGCAGTGCGGGCTTCTAAGTCCTCGTAGGGCAATCAGGAAGATCAGTAGGAAGTTGAGTACAATGCAAGCACCAAAACCATCTCCAGCACTCATTTTCACATCGGTCTCTCGTCAGGTTCCCTGGCCCGCACGTTTGCAAGGCAGTCTGTTCACAGAGCCTTGTCATGCTGCAAATCCTAAAGGAGAATTAATTCAAGGGCCAGCTGGTCCTCTGCAAACTTTCCCTAAGGAAGTGGCAGAATATTCATCTTTCCTAGCTCGCCATTCCTCCCACTCCTCCCTCCACTCAATCCTTGCCTGCGCACTTTGCAGTCGACAGTTAAGGCTCCGACCGTAGCCCCTGGCACCTATCCCATGAAATAGATGCAAATCTCTGAGCTGGCTGGGTGAAGTGCTCATCCAGGAAGAAACAAGGACCGATTGGGGAAGGCAAAGCAAAATATAAGGGGAGACCTTCTTGTGGCCTTCCAGTATCTGAATGGGGCTACAAGAAAGCTGGGGAGGGACTTGTTAGGATGTCAGGTAGTGGCAGGACTGGAGGGAATGGATTAAAACTAGAGATAGGTCGGTTCAGGTTAGACATTAGGAAGAATTTCTTCCCCACGAGGGTGGTGAGACACTGGAACAGGTTGCCCAGAGAGGTGGT
>WUAM01000287.1:86744808-86763183 GCA_024336885.1 Actenoides hombroni | reverse complement strand
TTTCTCTCCTTTTCTTTTTTCCTTTCTTTTTTCCTCTTTTTTCCTCCTTCTTTCCTTTCTGTTTTCCCTCTTTTTTTGTTTCTTTTTTCTCTCCCTCCTCTTTTTTTTCTTTCCTTTTTTCCCCTTTTTCCCTCTTTTTTTCCTTTCTTTTTTCCTCTTTTTTTTCCCTGTCTTTCTTCCTCCCCCTTCCCTTTTTTCCTTTCTTTTTTCCTCTTTTTCCCCCCTCCTTTTTCCCTTTTTTCCCTCTTTTTTCCCTCCTCTTGTTTATCCTTTTTTCCTCTTTTTTCCCCTCCTTTTTTTCTCTTTCTTTTTTCCTCTTTTTTCCCCTGCTTTTTTCCTCCTTTTTTTTTCTCCTCCTTTTGTTCCTTTCTTTTTAATTCTTCCCCCCCCCCTTCTCCTTTTCCTTTCTTTTTTTCCTCTTTTTTTTTTTCTCCCTCTTTTCTGTAAAGAAAACCCAACAAAACAAACTTACAACTCACCTGAACAAACCCTCTCCTCTACCCTCTACCCAACACACATACCTGCATTTCAGGGGATGAGAGTTCCAAAATCCCAAATGCTTTAAAAGTAGACCCTTTCACCAGAATTTACACCATGCTTCTTGCATGGGTTCAAAAATTCAGTTGTTATTTTTAACTAACACCAAAACGACTGGTGACCTCAGAGGTCTTCTCCAACTGTGACAATTCTGTGAAAGGTTATTTTAATAATATTCTGCTGCCAGCCCTGAGTAAGAAGCTGCCATAAGAGAGTGTTATCACAGCCAGACAGAAACAAAGCAATCCTCATGTCTGAATAATTATTTTAAAGCTACGTCGTTTAAATTATAGAGCTGCTTTTTTTTCTTTTGTTTTGGCAATGGGTAGAAGAACGTGGCCCTTAAATGTAATTTTTATACTAAAAGGAGAGCAACCCACTAACCACAGCGCTACATTTTTATATTGAAGTAGTTTCTTCTCTATATTCTAGTTGCTTATCAACTGAAACCTCAGCCTTCTCTCCCAGTAGATTAAATGGAAATACCTTCAGCATTTACAGCTGGATTTCATCTATATTATAGATCTTTTCATGTATATTATAGATTTAGTTTTAATTTGTACATTAAAAACAGGAAAAAAAAGAGCCCAGTACATGGAAGAAGAGTTTCGATGGTGTTTCTGAGGTATCATTACCACCATCACACTGGATTCCAGGTCCCATGATCCCTGGGAGCTGCTCTGCACGCTCAGGTGACCATAGAAGGTCGCTGCTCAACACGTTGCAGGGAAAGCTCAGCACCTCTGGAGTGAGTGACATCTCAAAGCTATTAATAAACCCCACCATTCTTACTTCACCGTCGGTGTTTTGCATCCCATAACGTTCCAGTCTGTGTTCCCACAAGACTGGGAGCCAGTACAATGGTG
This sequence comes from Actenoides hombroni, assembly GCA_024336885.1. NCBI lineage: Eukaryota > Metazoa > Chordata > Aves > Coraciiformes > Alcedinidae > Actenoides > Actenoides hombroni. Next base: position 86,761,780 of record WUAM01000287.1, on the reverse strand, counting down.
GTGTTGCCTCCTCAGGAAAAACAGGAGGTACCTGCAGCTTCCCCATCTACCTGCTAGCAACATAACTGCATCTTCACCTGGCTACTGGGCAGAGTTCTGGCTTCAGGGGTAGTCAACCCAGTTGTGAAAATAGGTCACCAACACGACAGAAATCAGTCAAGAGCCAGCCAAAAACTAATTACTTCCATGACCACACATCTATATGAGTTGGGTTTTCTCCACATCAACCGCCAGCCAGATTTTTGCCGGCGTCTTTCTGCCAACCTGCTGAAATTTAAGATGCCTTTTTCTTTGGGTTGTTGGTGTTTTTCTTGCCCCTGAATGTGGAAAACATGTTGTGTTGCTGCATTTATTCCGATGGGCAAAATCCACACCACTTACACTACACAGCCCTCACGGGCAGGCTGCCTGAGATTGAAAGCTAAGCAGCCACCTTCTCTTTCGTTTTCATTTTCTAATATTGCTTTTCACCACCTTGGAAGTGGTAAAAAATAATATCACCCAAGACAAGAAGAACAAGATGGGAGGGAAATACAGTTTAGTTAGTGACACAGACCTCATGCAAGTAAAGGAAAGTCCATTTTTAAGTCAAGAGAATCTGATTCCAGGCCAATTTGGAAACCACAGCAGATTCAACGGTTACCTTCAACCGGGCGAGTCAAATTCTTCCTCATGTTCTAAAGAAACACAGAAAATGTTGTATCGACTCAACTCCGAGTCCATACAGCATTGAGATGAATCCAAATACACGATGCATTAGCAAGCAAAAGATTTATGATGTCACCACAAATGCTATGAAGTCACTATTGCCAAAACATAAAAAAGCAGAAAAACAGATTTACAGGAATCAGATAGGCCAAGGCAGGATTCTTTTCTTTTTCTTCTTACATTCTTTTCCTTTTTTCCTCTATTCTTTTCTTTTATTTCAGATAGGCCAAGGTAGGATTCTTTTATCTTTTTTTTTTTTCTTTCCTTACATCCTTTTCTTTTTTTTTCCTTTTATTCTTTTCTTTTTTTCAGATAGGCCAAGGTAAGATTCTTTTCTTTTTTTCCTGACATCCTTTTCTTTTTTTTCCTTCTATTCATTTATTTTTTTCAGATAGACCAAGGTAGGATGCTTTTCTTTTTTTCCCCTACATTCTTTTCTCTTTTTTTTCCTTTTATTCTTTTCTTTTTTTTCAGATAGGCCAAAGTAGGATTTTTTTTTTTTTTTCCTTACATCCTTTTCTTTTTTTTTTTCCTTCTATTCATTTCTTTTTTTTCAGATAGACCAAGGTAGGATGCTTTTATCTTTTTTCTTATAGTCTTTTCTTTTTTCAGATAGGCCAGGGTAGGATTCTCTTATTGTTTTTTCCCCCCATTCTTTTATTTTACCTTTGAAGAATAAGTTGTAATCATAACGCTTGACTGCAATTGTAATCATAATTGTAATTGTAATCATAATGCTTGATTTATGCTTTGCTTATTAGTCTGGCATAAAGACTACATAAAATGGAATGATTACAGGTTTGGTTGTTTTGTTTTTCTTTTAAAAGAAAGTAACTTATTTGACTGAAATAATTCTGTGCATCTGTTTTTCACTTTCAATTCTGTTCGTATCAGCAGCGTGCTATTTCCATCTACTCATACCTCTGGGATTCAGCTTTTTTTGCTTCTATCTTTACAGCCCTGGTACAGTCATCACATGGTCAAAGGGGTGAGGTGGAGGAGAGGAACAAATAATAGGTGAAGCTGCAGCAAAATGGCACAAGGATACAGTCCCTTCCTGGAAAGAGGATTTTGTGGCGAACCATTTCTCCCATAATGCATCCCACAGACCATATATCCACTAGAACAGCAGAGACAGGGAAGTGAAGAAGGAGGGAAAAAGAGCAAAGTTAACTACGACATTTCACTCCTAAAGGGGGGAGGGAGGGGGGGAAAGAGCAGGTTGATCAGAACAGTACAGTTTGTTTTGTGGTTTTGTCGCGTTTGGTTTTGCAAGTCTCACCAAACTACTAAAATAAAGGAGTAAATAAGTAAAAGTTGTGTCAGTCAGCTCAAGAGTAGTTAGTAACAACGGTGGGAAAAGTTGAAAATAAACATTTTGGGACAAAAGGCCCAGAGCTAGCAAGTAAAGATCAAGTAACAACTCCACAGACCCATGGTATACACCAAGGTTATGATGAAAAAAACCCTTTTTTTTTTTTTTTTTTTTTAAAGGAAAAAGCCAGAAGCAAATGAAAACCAAACCCAGACAATGATCATCTGGAGTGAATCCTACTTGCAGTCAGGCAGTTTCTAGTTTCTATCCTGCAGGACTGAGTACACAAGAGGTTCCAAATGGAACTGCTCACACGAGTAAAAGCTGTATGGATAAAACCCACCCTTCAGTGTCCTGTACTTCTATCTATACATACCTACCTACATATATCTGTCTGGAAAGAACTGGGGAGTGTGACCTGTGTGGACTCTGCTTTTTTACCCCGTGGGTACTTAAGCAAACACTTTGCAGGACAAGTACCAACAAGACTAAAACCATTTCTTTTATCTTCCTGATCCTGCCTTCAGCTTCTAGGTGCAATGTGCACAGTTCCATCATCTGCTTGGTCTGGCTGGGTGGGTTGGTTGGGTTTTTCTCCCCTTGAAGTTTTCCAAGGAAAAAAGGCTAGAGACAGATAGTGACACTATGCCCAGAAAGAAAAGACCTGCATTCTATGTGAAGGGGAGGGAAACTCTTTTCAAATGCTTTAAAAGGTTGTGGTTTCTCAGCTTGGAATCCTCATTTTGTGGTCGTGCCTGACCTACACCATCACTTTCTCCTCTTTCTCTTCCCCCTTTTTATCCTTCCAAAGCAATCCAAAACAAACCAAAGAAACAAACAACTCATTTCTCGGTCAAACAAAAGAAAAGTGAAATGTTCCACTTGGGAAAAGGAGGGTACAGGTATCAGGGGCAGGGGACAGCAAGAGCATGCCTGAGGCAGTGGCAGAGTTTTTCCTTCATAGTGACAGTTTGGGGACCTTTCACAGAAGTGCAGCAAACTGGTGAGAATTATGCATCTTTAGCCAACCAAGTGCAGAAAGAAAATGAAAGCAGTGAACAGTCCTTTATACAGACAGTGTAAATAGTAAAGAGGAAAAACAAACAAACAAATAAACAAAAGAAAAAACCAAACAGTAGGGGAGCTTCAGTAATGTGGCAGCATAGGCCAGAGCAGGGAAGCAAAGAACAACTCTTTCTGTTGACTTCCTTGGGAGCTGGATCAGAGGCTCCAGCCGAACTGGCTCCTCAGAGGGCCGACCTTCATTGTCAGATGGTGGTCGTTCATTTGCTCTTTGTACACAAAGCAGCCCAGATCATTCACCTTGAACCAGATTCATTGCCCAGGGAAGTCAAAGGAAGTCTCTGTGTTAACTTCAGTGAGCATTTGATGGGGACCTTTGGATGTGGCAAACATTCTCAGTACCTTCCCAGCTGTGTACTTGATCGCAAAAGCGTGTCTAACTTTTTCTTGGTGCCATTTTAACCATGTGAAAAGCAAGTGCTTTCTCTCTGTCCTTTCAGGGGCAATAACAACAACAATGGTAATCATCTACTAAACATCTGGAGAGGGAAAAAAAAACATAATAAAATAAACTAAATGCAAAATAATTCATTTCACAACAGAAGGAACTCTGGCTATTGACTAAGGAACTGTCGAAAGCGTGCTAAGCCTGGTTCAAATTTCCAATGGCACTCAAAAGATCAATCACAAAATACTTCAGTAACTTGTTTTTTTAGAATTTCACAGCAAAACATGGACTGTCAATCATAAACATTACAAATAAGTCATGCAGAGACTTGTTGATTTTAGGAGAGGTCACGTGAACATGCCTTTAATCTTGCTTAAGTCACAGGAAACAGCTCCCCAAAGAAAAAAAACCACTTTCACCTCCCTTTCCAGGAGGCAGTTGTTAGTAGAAGTTCTCCTGCAGGTTAGCTAAACTCTTAAATTGAATAGAAGAATGTTCTAATAAACTCCTGGTTTTGATGTTTGCTGCATTTGCCATCGAAGAGTCTCCTTTTGACAGCACAACACGAGTCACCGTGGATTTTTCTCCCCTGTACATTGTATTCTTTCCACTCGACCTGCCTGCTGTACCTAGCACTCCAATGCAACTCTCAGTTCTGTTCCAAAATGAGAATCAGCCCTGAAGTTTTCCCTGCACCCCTTCCCTGCTTTTCACACTCTTTCCAGGGACCAAGAGGTATCCAGATCCCTCACGGACTATTCAGAGCAAAATCCCTTTTATGGACAAAGTAGATGCATGGCTTTTTAGCTTCAGGTGTTTTTTCCTTTTCTCTCCAACTCTAACCAGCCCTTAAAAAAAAGACTCAAATGGCAAAATTTATACCTGGATCTTGTCCACATGAAGCCTGTCAGCAAAACATGGGACTTTAGTTCATCCTGTGATAAAGACAGAAACCATTCCTGAAATTCAGATCTGGCTCTGGAGAAATTCTGGAAGAGCTAGGACTGCCTGTTTCAGTTTGTACCTCTTCTTCTTCCCTCTGGAGAGGGAGAGATTCTGGAAGAGCTAGGACTCCCTATTTCAGCTGCTTCTTCCCTCAAAAAAATTCAGAGACCCAGACTCAAATTTAGAGCACTCTTTCAGCAATTGCAGTGGTTCCCACACCGTTTCGCAGCCACAGAAGCCAAGGTCATTCTGGTCAGAAAAAGCTAATTGTATTTAAGCTCAACCATAACCAAGAACAAGTTTCTCGTTGCTCTGCAACCCTGTGCTGATGAATTCACCACCACTGCACCCCAAACACGTTCTTGGGTAGCTGCAGGACCCAAGGGTGAGGAACTGCTCTGAATGACCTGCCTTTTAAATTCAAGATGTCATTTCCCGATCCCATCGAGTTTTTTTTTCTCCTTCTGGTGCCCCCAGCAACTGTAGGGGCAACCTCAGGTCACACTGTGCTTGCCATGAAATTGCAGCCCTACCGTTCTCCTTGTATCCCATTCCCAAGATGACCTCTGGTGCTCTGTAGTAACGTGTCACCACATAGGGAGTCATCATGAAGCTGGTGCCTGCAGTCCTGGCCAGACCAAAATCCAAAATCTTCAACGTGCAGTCAGATTTTACCACAATATTACTTGGTTTTAAATCCTGCAAAAGATAGTGAAAAGACATATGAGTGTCCTTCATAAAGCCAGGCACAGCTGGGATATGGACTGCTGTGTGTTCAATATAAACTGAAATATTCTTGTGCTCTTCTGACACTTTTATTATCAGAAATATTCATAAACACGCAGCAAAACCTCGCTGCTGTTTCTCTTGCAAACTCTTCTGGCAGATTTTGAAGTTGGCATATTGTGGGGCTTTACCCGGAGCCTACTGGTGTGAAATTCATTGCATTTATTAGTTCAAGAAACTAGGATTAATATTACAGTACCATTTTGAAGTCATTTTTAATGCCGTGAGCCTAACAGAGATATTCCAACTCTACGTGTGGAGATACAGGCCTGCTTCATTCCCAGCAGAGGATGGCAAATGTCAACTCCCTGTGCCCTGGCCTCTGCAGATCCTGATGGAGCAATATTGGAATCACCCTACGACGTCGATTCCAAGTGCCTGGATGTCTTGCCTGGTAGATGCAGCCAGCTGCACTTTCAGGAGAAATGAGATTTTTATCTCCATGTTTCAGAGATTATACCAACATGGATGTTTTCCTGTGCTTAGCACTTGGCTGTTACTTAGTTTTAATCATCCCATCGCTCTCTGATGAAATCCACAAGTCACTTTATTCCTAACATGAAGCTAAGGGGATGAACTATGACTGGGTAAGTTTATAGTCATGTTACTGGGAGACAAGGCTTGGATCCACAGCACATGAGAAACTCAAGTGGTTTCCAAAGCCTCCGTGATGATGTCAAATGCTGCCTTAGTTTTTAAACCCGAGGCTCCTTACCCTGTGAATAATTCCTGCGGAGTGAAGATGCTTGATACCACAGAGCATTTGGTACAGCAGGTAAGACATTCGCTCGTGGTCTAGCTCCATTTGAATGACCTGGCACAGATTGGCATCCATTAGCTCCATTACCAGGTAACTGGACGAAAAAGCAGAGTCATACCATTATTGCCTGTGCTGAAGAGGAACCACTGCATCATCTCAAACAAGTAACAACGCCTTTCCTCGCTCCAAAACTCAACTCTGTTTCTGATGACTGGGAGTGACACAGCTAGAGACCGAGTACCACTTGTTGTGGTCGCTTCTCACCGCAGGGACACCAAGTTTTGAGCCTCCCAGCAAAGCAGGTGGATTGCTGGCCCTTTCTTGGTGTATTCCCCACGCCAGAGACTCTACCCTACATGGGCAAACAGGCAGCACGACACCGACACGTGCGGAGAACAGAAGAGCCACGACGACACCACTGCCTGGTTGGCCATTGGGAGGAACGGTCAGCACAGCACAGGTAGGAGTCAGATGGTAGCAGAGATGTCTGAGAGGCCAAAACAGCCATCCCTTCCACAAAATGCCTCTCAAAAAATTCCTCCTAAGCCTGCACGACTCACCCAGCTCTCGTTACAACTAATTGGTCTTGTGCTTCTGATGACTAAAGTTCCCCGACAACGTCAGCAAGACCTGAACCCAATCCCCTTCAGAGGTAATTTCATGTGTTGAACAGTTCAGCTCGTTCCTCAGGAGACCCCTCACAAGCACAGCTGGGTCACAACTGGCACGTTTTCCATCAGAGCCCTCGCAAACTTTGGGGGAAACACTCTCTGTCCCTTCTGATGTGAGCTGCACGTCTTCTCTCCAGCACTTCCCGAGTCTGCAGTGACCATATGAAGCAGAAAACCCACGTGCCAACGCCAGAACAGGAGTGACCTCACTTCAACCTTTGCTACAATCTATCTGCTATCACTACTGACGTTCAGAGTACAGAATTGGAACACATTTCCATGCAGAATATGGGGAAGACTGAAAGATAAAAGGAATCCAACCCTATAAACCACTGAATAGTGAAAATTTCATTCAGGGTGGGTTCAGGTGCTGGTGCAAATGTTCAGTGGAGATGCTAGTTCTCCTCTACACCCAGCACGAGTTCCCCAGGCAAGTCATTTTACGCAGTCAAAGCTTCTATCAAACCAAACAGGAAAGGAGGAAACGTTTCACATCAGTGTCTCTGATGGAAAATGATTTCAGCATGAAGTGCCACGTTCCAAAGCCTCGCACACGTCCCCAGCAAAACCAGTAACACCAAAGCAGGCCCTTCCAACTTCTCCTGCTCCTTCCTCTTGCACGTGAAGCCAAACGCAAAGCACCAACCCTCTCAAGAAGAGCCACGAGCTGACCTGGCACACACTATCACCCAGCTTAAGAAACCTGGTGTTTAGCACCTTCTCAGCTTCAAAAGTGGCCTCAGTATGGGAATGCATAATATCTGTCCACCTGATCTTGTTTAGAGGGGCTGATAACCTTTGTGTTTTGCTGAGTTATTGCATTCCAGGTCCACCCCAATGCCCCACACGTCTCTAAAGCTTTTGTTTAATTACTGCCTGTGTTACTTACACATCCTGGAACTCCTCCAGAGATTTCTGTGGTGTGAAGACATTTAACAAACTGATAATCTGAAAAGCAAAGTAAGACAAAAAGGATGAAGAGAAGTGATCAGCAAAAGCAACTGGACCCACTTTGAAGTGGGTGTTAGAGGAGAAACTCTGGGTTTTCACTGCTCAGTTTCTACTAACACCCCTCACCGTATGGATCCTTAATGAGTTGGCAACATTCAAATTAAAAAGCCACATTTCTTCTAGGTGCACTGAGCGAAGGGTTAGCGATGATGAGAGACAAACCAAATTGCTAAGGGTAAAACAGCCCTCTGAATTTTGAAGTTACAGGTTCAAAGACCAACTTCAGCTCCATGTATCACAGCAGTAATGTGCTACAGCCAGAAATTTCTCATACGTGAATAATCCTCATCTGAGGGGACAAATAATCAAAGGTCATCTTATTAAAAATAAAGAGAGCATCTTCCTCATCTCTGACACGGCCTCAGAATAGAACAGAATAATAATAATTAATAATAGTAATCTAGAATAATAGAATAATTCTGTCTACTCCACATGTCCTGGCTGATTCTTGCCCCCACGCTGAGGCACCTTTACAATCTTCTCCTTTGCACGAGGAGAACTCTGCCCCAACCAATGTGATGATGTTACCAGCTCTTAGGCAGCATTTTCAACATGATATATTTAAAAGTAATACTGCTCCTGCTGCTCTTTCCAGTCCATTAAAAACATGAACTGGAAATGCATCCTCCTCCCATCTACAGAGAGATCTACTCTCTCATCCCTGCATTTTCAAATCCCCTGTTGGTCTGATTGAGGGTTCCCATCCCAGTCAATGGAGAAGAGACTGTGGAAAAGTAAGAAGTCAGTGGCCAGAGGTGAGGCAGAGGACACTCCAGCTGATGTGCCCTACTCTTAGCCATTCTAGGGTCAGTTTTTTCTTGCCATGGGAATTTGTGATTGAGAACAAGTGTCAAACCTCACCTCACCTCAGGCTTTTCAAGTTCATCTCTGCTCATAAGGAGACAGAGTCATCGCAGGGCCCAAGGCAACAGTAAACATGGGGCAAACTGAAAACTCCCCTGCTAATGAAAAGGAAGGGGCACCAAACCACAGCAGAAATCGAGGAATTGTAGGCAAATCAAATCCTTGAGAGATCCCTTGACAATGCAAGGGGGCAACCCTGCATATATCAGTACCAAATAAACCCAGCTTATCCAGCATCAGATAGTTCTAGCTAAGAGATAGATGGTCCCAATTAACATAGAGCCTTGGAAGAACTCTTTGGGGGACTATTTTCACTTGTGAATAGTAAATGTTGCACCTGCTGTAAGAAGCAAGAAGGTCTAGAACCTGCCAGGACTGTTTTATTTCAACAGGAACACTGAGATTAGAGCAAATGCCACAGAGTGTTGAAGCTTCAGAGACCCTGGCTCCACAACATCACAAACAGGTGAGAATGGACAAGTGCTTTTGGTTCCTCATTGTCTTCCTCAGTTTTGCAGCAACCTTCACCACGGTGACTCCTCATCTCGGGGAATCCATACAATAGGTTTCAGATTAAGTGCAGAACAAGGAGTGACACTTGTGCACAGCTACTCCCAAGTAAAGTGACACTGCTTTTGAGGCATAAATTCCAGTGATGAGAGGATGGAGCCAGGATTCCAGCAACCACTTAAGGTTTCCTGGATAAGGAGTTGACAAGAAAGTATTCTTCTCTCTCCCCTTCTAGCACCCCCATTTGACACAGCCTTTAAATAAGCACCTGGAAGATTCTCACTCTCTCATGTGGGCATCAGAGTGCCACAAAGACCATAGCCCTTGAGCATAACTGACTTTTCTTTTTTTTTCCTTTTTAGAAAAAGCACCCCACAAACCAACATACACCCCACTTCTCCAGTGACCTCCTGCAAACTTACGTTTTTATGATTCACACACTTCATGAGGACCAGCTCCCTGTAAGCTCGCTTGGCGTGAGTTTGGTTCTGAAATGGTCTGCTGAGCTTCTTAATGGCCACGTTCCTGTCAAGGATGGCATCATATGCAGCACTGCAGCAATGAGAAACACAGGGATTATGGGACTTGGAGGATAACCTGGATTTCTTTCAAGAAAAGCCTACACGAGACTTTTCTGAGCCATGTAGGACTACTTTGGATATTTTTCTCATATTTTAATATCATCAGTTACCGCGTAAAATCACCGATTAGAAGCCAGCAAACAGAAGCCACTCTGGGCAACAATCTTCTCCCGTTTCTGATCCCTATTTTCTTTTCTCAAATTTCTCCATCCAAGCAAAAGAATAAAACAGCATCAACCTAAAAAACCAGAAAACCAAAAGCCTTTGGCTTTTATGATCCATTCCCAGCCCTTTCCACGCCACGGAGGAAAAGAAAACCACTCAAGGAATCCTCTGTAGATATTGACTTGGAGATCCTTTGCAGTTCTTCTCTCAAATGGAAGGTGTCCAACAACTTCAAGAAGTCAATATAGAAATTCATTGTGCTGGGTAAATTAATAGCACTGATGTATTTTTCTGTTCACCAGAGAGAAGCTTTTGTTCACAGATGGCCAACTAGGATGAAATTACGGATACCACACGTAGATGTTCTCTCTGGTGCTCGCTACACAAAATCCTTACCTTGGAACACCAAGGTTAGCATTGATGGTATATCAGCCTTCTTAAGACAAACTTCAATCACAGGCAGAAAGGTGGCTGCACAAACGGGCGACTCAGGAATAAGAGAGAAAAAGGAGGGAGTGTCTGCGAGCTGCTGTGAAAAGGCTGAGCCTAAAAGTCGAGTTTAAGATCTCCAAGAACAGGCTGGACTTGCATCTAACAGCCTGAGCTTCTTTCTCTGGAAGCTCTAGCATAATGCCTCTGGCACAACCAGGAATGCAGTTTTTCAACTGACACTTGATGTTTTATTTATATTTTTAAATTTATCCTTTAAGTTTCTATTTTACAACATCTTATTTTTATACCAAAGGCTACAATTCGCCCCGGTCTTGTAATAAAACGAGAGTTTTACTGCAACATGAGCTCAGAAAAATCCTCCAGGTTTCCTACTGGCTGCTGAACAGGCAGTAGATAAAGTCTTTCCCCATAAATTCTGTTTATGGCTAGTTTGGCAATGTAAATATTAGTGTTAAAAATGCCTTTTTAAAATCATAAATTATTTGAAACGATTTTTAGCAGAGATAAAAGAAATTTTGATAAATCATAATTTGAAACAAAACTCTTTAGCAGAGATAAAAAAAATAATAAATCATAAATAATTTGAAACAAACCTCTTTAGCAGAGATAAAAGAAATTCTAATAAATCATAATTTGAAACAAACCTCTTTAGGAGAGATAAAAAAAATTAATAAATCGTAAAAACTTTGAAACAAACCTCTTTAGAGGAGATTAAAGAAAATTAATAAATCATAAATAATTTGAAACAAACCTCTTTAGCAGAGATTAAAGAAAATTAATAAATCATAAATAATTTGAAATAAACCTCTTTAGCAGAGATAAAAAAAATTTTCATTGGATGTGAATCTAAATTCATGACTACCAAAAGATGTATGGAATTGCAGCTATGGAACAAAACTCTTTCCTGACTTCAGCAGGAAAAAAAAAGAAAAGAAAAGAGGAAAGAAGTGAACCTCATTTTTGTCAGATTTACAGAAAGCCAGACCATCATTTGCCAGTAAAATCGTGTGCCAGTTCAGACTGCAATGATCAATGATCAATGCTCTATACCCTTGAAGGACCAGGCATCCCTTTTTCATCCCTATTTCCAAAAGCCAAGCCAAGAAATTCTCACTTCATGTCCAAGTTTCTATTTCAACAGACACTTAACAAGTAAATACTTCAACAACTGGCCATTTTGGATAGCCTTCTGTTTCAGGATCCTTCAGATGGGGCATGCACAACCTCTTCTAGATGCTTACCCTTTCTCAAGCCAGTGCTTCATTAAAGAACTATTATTAGCTCTCAGATGATGGGATGGAAGCCCAAAACAGCGAGGGAAGCTCCCAGCTTCCAGCCTCCCCAGGGCAGGCTGTGAAATGGAGACTCAGCAAGCTCAGCACACAGCTTTCTATATTAAGAAAGTCTCTTCACTGCCTGTTGTAGAAATCTAAGGGACACTAAATGTTCCTCTCACCTATCGCTATGTATACAGAGTGACAAATGGAGTAGGCAAATATTCCTGAAAAAAGCTACTTAATATTACACCTACTTCCTAAAATTCCAACATTTCAGTCACTTCTGCCTTCCTCCAGAAAGACTCCAGCTCCAACTCCTGTTTATTATGAATCACTGCTATTTCTACCTGCATTGCTTGATGCTTCTCAGTATGGTGGTCTTGCCACTGACATCAACATTTTGCCTTCTTTCCTTCCCAGCAGCCCAGCGAAAAGGAAAGAAGCTGAAACTGCCCTCTTTAAGCCTTGCTTAACTTCAACTTCAAAGATGTACAACAATGGCTTTAAGAGAAAAGTTCCCAGTATAGTGGGAGGAGAAGCTCCCTTGACCTGCTGGCCACACTCTTCTTTATGTCCCCCCAGGAGACCATACTTTCTGGTTCTGCATTTCTCTTGTCACTACTCACTGCTAGCTGACAAGAACTTTTGTGAACTGCCAGCCTAGGAAATTCAACCTGGTCAGTCAAAGAAAATGCTTTCCCTTCTGTGTGTGACACGTATGAGATGACAACCTCCAAAGCAGGCTACACCCCTTGGCCTTTGTATGCTCAAGGATTTACAGAAGGCAGAGCAAGGTAAAAATCTGCTGGGGGTGCCTATAGAAAATAGACAGGCAAAGGAAGTATAAGGTGTGATTTGTAGTTAAAATGAGTCAATTTTTGCCCACCATTTGAAGAATAATGTAGTACCCGAACCTGGCAAAGAGATCCCACATTCAGTGCTCTGAACTGTCAGCTGTCACTTACCTTGGAATACTGGACTGTCTCTGAATATTGGAACTGAATCTTGGACTGTCTCTGAACTTGAATATTGGTGAATATTCAAATTGTGTAAATGTGGAAGCAGCAAAGCCAGAAATAAATTAAAAAAAAAAAAAAAAAGTATAGTTTTCTCATTAAACAACAATTTACAAGACTAGGGAAATAGGGACTCCAAGGCTGAGTCTGAGCACCTTGCAGAAGCTGAGTACCTAGAGCATCCAAACTGTCAGACACATCAGAAACTTGCTATTTTGGGATCTACAAGCTGAAATAGAAAAAAAAAAAAGCTAGCATAGCCACCTTACAATTTAATAGACTTGCCAGCTTGCCTGACACAGAACAAAAGCTGTCAGGTAGGAGAAAAAGAAATATTATTTCACAAGGTTTCTTGCTGCATTTCTCAGCTGAGTAAAACCCAAATTCCAACAAGCACTAGAAACGTATTGTCAGCAAGTCATCATTTGCAATGTGATAATCATGGAAGGAGGGGGAGGAAGTCGATGTGAAAAGATTAACCCTAAAAAAGGCTCCTCAAATTCTAGTTTAACCAAAACTAACCCTACAATCTCTGCTAGGCTGTTCTAAGCAGCCAGAAACAGAAGACTAGAGGTGCCGAAGTGTCACTCAGTGCTGCTCTGGGGGGGAAGAAAGGCAGTGTTGTATCTACTGAGGGACATCTCTGACACACAGAACTTGCCACCAGGGAAAACTGGTGGTTTGTAAGGACACAAAGTGTTTTACTAGCTGGACAGCAAGCCAAAATGCTTTTGTTCAACAGGAACAAAATGGAACAGTTACTTATGTTTTCAAGTTGGCCCTCTTAATACCAGAATTTCAAGATGTAGAGTTGGGGTTGAATTAGAAACTCTACCCTGTTCCATGGCTCAGGGTGAATTAGAGACCCCAGAGCTGCAAAACTGATTTCCAGTTTGTAGATGGGCAACGACCAATTTTGGATGGAAAAGGGTAATGCCACAAATCCAGAAAAGAATGAAAGAAATAAAACTCCCACAAAAACACCCCAACCAACCAAAGCCCTCGACGTCCCCTTTGCCACTTCCCTTTGCTCTTGTCTTTGACTCTACCTTCTTTTTGCTTTCCTTCCCAACTGCCTCTCTCTTTATTGCCAACTCTCAGCCATTCTGCTGAGTTTTCCCCCTCTTTTCATGCCAGATGTTGATCACAAACCTCACCCTAGCTTCACACACCAGCTCTTGTCTCATAGTGCCTTTCAATTCTGCACAGCTTCTGTTAGATTCCCATTTTGTGGGCTGCTTTTTACGTTTGTCTACAGGTGGCAGGTCTTGGGGCACTGGGGAACGTTCAACTTGCTGTAAAGCTCTGTGAAAATCTGCAGACCGCATGAATATCAGAGAATAAATATCAACAGTACATGCTGACAAAAAGAAGTCAATTATCTGAGCTGCATTTCCCTCCTACACTAGCTCTAGTTTTTCTGTTTCTGGTTCCATTGCTTCTTTGCTTTGACACCTGCCCTTGTATTTGGATGCTCTGACCTATAACACTGTTGGCTTCCTTACAGTCACAGCTCTCCTGCTATCACAGGAGAAACCCCTTGTCCCTAAGAGGCAACAGAATTGCTGAGTGCAGTTCCTCCCGGGTTAAACCCACGGTGATCAGGGATGATGGTGCAACAGCCTTCATTTTATCAGTGATGAATGAAACAAAACTCTGAACTCCGTCAAGGAATGGATGCAAGACAATGCCAGTAGTTAATTCCAGCCCTGATTTCCTCCTTGAACAGAGACCTGTCCGTGATTGATTTCCAGGCAGACAACCTGACACGAGAGGAGAAGCTCAGAGAGTCTTGAAAAAAAATCTGGTACGTCTCCAGTGCACCACTGAGTAGAACAAACACAAGAAAAGGGAGAGCTGGCAGTGAGCAAAAGGAAGTTTTTGCTGGGATAGGAGCAGATAGGTGTCTGACATCTGTAAAGGGAGTTACAAAACACGACTGCCTGGTAGCAAAAAGTGTAAATTAAATTGGGTTTTTAATCGGCCGACACAGAGCGAGCTCAGGTTACACAAACAACGTTACTCCTCTGCAGGCACAGAATGTGCAAACAGCTAATCAAATTGGAAATTGGTTTGATGGTTCTGCCACGTCGTTGGATTAAATTTATTCATAACAACGTTTCCAATAAATAAATAAATTAATGGATGACACCTCATAGGTCTTGCCTTTAAATTACCCCCGCACAAATACCACGTTAACGTCATCTAGAAAGTTTAAAAGGTACAATGAGTGAATGAATGAAAGTGAATGTGCTTCAGTGATGAAAGGAGGGAGAAAATCCTGATTTAACACTACAGTGGAATATTGTATATGTCATTTTAAACATCCTCAGACCCTGGTATGTGTTGCAGGATTACCTCTTTTAAGAAAAAAAAGAAGGAAAAATGGGAAAAAACCTCTTCCTCCATTGTTGGAGCTGGCCCTATTGGATGTTTGGAGCTGGGTTAGGCAGGAGGTGTTGATATCTTCTGTAAAACACATTCATCCACCATTCTGCTCAAAAATTCAACAGTTTCTGTCAGTGTCTTCAACTCCATGCAAGTCACCAATTTCCTGGCACTTCAATGAATAGTGAAGCTGCCAAGAATTGCACGTGGCAACGCTGAGCGTGCTGGGCATCGTTAAAGAGTGTCGTTGTCACACAAACAGGTTGTGCTGAGACAGTTTCTACACCAACTTCATCTACATTTTGTTCCACAAACTTGCAGAGAAAATTTGGAACGTATTTTGCCCGCTTAACTATCGTAGCCATGGAAACTATACAGGTTCTTTAAGGAGAAAAGAAGTAAAAAAAGGACAGAGTGAGAAATATAGGCAGTCTGAGCATTTTAGATAGAGACAGCCTGGTTAAAGACTGTGGTGTGTTTTATTAGCTATCCTTTGTGATATCCAGAACTCAAAGTGCATTTTAGGTTTCTGCGTCCTCGTGAAGGGAAATGAAACACGAGCAGACAAACACAAAATACCTGGTGAGCTCCTGCCAACCAGAACTCTTCTGCAGGTAGGTTAAAAAAAAGGACGTGAAAAAATTAATTGAGAAATAGTTTTGTATAAAGTAATGCCATGTCAGGAAATAAAATAAAAAAACATGAGTATAATTCTTGCTGAAGACAATTTACTCATTTTTTCAGAGGTATGATGTATAGTTTGGCAGCTGTTCTCTGTGATGCTACTGACAGTTTCCTCCACATCCAAGCTAAGTTCTTTGTTGAGCCATTAGCGAGAACACTGCTTCTCCTCTCACTCCATCCCCAAGCAAACTCTCACTGAATACAGGTTACTATGCCAATTCTGACACCATCATCTTAAGAAACACAAATCTAACCAACTGAGCACCTCCACTCAATATTCTGGAGCTCAAACCCACAGAGAGAACTCAGTCTTTGCTGTTCCCACCAGCAGTCTCTCAGCACCTTCAAATTCACGGGCTGGTGGATCCAGATTCCAAACACAGCTGGGAAATTTGCTCTCTTTCTAAAGAACCAAGGCATAGCTGTATCAGAGCAGCAAACCAGAATGTGCTGCTCCAGAGGCACATCAGATGGTGATCAATGGCTTACTGACTACATGCCATTGAAATGTTGGCATTTCAGAGCGACGGCGCGCTAGAAAAACCTAAAGAATACCACGATGAGAAGGCAAATTGGTAGCTGGATGAAAATCCTGCAACGTCCAAATGAACGAGTGAGGCTTGAAGCTTGCTGGGAATTTACTTCTGGTATTTTGACATAGAAGAACTTTCCCAAAGTGGAAAAAAAAAACCACTCCATGCTGGCAACAGTTTAAACCACTCGTCCTCCAGAAGAAAAATACCTCTTCAAGTGTTGCCGCTGCATGAGGTGACATAAGCACTGGGAAACATGGGAGAATTTGTTTAAGTTGACGTGCTTATTCCTCTCCCAGTACAGTAACAATTCACAGGACAAACTGACAGCTATTTTCTCTGTTACTCTCACAGAAAAACACTTGTAAAAACTCTCCAGAGGTTGCCTTCAAAAACCTCCCGAGGAGCAGAGTGTCAAAGCACGTCAGCGAAGCACACGACAGGGAAGTAAAGGGTAGAATGTGGAGAACTGTTAACAGAATGGGCAGAATTTCAAGTCCAAAAAGCCTGCCAAGTGAGACTGTCTAAGCAAAGTGGGAGGAACTCAACTCGCAACACACGCTCGGTACCGATTCCCGGGAGAGACGGGGACTGACAGAATCAGCCCTGCTGCTCCCTTCAGGGCCACTGACATTCTAAGCCCATCTGGGCACATGGCTCGCTTCATTTTTCCTCTGAATGGCCTGTATTCCTTGTCCTCCTCTTCTGAGGAAAATCAGTGATCTATCCTGGAGTACTGGGTCCAGTTCTGGGCTCCCCAGTTCAAGAGGGACAGGGAAATACTGGAGAGAGTCCAAGGGAGGCCACGAGGATGATGAAGGGGCTGGAGGAGCT
>WUAM01000287.1:86710242-86720663 GCA_024336885.1 Actenoides hombroni | reverse complement strand
AAAACTTCCAAGGATGGGGCTTCCACCACCTCTCTGGGCAACCTGTTCCAGTGTCTCACCACTCTCATGGTGAAGAACTTCTTCCTAAAGAAGAAGCAAAGCACTATAGAGCAAAGTTTTATTTCCGTGGAGCTGCATTTTTTTAAAGGGCCCAAGTCAGCACATGAACTGCCTGAGAAATAAAAACTCGCAGTCAAAAGTATTATTGAAAGTTGTCTATATTTTCACGAGAGGAAAAAAAAAACCCAAACCACTAAAACCACCTAAGCTATTGGTTCATTTGCCACAGCCGGAGTAGTTTTCAAAAGACTCATAAGGTTAAAGTATGTATTATAGACATTATATTAGGAAGGAAATCATAGTAATTACTACATCCCATCTTCTAGAAAGCTAAAGAAGCAAACGAGATAGCACTGTGCTGGAGCTCTGCAAAACCAGCGACTCAGCTACAAGATTTACCTCCTGGCACACTCGCTACTCACGCAGCTGGCTTCTACTTCCCAAGGGAGAGCCATGGCTGGTGTCACCTCTCACTGCATGGCACATTGGATCAGTAAAATGACATAGAAAACATTAAAGGTGGACAGTCACAGACAAGCCCCATCATGCCTCTGATCTCATTTCCTTATCTAATCCTCATCCATCCAGGTCTTGTGGGCAGGCAAGACACAATGAAATTAGCACCAGTTACCTACCTCCATTTCAACATTACCAAAGGCTCATCCCACCACGTTCAACTGTGCCATTTGAATAGGGCCTGCTGATATAATTCGGATCAGAACAAAAGAAGGAATGGCCTAAAGGATTGTGATGACTGTAAAAGTATTGACTGTCAAAGGAGGTTGCACTGCAGCTGTCAAAATTCTTGCCTTGCATCCATTTCAAGGCACTGTTCTTAACTTTCCTTATTTTCACATTTCCTCACACTTATTTCACATGAAATACACCCAAGTGTCAACTGTGGTGAAAGACACAATCCTGCCTTCATTTACCAACAGGAACAGCATAAGAAGCAACAATGCAAGCTTCCCCAACACTGTAATATTAGTGTGTTTCAACTCTTGATTTGAGAAAAAAGAAAGTTTAGTCCAGATTAATCAATTCTTCTTCTTGATGGTGCCAATCAAATAACTCCATATGCTTTTGGGGACTAGTAGAAAATAATTTTAATTTCGGTTCTCTGCTTCAAAGGAGAACTTTTCTTAAAACTATGGATTTCTTAAAATTATAGATTTTTTTAAATTACAGGTTCATAAGATAGGACAAGAGGAAAGAGCCTCAAGTTGTGCCAAGAGAAGTTCAGATTGGGTATGAGGAAGAATTTCTTTACCAGCTGGGTTATCAGGCACTGGAACACCTTGACCAGTGCAGTAGTGGAGTCCCCATCACTGAAAGCATTTAAGAGTCAAGTAGCCATATTGCTTAGAGATATGGTTTAGTTAAGGACTTGTCAGTGTTCTGTTAATGATTGGACTCGATGATCTTAATGGTCTTTTCCAATCTAGGATACTCTGTGATTCTGTGACAAGGCCCGGCCCACAGGACAAGGCCCGGCCCACAGGACAAGGCCTCCAGCTTGTGATTTTATAACTCTAAACTGACTTTAGCAACAAGTCCTAAGGTAATGGTGAGCAGGTGATGCACAGTACTATGGCTTGAACAAATCCAAACAGTTCCTTACCCCATCCCATTCCATGCCTTCCCATCGTGTACTGAAATTACACTAGCAGAGCAATGAACCCCAAATAATAAAATGCTGCTGAGAAGCGTGGTAACGGCAAAGTTCCAAGATTATAATCAGGTTGTTTTCTTCAACCATGAATTGCACTTGGTAAGAAAAGGTAGGTCAGTCAGAAACTTAACTGGTTGACCTAGATACCATGCACCCTTAGTTAGTCAATGACTTTTCCATCTTTTCTTTTTTTAATGGGTTTATCTTACCAGACAAAAATTCATTCAGAGGTATTTTTGCAGTTGACCCACTGAGGCAAAGATGCCTACATATACAATATACAATGGGCAGTATTTATAGTATTTGTAACATGTTTTGCTTCCAAGTAGCTAAAGATGCATTTTCACTGGCTTTAATAAAAAAATGCTTTCCCGTTCAGAAATCCCAGGTTACAGGGACTGAGCGAGAGTTCCACCTCAGTAATTCCAGTTGGCTCCTCTGTCATTACAACATAACGTGACAGCTTTCACAATACATCACCTTTCTTAAACATCAACGTTATCTTTCTGAAGTACTGCCAAGAGGTTTGGCACAGTTGCCGGTCTGGATTACAAGGAGCAGACCACAGCAGCACTGATTTGCTCCGAGTAGAAAGCTGATGGGGCAAACGCATCTACCCTTTTGCAGAAATCAGATACAACAGGTAAAGTAACAGGCAGTCACCTACCTCCGGCCTGTCTCAACAATGGCTCCACGTGGTTTAGTTTTTAGTTTTTAATTTATCATCATCATATTATTGCTGTTAATCCAACTTGCGCTACAGGGATCAAAAGGGCAGGTCTCAGGCTTTGCTGAGAAGAAAAAAAAAAATGGGGCACCTTTCACATGTTGTCTGGGGCTGGGTGACTTGCTCCTAGTTCTCCTCACCCCAGGAGCCCGTACAAATTCACAGCCAGAGCTGCCAACTCAGTAAACCAAATGGTTTTGCAAGCTGAGGGTCACCACAAGGAAGGTTACACTAGATGCTTTGGTTGATGTGAGCTGGAACACCAAATATATCTATAACACCAACCCACAGCCATAAACCACAAACACAGTGAAAGATTAGGTCAACAAATTGTTGTTGACAAACAAATTGTTTGTAAATGTCAAGCTCTCATCGAGCTTGTAGATTTAAAAAAAAAAAAAAGTTTAAAATCATTTTAAAAAGGCCTTTCTTCCACAAAACAACAGAAGCCGTAAACAGTTTTGGTTCCTAAGAGAATGTCTTGTCAATGTCTACCACCAACGAAGAAAATCTCTCTTCCAGAATTAAATGAGGCAAATGAAAGGGTTCTTTAGAGCTCCCTGTGTCCCCTTCCCCACCTCTCAACCCTGACTATTTACCAAAATGTTTGTCTCCAAGTTTGCTGAATGTACTCAACCTATCACATCCTACTGGTACCTCTTTGTTTTCTCAACACAAGAGATGGATGTGCTGCCAGACTGCTGAAGTCCTTCTAGGATTTCTCTATCTTTCCCCTTCCCTCTCTCTAAACAGAACATGTGCACATCCTCTCTCAACATCAAAGCTCTGGATCCAGTTTGCTTCTTGCACTGCAACACAGTCACACCCGATACAGTTGACTGCTGTCTGCTCTTGACATACTGTCCAAGAACAATCCTCCTCTCCAGACTCCTTTCTCTCTTGCTATAGCCTCACATGCCTTTGAAGGTCATGTAAAGATGGGGTATGGCTTTTGAAACAGCAGTTTTCCTCGTGGTATAGGCACGTTCCCCAGAAATTCCACATTTGTGTTGTCTAATCTCCCATTCCCAAATTGTGCATTTCTTTTCGTAGAATATTTCTTATTGTGGCCTTTCAGCACTTAAAGGCACCTACAAAAATCACAGACGCATAGAATGTTTGGGGTTGGAAGGGACCTCTGGAGACCATCGAGTCCAACCCCCCTGTCAGAGCAGGGTCACCTAGATTAGGTCACAAGGGAACAGATCCAGGTGGGGTTGGAAAGTCTCCAGAGAAGGAGACTCCACAACCTCTCTGGGCAGCCTCTGCCAGGCTCTGGCACATTCATGGTGAAGAAGTTTCTCCTCCTGTCGAGGTGGAACTTCCTGTGTTTCACTTTGCTACCATTACCTCTTATCCTGTCACAGGGCACCAATGACAAGAGACTGGCCCCTTCCACTTGACAATGTCCATTTCAGGCTGGGTGTTGCACATCTTTGTCCTTCAAGCTTATATTTATCTCCCATTGTTCCTACCACAAACCCTGAAGCAAACAGAGTAGTCACAATTTTGCAGTTGTCACTATAGGATTATCTGTCAAAAGCACTGAAAGCAAAATAGTAGGAAAAAAAAGCCTGACTTCTTGCAGTGAACTGTCTGTCCTTCAACTTTCAGATGATCTGGCCACTAAGCTGAAAGATGTCTTTAACATCTGAAGGACAGACAGTACAGTAAACCATACTAGTCATCAGGCAAGGAAATCCTCACTGATTCCAATGTGACTATTAGAAAGAAGAAACTTTCAAAGTAAGAAGTTATAACTCGTTCCAGAAAAAGTGAACTTTTTTTCTGCTCCCTGCCTGAGGTTATCAAAACCACTTTGAAAAGCCCCCAAACGCTGCCAAATATTTTGTCAAGCGAAGCTGCCAACCAAGGTCAGTGAAAACTGAAAGCACCAAGGGAAGCCTTCCAGACATTATTTAATTACATGGAACTATATCTACAATCCCCTCCTTTCTCGGGGATGCACAGCACGTTGATCCCTTCTTTGTGTCTGCTTTCTGGGATGGGAGTTTGCTGAAGCAGAAATTCCCGTTATATTTTGCGTCTTGTGCAGTGCAGATAATGTCACCAGTATTCTGCAAATACAGCACTAAGCAGCTGGCTGCTGAAGTGACTTTATAAACTTAAAACTTGGTTTCTAAACCACGGATGTGCTTGGGATTTTTTTTCCTGTGCCTTAAATCAATTAAAAACCCCAATATTCTGCAGGCTTAATTAAAAATGAAAGGGATAATACTGCCTGTTACTTCACTTTCCAAGCTATCATTTGCTGTATCAATCCAAGTGACTTCACATTCTAACCCAAAAAACGTGGGAACAAACTTAAAACTACTGCTTCACCTCTTCTTGGTTATGGGAAACAACGCATCTAGCATAGACAAGCTTCCTGTCTCTCTTCTCAATGCTTGGGACTGGTAGAACAATTCCAGGTTAGCTGATTTATTCCTCCCCTCTTTTACAATATTATGTGTAGCTGGTAGAAAGCAATCTCATTAGGAGAAAAATAAAGAGTAAAGTCAACCATCTTTCTCCACACATCATCTAAACCTATGGGTTTTGCTAGTATGCAAAAAAAAAAAAATCTATGACCCCAGACTGCATTCATGAGATCTCTGAGGTTCCCTAAGGTGAGAAAGAGAACACTTGGTATGGAAAACATCATCAGGAAGTTTCGATGTCTTCATCTAGAATGCCCCTTACGCTACGATCGTCATTTAACGGAGGTGAGGATAGCAAAGGGGGATAGTTCCCTTGCAAAACAAAATGTCAAAGACCCCATTTTGGACAAATTTAAACAGTTTTGTAAGAGGACTGGACAGCATTTTGCATGACACGTTGTTTTGAGTGAAATGAACTTTCCAGGGTGTCACAATCTGTTAGTTAATAGGGGAAGTGGCCTGAAGGCCCCGCAACAAATGTAACCTTCAAAAATGGCAGCTCTGAATGTACATCAAGCCAACTGGAATGGTCCTAATGCAGGACCTCTTCAAAGACGAGCTCCATCTGACACAGAACAAATGATCCCTGGAGACGCGATCTTAAACGTGGACTTCTTGGGTTCCTCCTTCTTTGAGATGGTTTTGGTACACGAGGCAAAGCATTTGATAAGCCCTGGTTTAGGGAACGGACCGTGGACTACAGACACTCTTGTATCACAAACCAGAAGAGAGATGTGACATAAACAGGTATTTTGCTATTTTTGTATATCCAACACTGGTCTACAAAAGCCCTGGGTGAACTTATCAGCATCCCATACCAAGAGTCCAGTACAGTACCACAGCACAAATATTGGGCAGCAGCAACTGAAGTGGTTCCCCACTGAAGCTAGGGCCTATAGAACTCTAGTACTGAAGTTGGAATGCTATTTTGGTAGGATATTTTCTGAAGGTCATACCCTGCACTCACTAAACCAAAACATTTTAACAGTTTACGGCAACTGCCTTGCAGGATATGAAAGGAAATGCTTGGAATGAAGTGGTTTCAACCTCTGAGTACACACTGTACATTTTCTGGCATTTTCCAAAAAGACTGAAGATAACTGAAGTAGAAGAATCCTTATGGAACATGATAATGTAACTATTACCAGAGTACGTCAAGCATTATAAACAGAGAGACCATAAAATACATTTGATAAGGTTTCTAAAAGACTCGGCGTATCATCAGAACACATATAACAAGTGGAAACACATGTAGCAACCAACCTGGCAATGCTGGCAAAAGTTACATTTACCTTCTGCTTATAAAAAAGCCAGATATCCATTCCAGCCACTTCTGTTCCTACAGTCAAAATTCATGCTATCATTAGTAAAAGAAATTCTAGAGAATCACAGAATGTTTGGGGTTGGAAGGGACGTCTGGAGATCATCGAGTCCAACCCCCCTGCCAGAGCAGAGTCACCCAGGGCATCCCACACAGGAACAGATCCAGGGGGGGTTGGAAAGTCTCCAGAGAAGGAGACTCCACAACCTCTCTGGGCACGAAACCTACCTGCTTCCTCTGTTTCCTACTCAGAAACTATCCAAGGTACCTGGTGTGTGCTATTAATGCCTATAATGTAATACCCACGAAAGAAAATTCCTATTCCAAAGAGACTTTTCTTTGTCTGCATTGTTCTGATTCAGCAAAATAACCTTAAACACAAATGTGGGTTTAACATCAAAGGTAACAGTCATAACATTCATTCCCAGGGCATTTCTTGCATGCTTAGGACCTTGCTAGTGGGCACTAATCAAGGACAGCAGTACTCTAAAGCCAGAGCAACAATGCATTCCTGACCTGAGATTGCTCACTTTGCGTGGAGAGTTAAATTTACAATCAACTAGTTAAGATGGAACAGCAGAAAGCACATTACAGGAAAGGAGAGGCAGGGGATAATCTGAAAAAATAACTGCATTTGCCAGATGGTGTGACTGCAGAATGAGGTCCTGTCATTTTGCACATGGAACTAGAGAAATTTCACTGAAACCAATTAATCTATGGGGTAAAATGACAGGCACAGCATACCCTAGGTAGCAGGGTGCAGCCTGTGTTCCTTGGGTGGCACCTTGTCAATCTTTACGGGCAAACCTATGGCTTCCTTGCAGCAACGAAGCCTCCACGACCACCTTCTTTATTTTACTACTTGCTCGTCCTTTTGGGAGTCATTTCTTACCATGCAGGGAAAACTTGCCTCCTCCTTTAGCTTCAGGCCATACATCTTGCCCTAGAATCAACACAAGCATTTGCAAAAGCCAACGGGGAACAAACATCCCAGGCTGGTCTTGTTTCATTATTCTTCTGTTTGTTTTCTGCACAATAGATAACATTACTTTGTTGGTACAACACAGAAAGCCTCATTTGGAAGGGCCGTAGGCAACTACAGTCCTGGCTGTCTTTAAAATATCATCAGCTGTTCCAAGGGGGGGGGGTGGAAAAAAGCACGTGAATAATATTCCTATCTAACAGCAAACTTCATATCTGAATGTTATCCAGGATAAATCAACTTATACAGAAACTTTTAACCAGGCAACTGCCAAAAAGTTTTTCTTACAATACCTCTAGTCTTCCTCCATCCTCCTGCTGACAACAGCAAAGTGCCTCTTCTCAGTACTAAATAGAAAACCACCTTCCATAGAACTTTGTCACTTTTAAGTGGTATTTTAAGTGTTTCCACTCTACAGCAAAATCAGCTCAATCTGAATGATGAAAGCAGATGTGAATGTCTTTATTTGGCTAGTATATGGTATCTTTCTATTGCCAGGATGGCATGATGTGACCAGAACAGAGCCTTAAACTGAATAAACAAACATGCAAATACAGGACAAATAAAAGGATATCATCCAATGCTGGGTATACTAAAAAAACTACAGTAAATTAATCCCAATTTTTCTTAGTAAAGTGCTCCACAAACTCCACTCTATTAAAGGAAATGAGAAACACTGACACTGCAATAAACCAAAATTAATAAAGACCCTGAGCCATTTCCCATTTCATCTGCCTACGTGACAACGGGCAAAACATTATTTCTGAAAAAAAAATATTATAAACACATAAATAAATATTATTTCTGAGAAAAAAAAATATTATATCCTCCAAAATATTATTTCCAAAGCATCAGCTATGGTGCAAACAAGCCGCATGCAGAACTGAGAATGGAAATTGAGAAACTGTTTCTCACCAGAGGAACATATAAAGAAGCAGAAGTCAGTTGAGGTAGATCTGTCATGTACAATATGGGTGCTGTACCACGTTCAAGAAAACATAAATAGAAAAAGCAATTACACCTTGAATCTCTCCCTACGTGTGAAATACAGTCTATGAAAAAAGCCCTCCTACAAACAGATGCATTTTGAAAAGGTGGCATATGGGTGGAGAGAAAGTGCAGAAGGACAAACAGCTTGAAATGCAACTGACCCAACCAGTACCTGTTTTGAACAGAAAGCAACACCTTCAGAGAATAAATGATGCAACAATCCAGGTGAGGCTCTTCTACCTGCATGCACAATGGGAAAATTCGAGTTGCCTGCAAGTACCCAGGTGACCGGCGTAAACTCTTGCACGGGCAGTTCTCAGCAAGGCTACTCTACCTGTGGGAACGAGGCTGGAAACAGCAAACATAACTCACCAGGGTACTGGGAACAGTCACGTAAAACACTCCAGACACAACAAGCCATACCCTACCTCTGTACTTGGCATTGGTGAGGCCACCACTCGAGAGCTGGGTTCACTTCTGGGCACCTCAATACAAGACAGACATGGAGGTGCTGGAGCAGGGCCAGAGAAGGGCAATGAAGCTGGTGAAGGGCTTGGAGAACAAGTCCTATGAGGAGTGGCTGAGGGACCTGGGGCTGTTTAGTCTGAAGAAAAGAAGGCTGAGGGGAGACCTCACCCTGACAGGAGGTTGTAAAGAGGTGAACGCTGGTCTCTCCTCACAGGTTACTCGTGACAGAACAAGAGGGAATGGCCTCAAGCTGCACCAGGGGAGGTTTAAACTGGACATGAGGAAAAGGTTTTTCACTGAAAGGGTTGTCAGACATGGAACAGGCTGCCCAGGGAGGGGGTTGAGTCCCCATGCCTGGAGATGTTTAAAAGCCACCTAGATGTGGTGCCTGGGGATATGGCCAAGCAGTGGACTGGGCAGAGGAGGGTTAATGGTTGGGCGCGATGCTCTTAAAGGTCTTTTCCAACCTTGCTGATTCTGATTCTAGTACAGGAAACACAGAAAATGGCACAGGACAGCTATCTGCTGACTGAGCTGGCTGACACTGATGCCATCCTGTGTCTAACTGCTCAGCTCTTCCAAGGCTAAGAGGTTTTCACAACTGCTTAAACGCCAGGCAGCGATTCCATTTGTGTCGTTGCTGTAGCATTTCAGATGGTATAAAAATGGATAACTGCTTTAAACTCACAGGGGTCAGCAAATTTCAGCAATTCCCTTCAGCACACCATTCAAACATCCTCCTTTAAGCTCTGCCTATGTGAACTGTTTGGCAGAGTAGAAATCTAGGACTAGTACAAAACACACAAATCCAGTAACTTCCCGTAGGAGCCTGGGCACAATCAGCTCCTCAGAAAAAGCAGCTCCTAAGTATTCTTTCATGAGGAACTCAGAAGTGAGAAACAATCCAAACCAGTGGAATACTTCAGAATCTTGCTTTAATTTCTGCTTCTCTGGTTCAAAATAAAGGCATGTTTATACATCTCTTATTAAATTGCTGTGAAGCTTCCTAAACCCCTGCATGCAACTAGTGTCTTCTACAAAAGACTGGCAACAGAAAAATTATTTGACCTAAAAAACCCAAATAAAAGCACTTTAACCATTGTGTATAAAGATAGAAAATAAATAAAAGATGCTCCTTCTTTCCCTTTTTTTTTTCCCCAACCAAAAAAGAAACTACCCACTGACCTGAAGCTGATGGAAGAAAAACCACTTTAATATTAAAAAAAAAAACCAAACCCAAAACAAACAACTAAAAAGATCCAATGCTAATTCTCATCTCATTTCCTGAAAGAATAACTTGGGGTGCCTTTTAGGGTTTGGGGGGAGAAGTAATCACAGTTACTGTTTCCTGTTCCATTTCTAACCAGCAGGAGATCAGATGAAAGCACTGGGATTCCAGTTTGAAATGAACTCTGAAGACTTCCCACGGCCGACAGTGCAACTGCTGCTGATCATTTGAAAGGTATTGGCAAGTCTTCCCGTACCAAGAACCACTGTTCTTTGCCAGAAGATGATGATTTTCTTCAGTTTACACCCTGAACTATCTCAATTACTGATTCAACTTGATGAAGGGATGGAGTGGACCCTCAGCAAGTTTGCTGACTATACTAAACTGGGAGGAGTGGGCTGTGCTGCCATCCAGTGTGACCTGGACTGGGTGGAAAGCTGGGCAGGGAGAAATCTAATGAAGTTCAACAAGGGCAAGTGTAAAGTGCTGCATCTGGGGAAGAACAACCCCATGGATCAGTACAGGCTGGGGG
>WUAM01000287.1:86640383-86656816 GCA_024336885.1 Actenoides hombroni | reverse complement strand
AGTCCAACCCCCCTGCCCCAGCAGGGTCACCCAGGGCAGCCCACACAGGAACAGATCCAGGGGGGTTGGAAAGTCTCTAGAGAAGGAGACTCCACAACCTCTCTGGGCAGCCTCTGCCAGGCTCTGGCACCCTCACACCAAAGCAGTTCCTCCTCATGTTGAGGTGGAACCTTCTCTGCTGAAGTTTATCCCCATTGTTCCTTGTCCTATTGCTGGGCACCACTGACAAGAGCCTGGCCCCTTCCATTTGACACCCACCCTGCAGGTATTTACAGACATTAATTAGAGCCCCTCTAGAGTCTTACCTTTTTATCCTTGTCTCATACTCGAGTTTCTGCTTGGCCATCTCTTGCTTCAAGCTGGACACCAGGCTGTGCAAAGCACTGTGATTGTTAGAGCTGTTGGCCACAAATGTTTCACTGTTATCGCTGCTGCTGGTGGCTCGGCTGCTGTGGGCCCCCACACTCCTCCTGTCACTTTTGTTCTCATAGTCATCCGGGTTAGAGAGGTCTTCGTGCGGTGGTCCATCCAGCACAGAGTCTTCAAAGTTCCCTCCGTAGAAGTCCTGCTCGGGGCAGGTAGTGGTGGAGGACCGACAGGAGTTGGAGTGCTCGGGGAGGGATATTTCACAAGAGGACGTCGACCAAGTGGCGCTGTCCACGCTCTGTTTGTCATCAGAGTTCAGCAGAGAGAACTGCTGGTGGACGTTGTCGTAGGTGGAAAGCCTGTTGTGCTGGCCCGACTCGCTCACCGATTCCTTCTGCTTGTTGTCCCTCAGCGTAACGGAGCCGTTGGGCACCCAGCCCGGGGGCCGGCTGTGGAGGGTGCTGCTGTGCCCGTCCGTGCTGGAAACACCCATCCGCACGGCCCCGTTCTGCACGCTGTGCGTGCCCATCTTTGTCACCGGGCCTTTCAGGGACGACGTTCTCCTGGCTTGCAAGGTACAGTTTGGTAGGGGCTGGCTCTTCTCGGGACCTTCCACAGAGCTGCTGAAGGACCCGTTGGTCACTATGCCGCTGCCTTTATTAAAGGCGGGGTTTTTTTTCACCGTCAGCGGTGGGCTTCTGGTGACATCCAGTTTCTGGATGCTGTTCCTGGGACTGTTTGTCTTGCTGCCTGGTAGGGTGGTCGGAGACTCGCTGTCCACGCTTCCCCGTTGGGGAGACTCAGGTTTGTCCCAAGAGCAGCGCCTGACGGCCGCCTCCTTCCCGTTGTTGTTCTCCTTGTTCTGCAGCTGCCCCGGGATCCCTTTCTTTGGTACTTCGTTGTTGTTGTTGTTGCACGCCTCGGGACCTGTCAGAGGGTCTGCATCCTTGGGAAACAGCTCTTCATGTTTGCTGATCATCACTGACATTAGCTGCTGGACTACTACTGTACCTGGAAGGAGACACCAAGCCCGGGGTCAATTAGTGGCCTCTTTTGCTAAGGGCATAAGTAGACTTCAGCCATCAGATTCCATGGTACTTAGTAAACATTCAGCTTATATAAACATTTATGCAGCACATCCATTGGTGCAACACCCCGACCATTTAACACACCCAAAGTGCCTCCAGCTACCAGGCCAGATCAGCACCACCTCTTCCTTCCAGCAAACCAAGCCAGCGACCTCACAGACCCCCCTAAGAACAGGAACTCTGGAGAAGAAACTGTGACTGTGAGGGTAACTGCATCCCGGGAAGACCACAGAAGGAGATCATGAGGAGCAAAGGGTAACATCGTTGGTGGTGTGTGATGTGCTTCAACTCAATGTGGCCATTGCTTTTAAACCCAAATTCTCATCACAGAACATTACGGGTTGGAAAGGACCTCTGGAGATCATCAAGTCCAACCCCCCTGCCCCAGCAGGGTCACCCAGGGCAGCCCACACAGGAACAGATCCAGGGGGGTTGGAAAGTCTCCAGAGAGGGAGACTCCACAACCTCTCTGGGCAGCCTCTTCCAGTGCTCTGGCACCCTCACCATGAAGAAGTATTTTCTCATGTTGATGTGGAACCTCCTATGTTCCACCCCACCCTGTAAAAATACAACTGCAAGAGGCAATTCGAGGTGGGGACTCAACATCTTTTTTTATTTTTTAGTGGTTTTGTTGGTTTGCCGAGACAAAAATCATGCTTTAGAACTATGGTGCAGGACAATTCACTTATGTTACTCCCGTGGCACATTTAGCTGTGTTCCTTCTGAGAACATGAGCTGTAAAGTGCAGAATTTTACTGGAAATGTTGCAGAGTCCTCAGGCAACTTTTACCACTGTGTCTGACAGGAAAAAAAACCTGTCCCGTGATTGGAATGCTGGAAAACCTCTCTTGAACCAAACAAACCCAACTCCTCATCCCCATTAGACGGGGATGGTGACCCACAGCTGCACGTTTGACTTGGAATGATGGGCCAAGAAAAGCACTCTGGAGCTTCCAAAAAGCAAAGAGCCATGAAGAAGGGTGGCCATCAGCACCAACCAACCTATGGTCTTTGTTAGCAGTTCCTATACATACACCTATGCATTGCCCAGCTGCAAATGAGCATCGGCTCGGCTCTGGTCTTAAGGTTACGCTTCAAGAGAAGTCAATCAATCTATTTAATCAAACTTGTTTCTCATTAGTTAAAAAATACACGTGTTCCCCGTCAGCAAGTGTAGTGTCCATACCATCTCCTACAGCACCCATCATCTTAGAGCTGGGGCTGTTGAGAAGCAGGTTGGCGAGCTGCTTTCAGGAAGAGGTAACACAGATTATCTTCCCTTTTCATACAGTTTAAAAAAAAAAAAACCAAAAACCAAACCAACAAATGGAAACTTTCTTGCTCAAACTTTAAAAAAATCAATCCCCAAACTCAACAACCTTTAGAGAGTTGCCAGTTCTGGTAAATTATAAACCTAGAAGGTAGTATTTTATTTAGGAACGGCTAACTCCTCTCTCCCCATCCCAAATCTCCATGCTGGACACACGGCATCCCAGTGGCAAACGTCACCCTGTTCTCTGAGGTACTGCTCTCATCCATGAATTGGCTCCATGACATCTCCCCTCCAGCTCCAATCGACTGAACAATTTGAAGGACTTGTTGTAATGCAAAAACATGTTAATACAGCGATGGCTTGCTGCCTGGCCAAGAGAAACACCAGGAGCAGTTCTCTACCAGGCTGTGGTAGACACTATCTTCTTCTACAGAAGTGTCAGTGAGGTGACAGGCAACATGTGCACACACACATGACAAGACAGCTGAAGAGGAAGGCAACGAAGCAGACTCTTGCCTTTCTCTCTCAAAATACCACGGGGTAAGGTGTGATGATGTGCAAGATGTTAAAGATGGGCAAACTAGGAGTTCAGTGGCACGGTGAGGCTCACTCCGCACCCCTCTATCGGACAGCCACGGTGCATTTGGGACAAGGATGTACAGGAAAAACCAGGGGGAAGCCACAAACCCAGACTGAAGGGTGTTTGAAGCTGCCCAGGTTTGATGCTACTCGTGCACGGACACAATAAGCACGCGTGGAAATTGGGCAACTGCTCTTGCAAACCCCTTGGAGTTAAAGACACGATCCAACCCTTTGCTGCTACAGGGAGAATCCAGATGTTCAAGTGAGGATGAGGATTAAAAACCATATTAAAATGGGTTTTGGCTTGTCTGAGCTACTCTTCAGACAGGTAACCCCTGGCTGTCCACTGTTTTCATGCATTATAGTTCTGTCCTGCTCTGGCAGGGGGGTTGGACTCAATGCTCTTCAGAGGTCCCTTCCAACCCCAACCATTCTGTGGTTCTGTTATTTGAAGATGCTACATTGCTGTTTGCAACAACACAGTCGTGGTTAAGAACTAAAAGGAAGAAGGAGAAAACATAAAGAGTTCAGAAAAACAAGTAAATAAACTAATTATACGGGGAATTGTTGTATGTGGGGAACAGAAAAAGCACCAAACAGAAAAAGAATAAACTACAAACACCACATTTTTGAGTTCTGGCAAGATTTTCAGTGCAGGGTCTGTGTACAGCCCTGATTTCTGAGAAAGTTAAGTAAAACCTACACAGCAAGAAAAGAAAAAAAAAGCCATTGGAGGAAAAAAAGGCATCATGTACTGTATGAAGAATTAAAGTCACAAAGATTAAGCCTAGGAGGAAATTATAGGATGAGATTGTCCTGACATTGGCTTTGTTGTAATCAGCAAAATGCTAGAGATGACCCGTGCTGTAAATAACAGCCTGCAGTTGACCTGTTGATCCCTGCTGTGCAAGAAGGCACGTGATACACCACCGGCTTGGGGGGCGTTCTACACGGGTCACTGTCGTATGAACCTCTACTCACTTCTTCTCATCCTGAAGAACTGCAGGTTAAATATTAACTGCACTCCAACCACACATCTCAGACTCATATAGGGGTTGGAAGGGACCTCTGAAGATCTTCGAGTCCAACCTCTCTGCCAGAGCAGGACAGAACTAGAGCAGATCACCCAGAAATGCATCCAGACAGGTCTGGAAAGTCTCCAGAGAAGGAGACTCCACAACCTCTCTGGGGAGTCTGCTCCAATGCTCTACAACTCTGACAGTCAAGAAGTTCTTCCTCATGTTGAGGTGGAATCTCCTGTGCTCGAGCTTGAATCCATTGCCCCTCGTCCTATCACAAGGCACGAGTGCAAAGATGTTGTCCCTGCCTCCTTGATGCCCAGCCCTCGTGTATTTACAGACATTAATTAGATCCTCTGATGCTAAATAAGAACATGCCATCTTTGCAGCAAGTTGTGAGAGGAAAAAAAATTGCACTTTTAGTGAAGTAGCCAGGGCAGCAAAGTCTCTTTGCAACGCTCTACGTTTTAGTCACTTTAATAGTGACCTTCAAGATTTAACCCAGAAGCTCATTCAGGTTGAAGAAGCTTTTGTCTGTACAACAGCCACATGGAACTCACTGCACACACTACATGGACTGGCATGTGCTGTTAACAAGCCTCAAGACCTTCCTTCTTTCTATTCCAAGTTATGTACAGTAAGCTCACCCTCCATGATTGTCAGAGGATCTTCCACTTTGGGGCGAAGGATGTTGGGGCCAAAAACAGTAGCCAGATTTTGCACGCTCATTTTGTTCACACTTGAGTAAGACTGGACTTCGTCAAGGAATCTGTGGGCAAGAAAGAGGCTTTTAAGCAAGACGTGCAAAGGAAATAGAAAATAACCCCAAAAAAGTCAAAGCACGTGATGGTTTCTTAGTAGAGTTCAAGTATTCCGTTCCGAATCCTCATGGAACAGGCTGAGAGCTCAAGGCTGTTCTTCCCAACTTCTCCAGGTCCTCCTCAAAATGATCCACTGAGAAAATTTACATCTCAGTCTGGACTGAGTACAGGATAACTCTGTGGAAGAGGGTAACTTTCTCCAGCACAATCAATCAACTACTTGGCTCAGAAAATATCCTCAAAATGCAAGCTATGAATTAAAAAAAAAAAGTTTCTATTCTTCTAAAGATGTCAATTAAAAAAAGTTTCTACTCTTCTAAAAATGTCAATTAAAAAAACTTTCTATTCTTTTCAAAATGTCAATTAAGAAAAGTTTCTACTCTTTTAGAAATGTCAATTAGGAAAAAGTTTCTATTCTTCTAAAAATGTCAATTAAAAAAAGTCTGTTCTAAAAATGTAAGTGAAAAAAGTTATATTTTTCTAAAATTAAAATTAAAAACAGTTTCTATTCTAAAAATGTCAATTAAAAAAGGTTCTATTCTAAAAATGTCAATTAAAAAAGGTTCTATTCTTTTAAAAATGTCTATTAAGAAAAAGTTTATATCCTTCTAGAAATGTAAATCAAGAATTTTTCTATTCTAAAAATGTAAATTCAAAAAAGTTTGTATACTTCTGAAAGTGTCCATTAAAAAAAAAAGTTTATATTCTTCTAAAAATGTAAATGGAAAAAAGTTTCTATTTTAAAAATGTAAATGAAAAAAGTTTATATTCTTTTAAAACTGTCAATTAAGAAAAAGTTTATATTCTTCTAAAAGTGCCAATTAAGAAAAAGTTTATATTCTTCTAAAAATGCCAATTAAAACCCCTTCATATTCTTCTAAAAATGTCAATAAAAAGAGGTTATGTTCTTTTAAAAATGTCAATTAAGAACAAGTTTATAGTTGGCTAAAAATGTTGTGGGATGGTTTTTTTGTTTGCTCTTTTTTTATGCTGGGAACTTTCTATACGTTCCCAAATTGCCACTGTGTAAGACTTTTTTTAAGCTCTTTGATGCCTCCCCACAACTCTTTGCTGTACTACAAGACACGGGTGGTTTTCAAGGATCCCACACTTCAGGAGTGAGCAGCAAAGGCCAGTAACTGCCCTTAGAGATGAGAAAACCAGGGTCAGGTTTATATTTACCCCATGTATATACAAAAAGCAGCAAATATATTCCCTTCTCCCTGCATCTCTTGCTGAGTGCAGCCTGTTTGTGAAAGGCTGTGCACCTTGATAGAGCAAATTAGTCATTAGTCATGCATCCTTTTATTGCAGCCACTTAGGTTCACCAATCCTCCAACACTGAGAGATGCTTTTCCTTCCAGGAACATATAGAAAGCTTGTCTGTCAGCTTGCAGCTATAATACCACTGTGATACTCCTGCACTTACCTGCAGATATATTTCAGCAGGTTATAATTGACAGCTGGCAGGCTCTTCACTTGCTTCACCAGTTCTTTCAGGCCCTTTGAGTGGTTTAAGAGAAAAGAAAAGAGTGAGGTGGCACAGTTTGTGAGTGTTCTCTTCACCAGAGA
The DNA here is from genome assembly GCA_024336885.1 of Actenoides hombroni. Lineage (NCBI taxonomy): Eukaryota > Metazoa > Chordata > Aves > Coraciiformes > Alcedinidae > Actenoides > Actenoides hombroni. The sequence continues at coordinate 86,650,095 of WUAM01000287.1, read as the reverse complement.
GTCAAAAAAACCATCAGTGATTCCAAATACAAGACAATCAACAGACATCACTGAAACTACAGTGTTAAATGCATAGAGGTTGCCATCAGGAATAGGTTGTAGAACCCAGTTGGGATGGGGAAAGCTGTATTTGGCACACAAGGATTAGGTCTACAACATCTTGTAAGACCCATTTGGGATGGGGAAAGCTGTATTTGGCACACAAGGATTAGGTCTAGACACAAATAAACAAGAAATAACTTGGCTTCATCCTGTCTTTCCCTTCTCTTGCACTATTTCTTTTTTTGCCTAGCAGCTCCTTTCCTCCTCCTGCTGAAAACAAGGCTGAGGCTTCCAGGAACAGCTCTGAACTAGTTGGTGTTTTTATATGAGAAGCTATTTTATCCAGTTCTGGTCCATACCAGATGTAGATCAAGAAACACTTATTTCAGCTGGTGCCCACCCTGGGAACAGGACAAGGAGAATATCCCACACTGTGGAAACAGACCCTGGCTAAGCTCCTTACCACCCAGTGCCTTCAGACTCTTTTTGAGGATGGGGTGTTGTTCCTCTGCCAGCACCAGTGGGCTTCTGCTTGCAATATGGTATGCAAACAAATGCAAATCAGGGTGGGTGGGCCGTGACAGCGTGCAAGTTTGCTTGTAGTGGGCTAAGAAAGGAAACAAGATGAGTAGCTCTCTTCCTCAACAGTGACTGCACTTCTACATGGAGAAAGGTCAACCCTAAATCTAGTCAGCCAGCCTTGTAGCTGGACTGCTGAACCACCAGAAAGAGGACTCGAGTGGCTCATCTCCTACAGAACTGGGTTTTCACAAGCTGCCAGCACCAGCTCCAGCACGAGAACTTGAATCTTGCTTTCAAACAGAATTTAATGGAGTGCTTTGTGGCACAGTTGCAGAGGAAACTACATAAACATACCCTGGGCTAAGCCAGTGTAAAATGATGGAAAATTTCATCATGAAGTGAGTGTCCCAGCCAGCATAATCTGCAGGATGACTAGAGAGCTGTCGGGTAGCTTTCCCCTGGAGCTACCTGGTGAGAGGCACATGCAACACGCACAACCAAAGAGCTTCAACTTCAGCTCTGAGAAGCCCCTGACCACAACTTGTGCAAAGAGCAGCTGACGTTAAACCAGCTGAACAGTCCACTCCCATCCTTGGCAAGCAGCTGACAACAGCTAGCACCTTGCAGCAAGCTGTACGGTGAAGAAACCAGTCTGATTTCAGTGGGTCTAGGAGATTATGACCACAGAAGGTGGTGTGCCACGGATCTTTCTTCCCCTGTCCTGTGTTCCACCAGATGGGAACAACCATCACCTCTGCTGTGGCATCGTCATCAGTCATCAGCTGAAGGCTCAGAAAGGAGACAGTCTCTCAGTTTGGGAAAGAGGGGCTCCTACTCAATTAATTAGAATATGAGGTAGGAGGAGGTTCAGTACTAGCAGGATGTGAGATGTCAGGAAGGAATTAAAGAGAAATAACCACTTTAGAGTTAAGGAAGCAGACTAAAATCAACAGAATGAGCCTACCTGTATTTATTTTGAACAGAAAAGATCAGGGTTGACTTTCATTTACCCATAGCCACACAGAACAACATAAAACTAAGCACTTGGTTTATGTCTTCAGACTAATCTACACTGCTGGGCACATATTACCAGTCAGAACCCTTATTTTACTCACTATGCTGTTTTAAAAGAGGCTGGAAGGTGGTCTGCTTCCAGTAGCCCACTTCTGGCTTTTCGAGGCCTTCTGAGTCAATAATGATAGGCAATGGATAGAGCCCATTGGCCTTCAGTCAAAAGTCAGTACAAGCTGGCATCCTGACCCCTAGAAGAAAATGATTTGATGGCAAGAGCTGGGCAGGAACTACTAAGACCTCTCCTTTCACAGCTCAGAATGATAATCCGTGAAAAAAAATAAGTCTCCTCCATGCAAAATGGAAGCTGTTGACCACAACGATGGTCAACAAACGTGGTCAACATGTCACTTGAAGAGGATTCAGATAAATACACCGAAGGTTATGCTGGCTTCCAAATGACCTAGATGGCAACAATTCTCACGTGAAACCAACCCAATTAATAGATGCACAGCTTAAGGTAGGAGAAGTCATCACCAGCTCCTCCCCTCACAAGTCAAGCAACAGGTTATAACACGCCGGCCTCGGAGTTCATCTCACTCAAGGTGCCAACTCACCGTTTCTTCCTCCTTGCTGAGCATTTTGGCACAGGAAAGAAAATCTTCGTATTTTGCGTAGGGTACGACCGGTTCGGGGAGCTCCCTCAGGTAGAGCTTCAGCAGCGATGCCACCGTGTGCACATCGGTGTTGCTGGTGGGGTTGGAAGGCAAGAAGTCATTACTGGGAACCTGGATAATAATTACACCTAAGGCCCTGTTTGCAGGGACAGGGTACTGAGAAGATCCTGCCTTTCACTGACAGGCATCCAAACCCCATCTTGAATGATGCTTAAGCATCAGTTTCACCTAAGTCAGAAACATGGTTACATGGTTGGGATTGTTGTCCTACCTGAGATGGCCCCATAGCCCAAACCACGTCCAGCATGTCTCAAACCATCTCCTCTGGTAGCAGCATTAAGCCAGTTTTTAAAGGAGACCACAGACACCACATGAGTTCAATTGAAACTTCACAGAATCATAGAATGGGTTGGAAAGGAGCTCCAAAGGTCCAACCCCCCTGCAGTGAGCAGGGAAACCCTCAGTGAGAGCAGGCTGCTCAGAGCCTCATCAAGCCTGACCCTGAATGTCTCCAGGGATGGGGCCTCCACTACCTCCCTGGGCAGCCCATCCCAGTGCCTCACCACCTGCCTAGTAAAGAACTTCTTCCTCATGTCCAGCTTCCCCATCTGAATCACAGCTCCTCCCCTGGCTCCCACGAGAAGAGCACCGTGCCTTTCAGCTATCTCATTGCACCACAATTCTGGGTGGAGGTTACCCACGGAACTATAACTCCATGGGAAACCAGTTTTAGCTCTCCCCTGTACCTAGGAAGCTAAGGTTTTGCAAGGCAGCCAACCTAGAAGCTGGGTGCTAGCACAGCAGGAAGCATTATCCCAAGCTGACAGAGCTGTTGTGACAGATGCTTTTCTTTTTTTTGCAGAAACTTAGGGTGGTTTTTTTTTTTTGAGACAGCTGATAGGATCCTAGACTGTTTATCAGGCATATTAAAAGAAAGAAGATAGGGAGACCAAAACCCCAAGTTCCCAATATGCAATAAAACTTGCTTGAATATTTCTGTGGTGTGTAAACTCTTCTAACTCAAGAGTACTTCTCTGAAAAGAAAGAAACAGAAGATGATAGAAACTACAAGTTAGCACGCAGAAGTTTCTCTTGCGTTACTTCTGACTCCATCTCTGGGTTTAGCTATTCTGGCATTTATTCAAATCCTTACTGGAATGTTCTCCATGCTTTCCCTGGTGCAGATAGCTGGTCTCTTTCCCTCCGGCCTCTGAAAAAAAATCACAATCTAGAGACTAAGTCATGCTAATTTAACTCGTAAGACATTCCTACAGGGGGTATTTCCTTTAAAGACTTCAGACTTGGAACATTTGTTAAGCTCACCATCTCTCAAAGGAAACCACTGGCATCTGATGCATTTAATTTGATACCTTTGCTAGAGGGATGTTAATCATTATTTTGGGATAACCTGTTAAAACGACCGTGGCTTTTCCCAAGTTAAACCTTAACAAGAACGACCTTAGATTAATGTGGTGTGGTAAGTTAAGAGAGAAGAAGAGAACTGACAAAGCAGTGTATATATAAATATACTGTGTATATAAATACACTGCCACCCTCTGTGAAATAATGTCGTGATGATCTTGAAAGTCTCTTCCAGCCAAAACTATTCTACGGTTCTATAAATTCCCAGAAAAAACTTTATATTTCAATCATGAGTAACTCCGAGCCAAAATCCAAAATGTGTTTTCTAGAGAAACTCTGTTTAAAAAAAAAAAAAAAAAAAAGCACTACCACAAATCCACATTTTTTTAAGCAAGGTTCAAATTCTAATCCCCTGATTGCAACCCTTGACTTGTGGACTGGCTTGGATCCAAAAGGGCAATCGTGTGTTTACCCCACCCTGCTGCTCTGATGCATCTATAACACATGCAAGGAACAGTACCATACATCATTACAGGCTGGATTGGATGATCTCAGAGGTCTTTTCCAGCCTCAGTAATTCTGTGATCCACCAACACAGAGCTGTAGTATTTGAGGAGATTTCTAATTTGACTTGGCCTCTAACCTTTGCCTTCTACCTATCCCCAAGCCAGACGCACGCTAAGTCAACTGAAGCTCTTCTTGACATCCTGGCTAACAAAACAATCTGAGGGTTTAAAACCCAGACCCCATCCTGGCTAACAAAACAATCCAAGGGCTTAAAACCCAGACCCCATCCTGGCTAACAAAACAATCTGAGGGCTTAAAACCCAGACCCCAAAACCTCAACTCAAGTAGTTGCTGACTGGTGTTTTTAGAGCACGACCATGGCATGCACTGCCACTATTCAGCCTGACCCAAAAAGCAAGTTTTACAGAGAGATCTCCAGTTTCCTAAGTTGTCAGTATGAAAAACAGAGGGGGAAAAAAACTTTTTGCTGGTCAGACCCTGAAGTGAAGCCACAGACAGAGCAGATGTGACTGGCAGATCCAGGACAGTGCCTGACACCGCAGCCTGAAAGGCAGCACAGGCCAGCAGTCTGCAGAGAACTTCACTCTGACTGCTCAGCATTCATGGCCTTTCTAAAGATTTCATTATCATTTTTATGATTTAAACAAGGAAACACCCCCCGGGCCTTGCTGAAGAACTGAACCACATCGTTCCAAGAGTCTATTTGCATAAAGCTAGAGAGGAAGAAACAACAACAAGTCCTACGTTCTCAAGCTAACCTCCTGAAGTACCTGTTGTGTAGAAGTCAACAGAAAGGTGCTTGCAGAGCTGAGGTTACAAACCCAGGTCCCAGTTAGTAGACCAGGACACATTTGCAACCAGTTCCTTTCCTTTCCCCTTTCCTTTCCCCTTTCCATTTCCCCTTCCTTCCCCTTCCCCTTTCTTTCCTTTCTCCCTTTCCCTTCTCCTTTCCCCTTCCTTTCCTTTCTCCCTTCCCTTTCCCCTTTCCCTTTTCCTTTCTCCTTTCTTTCCTTTCCCCTTTTCCCTTCTCCTTTCCCCTTTCTTTCCCTTTCCCCCTTTCCCTCCTCCTTTCCCCTTTCTTTCCTTTCTCCTTTCCCTTTCCTTTCCCCTTTCTTTCCTTTCTCCTTTCCCTTTCCTTTCCATTCTCCTTTCCCCTTTCCCTTTTCTTTTCCCTTCCTTTCCTTTTCCCCCTTTCCTTTCTGGTATCCCTTCTGCTGCCCCCATGCTAAGGCAATACCGCAGGCTACCACAAGATGGTGGGATTGCAAAATAAGATTTGGAAAAATTTGTTTCCTTACGTTTTGGTTGGTTGGTTTCTTTTTTAACTGTACTGAAGCATTGCTTGAGACTTAACTCTCCCTACCCAGAAATAACTGTACAGATTCTGGCAGCATAAACCACCATAAACACAGACACACACAGACTGCCTGCAAAGTCCTTTACAGCATCACAGAATGGTGGGGGTTGTGAAGGGACCTCTGGAGATGACTGAGTCCAACCCCCCTGCCAGAGCAGGGTCACCCAGGGCAGGTCTCACAGGATGGTGTCTAGGAGGAGGTTGGAAAGTCTCCAGAGAGGAAGACCCCACAACCTCTCTGGGCAGCCTCTTCCAGTGCTGAATGGGATTGGGATTTGTAATATTCCATTTAGCACCAGTCAGACAAAAGCTAGGCATTGCCTTCTTTTAACATAAATATTGGTATAAAAACACTGATATTTTTATAATGATGTACCTACCAGAATGTTTCGTATAATCTGAAACCTGTTGAGACCTTGCACACTTTTTTTTTTCTCCTTTTGTTTTAAAATACAGAGGAAAACCCTAGAAACTGCAGATTCCCTTTTTTAACCCATCAGTACTGTGTGGTGTTTCAATCCACAGACACCATGAAGAACATTTCAGCTAGAGAGGGCAGCCGTGGCTTTCAGAGGAGCGCTCAACTGCCGAGGACCGGAGGCATTGATTTCCATTTCCCATCTGCAGCCTTCCATCCACAGCAGCAGCTCTCACATACCCGCCTCAAGGATATTTGTGTAGTTGTGGATCTGAGAAGGTCCTGCAGACGACCTTTTTCTCCTGCTGTTTTCCACCTGCATACAAGAAGAGTCTTTTTCCCTTCCAACCCGGCCTTACTTTTATTCTAGGACCATTACAGAAGTTACTGATTACACCTATCTTGGTATTTCTTTTTCTATCTGACAGGGTAATATCAAAGCATTCCACGCTTACACGTTCGTAATTGATATGATTAAAAGCATTTGGTAACAAGTATTAACACAAGAGGATGCCAATTCCAGCAGAAGATCCTCTGTTATCTAAACTGGAACATCCCTCATTAACCGAGGCGGACTTTCTCCAAGTGATTAATTCCAAGCTGGAAAAGGGGCATGACAAAGCATGAAGCAGAAACTGGAAAGCCAGACAAAAAAAAAAGGCATCCACGAGCTGAGCAACAAGCCCGTTTTGGCACGTCGTGATGGGAAGTCTGAGAAAGATTCCTTACTACTGCTTTACTCCGGAGAGGTTTCCAAAGGAGCATCCTCCACCGCTGTCCGCGCAAAGGCATTAGAAATGCAAATGCACCACGGGCTTCTCCTCAGTCATCAGACTACACGGATTCAAAGCCCCATTCATCTCAACTTTGTCATTAATATCCCTGGTGGCATTGCTGTTTTGACAGCAGTTTCCTTTGTGATGCCACAGACACCGGGGGGAAGTGGCTGTCAGACTGATTACACCGCCCCGGAGTTTTTTCACCCTCTCTGCCACAAAACAAAAACTGACCGAAGCCCAGCAGGTCACCAGGAATCCACCCATAACCCTCACGCGCAAGACAAGCGGATTTAGAGAGCTGGAGTCAGTGCACAAAGCCAACGAGCTCCTCAGAGGCTCTCAAGAGAGGAAATATTAACCTGGGCAAGGTCGTAGCGCAAAAAGACCGATGCTGTGTCAAAACCAGCTCTAGATTGTGATGGCACTTGAACAGTTTGCATGAAGAGCAAACAGTAGGGAATGACAAGCTGTGGGGCTATTAATTCAACGTGGTGGTAAAAGGAAGAAGAACAGTACAGTTCAACAGTTGGTGGACCAGTACCTCCCAGAACGCCTAGAATTACAGCTCCAGTATTTCATAGAATCATAGAATTGTCAGGGTTGGAAGGGACCTTAAAGACCATCCAGCTCCAATCCCCCTGCCATGGGCAGGGACACCTCCCACTAGAGCAGGTTGCTCACAGCCCCAGCCAGCCTGGCCTTAAACACTTCCAGGGATGGGTCTTCCACCACCTCTCTGGGCAACCTGTGCCAGTGTCTCACCACCCTCCTGGGGAAGAACTTCGTCCTAATGTCTAAATTATGGTAAAAAGCAAACCCAACTAAGCCTAAAAACAGACAAGAGAAGCTGCAACTCGGGGGAATGTTGTGAAAATACCAGGTATTTGCCAGCATCATTTTTTTTTTTGGTCAAACACGATATATCACACGGGTTTTCATATCAAAAAGGATAGGAAGAGACTTCTTTTTTTAAAGGAAAAAAAAAAACCCAGAGGGAACTATGCTTATAGATCCACAGCTTGCATGGGAAGAACTGACTATAAATGAATGAGCCACGTGCACCAACTTGCTCCTTAAGCACCACAGATGAACAGTTTGCTGCATAAAAAAATGGGTAAAATGGTCAATAGCACTTAGCTAAGATTTCACTAGAGTGAGAAGGATCTTACAGTTTAGGATTTTCAGGACAAACCAGGTGGGATTAGGAAGGAAGAGGAGAAGTACAACATCTGTTTCCTTCCAGTGACGTGCACATTGCAGAGGGCTAAGTCTGTAACTCAGCTGCTGGAGGGTAAAGTGTATGAGATGGGAGATGAGAAGATTTACCTTCTCCAGGCTTGCTTTCTGCACATAAAAATCACAGAATCATTTAGGTTGGAAAAGACCCTTGGGATCGTGTCCAACCATTAACCCTACTCTACGAATTCTCCCTGTTCACCTGCATTTAAGACAAAGGAAAGCTAGGGATGGGGGAAAGGGGAAGAAATAAGATTACAAGGTTTCTGGGCTTTGTGAGAGTACCTCTAAACTGTCAGTGGATTGGCTGACCTCAGCTGTGCTCCACAGGATAGAACCATGAACTTCCCACTGGCCCGAGAACGCTCTGAGAGCTGGAGGAACCCTTTGAAACCATGGGACACAAGCACTTTGGCAGTGCCAGTGCAGCATTATCTGAGCCAGGTTCCACAGAAGCAAGTCTAAGAGCATTCCAGCCCTTCCTGCAGGTCTGCCCGCTTCAGCTGAGACCTGGGAGAAGCTGAATCTGTCACTCACGCACAGGAGCTGCGAGGAAGCAGCAGCTCCTCTTAACATACTGGGGAAACTGGTCTCACCCTGCAACAGCCCATAAGCTGCCCCAGCAGAGGTGAGCCCCTACCAAGCTGTGCTTCTCATCTGTGCCTCGCTTCTATCTCACCACTCAAGGCACCAGTTCCTCCAGGAGTGCCAGACAATGATGTTACAGGAGAACACTTCAAGGTTAGGCACGTAAAAGCCTAGTTCAGTAACCTAAGGGCTATTTAACTAACTGAGAAGCCAAGGGCGAGAAAAGTCTGATGATGCAGCAAAGATGTCAGGGGGACACCTGATGGGGTTTTTTCAGGTCTCCTGTCCTGCCTGCATTCAGACAGCCCGAGGCAAGAGGCCGTATTCTGCAGCATCTCCATTTGCTTTGCATTCACCTCGGGTGCCGACGGTCTCGGGGGGTCGTTTGCTTCGCTGTCACTCGAGTTGCTCTCCGTCTCCGAGTCTGAAGAGCTGTCTGAGTCACTGGTGCTCCCCGACTCCGGGCTGCTGGAATGTGCTGATGCCACGCTCTTGGGCTGGGACTGTAGGGCACTGCAAGGCCACCAGGAGATAAAATTAGAAAGCGAAACGGGTGAAGGTTATTGGCTTATTATATTGACAGGGCAGGCTGCAAAAAAAATACAGCTGAAACCCTGTTGTTTTGGCACTGAGGAGAGGGGTGAAAGCCAAAAGGAATACAGTGACATACTCTAAAGATAAAGCATTGGAATGAAAAAAAAAAAAAAAGAAAACCAAAACAAACCCTTTGGAAATAAAACCTTCAAACCCAACCCAGTCAGAGATGTTTATAAGCAGGATGTCACTGCTACAACATGAAGCTGCATTTACAGAATCACACAATGTTAAGGGTTGGAAGGGAACCTCGAAAGATCATCGAGTCCAACCCCCCCTGTCAGAGCAGGATCACCTACAGCAGGCCACACAGGAACAGATCCAGGAAGGTTTTAAACGTCTCCAGCCCATTAAAGTTTAAAAAAAACCCTGAATCTGACAAGAAAGCCCCAACCCTCACGAGAAAAATCTCCCAGAAAAGGTAACAAGACAGAAACGTGCATTCTGGGATAGCTTCTCTTTTTTTGCATCCTCCCTCTTTATTTTTCACTTCTTCATCTGTGTGACTTGGTTAAGGTGCTGTCACCTCTTCATTAACAGCCACATCAAGCAGAAGCTTTTTTTGGTTTTGTTTTTTTTTTTTGCAACATCCTCCCCC
>WUAM01000287.1:86608491-86618795 GCA_024336885.1 Actenoides hombroni | reverse complement strand
GACATGAGGGAAAAATTCTTCCCAGGAAGAGCAGTCAGAGACTGGAACAGGCTGCCCAGGGAGGGGTTGAGTCCCCATCCCTGGAGGGGTTTAAGGGTTGTTGGGGGACATGGTTTAGGGGTGAGCTTTGTAGAGTAGCGTTAATGGTTGGATTTGATCCCAAGGGTCTTTTCCAACCTGAATGACTCTATGATTCCAAAGTAAGTACCTGTGCTCATTTCAGCAGGAATACTGCTCCTGGAGGTCTTCTGAAGAGTGCCATGCCCAGTGCTGGGCATTGAAACATCCAGGTTTCTAAAGAGAAATTCCTCAAGGGCTGAAAGTCCAACCATTACTTCCTGGCACGACCCTTCTGAACTTACTCATATAGTCCACACTGTACAGAATTAGGACACACAAGTGGAAACGGGACTTAAGTGAAACTTGGTGAACACAAAAGTCACACACGGTCCCAGGCAAGGGCAGATTCTTTTTCAAAAGGTTTACATCACTATCAAAACTTAAAATTGAGCGTGGAAGTAAAGAGAAACTCTGATTTTCTATAGTCAAAATACAGCCATTTATGTAGCATGCATTTCTGAGTGATCTGCCCTAATTTTGTCCTGCTCTGGTAGGGGGGGTTGGACTCGATGACCTTTGGAGGTCCCTTCCAACCCTTAACATTCTGTGAGATGTTCCCCCCAAAATGCATCCAAAGGAGTAATGTAACAACCTGAAGTACAATACATTTTAGGTGATACCACGGTTTAAAAGTCTGAAGAGGGCAAAGACACAGTTAAAAGGTAAGGATGAACCCCTCTGAAGTGCCAAGACTAGAGAAATACCAGCACGAGCTAAACTGGAAATTTCCTCCCCATCTCTACTTTCGACATAGCCATCCTGACCAGAACGAGGAGGCATGAAGAGTAGACAGGATACTGTCTACAGTCTACTTCAAGTGGCATATTTTACATGATCTAGAGTTCTCATCCTGAAAGGACCCCAAAATAAAGATACAAACAGAAAGCTTCAATATAATGGCACAGCTATTAACTATAACAGTAATAAATCAAGTGTAGGGGACAAACCTGCAACACCACCGCAACCTTTTTTTTTTTTTGTGGGTAATAGAAATTGAAAATAAAAATTATTTATACTCTCATATTATCCTGGGGCATCATTTTTTAATTTAGTTTCTTTTTTTTTTTAATGGACCGGTATCCTGTAAGGTGTCGTACAAAAAGATGTGTTGACACAGAACACGTCATCAGATCCAGGAATAACAGAAGAGGTGACCTGATTCTCTCTCTGAAGAGACAACAGAAAAGATGACAGCCACAGCCAAGTGAGGATCCACCTCCCAGGCATCTGTCAGGTCACTCCCTATCCTTTTAATGGTCTGTATACTGAAATGCAGCACGTTATGTGAGATTTAGTCGGTGGTCACGCTACGATGAAGTAGACGGTGTTCTCCAGATAAACTGGATTAATCCCAGTTCATTGACAAGTGTAGATGTCAGAGCAGTACTCTCAACAACTCACGCAGGTAGACAACCCCTCAGCTAACACACCAGCTTGCTTTACATTTTCCTTCTCTGCAAAGTGAATGTTTGGCCATATTACCTTTCGGTAGGAGAAAGCAAAGCTTTCCTAACAAAAAGAGCTTCACCATTTCATAGCAATTCTGGATCTGTCTGCTTTGCAATTCAACTCCTTTCCTTCACAACCACAGGGCTCTTCTACTTGCGCAGGAATTTAGTCCTGATTCAAGAACTGAAGCCTCACAAAAAGATTTTTTGAGGGGACATCAGCACATGGTGGATTTCTAGTTCACTGGTAAAAGGTGATGCTCTTTTTTTAGTGGGACTATATTGCAAATAGAAAAGCAAGGAGATCGGAGGGACAGACAAAAAGAAATGACCCTGATTCAGGAAACAGCCATTTCAGCAACGGAATTACAAGGACCTTTCTGGATCTTTAGGTCCACAGGACACTTCTGAAAGAAGACACGTTCTGAAAATGGTGCCCATCACAAAGGCCAGCCCAGATGTGGGTGCATCTTTATTCCTTTCCTAATGGACGTGCAACTCATAACGTATTTTACCTGTATTGTTGCACAGCTCCAGGTTACGCTCTCTCAAACATCCTTTCCTGCAACCTGCTGTCTGAGAAATGCCCAATTCTGAGTGTTGTGTTCTGCTCGTGAACATGTGAGGCTGGAACATGAACTCCACTTGTTTGGGTTGGGTTTTTTTTTCTTTTTTCATCTTTTCCCCTTGGTAACTGCAGGTGTCCCAGGAGCTGGAAGGAGCAGAACCCAGTCTACCTGATCAAAGAAGTCGACTCTGACGTATTCAAGATGAAAAGCTGCTGTTTACACAACTCATGGGTATATCCTGTTTCCTCCAGCCCTAACCAATCCCTAACTGCTTTTATTTTCTTGGCAGTGTATTTACTGAAGAAATCTATCCATCGTACCAATTTGGTGTGGAAAAGAGCGCAATGCCACGATGAACAGGCTTCTCCTCCTGCCCCCTTTGGCACCAGCAATGACTTACAGGTTCCTGGAGAGGAGGAGGCTGAGGGGAGACCACCTCACTCTCTACAACTACCTGACAGGAGGCGGGAGAGAGGAGTGGGACAGCCTCTTCTCCCCAGTGATGTGTGACAGGACCAGAGGGAATCGCTGCCGGCTGCACCAGGGGAGGTTCAGGCTGGATATTGGGAAACATTTCTTCACTGGAAGGGTTCTCAACCATTGGGATGGGCTGCCCAGGGCAGTGCTGGACTCACCATCCCTGCAGGGACTTACATGGGTGCGGACCCGGTGCTCAGGGACATAGTTTAGGCTTGCAGGGTTGGGTCACAGCTTGGACTGGCTGATCTAGAAGGTCTCTTCCAACCAAAGACATGCTGTGATTGCCAAGTGCTCCTTCCTGCCTCCTTGGGGACACGGGACCCAGTAAACACAGCTTGCTGCAGCGCTTCCCGACCAGGACAGCCTGTGACCACCCAGCCCCACGCTGCCTGCAGCTTTGTGCTTGGATCTAAATGAGGCGAGGTATTTTAACAACTCTTGCCAGCAAGTGGAAAAAAAAAAAACCCAATTAAACCAGTGAGGCCAATTCCTGCAGGGACCCACTCCCCAGGGGAAGAGGAGGGGAACAGCCTGCCCTTGCTCACGCAGCGTCACGCCGCGCGCTCGGCAGAGCACCAAGAGGCACTGACTGAATTGAAGGGTGACTGTTCCTGAAATACCAGCCTCAAAAATAACATAATGTTGTGGGTTTGGGGTTGGTTTGGTTTGTTTTTTTTCAGGGACATTTTGCATCAGAGCCACGCAGGAGGAGGGAAGTCGTGCGTGGTCTTTTTTAATTTGTAGCCTCTTCCTGTCTAACCCAACACCTTCTCCCTTCCCTGAACGTAGCCAGGCTGTACTCCGAAGAAAATACATGCTTGTCCTTTTAAAAGCATCCTGGATTTCTTGCAAGCAGTAATTCCAGAGTTCTTGAGAATGGAATGCAAAGGGATTAAATTCATACCGACTGTTTAAAGGAGAATTTTCCCCCAGAAGGAACATCAAAAAGTAGGATTAATCTGATTTTTTTTCCCAGCTGAGAATGTTACGGCCGACCTCAAAAGAATAGTCACATTCCAACAACAACAAAAAAAGTTTGGGGGCCAATTTCAAAGTGAAACTGTTCCTTACTCCCCTGTGCGTTTCTCTTCGCCGCAGTTTCCGAAACCCTTGCCCTCAGCTTGAGAACTGAAAGGTGGTGGAAGGCAGACTGGCATTACAACAGAACCCACTGGGTTTTCTTTAGACACATCCTCCTGCTTGGAAGTTTCACATTTGTTTCCTAATTTTTCTTTTATTTCTCACCAAAATGCTCAATAGTAACATTTTAGCCTTCTGCTGTTGCTGAGCACGCTGAAGGCACCTCCAGATGGTATTCAAATAGGAACTCCTGGCTACTCACCACGAATAAAACCCAACAAAATCAAGCCATATACTCACAAAAAGATTTAGGAGCTAATATGAAGACATGAAACACTGAAAAATCTTGAGTGAGGAGTCCTCTGTTTTCTTTCTACTGCACTTCCTCACTCGCTTTTCTCATCTTTGTTTCAGCTTGGCTTTCAAAAAGTTCCCAAATGGTCTGGAAGTCTCTTTCATCTACTACTGCCCAGCCCCCCATTTCTGCATCCGTGCACCGAGCGATGCCACCCTCTTCTCCCACACATCCCTGCACCCCCTGAAGCTTCAGAGTTGTTCCAGCCTTGAAGGCAGGAGAGCTCATCTATGGGCAACTGAATTCAGAAAGGGCTGCGTCTGTGTTTTGCATAGGTCTTCCACATGTAGCCCGAGGTAGCAGAGCCATCCCCACGTGCAACGAAGCAGGTTCTCTGTCCAGATGTATGGTAAGACTCTGTAATTTACAGTTCCTGATCAGGACTCCAATTAGGATTGCTTCAAAAGCAACACACTAATAACTACGCTAGAATTCCCGACTCCTCCGCTGCCCTTCGTGTTCTTCCCTTTTCCCCTGTGCTGCAAGTGAACTGCACACTAAGTGACGTATTTCACCTACTGCCCTGGGAAAACCCATCTGCATTTCCCTCCTCGCCTTTCATTTGTCAGCATTTTCATTCAGATTTCTTAATCCCAAACAGAAATCACCTCTGCCAATTGTAGAGGATACTGGAATATCTGAGACCAAGATGAACAACCTTATTATCTTTTTTTTTTTTCCCTAATGAAACTTGTTTAAATAAAAAAAACCCCAGAAATTATGATTACCCATCCTTAATATTAATTCAACGTCAACTGCTGCTGCTTTAAGGATAGAAGTCTGACTTGATGAGCTACTAAAAGACAATTCAAATCCATACACATACTGACACTGGCAACTATAGGATCCATCTGTCCCTGAAACCCAATCATAGCTGTTAAATATTACAATCACACACTCAACTTTACCATACTGTAAGAACTTTTCTGCTGGCCACCACCTGCACGTTCTCAGTCTGATGGAAACCATGCACAGATATCTCCCAAGGATGATTTGGGTTACTGAATTGAGGTGACACGGGACAATCCGCCCTTCAAACTGCCCTCAAACTCTTCGACCAGTTTGAGCCGTAAACCAGTTTACATCCATCCCAGCTGGGTCAGTGGAAAAACCTAACTGCAAAAAGCTTGGTCAGAACACAGGTTGAAATTTGTAAAGCCAGAAGAAGCAGCTGAGCTCCAGGGTGCAATTGTATTTTAATAAGGCTTCCGTGTCTTATTGGCTGTGGGATCCATCGAGTAACCTTCCTTCCCAGCAAGGGAGAATTTAGCAACTGCTGCATCTCCCATGACCAATGTGAAGAACAGAAAGAGACAGAGCTGCTGGAAACGTGCAACAAAGAGAACAATCCACACCGTGTGATGATCAGACTCTGTATCTCCAGGAGCTTCTCAAGTGACTGTTAGGGAATATATGCTGTGTCTTCTCATCAGATGAGACCTGCTCGATGGAAACTACACAGAACATTGTTGTATTTTGCCACAATACTCAACATCCTTCTCTGGAGACATTCCAAACCCACCTGGATGCATCCCTATGTGACCTGCTCTAGGTGGTCCTGCTCCGGCGGGGGGGTTGGACTAGGTGATCTTTGGAGATCCCTTCCAACCCTGAACATTCTATCTTTCACGGCATAGGCTTTATGTCTAAAACATAAGTACCATCAGGAATGAGGAAAGATGTCCATGAACAATCAAATCAAAAAACATCCAGTTATTTTATCTTGCACTGAGCTCCCCAGAGACTAAATTGAACATGCAACCTGCCAACTCTTAGCTTTTCCTTCAGATACCCAAAAACCACTGTCCAGCTTAAAATCAAAGAGATTTGGGCAATCAGGTGTCTTATTATTTGATGATTCCTGACATTTTAGGATCCCCGTTTTGAAGACCTTATGACAAACCTGAGTGCAAAAACTTATTTCTAGAAAAAGACCCAAACCTTAAGCTAATAAAATAACGTACTGTCACTAGTGTAGCATTTCCTGGTATCCTGACATAAGACGTGGCAAAAAAAAGAAGTTGAAACATTTCAGCTACCTATGAAAATAAAAAACACAACTGAAACATCCCAATAATTGAAACAAGGAGCTTCTCACTGGTCCTGTTTCGTCATATAGGGCAAACCAGATCCCGAACGTCATAAAGATACTAAGAGGAAACTCCTAGGTACTTGAAAAGTTTTATTAATATTAGGTGAAATAATGAGTTTGCAACAGATGACTCCATCTAGATGGCTGGATGTTCCAACACGAGTGGCTACCGTTAGAGTTTAACTCCAAAGCATTTGCAAAAGGTGTTCCACAAAGCTTGAAAAAGACCCTCTGTTGTTCTGTTAAAACCAGAGCAGGTAGCAGACCTGCTTAGAACAGAATAGATCCCAACAGAAGCATTAAGGTTGGAGACGACCTCCAAATCATCAAGTCCAACTGTCTATTAAATATGATCAGGACCACTGAGCCATCTCCTGAAGTGCCACATCTGGGTGTTTGCTGAACCCCTCCAGGGATGGGGACTCCACCCCCTCCCTGGGCAGCCTATTCCACTCTCTCAGTAAAAATATTTCTCCTAGTATCCAACCTAAACCTCCCCTGGTCTAACTTCAGCCCATTTCCTCTGGTTCTGTCACTAGTCACCTGGAAGAGACCAACACCCACCTTACTCCAACCTCCCTTCAGGTGGCTGTGGAGAGCGATAAAGTCTCCTCTCAGCCTCCTCTTCTCCAGACTAAACCACCCCAGCTCCCTCAGGTACTTCTCTTGTTCTCCAGACCCTTTACCAGCTTCATTGTCCTTCTCTGGACTCGCTCCAAGAAGTTCTTTATTTCGAGTTCCCCTAGACAGTTGCATTACCTCTAAACCCTGGATACCAGGTAATAGAATGGGTTGGGAAAGATATTAAAAAATACCATTTCAGTTATTTTACCCAGGCCTGTCCCGTTACATCCTCCGTTCTCGTTTGGCTCCATGCTGCTCTGCCTTGTAGAAGGAGCCATCTGTTACGTTTTAAATGACTAGTATCACCACCACGGAGAAACCTCAGCTTTGAAAGAGGCTTATCCAACTCACCATCCTTTCACCACCAAAGTGTACCAGGTGTGCTGTTTGATTTCTCTCTACACAAAGAACTAACACGTTTTCCTCAAGGGGGGAATTCAGTACCTGCCAACAAGTCAATAAAGACAGATGCGACTTAGGAAACGCTTCAGTACAAATAGAATTCTCTGCTGCTAGTCTCCAAGTCAACCTTTTGTGTGAATAATCTCAAAACAGCAGTTTTCTGCACTGAAGTACTGGGGTTTTTTTGGGGTCTATTAGCTTTTCAACGTAAAATCTGCAGCTTAAGTGCTAAGCAGCACAAGGCTGCTAACCCAAGCACGTCCCGTGGGGTGGGGGACATTGTGCTCTACCACCATGTCCCTACTTGCAGAATGCCTGGCAGACAGCAGGGTTGGTTATTTTTTTTCAATAGAGGTGTTTTCATGAAGCTCTGAACCATGCTCCTGCTGGATACCTGAAAGCAGGCTCAGGAAATGTATTCATCATGTGGCCCAGGGTAGCTCGCTTCAGTGCCGCAGAGCTGCGGCTGTCTGCAGGAGGAGGTTTAGTGTCTCACACAGGAACAGCATAAAAATCAGTGCCCTGCATAAGCATCTGGTGTATTGTACAGCCACCAAGCCTTTCTCCTAACGTAATAATTACTGCTCAAATACCTGAGTGAAAAAAAAACCCCTGTGATGCTTGCTCACCAGCAGTCGGAACCGAGTTAGAAAGATGTCATTAATCAGGAGGAGAGAGATGTGAATTCAAATCAACCAACACGAGAGCTCTGGTTTTTTCTGAGCACTGAATCTCTTCAGGCATGTCTCGTTCTTCCTCTCCCCTCTACTTTTGCTGCCCTTCCTTTCTGCCTGGTTTGAACTCCTGCTAGGCTTCAGACAGGCTTCAGGTACCCACCCTCACCCTTAGCCACAGATCCCAAGTGGTACCTGTTTCATAGACTTTGCTCCTTCCACTTTTCCCCGTCGCTGAAGATGCTGGTGCCAGCACAGTTAACTTCTGTCTTGCCCTTCCCCAGTGTCACTCCCACTGGGAAAAACCCCCTCATCCCTCTTCTAGCTGAGGGCAGGATGCCCACAGCATTTTGGTTCCAGGTTGCATTAAAAGGCCATCGAGTTGTGTGGACCTCATGACAGCTCTACACTTCTCCAGCCCAGAGGCAGCAGCACACCAGGCTGGCCACCAGTACCATGCAGAAGTCAGAGGCAGGTTTCTTTGCTGGTGATAGTCTTCAGCTTTCTGGAATTGTGCAGTATTGTTGTGATATAAAACGTGGTCTAAACTGTTGCTGTGATTTCCATCACAGCTGCATCCATTCGTGATTCCACCTTCTCCAAGGTGAAACCACACAACAGCAAAAAAACCCCAAACAACCATATTCTAGCTTTTTTTCACCCACACTACCAGATGAAATCACATCCTTCTGCCTGCATAGTGAAGACTGCCAATGAATTCACAGAAGTAGATGGATTGAGGGGAAAAAAAAAAAAGGTCAGATTTAACAGTTTGCAAGTTATACCTTTCTAGAAAGCAAATTGCTTCAAGTGCAGGTGACTCCAAATATCCTAAACACACAGGCCAGCTCTA
Organism: Actenoides hombroni; assembly: GCA_024336885.1. NCBI lineage: Eukaryota > Metazoa > Chordata > Aves > Coraciiformes > Alcedinidae > Actenoides > Actenoides hombroni. The sequence continues at coordinate 86,610,098 of WUAM01000287.1, read as the reverse complement.
ACGTGAAACTCAGCAAGCATTCTGACAAAGCACGTATCATAATTTCATCTGGTTTGACAAATTATTGCCACTTAGCAAAGGGAAGCAGAGAAATCCTTTGGTGGATCCACAGAAGACACTATCGCTACTCAAGAAGGCTTCCTGCACATTGTCTCTTGCCATGGAATCACACAGAGGGTTTTTTTGGTAGGAAGACGTGGAAAATGTTAATTAAAAATCCCCAAAACCCAGAGATTGGCCATAAGAAATCCACTCCTCTATGTCTTTCATTGCTACTGGGGTTCGAGACATACAAAATATTGATCCAGTTGTAGGAAAAAACCCCAATGACATTGCAGCCCACTCTCATCTGTGTCCGTGTCCGTTGCCATCACAGTGCCCTACTTGCCAGACTTCAAACATAAAGAGCTTCCATTGTTCAAGTAAGTAAAAATAAAGCAGTAAATAAGTAAATAAAATAAGTAAAAATCACGCCTAATGCCATAAACTATCCAAACCACACTGTGGCTTTTTGAGTTAAAACCTGTGCACACAGAAGATATAAAATCAAATTGTCAAGGCCTTTTTTTTTGGACAAGGTAGGCTAAGCCCATCTTTCTGAAGGTTCCCCCCCCTGCCCATTCTTCTGACTGTAGTGGGGAGAGAAACAAGATTTGCTTTCTGAACTACAGCTTGGATTCCTGCAGGCAGCAGAACTCGCTTGGGACCCCCCCGGAGGAAACCACACTAAGCAAAGAATGAGGGTTGTTCAATGATCTGTGATACTCCCATGTTTTACTGCTTTATTTCTGCTACCTGTTTCTGGAACAGATCATGGGGGTGGGTTGGAAAGTCTCCAGAGAAGGAGACTCCACAACCTCTCTGGGCAGTCTCTTCCAGGCTCTGGCACAGTGAAGAAGTTCCTCCTCATGTTGAGGTGGAACCTTCTCTGCTCAAGTTTAGCCCCATTGTTCCTTGTCCTACTGCAACACAAGGGAGGGAATTAACTCAGCCCCAAACCCAGAGTTGAACAGCTGAGTTCTTGTGCTGTTTCTTTAGGAAGAGGCCGGCCAAAGAAAGAAGAGCTTTGATTAGGAGGTAACCACCCTGGGACAGTGAGTTGTGGCTAAGCCAGAATTGGAGGCAGTCGTTGAAGTTGTGTGCCTCGTGCAATGACCTCTGGGCACTGCTGTGTACAAAATACTGTTTATTAAATCTCAGGTAACAAAACTGCTCTGCCTACCACAGAACATGTTGTATTTCTTCTCATTTTACACACAATTATTTTGTAAACAGACAGAAAAGGTACTGGGTTTCCAATAGCTTGTTCTTCCTGGGGAGGAACAACACCAGGTACCGGTGCAGGTGAGGGGCAGACCTCCTGGAAAGCAGCTCCATGGAGAGGGACCTTGGTGTCCTGGTGGACAATGAGCTCTCCACGGGACAGCAATGGGCCCTTGTGGCCAGGAAGGCCAATGGTCTCCCTGGGGGGCATAAAGAAGAGTGTGGCCAGCAGGTCGAGGGAGGTTCTCCTCCCACTTTACTCTACCTTGGTGAGACCACATCTGGAGTATTGTGTCCAGTTCTGGGCTCCCCAGTTCAAGAGGGACAGGGAAATACTGGAGAGA
>WUAM01000287.1:86521634-86533505 GCA_024336885.1 Actenoides hombroni | reverse complement strand
CTGCTCTGGCAGGGGGGTTGGACTCGATGATCTCCAGAGGTCCCTTCCAACCCCCACCATTCTATGATTCTATGAAAATAGCAACCTACATACAAAAGATGGAGGTGATTTCCAGAGGAAACACGTGTTTTGACTTGCCTATCAGTGCGTGTACATGTTCCATGAATAGAAAACTTCACACTCCTTCATAGCAAACTCTACAAATCATTCAAAACCATTTAAAAAAAACCCCATAAATCTCAACTGAAGACTACAGATTTGACTAGAGTAATGTTCTGCTTTCAAAAAAGAAAGAAGAAAACATGCTGCCAGCAGGGAAGAAGACATGCAGTCTACAGAAATATAGGGGAAAAAGGGGAGTGGGAGAAAAAAGCAGCCCTGACCCAAGACCCTCCTCGATCCCATTGCCATTCAGCTTGCGGGCTGTGCCTCCACCAGCTCACCAGTGACTGGCAGAGCTCCTGCTGCGGTGGCCCAGGTCCTTTTCCAGTTTCCAACACTTCTGCCCTTTTGCTTCTCTCACCGAGTGCTGAGCATGACTCACAGGATGCAGAGGTCTGGGTTGCTCAAGAAGCATTGGCCTTCTCTCTAACCAAGTGTCAAGCCCACTGTCAAAGGAGCATCTCACACCCATGGTGTTTACTGCGGTACCCTGGTGCTTCAAACCAAAGATCACTTCAACAACAGGACAACAACAGCTTTGATCCAATTAAAACTCTGTATATACGAGACAAGGAACTGTCGTGCCTTTAAGATGTCAACTGGCAACTACAAATTCAAGATTTTTCACTACCTCTGGATGGATTTTACTCAAAAATACATGTGGACACACAAGGAAATTAATTGTTTTCTTGCCCAAATAATGTTTTCAGTATTTATTCTCATATGGTTCCCCAAGGCTTAACTGGTCTGTTTGCTTGCTTGTAGTTTGCCATTGAAAACAAAAAGTTATTTGAGAAGTGCACGGTATCCGCAGTTATATCGAATCTTCTTCTTGCCCTTTCAACCTTCCTGATTTATCAAAGATCATCAAATTCTACTTCACCTTTCAAGAGAAGTGCTGCACTTTCACATCTGTTTTTCTTCTTTTCACAGGAAACTGATCCCAGGAATCCTTTTCTGGTACTTTTTCCTATAGTTTCAGTGAACTTAAAAGGATCTTCATAGAGTTTCTTCCTCTTAAGACTGTTGTTAGAGGTCAGTTAACCAGGTAACGACAACACACAAGTTGCTGCACTGCTTTGGCAGCAAAGGTTTCCAGGGTTTTACCCCTGCCAGAGTGCAGCCCCTGAACAAACACAGCCCAGCTACTCAAGCCTCTCTGCAAAGAGGCCCCCAGATCAACTGGAGAGCATCCCCCAGAGATGGTGCTAAGAAGGTCTGCAGCCTGCAGACCAGCCAGAATACCAGGTCTGGTATTCCCCGTGCCAAGCCCTCTCCATCCCTACAAGATGCCAGACTAAAAATCCCCACAGCTCTTCAAAAAAGGGTTGCTCAGAGAAAGTGTAAAGAAGAATCAGCTCTCAGAGAAGTCAGGACGTCATCAGCCTGGAAAGGAGGGAGGATTAAGGCAGAAAGGATCTTTGGGCACATGTGTCTGCTACGTGATTCATGGCTAGGTACAACGCAGGGCTGCTGTGTCATTTCTTCTGGCACTGCTGCTGTTTCTGGAAAGCAAGCCCTTTGTGCTGTCAGGAACCTATAGGTATGACTCGAGGAGAAAAATTCACAGCACAGGCAGAAATCCACTTATACTGGGGTGAATAATGAAACCTGTATGGTGCTCACTAAAAGCACAGTTGAACTGCAGTGATCTCTTAAAAATCCAGCTTGATTTCCACCATCACAATGTATGTCTAAGATCTCAGTTAAATCATTGGCTGCAGAAAGGCTCAGTAACTCTGAACGCCAGTCCTTTTATTTCACAGAATCATAGAATCGTTAAGGTTGGAAAAGACCTCCAAGATCAACCTTCTACCCAACACCTCCATGACCACTGGACCATGTCCCCAAGCACCACATCCACCCATTTTTTCTGAATGCCTTCAGGGCTGGTGACTCCACCACTTCCCTGGGCAGCCTGTTCCAATGCTCAACTACTCTTTCAGTAAAGAAATTCTTCCTAATATCTGACCTGAAATTCCCCTGGTGCAACTTGTGGCCATTTCCTCTTGTCCTGTCGTTAGTCACTAGGGAGAAGAGGCCAACACCAGCCTCACTACAACCTCCTTTCAGGTAGCTGTAGAAAGCAAGAAGGTCTCCCCTCAGCCTCCTTTTCTTCAGACTAAACAAACCCAGGTCCTCCAGCCACTTCTCACAGGACTTGTTCTCCAGATCCTTCACCAGACTTATTGCCCTTCTCTGGCCCTGCTCCAGCACCTCAATGTCTTTCTTGTATTGAGGTGCCCAAAACTGAACCCAGTACTCAAGGTGTGGCCTCACCAACGCCAAGTACAGAGGGACAATCACCTCCCTGGTCCTGCTGGCTATTTCTGATCCAGGCCAGGATGCCATTGGCCTTCTTGGCCACCTGGGCACAGTTCTGGCTCACATTCAGCCCGGTGTCCACCAGCACCCCCAGGTCCTTTTCGGCCAGGCACTTTCAAGCCCCTCCTCCCCAAGCCTCTAATGTTGCCTGGGGTTGTTGCGGCTCAGTTGCAGGACACAGCACTTCACCTTCTTGAAGCTCATGAAAATTTCCTTGCTGCAGCTTTGCTGTCCCACCCTCCTGAGAAGAGGCCAACACCAGCCTCACTACAACCTCTTTGCAGGGAGCTGTAGAGAGCAATAAGGTCTCTCCTCAGCTTCCTTTTCTTCAGACTAAATAGCCCCAGTTCCCTCAGCCTCTCCTCACAGGACTTGTTCTCCAGACCTCTCACCAGTTTAGTTGCTCTTTTCTGGCCCTTCTCCAGCACCTCGATGTCTTTCTTGTACCGAGGTGCCCAAAACTGAACCCACTACTCAAGGTGTGGCCTCACCAGTGCTGAGTACAGGGGCACGACCACTTCCTTCCTCCCCCTGGCCACATTTCACTTCCTATGCAGAGATACCTGCTTTTCAAACTGGGACCTGGGCAAGATAACCAGCTGGCTCCAAACCTCGGACAACAACAAAAGTTAATACAAGCTCTGATCATAGGAGAATGAAGATAGCAGATATTCTCTTATAACAATTCTTTTATTACATGAGAGTAAGACTTCAGTTTTATCCTAAGAGTGGATTTTTATTCCACACGAGCAACCAAAGCTCTGGCAGAAGAACAATTATCACAAGACTTTGCAGTCTTTAAAGATAAAGATAAATGGCAGCTCTTGCAGCACGCCCAGGGAAGAGAACAACAAAAGCTATCACACTCGAGGCATTGGCGCGGGGGTTGGTTGTGCTATTCAGATTTTAGGGGCTATGTCACATGCCAGGAATGGAGACAGAGGAGGACAGAGAAACTGCAAAAGAAACAGGATTGGTTGGATCAAATTCAGTCAATACACAGCACACATTTTTCTGGCACGAATTCCCTTGCATTTGACATTTTCTCATCCCACGGCGTTAACGCCTTAGCCCCGTTGGGCTCTGCTGAAGAATGACAATTGCTGCTTAGCTCTCTGAAGTTCCACCAACAGGAGTTTAAAGGACATTTTTTTTCCTTGACCTAAGGACAAGCTCAAACCCACCTCATACCTTCATTTTTCCAAACAAGGAGTAAATTCCCTTCTGTGGTGCCTGCCTGGCAAGGGGCACCGAAACGTTTCTTCTGACATCAAAAAGAGAGCTGGTGATTTTACTAGGATGTGGTTACAGCTGCTTGAAAGAGTTTTCTTTCTCTCCTGCCACCCAATTCACCTCATGGTCGAGTGCCTCTCTCAGAGAGAAACTTTTTCTCAAGAATGAGGCAATCTTGGCTTGAGCAGCCACGAGAAAAAACTCCCTTTTTATTTGTTCCGCAAGAGAACGCAAGCTCGTTAGCAAGTATAAAACCACGAGTTTTTTGCCTTAAAACCAGAGGCTCGATGCAGGCACACTGCATCCTCATGGTTTTCAGCTCTCTAGGGCATCCCTAGGAAGGAAAAACGGGCAAGAGCAAAGAAGGACCATCTCCCGACCGCGTCCACGACAACGTCCGAAACGATTAAAAGCTTTTCCTCTTTCTGAATCTCTTGCCGCAGCACCAACCTCCACCTTGCAGCTGAAAGTAAAACTTCCCATGCTCTCTTCCCGCCCTCTAAATTCTGGCTGCTATTTTCAAGAGTTTCAGACAGATCTTGGATTAGCAGGAAGCAGCTTTCCGTTCTAAAGCAGATTTCCTGTGGTATCTAGGGAAGCTTTAACCCCTCTGTTTTACCCACCCTCTCCTGGCTTCTCCCTAATGAATGAGCTTAGACAATTACGGGTCAGACAGCTTCTGGGAGCAGCACTGCTCCTCCTGCAGAGATCTGGCTTTTCTTTCCCGAGTTTGTTGCAAGGGGGGATGAGGAGCTGGGGTGATGGTTATAGGGGGTGAGCCAATTCATGAGTAAGGCTCTTGAGAGCTACCTCAGGCGTGAAGACGTGGGGTGGGTGCATCTGCTCCCCCACAAGCATTTCCAGAAGGAGTAATCAGGACTGTGATTCAAGAGAGAGGAGACGATGGATGGGACAGAGCCCAGTTAACCAAACAGGGCAGGTCGCAGGGTTGGGTGGTCAAGAGATACCGTGGTAGCTCAGCTGGCAAAGGTGCCTCCCTGGGGAACCCACTCTGCAATCGATGTGTTGCTTACAGACAGGACCCCCTTGGTACGTTCTAGAGGCAAAGCAAAAAGGAAAGGTGTATAAATAAATTCAGAGGTGGCACTGAGCTTAAGGACAAAAGGATGATACCTGGCATGAGAAAATTTCAAGTATGGCCTCTCGTTTCTCCCCAGAGCTGTCCAAGTGACAGATCTGACAGATCCAGCAACACCGTGAGAGAAGGTTAACAGATCAAATGAATGAACAGGTTACATCAAGTCAGTCACGAAATACTGAACTAAACTTGTTTGAAGGTAAGACTCAGCGGGAGGAAAAAAACTAAAGGGCCTAAAATTGAACTTTCTGTTCCATCGTGGTTTCTTTTCTTATTTAGAAAAAGTAGGCAACCAGTGGTCACTGAACACAGTTGTCTGACCTCCAAGGGTCCAGTGGATATCATTTATACACTCTAATTCCCACAGCTGATGGAAAGGATTAGCATCTAGATCCATGATGGAAAGAAAAACATTCTGCTAAGGACAACCAAGTGCCTTGCTAGGTCCCTGCTGAACTCTGCTTTCACAAAACCACAGAGTGGTAGGGGTGGAACGGACCTCTGGAGATCATCCAAGTCCAACCTCCCTGATAAAGCAGGTACATCTAGATCAGGTTGCCCAGGAATGCATCCAGGCATTTTGAATCTCACCAGAGAAGGAGACTCCACAACCTCTCTGGGCAGCCTCTTCCAAGCTCTGTCACCCTCACACCAAAGCAGCTTTTCTCTCTGTTTAGGTGGAACTTCCTGTGTTGCAGTTTGCACCCGTTGTTCTTTGACCTATCACTGGGCACCAACGAAAAGAGATTGGCTCCATCCTCTTGACACCCACCCTTTGGTTAGTTGTAAGCTCTGTCCCCTCATCCAGGTCACTGATGAAGATTTTGAACAAGACTGGACCCAGTCCTGACTCCTGGGGAGCACTGCTGGCTGCAGACCTCCAACTAGACCCTGTGCCACTGATCACAACCCTCACAGCTCTGTCCTTCAGCCATTTCTCAATCCACCTCAGGGACCAGTCATCCAACTCGCACTTCCTGAGCTCACCTATGAGGGTGTTATAGGAGACAATGTCAAAAGCCTTCCTGAGGTCAAGACACAACATCCACTGCTCTCCCCTCATCTACCATCTAATCACACCATCACAGAAGGCTAACAGATTGGACAAGCATGATTTCCCTTTGGTGAATCCGTGTTGACTACTCCCCAAAACCTTCTTTTCTTCCATGTGCTTGGAGAGGACTTCCAAAATGGGCTGCTCCATCTCCTTTCCAGGGATGGAGGTGAGGCTGACTGGTCTGTAATTTCCTGTGGCCCCCTTCTTGCCTTTTTTGGAAGACTGGAGTGACACTGGCTTTCCTCTAGTCCTCAGGCACCTCTCCTGTTCTCCAGGACCTTTCAAAAATGATGGAGAGTGGCTTAGCAATAACATCAGGAGCTTGCTCAACACACATTGGTGCCTTCCATTGGGGCCCATGGATTTTCAGGTGCCCAGCTTGCCTAAATTATCTCTAAGCCAGTCCTCATTGACCAATGAAGAGTGTCCCTTCTTCCATACTTTCTCACCTCCAGGAACTGGGATTCCTGAGGGTTGGCCTTAGGAATAAATACTAAAGCAAAGAAGGCATTCAGTAATGCCACCATCTCTGTGTCTTGGTCACCAGGGCACCCACCTCCTTTAGCAGAGGACCCACATTTTCCTTAGTCTTCCTTTTCCTACATGAAGAAGCCCTTCTTGCCAGATTTAATTCCAAGAGGGCCACAGCCTTCCTTGTTGCATCCCTACGTACTCTGGCAACATTCCCATGTTCTTCCCATGTGGCCAGTCCCTTTCTCCACATACTCTACATTTCCTTCTCCCACTCGAGTTTGTCCAGCAGCTCCTTGCTCATCACACAGGTCCCTTGCCTCCTCTACTTGATTTTTCCCTCATAGGGATGCATCAGTCTTGAGTTTGGTGGAAGTCGTGCTTGAACCTCAGTGGTTCCTAACCCCTGGGATCCCTCCAAGCAGATCTTTGAAGAAGTCAAAAGTTGACTTCAACTCAGAGTTGCAATCCTAATTATTGCCCTGCTGCTTCCTTGCATGGTCCTGAACTCCAGCATCTCAGCCAAGGCTGGCCCCAACCTTTAAGTCCCCAAGAAGACCACCTTTGTTTGTTAGCACAAGCTCCAGCAGCACATCTGTCCTCATTGGTTCCTCCATCATCTGTGTCAGAAAGCAATCGCCAATGCACTGCGGGAACCCCCTGGGCTGTGCGTGCCTCACTGTGGGGCCTTTCCAGCAAAGATCAAGGTGACTGAAGCCTCCCATCAGCACCAGGGCATGTGATCGTGAAGTTACTTCCAGCTGTCTGTAGAAGGCCTCATCGACTTTCTCCTCACGACCAGGTCTAACAATCTGTAGAAACACGAACGATGCTCCATCCTTGTTGGTAAAAATACAGCTGGATAATTATGGTTGGCTTCCAGAGCAGACTGGCCAGACCTGACCCACTGCTACAGGTAATAGATGCGTAGAAGTGATAGACATCACACCACTTAGAAGGAGCAAAGTCACCCTTAGAGCACAGACAATGGAGTAACAACAAATATCTTGCCTGTTTGTCTCCAAACTGAAACAGTATGAGCCCCAACGTTGGTCCCTGTGCTGAAAGGTGAGTGCAGACCCAGCACAGAGAAGGTGGAGCAAAGTAACCCAAGTGATGAGGGCCCTAAAAGCTGGTCAGTGGGCTGAAGAGAGCTGAAGCAACTTGCTCCCAAGTTACCACGGGCTTCAGTGCGGTGGCTTGCCAGCATTTGCTGAACATCATCAACAAGGACTAAAAGAAGAAAGAATAACGCTATACAAATAACAGTCCAATTAAATCAGCAATTAAGATTTCACCATTTCTGAGGTCTGGGAAGCCTGCCAGAGAGGGAGCTTACTCAGGGATCTGAAGGAGGTTCACAGGGGACCCTGCTACACCTGCCAGCAGGAAACTTGGTTAGGACGAGAAGGGATCTCCTCTAAGCAGCACTTAAACCCTGACACTACAGTCAGAAACCCAGCAGTGGCTGAAACGATGGTCAGGTAAATCCCGAGTGAAGGCCAGGCTGCTTCTGACCATCAGAAACAACTTAACCACTTCCAAGTCTCTCACCTATGATCATTTAACCCTTCTCACCACACACACCCCCCACCCCTTTCCTTCACCATTTCTTACGGGACCAGTCTCGTTTATGACAACTTACACTGCTCTGCTCTTACAAAGCCTACTGAGAGGACAAGATCAGGCTTTTTAAACGAGAAAAAAATCACACGAGATGAACAACTTCTAAATATACAAACCCCACCTTTGCTCTCTAGCTCTAGTGTGAAGAGAAGAGAGAGCCTTGAGAGACTGAAGCCTTCAGCTCTGAAGCATTTCCAGTACAGCTGAAAAGAAGTATTTATCAGGAATGATTAACATAAAACTGTTCTTGCCTTGTTGCAAATTAGTTTGTTCAGTTTTGGGTTTGGTTTGGGTTTTTTTTTCCTTTGGTTTATGACTTCCACGTTGAATTTAAGAACCAAAATCCTCTCCAACCCCAACAAGCAGAGCTTTTTTTCCCCCAGGAAAGCTTTATATGGCCAAGCATTCCACCCGAGGACAACTCATTTCCAGGTCAGTCTGTAGTAAAAGTTGTTGCTTCAGATTTCCTAGAAATTACACAAAAAGTGCAACTATTACATCATAAATCAAGAAAGGTGGCAGACAGAGCCATGGAAATGGGAATATGATTCCACTGAAGGAGTTTCTTCTTTTCCCGTGCAACTATTCTTGATGGGTTTTTGGCTAGCAAGAACATCCCAGAGAAGTTTTCCTGTCCTACACAAGCTATCATATTGCAGGTTTTTTTACTGAAGAAAAAGGATTTTGTTTCACATGGACCAAATTTAGAGCTTAATGGCCAAGGTTATCCTCCTTTTGCAAGCATTTTTAATGCCTATATTGCTTGCTGTTTTAACATCTCGACCTTGGTTTTATTTTGTCTACATAGTGAATGTTTTAGGAGGATGGCTTATAAATGCTACTGCACTAAAAATAGCTATTTAATTTGTCTCAACGTGGTAATTTGGCTTTCTGGCATCTCCAGTAGGATACTCTACTGGTCCTTGTCTAAGGGATTACATTAATTAGCAGTGATCCTATCTCAGGGAGACTGGGGTCATGTCTCCTCTGCTATTCAAACAATTAACCCAACTGGAAAGCTCACTGAATACAAATTCCTTCTCAAGCAGTACAACTGTGTACAGTAGATTCTTGCCAGGTTTTACCTTCAGTTCTGCATCTTTAGTTTGCTTCTTCCATTCCAGGATACTATTTCCAGTCGAAAACTGGACTTCTCAGGGAGTCTCTCATTTTTTAGGACTGCTCTGAATTACAGGTTTGTAGTTTTTGCATGAGACCTACCTGTTTCTAAAAATATTAGTCACGTGTTGAAGAGCATCCTTAAATATTTTAATTATGCAACCTAAATCTGGCTGCTTAGAAGCTGCCTCAGGACCTCAGCTGCTTGACAGATGCAAGCACACAAAACACTGGCAGGGTTTATAAACATACCGAGCTTGCCATGGAAAGCTGATGCTTTTGGCAAGATGAAGGTGTTCTGAAAAGTAGATTCTTGGGCAAAATACATACCTACGTACATCGAGGAATTAAAACACACTTTCACAACTTGAGGTGGAATTCTGGAGGGACAAAAGAACTCTACCATTTGTTCTTTTCACCCAGAAGCTCCTGCTGTAGCTGAATTTGCCTTAGTGCTTTCTTAGGTGCTGGGAAGAAGGGAAGGAAGACCTCTGTAGAACAGAGGTCCTGCAGGTTTCACTGTACAAACCCAAAAGCTTTCCATGGCAGTTACCTATGTCTGCTCAGTTTTTTGAGGGCAATGCTTAAATTCCTAGCTACGTAAGGAAAAGCACCAGGTATTCCCTAATTTAAATAAGGACCAAACCAAGGCAGGTTTAAGTGGGAACTGGTTTAGGTCCAGTCAAGTACCAACGGATCACAACAGCCCCAAACCTCCAGACCAGTTTAGTAATGCAGAACCAATGCCCAGTTCCACAATTCTGCTGGCACAGGTTTGGGTGAGGGGGTTTTCTGTACATATAGTTTCTGCCTAATTCCCAACATGTACCCTGCATCTCTTTCGAGCTGTGTCAAGTCCACAAACTGATTTGGATCACAAAACCAACCTAAGATAATTCAAAACCCATTCAAGGGCCATCACCAACAAGCCCTCTCGGCGCTGGTTTAATTGACCTATTGTTTTCCCTTGGATATCCATTTCCTACTCACCTCCTTTCACAGGAAAAATAGAATCACAGAATGCCTTGGGTTGGAAGAGACCTCCAAAGGTCAGCTAGCCCATCCTTAGCTAGATGGGGTTGCTTAGAGCCTCGTCAAGCCTGACTTTGAATGTGTCCAAGGATGGGGCCTCCACCACCTTCCTGGGCAACCCATGGTGTCTCCCCACCCTCACAGTAAGGAGCTTCTTCCTAATGGCCAATCTAAATCTGCCCTGCTCTAGTTTAAAACCATTGCCCCACATCCTATCACCACAAGCCCTTGGAAACGAGCCCTTCCCAGCTTTCCTGTAGGGTTCCTTCAGGTCCTGGAGGCTGCTATTAGGTCTCCCTGGAACCTTCTCTTCTCCAGGCTGAACAACCCCAACTCCCTCAGCCTGTCCTCACAGGAGAGGTGCTCCAGCCCTCTGACCATTTCTGTGGCCTCCTCTGGACCTGTTCCCATCAGGTCCACATCCTTCTTGTGTTGAGGGCTCCAGAGCCCGTTTGCTACCCCCAGAGGAATTTACAAGGTGCACGATGAAAATCATACAGTCGTAGGCTAACACAGGCTGGGAGGGGCTATACTTAAAAGGTTAAAAAAGTCCCCTTGGGGGAAAAAAAAAAAGTCCACTTTTCCAGCACTTTGGCTATGAGGACACTATGGGAGACCATATCCAAAGCCTTGGTGAAGTTGAGCTATGGAGCTGCTCCCCCTGTATCCAAAGGGCTCCAGATGCACTCGTTCTTGGACCTTACCAGGGACGGACCTTTTGAATTAAAGATGTCTTCTAAAAACAGCCAAGATTTTTCAAGATTATGCTGTCTCAGAAGAGCATTCACTTCAGTGAGAATAACTAAGACTCATCACCTGGATTTTTACTACCTTCTAATAATACTGAAGGTATTTGACAACGTTCTGGCAAGGTACAGCAAGAATAACCGAGTCTGCTTGGGTTCATTATTTATTTAGGGCTTTTCCTATTTGAGGAGCAGCATTGATATGCATAAGACAGCGTGACAAGCCTTCTGCAGACGTTTGAGGGGGGGTTGTATCTTCCAGAATGCCAGACAGTCTGGGGTAAAAATGGATTCAGGGTGACTGAAGACCAACATTATTAACTGCACCGTAGCAGCTGCTCTGTCCCACACCATATTAATATAAATAGTTTAGATTCCACGTGGCTATTTTAATAAATGACCCAAATATCAACGCCCGTGAAGGTCTTCACGGTCTGCAGGAGACAACGCGGTATCCTTTACAAAAGGGGAGGATGAGCTGCAAGTTATGCAAGAGGAGAAACCGAGACAAAGTTCACACAGCAGGTGAGAGAACCACAACTCCAGGTTTTTCTGGCAAACACACTGAAACTGGGGCCGGGGGACCGCTCTCAGCCTGGAGTTATTGTTCAAAAGGGGCCTTTGCTCCAACTAAGGGAAAAAAAAAAAAGTTCATACCAGTCATCTGCTGTCAAGACTCTGGAATCTGCTTTTCTGAAAGAGAGACAGCTCCTGGAGTTTTAAGCACTTTGAGACGCACATTTATTTTCTTCTAAGTGAAAACACGGGGCAGAGGTATCCAATCTGTTAGTCTACCAATCTCCAAGGAAAAATGTTTACTTTGGAGCCTAATCAGAAGTGGCCCCATTTTTCTTGGCGTGCTCACAGCGACAGAGCGCACTAGATGCAGCTGGAGGCTGGGACCATCATGGGAAACCAATCACAGAATCACAGAATGGTGGGGGCTGGAAGGGACCTCTGGAGATCATCGAGTCCAACCCCCCTGCCAGAGCAGGGTCACC
>WUAM01000287.1:86488217-86521534 GCA_024336885.1 Actenoides hombroni | reverse complement strand
CTGGCAGGGGGGGTTGCACTCAATGATCTCCAGAGGTCCCTTCCGACCCCTACCATTCTATGAGTCTGTGATTCACGTAGAACAAACCCTGTCTTACTGCAACATCAACTTTTGGGTCAAGTGAGAAAGCCTTTACTTACTCTTACAGACATCTCCTCTTACCCTCTCTACCCCAATCATTTCATCTCTCAAAGCAGATGATCACAGTTTTCCTCCCTGAAGGCACTCTTCACCACCTCACTCCTGCTGGGCACACTCAACCAAATTGTCAGCTGCCTGTGTAAGCAGTTAAGAGAGAAATCTGTTATTCAACCTTCTTGCTGACTACACACACAGTAATGAACTCCACAATGTGCAGCAGTTCTTTCCTGGATTGTGTCTATTATGCACAGCCACCCTACAGAAAAAGCCTTTATGCTCTTCTTGAATGTTTGCAACACCCTGGGGACCTGCTAGACACAGTTCACAGGATAATGCGGGGAGGGGGTGTTGCCCTTAAGCTGGTTTCATTCTTCAGCAGTCATTTGTCCCGTTGCTGGCACTACCCCCGAGTCGAGAGAGGCACATGGGGTGTTGTAACATCTCAGAAATGCCTTGGCATTCTGCTGTCTGGTTTGTTTAACATTACTCTGTTGTGAAACACTAACTGAAAAGTGTCAACGCATTGAGAGCTAAGAAAGCACTCTGTAAAAAAAAGCCCCTTTGTCCCTGTACCGTCCACAGAGCTCTACTCCATGAGCTCTGCTGGGAGCTGCCTCAGGTTTTAAAAACAATAGTGGCTGAAGGGTTTTTTTCTGCAAGCCAAATACTGAAGCTAATGCTATTTGCAGATGCACGCCGTGTCTCGTGAGCTGAGCCAAGCAGAACACCACGAGCAAATAATTACCCTCTGCAGAAAACCAAGAGAATGGGAAGAAGGATGGTGAACAGATTAATGAACATCTTACCCAGCTCTTTAGGTTTGGAAGCCCAGCTCTTCCTTCCCACACCTACTGTGGTACCCTAGTCCTGTTCTCTACCCGCTCATTTAACGTCCTCTTCCCTCAATCTCAGGTCCCATTCTTTGAGCCTACACAACACAGTGAAATTTTCTCACACAGGCTGCTCAGTCACTCCACCCTCCCTCCCAAGGTCAAATGCTTAATTCACCTCCAAACTCCCACAAGCCCCTCATCTGAAAAAGACTGCCCAGCTCTGCCTGCAGATATTCAACCTCCCTACCAAATCCCCCCCTGCTTGCACCCTCCTGCTGCTGCCAGCTCCAACCGCTCTCTGCAAGCTACAAAGGTCAACCAGACTAGCTCACGTTTGAGCTACTAGATCCACAAAGCACCTTCTCACTGGGAACTCACTATTGGGCAGCACCCACCCCCTTTTGTCTTTCCCCCAGTACTCCCACTCCGGGAGCAAAGAGATAGCAGGATAAGGGTCATGGAAATCCACCATCCATGTCCTGCAGATGGTCTTGGTCCTGAGACGTGGGTGCTGCTACAGGAAGCCAAGGGTGAACAATACTTGTCAACCTCGCCTGTCTCCTCCTACTTCTCCAATTCTGCTGCTGGAGAGGAGCACACTGTGGACATTTACAGTGGAGAAAACAATGTCAATCAAAACCAAACTAAAGAACAGACACTTTCTGGCAGCCTCCATCCCAGTGAAGCACACAAGCTTGCTCTTGCCTTCAACAGTAACACTGTTTTGGATAATAGGGTGACCTGGAAGCTTATGAAGGAATACCTGCTTAGGTACATAGATGAACTTTCAAAGTTCATCTTTCCCTTTCCAAGTTCATCTTTTCCTTTCCAAGTAAGGGAAGAGGGTCTGGCAAGCATCCTGCATTTCTAGGGTCCTGTAGCATACTGGAGACATACAGCTGTTGATCACCAGACTGGAGACAAGGTCATGATCTAGTGGGAGGTGTCTCTGCCCATGGCAGGGGGGTTGGAACTGGATGATCTGTAAGGTCCCTTCCAACCCTGACAATTCTATGATTCTATATGTGCCACTTCATCACACAACTGAACTACCACGTGCTGCTTCTGAGAGCTGGACTAAATGTCTGATACTTATATTCAGGAAGGAAAATATTTGAGAAATATTGGAATATTTGGGGAACATTTTTATTTTTGGTAAACGCGGTGAATATGGATCATTTGACTAAGGAAACCCTTTTAACTTCTGAAACCTGGTGGCTTTTAACAGCAGTACTGCTTCTGCTGGCTTTGTAACAGAACCTCCATGTTACCCAGAGGCAGCAAACCGAGTAGGACCTCCCAGCAATGGGAAAGACATTGAGAGACACATCTGTAGCACAGACTCCCTACACAACACTGCTTTAGTTAGGACAAAATCACTCCACTGATCCCCAGAACAGCAGCTCCCAGGTACAGCTGTTCTGAACATTACAGCGGGACTTCCAGCAGGACATAAATAACCCTAACAAGTCCCAGCGCTGTCATCATCTGGGATACCAAGAAAAAGCAGCAACAATTTCACCCAGCAGACCTCCCTTCTGTTTAATTAACCTTTTCATTGGAAATACCGCTGCGCTTACGAGTTGTCATCTCAAAAAAAAGTGCAAGGATCCAGCTGGCTTGTGAATGCAAGCCAAGAATGGGGATCTTGGGTTTACTTTGGGTTTTCTTCATGTTTACTTTGTGTTTTCTCCATGTCAGCCCAGAACTGGACACAATTCTCCAGATGTGGTCTCACTGGGGCACAGTAGAGCAGGAGCAGAACCTCCCTCAACCTGCTGGCCACGCTCTTCTTAGCACACCCCAGGAGACCATTGGCCTTCCTGGCCACAAGAGCCCATTGCTGTCCCATGGAGAACTTCTTGTCCACCAAGACCTCTGGGTCCTTCTTTGCAGAGCTGCTTTCCAGCGGGTCACTCACCATGTGAAATACCTTCAGATTTGGAGATGAAATCAGCTTTTTGTGCAGGCAGAGCAGGAAGTGTGGTTTTGGTTTCTCCACTCAGTTGGCTACTTCTTTCAGGGACACCAAAATAATCACTGTTTACTGGACTAGCTATTACACCACAGAGGTGAAACCAAAAGCCAGCACACACACACTTGTTTCCTTTGAAAACTGGATGCAATCCATTTCTCACAGTCACAAGCATATCCACAAGCCTTGTGAGGAACATCACCTAAAACCAAGGGTTATAATCCTAAAATCCTGATTTCACACCTGAATAAAAGCTGGGTTTTCACGCTCTGGAGTGCCCTGGAAAACATAAAGCTCCTGCTTGCAGAATAGAAGGGAGAAGGACTGGGCCTCCTCTTTCCAGTTCATGCTGCTCCACAGTGACAGCACTGACGTTGGCTAGATTAAGTCTTTGTATTGGAACAAGTGCTTTATTAGAATTTGGAGAACAATTTAAGGTAAAAAAAAAAGCTCACCCTTTCCTCTCGAGCATCTCCTTAACACAAGAGACGGGAATCTTTGTCTGCAGCTGGCTGAGAACAGCTTGATTATCCCTAAAAATGCCACATTTTACCTTGGCCGTGATACGAGCCAGAGGGTAGAAACTTACTCTGTGCATTTCTTCTTGTTGTCACATCGTAAAATACTGAAGATTTATTTTTCACTGTACCCTCCACTTTACCCTCAGCTCAAGTTAACCTATTCAAAAATAAGGCAACTGGCCAGCAAATCGAAAGCCAAAAACTTCAGTACATCAAAAAGGCTGACACAGAGTTCTCTGTATGTTTTATGTCTCAGCTGTGACTCGTACTTCTTTTTCCCAGATAGTGGTGGTTACATAAATGACATTACATAAATACAGAAAGAAAATGAAGAAACACACCTGGAACAACAATCAAACGCAGGAAGCAAAAGGAAAAAGATCTTCTCACAGAGTCACAGAACATTAGGGGTTGGAAGGGACCTCCGAAGATCGACGAGTCCAACCCCCCCAGCCAGAGCAGGACAAAAAACTTCTGTTGATCTGAAGTCAGTTAAATTTGCTTAGGGACATAGTTTAGTGGTTTTGACAGGGCTGGGAATAAGCTTGGACTTGATGATCTTGACGGGCTCGTCCAGCCCAAACTACTGTATGATTCTAAATGCAACCTATACATTTTACAGCCGAGACTGTGAATAAAATCTAACACTGGATTTCTTCCAGGCTAATCTGTGAATTCCCATACCAAACCTACCTTCAGGAGTCCACTCTTATAGAAATCTTTCTGAGCCTCATTCCTTGCAAGATACTTGGGAACAGAAGAGTTGTGGTACCGTGTGGAATTTAACAGACTTTACAGCAAACAGCAAATGAAGGGGGTTTGATTCTCATGAGACTGACCTGGTGGCTTTCTTGAGAAGAACAAAGTTTACAGCACAGCTGACTTGATGTTAACAGTTCACATTCTCCTTTTCTTTCCTGACATCATTGCACATCTCACCCAAGCTCTACCCGTGGCCAATCTCTCTACTCTTAAACCTTTATGTTACAGGAGCTGCAACTAACATTGATCACGCCAGCAATTCTCATGAGGTGTTCTCTCAGAAAGTTCCTCTAGGCAATCTTTCCCCCTGTTGAAAAGGATTATTTCTCTAACACATCAACGTTGGTCTATATAGCACATCAACATTGGCTTACATAGCACATCATCACCTGTCTCCCAGGAAATGAGATCACAGATCACAGAATGTTAGGGGTTGGAAGGGACCTCCAAAGTCCAGTCAACACGTTGGATTACTGAGTAGGCAGATGGAGAGGCAATAATACTGCATCCAACAAAAGGTACCAAGAAAAGCTCTGAAGCCCACTCCCAGACACTCCATGGCTAGTCAGTCCATATTAGAAATGAACTAATAATAAAGAGTACTGAGCAATAACTTCATTTGCAGAAAATGTATCAGGAGAAACAGAACCAACAGCAAACTATTTGTTTCCTAAATAAACTTTCAGCTTGCAAAAGCTAAACAGTTCCAGCAATTGCTGGTAGATAGGTGTAATTTTTAAGCCTGGGGAGGAAATCTGGCATCTTACCACTGGACAGCATGTGGCAAATAGTAACTTTAGTAAGAATGAGAGACTGTAATCTTTAACAATATCCCTCCTCCCCACAATATTCAACTCTTCTTCAAACATGGAGCATTATTTATTGCTCAAGTGAGGAAAAGGCAAAGAAGGAAGAGGTAAAAAAACCCCTCAAGTGTTTCTCATTCTCACAGGGCTCCAAAACATCTAAATACTTTCTTTTTTTTTTCTCAAGCTGTTCACTTGCCTTTTTTTTTCCCCCCACCATGCTAGAGTGTGCTTCTTAAAACATATTTTTTAGGATACTACAGCTCTGATTAAACAGGCAAAAAAAGGAGTTGATCCTCACCAAAGAGCAAGTGGGTAGCATGAAGTGTGGCTTCTATGCCAGAGCATGAAGACAGAAACACACCAATAAATATATATAGGGCCAGGGCATGCAGGATTTTCATTGCTCCCCATCTTTCCCTTGCCTAGCACTATTTCAAGGCTGAAAAGCCACCCCTCCAAAGTAAAGGAGCCCTGATATTTTTGCCTTTGCTTATGGCAATAAATGAAAACTTCAGTTTGAAGCAACAGACATCATGGAAAAGAGGCAGGTTAGACTTAAAGCACCTCTGGCTGAGGTGAGGAAAGTCTGAGCTGCTGAGCCATCATGCAAGAGGAGTCTTGTGTGCATCCCTCTGTATTCTGGCAAACGCACAGGGAGTGGCTTCCTAAAGCATCAGCTCAGTCAACTGAGGACCAAATCATTGCGTTGACGCTTGGTTGATGACAACAGGCTCCCAAAACACGTGCTTGTGTCTTTGGAAGTCCTCACTGCTCTTCAGTTGTTCATGTTCAATATTCAACAGTTAACAGCATTTGCTTCTCTGTTGGAGAGGCTGCAGTTCCTCCGAGCTGGAGCTCCTTGGGGGTAGCTGCATGGGCTTTATGATGGGTTTGATTGTTCAGCCCAAGCAGTAACAGAGAAAGCTTTTGTTATCTCAACTTCTGTGCTGCAAGCCTGCTGGAAAGGACGTCCTCCCAGCACTTAAGAGGTTGATTTAGCTGCTTCTGTTACCATTCAACCCTTGGCCTTGCTTCTGAGGCCGCCAACACAAATACCACCAGTGATGGTGATTCTCAAACTCATTCTGTATGAAGGGACTTGAAATGTCTGGCTCAGCTTCTCAGGGAACACATGGCAACCCAAAGGCTCCAATAACCAAGACACTGAGGAGTGGGCTTCTCACATCTAGAAGTGTTGCTCGTCTGTGAAATGCAGTGAGGGATATGAAGGGTGTCACTCTACTTCAGAGTTATCAAGCTATTACAAACAAGCCTGGTCCCACAAAGCCAAAGGTGGGAGCAGTTCTCTGAACATTTGGACAAAGAAGATGCACTGGCCACCAAGAACTGAAATTAGACTGTTGGCTCATTTGCATCTTATTAGAGATGCAGCAGCAGCCGTTGGCTGAGTCTCTACACCGAGTCGATACAACACATGGCAGCATAGGTGAGAACATTGGCTCTGAATGCACACTTGGATCAAGTGGTGGGAGCATTTTCAATCCATGCCACGAGGCATTTTTGGTTTTCCCCATTACAAAAATATTTGCTGAAGCTAATTTCCCAGTTTGGATTGATAAAAGATGCAGAAGTCTGGAAACATTTCTTTGGTGTTCCCAAATGGCTTTGGAAGAGGAGCAAGGGGGGCTGTACTGCCTGCCACAAATAGGTAGACTCAGGTGGGATCATCTTTTCTTTCCTGTCATGACTTAGAGGTTAATTATAACAAGAAAAAAAAATAATCCCAGTGGAATACACAAGTCTAAACATCATGAAAGGTTGACATTTCTGACCTACAAAGCTGTCTCAACTCAGAATTTTCAACTTCAGTCACTGGACCAGTTTTCTGAAGGCTAAAAGGAGATGGACATAGTCTCACGTTTGCACAGCATGCAGGACCTCTGTTTGTTGGGGTTTTTTTGGTTGTTTTGGGGCAGGTGGGTGTCAAAACGCATCAGAAGGGGCTGGCTACGAAAAATACTTCCAAACTTTCAGGTTTTGTTTAAACTGAATTGCTGCTCGGGCAGCTGCTGGGGGCATGGGGAACAGCAACGCAAGAAGGCCAAAACCTGCACCGGAGAGCTCTGCAGAAAATTCACTCCAGTTCAGGGAGAATGAAAAGCTACAAGCCCTCAGGAACGAGCCTTGCAGGGATTTAAACAACTCGGTGCCATAGCAGGATAGTAGTTTGGAGATGTCACCAGGGGGGGCTGGAAAGTCTCCAGAGAAGGAGACTCCACAACCTCTCTGGGCAGCTTCTTCCAGGCTCCATCACCCTCACACCAAAGAAGTTCCTCCTCATGTTGAGGTGGAACCTTCTACACTCACATTCTCTGACCTTTTAAAAACTTTCATCAAAGGTGTCTTGGACATCCTTCCATTCCGCTGCATTCATTTGACCTGTTTAAGGTGTGCTTTCTGAGGGATTTTTGTGGAGGCTTTTAACTTGTTTGTGTTTTAAGTTCCATGTTCACCACCCTTCAAAAAAACCGTGTCAAATAACCAGGAATTAGAAGCCTTTCTGGAAAATCCTACCAAACATCACTACTGATCTGAAGAAAATCCTATATAATTCCATCTAGCATACTGAGTTTCCAGTGAAATCCCCAAGAAACATGCTTTCTCTATCAACCCCTCATATCTGTGACACCTACATAACTGTATTTGATTCATTTCTCCCTTACAGTTTGCAAAAGGTTTTAGGTAACTCAATATTTCAAAGCACTGCTCCTACAGCAGTGAGGGTTCAGCCAGTAGCACATATCCATCCCAAGAATGTTTCTGCTTCCTAGACTGATAGCAAGTGTTTTGCCTAGAAATGAGAAAAAAAAAACCAAACCCAAACACCACAGAAAAAAAGCCACAAAAAACCAAAATAACAAAATAACAAAAACTAAACAAAAAACTAAAACAAATACACAAAAACACCCAAACAGAATAATACTCTGATTTCCCTTACTGGAAGCTCTCCAGGCAACAAGTAGAGATGACCATTTCTTGTGACACAGTTCTAAAATGCAAGTAAAATTAGGTACCCCCCCCAAAAATATTTTCCATTCTCTCTTAACTTGCAAAAAAAAGCACAATGCTCAATTCTTAATCATATTCAATACAAAGACTGAAAAATTTCACCTGCTGACAGGCCGAGTTTCAAATCATGTCATTATCATATTAATTTATATTTAAGTCATCTATTAGAAGCTTTATTCTAGCATCATAGAATAGTTTTGGCTGGAAGAGCCCTTCAAGATCATCAGGTCCAACCTTATTCCCAGCCCTATCAAAACCACTAAACCATGGCCCAATTTTAATTTAAGAACACAACTGAAATCCGTGATGTTTGTTATTAATGCTGTTAAATGGATTTTTTTTCCAGTCAATTAAATTTTTCCACAAATTTCATAAAATGGGAAGCACATATTTTGCCAGAAAGCGATACTTCAAAACATACTCTGTTTGTACATCATCATTCCCTTACAGACACTGATCTGTACTTAAGATTTCAGCTATCGCTTCCTCCGTTTCAAACACCAATTCAAATTCCAGGTTTAAGATTCACACCTCAGCATTCCAACGTGCTTTTCCTTCCCAGGGTTTCTCCAAGATCCTATGAGCCACTGAATTCCCTTTAGCATTCCTTACACCAAACGGGTTAAGTGCTTAACAAGATCTAGAGGATAAAAACTGCCCACCAAAAGGTTCAGAATGGGATATAAGCTGGAATAACAGATCACCAGCTGATTTTAGGCATAAACCAAGTATTGCTTGATGGCTACTTCATAGTTCTTTAAGATCTCTCTACTGTATACGCTTCAAATTCAAGTCCATAAGCCAAGTTGAGTGGCAATGACATTAAATAAGGTGCCGAAGCCTAAAACACTCTTTTGACTGGATGAACTTGCTCAGCTGTACAACCTTGTATCAATGATAGTCCACCAGTAGAGACTAACCAGCTTTGCTCCCATAAACTCACTTCCTCAGGTGGAAGTGGGACAGCAAAGCTGCAGCAAGGACATGATGAGCTTCAAGAAGGTGAAGTGCTGGGTCCTGAAATTGAGCCACAAGAACACCAGGCAACGCTCCAGGCTTGGGGAGGAGTGGCTGGAGAGCTGCTTGGCAGAAAAGGACGTGGGGGTGTTGATCGACGCACAGCTGAACACAAGGCAGCAGCATGCCAAGATGGCCAAGAAGGCCAACAGCATCCTGACATGGATCAGAAATAGCCAACAGGACCTGGGATGTACTTGTCCCTCTGTACTTGGCATTGGTGAGGCCGCACCTCAAGTACTGGGTTCAGTTTTGGGCACCTCAATACAAGAAGGACATCAAGGTGCTGGAGCAGGGCCAGAGAAGGACAATAAGTCTGGTGAAGGGTCTGAAGAACAATTCCTATGAGGAGCTGCTGTAGGACCTGGGTTTGTTTAGTCTGAAAAAGAGGAGGCTGAGGGAAGACCTTCTTGCTCTCTACAACTGCCTGACAGGAGGTTGTAGAGAGGCAGGTGCTGGTCTCTTCTCACAAGTTACTTGTGACAGAACAAGAGGGAATGGCCTCAAGCTGCATCAGGAGCGGTTTAAACTGGACATTAGGAAAAAATTTTTCACTGAAAGGGTTGTCAGACATTGGAGAAGGCTGCCCAGGGAGGGGGTTGAGTCTCCATCCCTGGAGGTGTTTAAAATCCACCTAGATGTGGTGCCTGGGGATATGGCTGAGTGGTGGACTGGGCAGAGTAGGGTTAATGGTTGGACTCGATCTTAAAAGTCTTTTCCAACCTTGGTGATTCTATGACTATATTCTAACCTCCCCTCTGCTGCTCACAAAGCCTCAGAAAAAGCATGCAGTGTCGCTGAGAAGGAACCGACACCCACCTCCCATCTTCAATTAAGACCATGCCAACCCAGAAACAGCTGAAGAAGTTAACCACAGGCAGTGGAGAAAGCAGGAAACACATTTTCATGGGCTGCATTTAAACAATAGCTGCACTGTGCAATGGGGAATGCTAAATGCCCATTTCTTTCAGCTGCCCACATTTCGAGCCTGGATAGTTGACCTTCAGATGTAGCATAAAAACTGCTTTCTAAAGCATAATGGGCTGCCAGGGGTAAGGTGACCCACCAAGATAGAGGAAAGAATTAACCAGGCAAAAGCCAGTATCACTTCCAAGAAGTAAAAATTGCACAGAATTATCAGAAATCTGATTTTATTTCTTCACATGGCTTGCCACTTACTTGTTAGGTTTACTTACTTGTCTTCTGGAATTAACTAGATGATTGCTGTCCATACCAACATCTTTAGTAAACAGAAATGCCATCTTTGCAAGATGCCCAGAGACATTTCAAGGATACCAGAGCAGAAGATAGTTGCTCTTCTTACTGATACAACATTAGATGGGAAAGATTCTTGTGTCTGACGAATTAATGCCAATTCACTGACCTCAACTATAAAACCAAGAGCTGCGAACTGCTTTTTTCTTCCGTTGTTCCTCGCTGGCTCTGTGTGCTGTAGGCATCTGACACAGCTTAGCAGTGACTTTTCCCCAAACTCCCCCTCACAGTTAATGGCTTTTAAACTCAATATCCTGACACCAAGGCAATGTACACATATTGACTCAAGTGTATGTGGTAGCTGCCTATATAACTGGCAGGAAATGTGCACGCTTCAGGAATTCCAAAGCATTTACTGATGGCACAAGATGTTTTGGGTTGTTTTTTTTCTCCACTCCCATTATACAAGGTCTAACAGATAACACTATTTTTTCTGAAATTCAGTTCCATTCACAACTCCATCACTTTCACAGCGTAATTTCTGGTACAGACCAGACAGAATCCCACCACAAATGTTAAGCAGACTGGTTGGTGCTCTGGACACCTGCTGAATCCCCACCAGGAACTGCATTCTGCTTTTCTCCAATTCACATTAAGGCTGTGAACACAAACTCACCAGCTTGGCTTGTCCTCTCCTGCTCTGTTTTTTCCATCATCTTTAAATATAGATGCAGAAGGTGTGCAATTAGGGTATTCCTCAGGATGAGTAATTACCATTCTCTGCCTCCTTCCAAACACAACGAACCAGTAAGCAAACTAAAAACTACAATCCCATTTGGAAAAAAAAAAAACAACCCTCATTAACTCTCTTCCATTATATTATTGTCTAAGAGGATGATTGTCCAGCTGTACACTGTAGAAGCTGGACAATCCGTAGCGAACAAACAGGTATTTATCCTAAACACAGATCCAATACTACATGGCTAATATAATAAGAAAATACTGCTTGTCATTTCCTAACGAGCTCCCCACGCATGGAAATTCATAGCATTGATGGAGTTCTTTGCTTTAGCTCTCCAAAGGAAGAGCAACAAGGTTCCCAGAAAGTCATACTGATTTTCTTGTCAAAGTTACACGAGAGCAAAGCCTTTCTGTAGATGGCATTGACATACTCCAGGAACTGGTGCTTGGGCAGTTAGCCTCAGCAACATTCCAAAGCTACACAGAGGTGAGATACTGACTGATCCTCACATGCACAGGCTCCTTCATTTCCCAAACCTCTTGGCTTAATTTAAGTTATACTTCTCTCGGCGCTTCATCCCCACACTTTGTACCTCTAGGTGTCTTTATGAACGTACTTGAGACTTAAGTGGAAAACCTCAAAAAAACCCCAAACTTTTAGTTATTTAATCAACTGCTCCCTGAACTATCACAGGTATCAGAAGATGGGAAGCACCACCTTCATTTCACAAAAGGGAAGCACTAAAATCAACAGGATCTGAAGTCGTCCACAGGTCAAAGGCAGACAGAGAGGATGACAATTTGGGCTTGATAGTGCTATGCAAATGCAACACAACATCCTGCCACCTCTCAAAAAGCCGTGGAGCCCTTGCATGCAAACTCTGGCAGATGTTAAGTGCTAGGAAGCAGAGTTCTAATCTGGAAACCAGGGCTCTGGCCTATAAACATTGTTATTTTGATGGCTGCTTTTTACACTCTTCATTAAGAAACTACATATAGTGAAAGTCACATTTGATTTCCCAGCAACTATCAGCTATTTCATATTCCAAGGAGTCGTACTAACAAATAATTTGTAAACATGCGGCGTGTTATTTAATTAACCTGGGATCATTTTAAGGGCAAACATCTACCAAGGCTGTGAAGCTGGTGCTTCGAAATTAACTCATACAAGAACCTTCTTTAGGAACAATTACCTCAAGACAGGATGGTTTTCTTAACACATGCACCATAAGGCAAGCTATAAAGCCTGACAAAGTGTCATGACTTGCTCCATACAGGCAGCTAGATTAGATGGGCTTTACATCTCTGAAAACTCCCTGTGACATTCCACATCATCAAAAATTCAGTAGGCATAGAAAATACGAGTGGGGTTGTATTTCAGTATCTCCACAGTGGTAGCTTTACAGATGTCAGAGCCTCTTCTGAAGTCACAAGGTCCTAGGAAATAATTAATACGTAGGATTATCGTACTCCTGGGCGTGCCAACACAAAATCTCTCTTAACTTATTATCACAGAGGCTCAGGCTTGCCCTGACCTGAGAAGCAGCTTGATTGACTCTGCTCTTATGACACTCTGGAGATAGGCAGCCCTAAAGCATGCTGGTGAAAAAGCTAAATAAACAGGAAAAATAGATGAGCGTTAGGGAGCAGTAAATCACCGCAACAGAACCAGGCAGCAGCAACCAGTCTGTTCCATATGACAGATGGCAGTGGATTCAGGCTACAGCCCTACAAGGTTTCCTATTTGGGGAATCGGGGATATTGGAAAACAAAGATGAATAAATAAGCAGTACCTTTTCAAATACAGCTCATTCACCTGCCTCAATCAAGTCCCTCTGACTGACTTTGGCTACTTTTGAACTTCACGTTGGCTTCACTCCCTTTAAAATCCAGCAATGAGAAAACCTGACCTGGGAAAGGAAGTTTTAGAAAGAAGCCCACTGGGGAGAACACTCCAGCTGCCAAGACCTGACTCGGTTGTACGTCCACTGTAATCAAAATCCCACGCTGTACTGAATCAGCGACAGAGAGGTTTGGTTTCATAAACACCAGACAATTCTGCTTGCAGGAACTTACCTTTCTCCCCCACCTCCCATCCTGTCACTTACCAAGGGCTTGGTTTCATCTTCATCTTTGAAATAGTAAAGCTGGTCGCCCTTGAGGACAAACCAACGCGTGTGCCAGGTCTTGACGAAGCCTCCTTGCTTCCGCAGCCACCCACGCTTCACGGTGCTCTGTTGCCCTCGGCTCGGAGTGGGAGGCTCTGCAGAGCCATTGGGTTCTTCCATACTGGGACTGGGCAACTCTCCTGTTGAGAAAACAAGAGGAAATGGCGAAATAATTAAGATGATTTTCCAGGCAGTAACCTGCTCCTTTCAACGCAGCCGGAAATGAAACGTGCCCCAGCTACAAAGGTGGGCTAGAAAAGCATTTAACATCTGCCTGCTTATTCTCATACTATCACCCCATCAGCTGAGACAATATTACTCACCTACAAAAGACAATAATGATCATAGAATCATAGAATGGTGGAGGTTGGAAGGGACCTCTGGAGATCATTGAGTCTAACCGCCCTGCCCCAGCAGGGTCACCCAGGGCAGCCCACACAGGAACAGAGCCAGGAGAGGTTGGAAAGTCTCCAGAGAAGGAGACTCCACAACCTCTCTGGGCAGCCTCTGCCAGGCTCCATCACCCTCACACCAAAGAAGTTCCTCCTCATCTTGAGGTGGAACCTTCTATGCTCAAGTTTATCCCCATTGTTCCTTGTCCTGACACAGGGCACCCCAGAAAAGAGCCTGGCCCCTTCCACTTGACACCCACCCCTCAGATAGTGATAGACATTCATAAGATCCCCTCTCAGTCTTCTCTCCAGTTCCCTCAGTCTTTCCCCATAGGGGAGATGCTCAAGTCCCTTCATCACCCTCGTAGCCTCCCTTGGACTCTTCACACTGCAGCTTTTTTTTTTTTAAGCTTTCAAAAATTTGCTGAGTGTAACAAATCAACAGGGAAACAAACCTGTCAGGATAACTGACTCTTGAGTGATGTTACTTTCTGGGGGAGCCAAGAAAGCCACCAAAGAAAGCCAAAGTCTTGCCAAAAGCCACCAATGGTAACTGCAGCTCTCTGCTAAATTAGATGCAGATGATGAAGGGTTGCTTTTTTTTTCCCCAAACATATGGAAAACAATGCAGCTGGTATCTCAGCTAGGCCTTGAAAGATCCTGGACATAAAGCATTAAGCTTTCTACAACAGACAGGGAATCTAGGCAGTAACTACCATGAGACAGAAACGTTAAAAGAAAGTAATAAAAGCCTTTCATGTACCCTCAAATAAAGTCAGATGTTCGTGTGTCACATATCTGGAAAAGCTCTGCTTTCAATGGAAGCCTGAGCTCCACTTCAAAGGGAGGAAATTAGACAAAAGGGAGAAGAATGTACACCTCTCAGTACTGGCAGCCCCAGGAAATTCAAGAGCAAAGGACTAAATCCATCACTTTTCCAACACCCCCAAGACAGACCGAAGCCTACAAGCTATTTAACCAGGAGAGAAACTGAAAGCACAAGCATTTGCAGTCCCTCATCTCAGCCACCAGCACATAAACCTGGCTCGTTTTATTACTGAATACTCACAGCACAGAAAGAACATTTCTGTATGTCCATTGCTAATCCAACTTCTGACTGTCACCATCAGAAGAAGCCATTCCCCTACACGTGTAGGTGGCTTTCTTCTTTTAATTGGCGTTGCAGGCAGCAAATGCAAATTTAACCCAATTATGTTTTGCTTCCTCAGTGGTTAGTTTGTCCTCTAATATCGACATCACATTGACTCAGGCACACAGTTAAAACCCACTTTCCCAGGCTTCTTCCCCCATTCTGAACATATTATTACATCCTAGAAGTTCTTTAATGGTGAATGAGTTCTCCTGAAGCTCCATCCTTTGCCACGTAGTTGGATAGGAATTAGTTTGATCTGCAAGCTCTGCAGTAAGCAGGTTTGACACTTGGGAGCAGGATGGAACTTTTTCATGCAATACTTTCCCCCAGGATTTGCTGATTATTCAGAAAACTGCCCATCCGTGTTACAAATTGATTCTTCTGCCCTTAGGTAGCAGATGTTTGAAACTTCTCTAAAGGTGCAGCTATTTCTGGCCTAAGTGCCACAAAAGTGTTGTCAGTAACCCCCGTGCCACTGCCTCTCCAAGCTTTGGTATCCAAATAGCATCAAACAGTTCTCACCAGATGTAGATACACTTTGCTGGGACTACTCCTGCGAGTAAAACACATAGGATGGCTCCTACTACTCATCTAGCTATACGGGTGTCCTGCTCACATTGATACAGAGTCTGTAGAGGTACCCAGGAAATTCACTTCCAAAAACTATTCTAGCACTGTTGAAAACTTACCTGGGCATTGTCAACACTTCCTCCTCCTCCTCACCCAACTCCAATTGCAAGACAGAGAATTCAGATAAATTGCAAGACAGATCAATTTGGATAAATTCAGCTGGAACCTTCACCAAAGCTCACCATTTCCACTGGATTTATTTTTTTTAATTATTACTTTTTTGGAGGTTTTGCCTATGCAGGGAATGCGGGTTCTTGCAACAATCTCTGTTAAGAGCACGTTCTGAACTAAATTTGCTATGAAAAAAGGCAAGCACAACCAGTATTGGCTAGCTTCAGGAAAAAAAAAAAAAACCCAAACCTGCAAATCTGTTAGGGTTTTCTGTACATCTGCTCCACTCTTACATCACCTATCGTACAACACAAGTAGTGCTCTGTCCTATTTTAACTACCAGTACTTGCTGCTCCGAACGACAGCACACCAAGCCCTGAGATGGCAACTCACACACGCTCAAGCTTCTGCATGTACCAGCAAACACACAAACTCTTGAGATGTCCAGCCTGAAAGGGACTATAAGAAGTTCAATTCAGTTTAAGCCCAGGCGAGCTTTAGGCTCCAAACTGCTCTGAGTTTGTACAACAGGGTTGCAGGAATTTGTTCCATGTGAACGTGAGTTGTGCTACTGGTGAAACGGTCACTTCTGGTCCAATAGTTGCTGCTGTACATCTGTTTCACAGACTCACAGAATGGTAGGGGTTGGAAGGGACCTCTGAAGATAATAAAGTCCAATCCCCCTGCCAGAGCAGGACAGAACTAGAGCAGATCACTCAGAAATGCTTCCAGACAGGTCTGGAAAGTCTCCAGAGTAGGAGACTCCACAACCTCTCTGGGGAGTCTGTTCCAATGCTCTACAACTCTGACAGTCAAGAAGCTCTTCCTCATGTTGACGTGGAACTTTCTATGCTCGAGCTTGAATCCATTGCCCCTCGTCCTGTCACAGGGCACAAGTGCAGAGAGGTTGTCCCTGCCTTCTTGGCGCTCAGTCCTTATGTATTTAGAGACATTAATTAGATCCTCTCTGTCTTCTCCTCTCCAGACTAAACAGCCCCAGGGCTCTCAGCCTTTCCTCATAAGGCAGCTCTTCCAGTCCCTTCATCATCCTCGTAGCCTCTCTTGGACTCTCTCCAGTATTTCCCTGTCCCTCTTAAGCTGGGGAGCCCAGAACTGGACCCAATACTCCAGATGTGGTCTCACTGGGGCAGAGTAGAGGGGGAGGAGAACCTCCCTCGACCTGCTGGCCACACTCTTCTTAATGCACCCCAGATACTCTTGTTTTTAAACAGACACGTGAACTTCACAACATTCCTCAGCCTACAAAGAAGATGCAGACCATACCTTGCAAGTGCATTAAAAAGCAGTGTACAGCCCCATATACTTTGCACCAGATTAAATCAAAAAGGAACATTAAGACCCAGCCAGGGATGATGGGTGTGTGTCAGATGGTGTCAGAAACTGCATGTCTATCAAGTAACATCTTCAGGCTGGGCAGATTAAGGTGCATTCAGCAAATAAATTCATTAACTAATTGGTCCAGCACAATGCTGATGTTTATGCAGGAGAGACAGCTCAGTTAACCTGTAATTTGTTTCATTCATATATTTTAGGTAAATGAATTTTCCTAAGGTGCTAGTATAAAACAAAACCAGATCAACTGCTGCGCTTTCTCGGGCTTGCCCCTCTCAGATGATGAATTACAAACAGATATTTGTAGCTAACCCAGCTGGCAACCAGGCAAACTCCTTTACTGGTTGGCAAGACAGGGAAATACTGGAATCTATGCCTGGCAAAAATCTGAAAGAGAAACAAGTTCTTGAGACGCACCGTCTCTTTGATCTTGAAATCCCTCCTTCCCCAGCAACAAGTGAAGGATCTGGCCAATCTTTCATCAGAACTCAGCACATGAGAGTCTTTTTTAGTGTCTGAGCATCAAAAATCCTGTGCAGCCCCTATTTTTCAACATTATCAATTACTGTGCCTGGCTGAAGAATACAGTCAGCTCCAAAGCTAAGTGCAAGATATGTAGAGCTAAATCACCAAGAGGACTACTACTAATTAATTTTCACCACTAGTACCAGTTCACTGTAGACTACACTGGAATTATCCTTAAGGATGACACCAGCCAATGCTTCCTTTTGACAGAATGGGACAAGATCCAGTACTATTTTTTTAAGGAACAAAAATAAATCTGACATGTCTTTTCCTGTGACTCACTAAGCCAACAGCTGAAAAATTTCACTTGCAACAATTCACACTGGTCTGTAAAGCTCTTCTCGAACACCCTATAACCTAAACCTCTCACTTTCACTAACCAGTATGAATGGGCAAGAGGCCTGGGTTCCTTAGCTGGGTCCAAAAAAGCTGCAGGTGGAGAAGAGTGTATGTTAAAATCATTGCTTTTATACCATCTCCTTCCCCGCTCCTTAAACAGTAATAAATTCACCTCCCCTGATTTTCTTCTGCTCGCAAATGCCCAATGACCATTCCCTTTGTAATAATTTGGGACAAGTCGAGCCCATTCCCAGGAATTTACTAGGAAATTCTTTCATCACTACTACTTTTATCCAGCTCAGTTTTTCCTGCACACCCAGATAGGGGACCCCAGCATAAGACTGGCACAGCTGGGCAGCTGTGGTGAGCCTTTAACAGCTCGATACCTGGTTCAACAGCTGGGAAGTAGAAGGGAGGTAGGGCAAAGGCACTCACCAAAACACTCCAACTGCCTCCCCAAAGGCAGAGGAGAAGCTAAAACCAGTCTCCACCTACTCCCTCTTCCTAGACAGACCTGTAAACTGTAAAAGAACAGTCTAAGACATTGCTCCTGTCCATACTATTTTCCCAAGAAAGCTAAGGAGTTAACAACACACGTTTTTGGCAACCAAAGAAGACCTCTCCACTGTACCAAGAGGACACTTGGATTTGCTGGTCCTGGAAGAAGACTGACACTATCTACCAAGCCAGGGGTACACAAATATTTGCAGAAAGAAAGTGCAAGAGAGGTTCACATCAGAGTGTTTTGTGAAGGAGTTTCCACACACTGCACGGAAGGAGGTCACACGGAGCGGTACAGCCATAACCCCTCCATTTCATTTGGGTTTGCAACCCAGAACCATCTACCAGCTCTTTTGTAAGAGTCTGAAAAAGGCATCCAAGAAGAACACCCAACTCTCCCACCGATGCTTGCTCCAGACCGCTAATTACAGAATCACAGAACGTTGGGGTTGGAAGAGAATTCTGCAAGATATAACCAGAGCATGAGGACAGAAAGGGAATTGGGAACCACAACCTGAACGTTCAGTTCAGGGCTTGATCTTCTCACTCCCAAAGTCATCATCAAGCGAGGATGAGACGATCTCCAAAGAAATCTACATTTGTAATGAACTTAGCGACCAACACACTGCTGACACCACACAGCCAGGGCCTACAACTATTGTACCACCACCCAGAAATGACAAGAGACAACTCAAAGTCTGAAGAATCCCATCACAATCAAGCCCTGTGCATCTAGAAGGTAATGAGATACTGGTAAAGAGGATAAAAGGAAAAAAAAATAAAAGAGGGAGATAGTAGCTCTTTCACATCTTACAGAGGCAAGATTTATATAGATTTTTCAATGAACAATCTAAACGAGCAGACATTTATCATGGTGATTCCTTTTAGTTGATACCTAGTAATAAATCTTTGTATGTGATGTACTGCCAAATCCACGTACAAGCTACAGCTCCTGAGAAGATCAATGGCATTGTTTTAAGACTGGTAAGTGCAATTATGACCACATTCCTACCAGACACTACTGAACCTTAAACTTCACATTCTCAAGACCCATCCCCCTTGACCTTTCTATTTTCTCATCACCCACTTGAATCTGCCTCCTACTTGTCACTGAAACTCGTAATTTCAGAAACATCCCAGTATCTCAAAAGTCAACACACAGTATATTATGGGTTATATCAGACACTAGTTTACAACATGCTCTCCAAAATCAAGCAACACAGTATTTCAATTTTCAAAACCTCATGCAAGTGAGAAGCTCCCATTAATGGTTATAATTCCAGGAGTGAGTGCTTTCTGGGGGGGGGAAGGTATTTTAGGAAGTTGTTGACCAGCCCTCTTTGATACAATACCCAACTGGAGCATCTCCTCGACACATGAACCCAACAGTATGAAAAGGTGACACGCACACACTTCTTCACAACAGCTCTTCTGTGCAGACAGAACACACTGACGATTCAGAACAGATGCCAAGGGGACCTGACCACCTCCTTGCGTCACACGTACATGGAGAACTAAAACACAGTTTATCCTTTGAATTACCCAATCATGAAGAACACAAAGTGAAAGGAAAAGAAGAAAACTTGAGATGTCACCACCACTGTTGACAGACATGGGAAGTCCAGACACATCTGGAGATTATGAAAGTAAAATATTTTTAATATGACTCTCTGGCAAATAGCTATTAGATGTGCTGAACCCTAATCCCAAGTTGTCTGAACTGCAGCTTAACAAAACAACAAACAACAAACCCAAACCAACAAAACAACACATCCCAAAACCAGAGATGGGGCAAATCTCTGCTGGCAAAATGAAACAGCCTGTGGTAATGGAAAAAAACATCAAAACCAGCTCTAAGAGGAACACATTTCAACACAATCTTTCAGAACAAAGCTCCTTCATCATCTTTATTATGGTTCACTGGGTAATTTTACTTCATGTTTGCTGTAAGGAAAGAAGGACATAAGCAGCTTGTCTAGCAGCATAACGTTTCCTGAAGGACTGCTGAGGAATCTGTGGTACCCCAAAAGACCTCATACCTGGGACATAGGGAGCATCCTGACAAAAGTCACCTCCTAGCCCAGAATTTTGTAGCAACCTGCCATTCAAGCAGCCCTGCCACAAACCTTTCCCCAAGGAAGCCTTGAAAGCTTGGATCTGCAAAGCCAAGCTGTCCTAGCATCCCTTAAAAAAAAAGGCTTTGATAGTGGTAATGGAACAATTTACAGAACTTAGACTCTGTCAAAACTATTCTGGATTGTTCCTCAGGCACCAAAGTGGTTGCTCTTGGATAGAACCTTGCCTTTAAGATTGGTAAGACTGTTTGATCCATTCTGTGGTCCTCATGAGAGCTGCAAGAATCACAACTGATGGACAAAATCCAAACAAGAAGACACCACTGAGTTGCTTCTTGCAAGATTCACTTGTGAAAAAACACAATTTGCCTTGTCTGATAAAAATAGTCTGAAAGGAATAGAGTCAACACAGATCTCTTTCTTCATTATAGCTCCCTAACAGGGGTAATACATAAATTATCTGCAAACTTGCTTTCAAATTCAATATGGAAAATAATACATCATATCAGCACAGCATCAGCTTGTTTATCAAGTTTGTTTTTTCTCTGCTGGAAACAACAAAGACAAGTTGGAAGACATTCAGGGCAGAGGAAGGAAGACGAGCATTTGGTCGGACTGACACCGTGGCAGCCAAGAAAGAACACATTCCACAGATGTTTGAAGGGTGCAAACACCAAGGAATAAAACCAACAAGCTGAAGGGCCAGAAGATAAGCACGGGTTCACCGAGGCAAGCGAACCAGTGGCTCGTGCAGCACATCAGCAATACCAACTGGAAACAATATACACCATCAAAGTTACCTTCCCGCAGCACGTGAAGAACACACTTGTGGATGTGTGATGGACAAAACAGCAGAAATGATGCCACTTTTTAATTTGTGAACAGTTAAAAGTAATTTTTATTCCATGGACTACGTGACTGTGTCAATTGACTACCTGCATGTCAGGACACAGACTCATAGAATGGTAGGGGTTGGAAAGGAACCTCTGGAGCTCATGGAGTCCAACCCCTCTGCACCAGCAGGGTCACCCAGGAACAGATCCAGGGGGGTTGGAAAGTCTCCAGAGAAGGAAACTCCACAACTTCTCTGGGCAGCCTCTTCCAGGCTCTATCACCTTCACAGCAAAGAAGCTTCTCTTCATGTTCAGGTGGAACTGTAAATGTTCCAGCTTATACCCATTATTCTACGACAGGGGACCACAGAAAAGAGCCTGGCCCCTTCCATTTGGCATCCACCCTTCAGATATTTGTAAATATTCATAAGGTCCCCTCTCAGGCTTCTCTTCTCCAGGCCAAACAGCCCCAGGGCTCTCAGCCTTCCCTCACAAGAGAGATGTTCCAGTCCCTTCATCATCCTCGTAGCTTCCCTTGGATTCCCTCTTGAACTGGGGAGACCAGAACTATCATTTTTTCTTGTTTAACTTTCTCGTACACATATATTCTTTAATGATACCTTCCTGTACATATAAAATGTATGCTCCTTGTAAGCAGATCAACCACAGAACTCTTGAGGTGCCACAGTTCTAGAATGGAAAATTGTCTTCCAACTTTCAAACCCTATGAATGGGATCTGGTGGGCTCCAAATACTTACTGCAAAGTATGTTTTCCTTCTAACAAGAACTGACACGGCTCCAAGGTTGGGAGCACCACTGCATGTCACGGTTCTTTAAATGCTCAGTAAATTAAACAGCTTTCTCTTAACTCTGAAGTTAAGAAATCTCTCAAAAACTGAGCAAGAGGCAACAAATGAGAAGAAACCTGTCTTGTGAGGTTCTTTTGCAGGCAAAAAAAAAACCTGCTTGAACTAATTTGAGCTTAGGAGGCAAGAGGCATTCTGCATGGTTACCCAAACTCCCACATCTTGGGGAGCTTGGCACAGCTTCTTTTAAAACACGCCTCACTCACCAGCCGCCAGTCACCTTCAAGAGAGGATGGGGTTCACTGCAACCTCACACTTCACTGGAAGTGTAGGAGCAAGCTGAGATTGGGAAAAAACTGGCCACAGCAAGTCTGCAGAGGAAACGGCTTCAAGAAAATGATGATCTGTAGACCATAAACGGTAAGAAGCACTTTATGAGCCTGCCTCAGTGGAGGCTTGTTCCAAAGCAAGTAAACTTTATCATGATCAGTGAGCCCTTCAAGTGGATTGCAGCCAATTCATACAGGGGAAAAAACAGAAGTCCTTTCAAAGAGAAGAATAGCCAAAGAAGATGAAGAGGTAGAGGCTGCAGCTAAGCGAGTGCAGCCAGAGGTAACATGAAAGGCTGGATTCAAGAAACAGAAGTCCACTGAAGCATCTCAAAGTGCCAGTGCTCCACACATTGTACAAACCATTCTTTTTATTCTTCCTTGATTATTTCTCAAGTCGAAGCCAGGTGCTCCTTGAATGGATCTGCAATTCCAGAACTGCTCCACTCAGATGAATAACAGAGACCAACTCTGAAAGGAAAGAGTCTGAAATTTCAAATCCACTTTAGCACCACAGCAAAGTCATTTTTGCCCATCGTCCCCACAAGTGAATGCAGCCTGTTGCAAAGAAAGGGGTGTCTTTCCCAGGGGAAAGAAGAACATTGGATTAGGGCTAATTTTTGCTCTGCAAAACACGGTCTGCTTTGGGTGGTGGTGTGGCCGTGCAGGAGAAGAGCTGGCACTGTCACCAGAGCAGACAATCAGCGTGATGTTTTATATTCCTTGACCACCACAGCATCTCCCTTTCCTGGGAAAGGAGCAACCTCAGTTTAGAAATATTTGATTTTGATGCAAAACAAGCTCTCCTAAACTCTAAGAGCGTGTCAGGTTAACTTACATCTTCTGGAGGCATGTCCCATACACGATTCTGGCAACAGCAAAACTGACATCCACAGAGCATTGCTGGGAACACGGGCATGAGATGCACTCCCCTTGTGACACTCTTGCTGGTGGCTAGAAGCGTGCCTCACAGATGACTTGTTCCAAACTGATTAAACTCCTTTATGAACAATGAAGCCCTTGAAGTGTATTCCAGCCAATGCTTAATGAGAAAATTGCAAGTGTCTCCGAGCAGAATGGCCCAACAGGACACAAAAGCTTACAGCAATACCACGGTTCATTGGCCAGCTTTCTGAAATATTAAGCCTTGCAACAGAGATCCGAGTGAGTAACAAAAGTCAGAGTTGGTTTAACTGCCAGGTCATTTCTCACTTTGAAAGATGCACAAAGATTTTCCTTTATCAGAATCAGTTTCATAAGGTTTAACCTCGGAGGAAAAAAACCTTGGGCAAATATCCTTAGGTGTCAACATTTTTGCCTGCCTGCTTTCCCACTCCTCTTAAAAAATGACTTAGAGAACAATAGAAACTTGTTCTAGCAGGAACACGAACTGTGTGACTGTTGCCTTCTCAAATACATTTCTTTTCTCATGTGGTCTCTTTGCAAATACCTCAAATTGCCAAAGCCATCTGACCCACCTTCCCCCAGCAGCGAGCAGCGCGTGAGCCCTTCCCACCGGTAATGCCTGCTCCTGAGCACGTGTCGGCTGAGGCAGTAGCACCCATGGCTTCTGCAGGAGAAATCATCCGTGTCCTTGGGGACTGCTCATTACATGGACAGCTTTAGCACTCATGTCACCCACCCCTGAATGCCACCACCCTCACGCTCAGTGCTTGCGTTCAGCATTAGCAATACTTCCTAGTGAAACCAAGGGCGAGCACACAGCATCAGACTCGACAGGTTAGGCATTCCTCACAGCCTTGGGACCTGGGCAGGAATTGAGATACATGCCTTAGTTTTCAAATCTGTTTTGGACAGATGAAGCTCTGGGTCTCAGATCACTGCTCCACACGTGGAGATGTATCAGCAAAAGGTTTTTCTTCCCTGTGTCACACAGCTCCAAGCACTGGCCCATGATCATTCTACAATAAACAAGTCTGAGCTGATGCTCTGTAGAAATGATGGAGTAGTTTCCATGGCTGAGGACTTAAAACAGTCAAGTCCAGCCACTGAAGAAGCATCGATGTCATCATGGCATGCGGTGTCCTGGCCAACTCTTACATACTGAAATTCTTGCTTTCCTTCACTAGGACTGTACATTGGTGGCAATGACCTAGCAGTAAAGTGCCTCCTTAGATGGCAGCTGACAGAGGAAAGAGGGAATCATAAACTCATAAATGGTAGGGGTTGGAAGGGACCTTTGGAGATCATCGAGTCCAACCCCCCTGCCAGAGCAGGGTCACCCAGGGCAGCCCACACAGGAACAGATCCAGGGGGAGCTGGAATCTCTCCAGAGCAGGAGACTCCACAACCTCTCTGGGCAGCCTCTTCCAGGCTCTGGCACCCTCACAGCAGAGAACTTCCTCCTCATGTTGAGGTGGAACCTTCTCTGCTCAAGTTTGTCCCCATTGTTCCTTGTCCTATTGCTGGGCACTACGCTTCAATTCAGGAAGAGATTTACTAAGGGATACAATTATCTGTGTGAAATTTTGCAAAGCAAAGTCAGTTTTTCCTACGGGCATTGCTGGTACATAGCTCTCAAATAGCTGCAGTGTCACCAGAAGCAAGGAAAGGCCATTATCACCTGCCGTCTTCAGGGGAGGACAGCGAGGAAGGTTTCAGACTGGCTGTGAGTCTGGCTGCATTGGGGGCAGTGATGGAGCTGAGCTCTGCTCCCCTAAAAGAAGAGCTAACATATTAAAGGCTGCCTGAAAGGAAAATACTGAAGGTAGTATTTTGATGGAAGAGTGTTTGAGGCAGGTCTTTAGACTTCCTAGCTGAAATGTGCTCCAGAGCATGATGCTCTGAAGCTCCTAGTTCATGGTACTTTCAAATGAATCCAGTGTTGATCTCTGAGCTCTTTCTAAGGAGACCAAATTTTCTGGGATGAGCCATTTTACACGTAGAGCCTGGTAAAAAGATCAGAAATCATTTTAGAACAGAGGCTCTGGGAACCAGGCAGATAAGAGGAAAGCTTTGGGCTTTGGCCTCGCTGGTTTGCATAAAAGGCTAAGCAGTGAGTTTTGGCTCAGTACACGCATGCAGACCACATATGTGCATCTCAACCCTTGTCGGGGTGAAAAAAGTGCACACTCTAGCTGAGGGCGTTGAGTGGGTTTAGAAGCAGGTCATTCAGCTAGCACCATTTCTTCTATGACAAGGTTTGTTTTCTTTCAGGTATCCCAGCTTTTGACTTCACTCTAGATTTCTGCTTGAGCCTTGCGTCCCTGGATTGGGTACCTAGTGCTTTTCCAGTACTGTGCAAAAAAACCTCTCAACGTAGGAGCGACCTGCTGGGTGGTACCATCACCATTATCTTCAAGAGCAGAACCCGCGTTCCATTTAAGTGCCTTCCCAGATCAGAAATGTCTTGGGGGTTTTCAGAAAGAAGCTATTTTAGGGTTTGTATTCAGCTTAACCGGCAGCGTCCGAAGCGGTGTGAAAAAGCATTGTCTGAGCATAATGCAAAGAAAATGAAAGTGCTGACAGGGGTATGAAGGTGGCAGAGCAGCCTGTACCTTTGCTATTGCAATGACCTGGTAGCTGGGTCTCTGAACGGAGGTGTCACTCACGGGCTTGTGAATATTTTAGCAGTTTGGGAGGTAAATTTACTTTCTGAGGCACAACAGATGTTCTGTCACTTCACTGACTCTAGGTACAATTTCATTTACTCCAACTTTACTACACAATTTCTTCAAACCTATATAAATACCTTACTCCCTATCTGCTCAAACAGCTCAATTTTGGTATGATGGGTGATTATGAGGTTTTCTTTCTTTTGCTATCTTTGTAGTTTAAGGCTGTTTAGGTTGTAACAGGGAGAGCAGTGTTCTCAAGAAATGGCTTCAGTCTTATTATAAAAGTGGAGCCTTGCTTTTGACTTTATTTGAAACAAAACAAACTAAAAAGCCCTGCTAGACCCCAGCGACCAACCCCTAAACCAAACAAAAAACCCTACCAAAACCCAAACCCAGTGAAACATGCTGAGGCTGATAACAGACTGATAGACAGTAATGCTTATTCTAGACTCCTGACTGGTGTAAGTTGTTCGGAACAGACCTTGATGTTACCAGCCAAGAAGAGACACTTGCAACACTCCAGGGGACTCCTGAATTTAGAAGGTGGCACTGAAACGGATGCCCGGATGAGTTTTCGTTGGCACAAAAATGGAGTGAGATCTGAAAAGACTCTTCCTTTTATTTGTTTTTTTTAAATGATGGGCTATAGGAGCTACAGCTGGAGTGATGATAAAAAAAGATTCTGTAGTGTAGTTTTGTTCCTGAGCAGCAGTGTGTGCCAGGCAGAGTGGCCATGATGGGTATTTTTAAGTGCTTTTCTGAAAACCACAGTCAGAGGAAGGGCGTGAGTTTGGTTTATGTGATGTGGAGACACAAAAGAGAAGGAGAATGTACAAATAGATCACTGCTGGTTTTCCTGCATGCCAGCACAGGGGTGTGGAGATGATTTGCTGACAACCAGCAGAAGCAGCTTTTGGGTGCAGGTGACAGCAATTGGCTGTGAATTCAGGAATGGCAGGTGTAAGTTACTTGCCTTGCTTGGGGTTAATTATTTAGACAGCTAACTTTCTCCATCTGTGGGCTAGCAAGCTCCTTGCCCTGAGTTGGGGTGAGTGGTGCAGTGTAGCTGTTGCACAATTGCATTTCATGGGTGGGGTCTTAGACAGAAGCTCTGTCACCTGGAGCAGCTTAAAAGCAGCCCCAGGGCTACACTTCATCTACCTACTGGTGGTACAGGTTTTCCCCTCCCCATGATGTGCTCAAGAAACCTGTAGTGACCAGTGTTCAGGTCTGGGCATTTCTCCTTTCTCTCTTCAAAGCACTTAGTTGTGACTCAAGCGTGCGTACCTTGTACCTCCTGGACTAGCTTGGTAATGAAGGAGGAATAACCATGGAAAAAAATGCGTGCTTCAGGTGAGTACCAAGGACAGTTGTGTTCTGTGTTGCTCCTAAGTGGCAGAAACTCGAATGCCTTTGTCACTTGGCTCTAGTGGCAAGTCCCACTTTGCAGCTTGCACTCTGCTGCAAAGCGTGCTCGGGATGCATTTGTGTTTTGATGTGGTATTGCTCCAGGTAACTCCTCCTGCGTTCTCCTCGCCCTTGTGTTGCTTGAGTGGAAGTAAAGCTAGTCAGGGGTTTGGAGCATGTGTCTTATGAGGAAAGGCTGGAGGATTTGGGGCTGTTTAGCCTTGAGAAGAGAAGGCTGAGGGGAGACTTTATTGCTCTCTCCAACTACCTGAAGGGAAGTAGTAGCAAGGTGGGAGTTGGTCTGTTCTCGCTGGTGACAAGGGACAGAACAAGAGGCAATGGCCTGAAGTTGAAGCAGGGGATGTTCAGGCTGGATCTCAGGAAGCATTTCTTTGCAGAAAGGGTTGTCAGGCACTGGAATGGGCTGCCCAGGGGAGGGGTTGAGTCACCATTCCTGGAGGTATTTAAGGGATGTTTAGATGTGGTGTTGGGGGACACGGTTTAGGGGTGAACTTTGTAGAGTAGGGTTACTAGTTGGATTTGATTTTAGAGTAGTTGAGACATTGTTTTTAACCTAGGTTGAGATTGTCATTGCAGGAACAATGTAAATGTTAGGCTCTGTCAACAGCAAGATGGACAAATAAATACCTTTTTCTTTTTTTTTTTTTTTTCTGCAGCATTATATAGTGAGTTCCAGGAATTACATTTTTGTTGTTGTTGTTGTCTGACTGAGACCTGCCTTTTAGTGGAAAATAAAGAAAACATTCCTTTAGAAGGAATGAAAAGTTTCATGTATCCAGCACTTGCCCGCACAAGCGACCCAACCAATCCTGTGAAAAATAAGCAGAGGAATGAGATTTTTCTGGTCACCTGGAAGAACTTGGTAAAACTACAGTGTTAGTTTCCTAAAAGAAAAAATACTCTTTTAAACCCATGGAGTATATTTTATAAGGGACAAAGAGGGCTGAACTCCCTGTGGCTGTAGAGAATGGG
This sequence comes from Actenoides hombroni, assembly GCA_024336885.1. Lineage (NCBI taxonomy): Eukaryota > Metazoa > Chordata > Aves > Coraciiformes > Alcedinidae > Actenoides > Actenoides hombroni. The sequence continues at coordinate 86,493,296 of WUAM01000287.1, read as the reverse complement.
AGCAGTGAGGCATAGAAAGACTCCATGAAATCGCAGCTAGATGGCCTCGGAGGAGGCCTCGGAGGAGGCCTCGGAGGAGGCCTCGGAGGAGGCCTCGGAGGAGGCCTCGGAGGAGGCCTCGGAGGAGGCCGCCCTTTTCCAACCTTGAGGATTCTATGAGTTCTTTTTTCTTTATCATGATTGTTTCTTTGGTCTGCATTGCCTATTTCACTTACCTGCAGGAAGGAACCATGAGCTTTGCGTGGACTAAACTGAACACTTACTGTAATGGTGTAATTTCTAATCTCTTACAAGAGGCACTAACTGCCCTGACTTGAAAAAAATGAGTAAGGGACCTGTACCTTCAGCTGTGGGAAGTAAAAAAGGAAAGGCTTTATATAACTTCCCATGAGATTGGAAGGGCATTATTACTACAGAGTCCAAGTATTACTACGAGTCTAAGTATCACTACAGATCCAAATACAGGTCCAAATACTATTGCAGGTCCAAATACATTGGACCTTGCACAGTGTCCGTGACTTGTATGGAGCTGGTGATACAGTGAAATAGTAAGGGTATCAAGTATTTGCATATGGGCCATTATATTGTTTTCCTAAGAGATGGAATTACATAATAATATTAGGATTAATGCAGTCACTCAGCATCAGGCAAGGCTCAGCCAGCTCCTCTCTATCTGCTCTGGATTTTCCTGGGTGAGTTTATTAGTAGGTGAGTGACCGACTCTTCCAATGTCACATAAACTGAATGGGCAGGGGAAAAAAATTCCTATGGAAAGAGGCATTTTTCTAGTCCCGGTTTAGGTGATAAATGAAAATGGGCCTCTTCTCATGTGCATGCTTTTATAGATACTAGCACTGTGGTATTGGAGTCTGGAGGGTGTTTAGTTCCTGCAGGAATGTCCAGTTAGGCCAGAACAGCGAATAATTAGCTTTGTGCAAAGATGTCTTTCGTGTGGTCTTGTGGAAGTCACATGGCTTTGGGATGTTAAGATGTTTGGTGCAGGAACCACTCCCCCCCCCAGTTCTTGTTTTCTGGAGTCTTGTATTGAAATACAAATCTTGTAAAGACACTTCATATTTTATCTGTGTCATTTTGCTGCACTGTATAAGTACTTTCTTCTGATGAGTCCTATTACTTTTTAATTAGTTAATGTTAATTAGTTAATGTCTATAAATACATAAGGTTTGGGTGTCAAGAAGGCAGGGACAACGTATTTTCACTTGTGCCTTGTGATAGGATGAGGGGCAATGGATTCAAGCTTGAGCACAGGAATTTTCACCTCAACACAAAGAAGAACTGTAAGGGTTGTAGAGCACTGGAACAGACTCCCCAGAGAGGTTGTCGAGTCTCCTTTTCTGAAGACTTTCAAGACCTGCCTGGAAGCATTTCTGAGTGATCTGCTGTAGTTGTGTCCTGCTCTGGCAGGGGGGTTGGACTCCATGATCCTCAGAGGTCTCTTCCAACCCCTACCATTCTGTGATAACAGGAAACAAAGTTTTAAAAGCCAGGGAACCATTTTTCTGTGCGACCAGCCACCCTGTGTGAAGGCAGCACAGGCAGTTGTCCATCAAGTCAGATAACTTTTGGTGAGGTAGCCTGAGATGTAAGACTCTAGTTTTCATCCTTTACTCCCAGTCTGCAGACCGAGGGGTAGCTGTTGATGTTGCCAAATAAATTTCAGCAGGGAACTGCTCTGTTTGATAAGGCGATTTTGCTTTTGCTTCCATTTCTACCATGCACCAGAAGCAGCTGTTTTCTCACCAACTGTTACTTATTTCTTACTCCATTTTGCCTGACTTGTAAAAGACTAACGGAGACTAAATGAAGTAGAGATAGCCCTTTTATCATGATGACAGAGAGGGGAAGGATGGAGAGGCACGATTTGTGCTGCGTGCTTGGCTAGCACTATAGGAGGAAGAGCTCGGTAGAGCCAGAGGGGTGCAAATCGAGTAGCAGTGACTTAGGAAACAGATTAGATTTTGATGGCAAAAGCATGAAGTGCAGCACTCAATAACAGTTTCTTAATCTTCTATTAACACCCCCCCCCCCCCCATTTTTACGTCAGACTTCAGTAAAGTATTAAGAAACTTCAGCAGCAGTAGAGGCCATATCATCCCTACCATGAAGTGGTAGTCAAGTGAAATGGAAGCCAAGGAAGCCTGAAATATTTTTGTTAGGTAGAAGGAGCAGCAATGGAGCACATGAAGTGCACAGATGCTGCCAAAACAGGGTTTTTTTTCCCCCCTGAAGATACAGGCTTGTCTTTCATCTTGCTTTCAAACACCAGAAATAACTTTTTGTCCTACAAAAAGTTGCCTTTTTGTTGGCAACCTCCTGACGTGTCTGAAGTCTTCAGAAGTGGTGTTAGAGGCTTCTAGCAGTCAGTCTTGGGTGGCCACAGAGGGAAGATAAGTGGGTAGCCTTCCCAAGGACTCATTCCACAATGTCAAGGTGACAAAACTGATACCAGTGGTCCTCTTCTTTTTAATCGCACGTAATCTCTTGATCTCATCAGAAAGGAGCTTTTGTGCTTCAGACCAATCACGATATCAGGTCAATATGCAGTGGCCTGAGAAAACCATCACTCCTGTGTTTTCCATCCCAGGCTCAGTCTCGATGCTGAAACGTTGCTCTGAAAAATCCCAAGTGGTTCAGGGTGATGAGCAACGATGTGATGACCGTGTCCTCTGCAGCTTGCCCCTTGCACGCTGCTCTAGGTACCGTGATGGGCTGTTTGAGGATCTTTCCCTTTTCCTGTTGAAAGGGAATTTCAGCACTGTAGGAGGTCTGTGGCCATTAAAAGGGCCCCTCACGATGACTTTTTCTCCTCCCGTCCTTTTATTTACTTGGATGTAGTACAAGTGCCGCATGGCTCCCAAAGTAGCAAAATGACTAGCTCGCAGGAGAGCCTCTAAATGACAATAATTGAGTTCTTTTAGCCTATTAGTGCTTAAGAATAGCCTTCTCTAAGTCCATTACCTCTAGGAGAAAAGCCGTATTTGCAGCCGAATGAGCAGCATGTAGGACATGACTTTGTTGCTAGGGAAAGAGGCTTTCTGAGTTCCTTGCCCATCCAGTGGCTTGTGTAGGAAATAAAAACTGAATGTCCTCCAACTGCATTCCTGAAATCCTTTTTACTCTTCAGCTGGCTGTCTGAAAAATTTTTCTATAGGTGAGTATGGCTTTCTGGAGCTGGTCTCATTCCTCTTCCAACTGGGACAGTCGGTGATATGGGAAAAGAAGCTGCTTCTGCCTATTCCAGCCAGATCTATGAGAGCAATGTGTGCTGCTGGCGTTTGTCTCGTCCAAGTGTAGTGTCCAGAGTCCAGCTGTGATGTGAGATGTCAGCAGGATAGTCTGTTAAATTAGTGGTCTTTCCCATTTTCATCACTGCAGCAAAGGGCCAACTTCTTTGCAGGCTTTTTTCAACGCAGAATACATCCTGGGAAGGCAGAATTTTGGTAGCAAAACCTGTAATCACTGACTGCAAGGAGTAAAATATCTCCAAGCACCTTTGTGATTTTTATTTTTCCTTTTGTGTAGCCTTGGCTCAGAGCTTGCAGTCGCTGGAGTCCTGAAGCTGCAGCTGGAAAGTGTGCCCATGGTGCTGCTCCTGAATTTGGCACCAATAGTGTGTGGACTAACCCAGAAGTCTTGGGTGGTGGTGAGCTTTTCTTGGGTTTGGTGGAGTCATTGAGACTAGCCTCCACCAAATACCACTCCAAGGTTGTTAAAATAGACCAGCCAGTTGAGGGGAGTCTTGCCAGAGTATCTTTAAACAAGACATTTAACCCTTTATCAGGAACAAGGCACGTGAAGATGCTTTTTGCTCTTTAACATCCAAAGTTTGTCGCAACTGCAGTGGAGGAGAAACCGAGATGGTGCCATACTGATTAGTCTAAGAGACATCAGTACAGCAGGTCCAGGACAGATCAGGGCTATGAGATAGCTCCTGTTCCCTCCGTGGAAGAACTCATCCTTGTCCTTTAAGAATAGCAAGTTCAGGAGTCGATACTGGATGGGTGAAAAAAGGGGTAGCTCTAAAAATTTTAATGCTGGGGAAAAAAGGGCTTGGTGGTTATTACAAGACTCCCACGAGGCTGATGGTAGCTGTCACTTGTTTGACCAGCACTCATATTTGAAAGGCCTCTTGGCCAGAGATAGCTTAAGTCATGAATATATGGTACAAAAGAGCTGTGAATCAGTTAAATTGCTCTGAAACTCAGTGATGAGGTCTGGTTACTGAATATCAGGCGGGACCGCTTGCAGGCTTTGGTACTTGCATTGATTTTCCTAGATGGCGAAGTCAACTTGTGTTCCAAAATAATTTTCTTTATCTGAAGTTTTTCTCGGCACTCAAAACTTTTTTTGATCTCTGTGTACAAAGAGCACAAGCCCTTGTCTTACCTGCAGGAGGGAAGTCAATAAATTGTATTACAAACTTGTGTTTCAAAAGGAAAATCTACTCCATTCCCCTAGAGTGGAATAATATCTCATCAGCTTATCTCCTCTGCTTTAAAGTGATGGGTGGGGGCAGAGAAGATTCCCTGGAGGGATCATTGATACAGACTCTTCTGATGAGAGGGAAGGGAAGGCATTTAGAGATGGGAGTTTCTAATTCGGAGTTGCGGAAAATAACCTTTTGTTCCTTAACACAAACCCGGCTGAAAATAGATGGACACTGTTGCTTCAGATGAACTCGCTACTGTTTGCATTTGAGTGACTCTAGTATTCATCATCTTGCAATTCAAGGCAGCTCTCAGGCTGGAGAGCTTTTTTTTGTTCTGTTTGTGCCAAGTATATACCGGGGGGGGCCCCCCGCTTCTTGACTGCGACTCCGGCAATGGATCATAGCAGTAGAAATGATGATAACTTCATTGTGCACAGCTCCAGGCCTCTCTTCAGATGTCATTACAACAAGGGTGAGTGTAGAGTCTTGTATCTGGGAAAGCACAACCCAGGTACCAGTCCAGGTTGGGGACTGAGCTGTTGGAGAGCAGTGCAGGGGAAAGGGACCTGGGGGTCCTGGTGGGCAGCAGGGTGACCATGAGCCAGCAATGGGCCCTCGTGGCCAGGAAG
>WUAM01000287.1:86456912-86474241 GCA_024336885.1 Actenoides hombroni | reverse complement strand
GAGCTGATTTTGGTTTGCACAGATCAGGAGGTGTCTCAGGACAGTACCTACTCTTGTCACCAGTTTGTATTTTAGGGGACAGTTGTATAATATTTCAGCAGTAGAAAAAAGACTAGCTTTATGTTGTGCCAGGCTACTGATTGAAAGAGCTATGCTGTGTTAAGATAATCTTAGTCAAACCTTCCTGCTCCCACTGGGAAGACATCACTGCATGCTACCCTACTACCTTCTCAGTATCAGCGAAGATAATAAGGTGAAATTATTTCATACACTGCTGCACTGCATACTTTCCATGGATGCTCTTGAAATACTAAAATTTAAAAATCCTTGAAGCAAATACTAAAAATTGTCTGACACCAGTGATGCAGTAGGAAGGAGAGAACATGTGGCTATCCATGACTGGCTACCTGTTAACTGGAAGCTGTGGTGTGTGTAGCAACAGCACTTAGACTTTATGTAAAGTAACTGTAAGTCCATCTGATAAGAATTCTACTAATGTCAGCCAGGTTTCCTCTAACACAGAAAAGACAGTGGAAGCTGCATGAGATCATGGAGTCTGTTCAAAATACCTTTCAGATCAGGTATTTTGGTTTTGATCCTACAGAGACTTAACAGCTTGGTTAGTTTTGACCATTGCACACGACTAGAGAAGTTAATTTTAAGCCTGCCTATTTGGCATGAAAGATATATTTTAACAATGTATGTGACTGTTTCAGTTCCATATGGCTTGATCCAATTAGGTTGAATTGTCATCTTTGCATTAATTGAAATGAGGAGTTGGCTCAGTTATTTGAGTGCTCAATCGGAGTAATTGCCCTGAAATTAGGATCAGAGGCTTTTGTTTTTCATTATATCTTCTAAGTTATGTCCACCATATCAAGTGTTAGATTTAAAGCATTAAGGAAGGTCAGTTTCTGCATCATCAGGGACTAGTTAGAACAACTGCCAAGGGAAGAGAGGTACGATGAAAACTGACCTTATTGTTATCTTGCTATGCGTAGTGTTCTGGGCCTGACCGCACACTTCTTTGTTTCTTGCTTGTAAGGTTACCTGTTGCATTATAAACATGGTTTAACTTGGAGGACTTTTCTTTTATCCATCCTTATTTTTCAAGTATTTACGTAAATGCTACCAATTAATGTTTGCGTTTGATGCTCCTTTCTGTGGGAAGCCACACTTGTGAAGATCCAAGTAGGCAAACAGTTTAGTGTCCTGTTCAAGGAACACAACCACTGCTGAACAGCTTGAGGTTGATGTTTCCGTAGTGATTTTACCTGGACACATGGGAAAACTTAAGTTATGCAGTAGTTAAGAGGAGGTATAATATATTTTCATTTTGCTGTTAGCTGTCACCATGTTTACAAATTTAAAGGGACTGTGCTCCTTCTTTTTTTATCACTCTTGAAACATCAGTGATGGAAGGATGAAAGAATAAGATAGTTTTAGTCTTGCAATAGGTTCATGTTCTATATAGTATACTAAATGTAGAGCACTAGATATTGCTATAGGTGTTTTATATTTGTGGGTTTTTTATATATATATTAGATACATATATGTAAAAATAGTGTATCTAAGATTAATAATATATTACCAATACTTGCAAAGAAAAAGTACAAAGCTTGATTCCTGTGTTTACTCCAGGACTTACCTGATTATTTTATAGTGATAGCCCTGCTGGTTTGATGTGGTAATCTGTTATAATATAAACAAAGGTAAATCAATATAAATATAAAATAGAAGAGCAGTCTGTCCTGTCCGTCCCCCCGCCCCCCAGCTGGTCACTATCACTTCTGAGAACAAGCAGGCTAGTCAGCATTTCCAAGGGTGCAGCAACTCAGGCATGAAGTGAGTCCTTTGCCCAGATATTCCCCAGTTACCGTAGTTTTTCAGGATAGCACTGTAAGCTCATCAGTTTGTCTTGACTGATATGACAAGGTGAAATTTTTATTGTTGTTTCTGGGTATTAAAATTTCTAAAGGCTTGTGAGGGTCACGTTTAGTAGCCAACTTAATTTCACTTTGTACTATGTATCTTTTTACTGTAAGCCCTACTTAATCTCTAAACCAGTGCAATTTTCAACGGTGTAAGAGTAGAGTACTTCACTGCAGCCCCTCTGTAGGGCATGAGAGAATAATCTGTATGTGAAAAGTGGAATGTTGTAATCACCCCTCGTTACTGTGGTTCCTCATTACCTGACTTGCCAATCACATGTAAGATTTTACGTATGTGGGACCAGCTGACATGGTAAACTGTAAAACTTGGAAATTTAATTTGCTTTTCCCTGTTTGTTCTAAGAAACAATCTGATCAGAAAAAAATAAATAAGAAAGGCAAGAAAGAATGTATTTTAAATTCAAGAAAATAATCCATTTCATCGCATTAAATGTGTCCAGAAAATGAGGTGCTTCGGTAAGCATTTTTGTGACCTTGTTTATTACTGTTAATACTGTAATTAATGTTTGCTGCTACTGTAAGATATACTGGCATATGTACACCACGTACACAAGGTAGACAGTACTGCTTAGTATCTCTTTGTGTGCAAGTGAACTATTGATAACTGGTTGCTGAGTATTTATTTCCTCAAACAACTGTGCATCTGTTGTTTAATCTTAAGCATCTGTCCCAATTGGCTTTTTGGACTTTGATGTTCAGCTGTGTCAAAAACTTTGTTATGACATGGAAATTTACAGTGTAGTCCTCCCACTCTTCACCAGGCCAGTTGTAAATGAGGAAAAGTAAGTTAGGTTAGCATTTGGTTTTAATAAATCTTTGCTTTTCAGCTTATACTGCTGTAGGTGCCTGTAAATTGATTGTAATGATTTTTCCAGATGTTTTCCCAGATAGTCAAAATAGGTTGTCTCTACTATAATTTCCTAGGATGCTTCCCCCCCTCTTCTTTTTTTAAAGGGAAGTGGTATGCTTGATCTTCTCTGCTGTTCTGGATCCTCACTTATCTCAGAGACATGGAGAGTGGACTTAGCCAGGTCATGCTGCATTCAGAGGCCAGACCAAGAATAAGCAAACAGATAACAGCTATGTCTTGATTCCAGATGTATTACAGATAACACCTGATTCCAAATCCAGATTATGCCACACTGGCCTTGAAATCTATTTGAACAGTACTAATGTTAGTATACTTCAATCCATGTCATTGTAGCTGCATAACTAGAGATTCTGTTGGTAGTATAAGCTTTGAAGAAGTCCACTGAAGTTTTGAGTTAGATCCAGAAGCTTACTGGCATTGTCCAGCATTACAATTCACAGGCACGAGGTTAGGCACGTATTGTGATCAATTCCCAGATTTAAGAAAATGCCTTTCTGCTTCTGGTGTGCAGCTACTCTCTAACCAGTCCGCCCTGTCACCCTATTCCCAACATGTTTCGGCTCAGAGGAAGCGGGCCCAATAGCAGGGAATCGTGCTGGGGCACAGAGTGAATGGATCCCAGTAATGGTCTAAGTGGCAGAAATTTGTGACCACATGAAGAAAGGACTCTAGACAGAAGGAATGAGGGAGGAGAAGTCTGAGCTTTGAGTAAGAATAAAGAAATTGGAAAACACTGCTCTAAAGAACCAGAAAAAATGGCTTTTGTGAGAAACCTCAGACATTATTCTTTTACTGGAATCATTAAATCTTTCTGTAATAAAGTGAAAATTTTCTAATGTTCACATACCCATCTCCATAGGAATTCCTTGAATGTTTTCTTTAGCATGCAGAGGCATAGCGTAAGTTGGCCAATGGTAAGAGACCATCCTTGGTTTATTTTTCTCTGGGGACTTCTGCACCACGCAGACTTTCTCTTTGACCTTTGCATATTCTTCAGAGGACAAGAGGTTGAAGTCTGCAGGATCACCAGAAATACCCAACGTGGCACAGCTGCTCTGGAGAAAACCTGAACTGCTTTTGAGCACAAAAATTAGTAAACATCTGGGGATCATTTGAAACTGTAGCTGCTCACTCACTATGGAAGACATGAAAGAAGCAGTTAATATTTCTTTTCTGGGTAGGAGATTGATCTTTATCACCACTTTCCCTAAACTGTATTAATAACAATCACTAGGGACAGGAGAAGCACACATTTTAAAAGGCAGCAGTAGTTGCCCCAGGTCACAAAAGTAAAGGAGGAATTTGAATCAGCGTTTTACTTGTTTTCTATCCAGAAGCATGAATCTCTTTTGTTGGAAATGTTTTTTGTGTGAAGTTTGAGTGAGATGTCTAAACATACATATAAGTAAATCAAGTTAACAAGAAGGAAGAAAAAAATCCCTCCTGTAAGGCCTCCAAAGTAATTATTTCTCTACTGTACCAAAAGGAAATATAAAAAAAATATTTTTTTCCCCTAGTGTGGGCTTTTAATTTTGATTTAAGATGGGAATGTAGGAGAAGATAGTTTTTGTTTCCTGAAATGTTTCGTCCAGTATTTTCTATACAGGGTCACTGAGACTGCTTCTGTCTGTGGAGCCAATCTCTGTAGCACCCAAAGGACTGTCCTTCAGCCACCCAACTTGCTTGCTTTGTGTGGAAATGAAGTAGAGGAGTGCAGGAGAAGGGATAGTTTTCTGCAAACATAACTGCTGAGGTTGTTTGAGTTTACTGATAGGAAATATCTCTGAGAGAGTCCATCCTTGTACGCCCATAGGACCATGTAAAATGGGACTAAGGAGTCCTCACTCATGTCTGTTCTGAGTGATTTTTTGAATCTTCTTCCTGTCTCACTCCCCACTGACCAAAGTAAGTGGAAAGGGATTGTGTCCAATTCCCTCAAAACAAGCACTACTCTAAAATTTTAAAAGTTCCTTTATCTGGAGCATGAACTAATGTACAGAGTGAATTTGCCATCTCAGCAGCCTAAAATACCTCACAGGTCTCTGTGTATCGGGGGGATGTTGCTTAGAAAAACTTTACTTTTTCTTAACCTTGAGTATGTAATAATGCACAGATATCAAAAACTATACAACATATACATGATGTAGGAGATTTAAACAAACCTTTTCTGCACAGCCATGGCAAGGCAGATTTCCAAAGCTGCATACTTGAGTCTTGCTGCTGTTACAGATATTAATGGATTTTACTTGATTGAGTCCCATTGTGATGCTCTGAAAGGATATACTTATATGTCTAATAAATTAGTTTGTTTCCTTGTTCACAGATCTTTTTGAGCAGTAGAACTACAAAAATATTCTTTCCCATAAGGCTGGGAAAAACAGGACCTACATATCATACTTCATTCCGTCCAAATGGGATATTTCTTCGCTGCACCTGGAAAGAATGCCAGGATCCCAGCTGATAAAAATTGTAATTCAGTGAAGTCAGAGGGGAACATGAAATCACCGAGGGAGCAGACCACATATAAACCCAACAGCACAAATTAAGGAAGGGTTCTTATCTGTCACAGACTAATTGGCTGGGGCCTACTGTTTCATATATCAGATCTCTCCCTGCTGTTCAGAGAATCTTGAGTGCAATAAATCCGTGCCAGAAATAATTTATACTTCTACGTGTATATCTGTTCATAGATCACAGTGTGGCCTGCTTCCTATAACACTCCTTCCGTTTGCAGGCATCACCCCTGAGTTGAAAAGGGGGTGTTTGCATCTCCACCAAAGTAAACAGTGTTTTAAAGTTGGACACCACGCTCATTCATCTTCATTGGGTCACATGTCGGTAAGAGGTTTAAGTGCTCTGTTATTTTGAAAGTCAGTTTAATGACTGCATCCTATAAAAGTTAAAGCAGTTACATGTAATGTATAATGAACAATATGACTTCCAAATGTTCACAGTTAATGCATGTCAGACTTCAGCTGAAAAACAAAACAAACCCCTCAAGGTTGCAGTTTGCTCTTTAGAAGAGCCACATGTTGTAACCTCAGAACCTCAAAATATCAGCTGGTTTCTCTGCATGATCAGAGCAGTGGAATCTGTGCCATACTCTGCTATTTATTGGATGTGGCTGCAGTAAGGATCAGATGTGCACTTCTGCCAAATGCAGTCACTGATCCACGTACAGATCAGTGAATGGATCTGTACTTTTTTTCCTCGTGCCATATCTCATTCTGCCCTAATTTTTGTATGGGATATAACAGACAGATAGGTAAATAAGGAATGACCTTTTCTAAAATTTATCTGTGGTTGTTTTTATATTGCTTCTGGTAAAACGAAAATCTCTTTAGATGCTAAAGGAGATCAGCGGCCATGGCGCTCTCATATGGGAAGAGATAGCCTTTTATGAAACATTTAAATTCTAAATACTCTGGACAGATAGAAGAAACTGATTTACCCCTTCCTAGAAAGAAGAGTAGAAGTGATCAATCACGGTTGCTAAAAACACCTTGCCTTTGTCAGAAAAACCTCTCAAGGAGGCCGGTTACTCTTGTTCCAGTCCTTCAGTGCAGATTTCCATGTCCCACATACTTTTTTCTCTGTACCTGCTGCTGCCATTCTTATTCACTGCTGCTGCATTTTTTACCATACAGAGTGTTAATTTTTTTAACTATCGGAACCTTAGATGTAAGTTATAAACTGAGCTTGAGCTATTCACAAACTGCTTTCCTGTCCCTTCTGACTCACCTTTTACTTCCCTAGAGGCAGTGGCACACAGGAGGGGGCAAGGCCTGAAGGCAAGAAGAGCAGCTGCCTGAACTGTACAACACTGGTCTGTTTGTATTTGTGCGTTGGCACTCTGAAGTTACACACCAGTTCAGTCAAAGAAAGTTCCAAATAAAGGTGATCAAATACAAAAAGGACGAGTGGGAACGCCTGGCTGGACCACTTAGATGTCACAGACTGGATTTCCCTGAATTCCTCCTTTGCAGGTAAGCCTATCATCTGAGAAATATAGTCTCAGGCCCCGAAGTTTCAAAAACTTTATTCGAAAGTGTTGCTGAGGATGGCAATATTTCTTGAAAGGCTCATATGAAAGGTTTGTTCTGGGGTTTTCCTTTGCGCCTGCAGAAATACTGTTACCCGTTCTGAAGCAAATCAGCTTCCTGGGAACTTAGTAACTATGCAGATTAGTTTCATGTAAATTTCTTAATTATATTTCCTTTGGATAAGTAGATCAACAATAGCCAAACAAACACTTAAGTATCACTTTTGGAAACAAAACATTTGATATGTTGAAATAAAATTATATGGATGGGATTTTATTTAATGCAACATTAATGTGAGTTTAGGTAAATCTGTCCAACAGGGCAAAGCAAATGCTTGAAAAGAGGTTTTATTTTACTACTTTGCTTATAGTGTGGTGGGTATAAACTGCTTTTGTTAGTTTAATAACAAGTGTGGGAAGAGGCCAAGCACTGGGAGATTAATTTAAAAACTATCTCAGAAGAATTAGTCACAGGAGAACAATTTCAGGGTGTCTGGCACACATCAGCATTTTATTTCATCGTAACCAAAATATTGCAGATGGATTCATAAAACACATTTGTTGGGTTTTCTTTTAAGTTTCCCGGTTTGTTCTTTCTTTTAAAACCTGTGGTAGGTCAGAATTAATGGTAGCAATTTCCTTTGCTAATGACCTCAAATATATTCTTTTTAAGCCGGAGTAGATGCCTGTTTAAAAAAGGGCCGGAGGCTTTTCTAGCAGTATCAAGATAAAGCATGGAATGACACTTCTAAATTATGTATCTACATTTGTATTACAAAGTGCACTAAGGTTCAACAGAATTATTTTTTAAACTACTGCAAAATGTATTTAATGTTCATGGGCAAAATACTATGTTTATATGGAGACAGTCTTTGTACAATGATTTTAACGTCCATCCGAATGTTCTCTGTGAGATTATAAACAGATGCAGTGATTACAGGTATGTAACAGAAACTTAATCATTTTTTTCTTCAATATTTATTATCCTTCATGTTTTCTTGGTCAGTCTTTCCCCCTTTTGACAGAGAAAGAAACATCACAAGCCATTCTTTTTAGCAGAATTTTGTAGTTGTGTAAGCTGGTTGCTTGCTGTATTTTAACATCTCCAAGAGGATAGTAGAAGGATCTGTCAGTGTTCTTGACATGAACTTTACGGATATTGGTATAGGGGGCATATCTCTGGGTAAAGCATTTGTATCCTCGGATGGCTTGAAGGCATTTTCATACTACAAAGTTATGTTACTGGAGATCTTATATCTGCTTATGTCCCAGTTTAAAGTAATCTGTAGAGAAGTTAGGGTTGTTTTTTTCATACTTTATTTTTAGTATTTAGAGCATATGATCATTATTAATCAGAACTAGAATAAGTGCCAATAAATTCCACAGGCCTATAGGCTATAGATATATCAAGTGATTTTGTCCTACAAAGGCGAAGGAACTAAATTACTACTTAGTTCCAGTTTCAGACTGCATCACTGTGTGCATCAGCAACAGTGTGTAGTAACAATTATGGAATCAAAGATGGTCTGGATCAGGCACAGGCATTCAGTTGCATTTCACTTGAGTGAGCCAGCACATTTAGTTCAATCTTTATGCCATCTTTATGTTTGTAGATATTCTTTAAACACATGCAAACACCTCCAAAATACCCCACTCCCCTCAAGTCTGTGGAGTGAGGCTCTGCCAGATTGGTCAGTTGTAGTGCACAGATGCAGCAATTTTGAGCCACTAATAGAAGGCCATGAAGTGGGGGTTCTTGTTTGGTCAATGATTTAAGAGGGAAACAAATGCCTGGGAAAGCTACCCTATTAGTGGGCATCTTGTTCATCACTGTCTAGACATGCATGTGGACATACTACTTCCTATTTATTTTCCATGATAGAGAAGACAAAATTCTGGCTACAGTTGACCTGTTACCAGCCACATTTGTGCTAGCTCAGCAGAAAGCCAAGAAACATGATTTCCTAGCCAGTAAAGAGAGACTCACTCTGATACATCTCTTATGAGAGGAGCTGCAAGCGGGCAACTGCGAAGTGCTTAATTCAAGCAAGAAATGTCATACATAAGAAATCAAAACAAGCATTTTTCTTTTAGTGAAAAGAGTCTTCGTGTGATAGATGCACTTCAGTGATGAAAGTGCTGCATTTGAAGCCCTCTAGTTGCCTCTTTTTTCTCCTTCCAAATGGCAGCTTCTCATTTCATCAAGGTTGCATCAACACTTCATCTTTCTAAGAAAGATTAATAGTCTGCTGTAAAGTTTCCCATGTGCCTACATCTATCAGAGGAGCCTTTAAAAACTTATCTTCTCAGCAGGACTTTTTTCCCCCCTTCTTTTTTATATTTTTTTAAAACCCATCATAAACAACAGTAGGGGTTTGCCCCAGTGACCTCGGCCAGTCTCTTTCCAGAGACATAACAGCTTGTTTTCCAAATGGATGTAGCACTGCACTTCAGAGATGGCTGCAGCTTGGTTTGGGGCTGCAGCTTATGAAGAGAAGTACTAGATATAGCAAAAGTATTTACTGAATTGGTTTTGTTGTTTTGTTTTTTTTAAATGTGACTCATAATCCAAAAAAATTGAAGCCAGTCACAGGGTTTAAGGGGAGCTGAGGCAGGTCACTAGATGATGTTTCTGAAAAATCCATCCCTACACTGTTGGGTAATTTTAGTATAAACAGAAGTCCACTGCATCTTCCTTTGTTTACCCCTTCATTTCTTCCATAGGTTTTCCTAGTTAATGATGACTGAAAAGAAATTACTCCCTTCTCCATTTTTCAAGCATGAATGTATTCAGTGGACTCTCCCCTTGCTGTAGGTGTTAACGCATGGAAATAGTGTTTCTGCTTTCTGTCTATAGCATATTAGTTTCTGGCATGTGAGAAAAGACTGGGTCTATCTTCAGGTACTGTTTACATAGCTCCCCTGTAACTTGGTTTAATGATATCCTTTTGACTCAGCTGGAGAACACAACATCTTTGTATGGGTTTGTGCAAATGCCTTGAAATGGCTAGAGAGTGAAATGCCACTTAAATACATTTCTTTACCTTCCTTTTGCCACTGTCATTTTTCTGACTCACATTTGTAAAGGAGTGGCAAAAATTTTTCACCCATTTCTCGATAGCTGAAAACCTGCTGGTTTTTACTTAAATACATTTCCTGTCAGAATTTGTGCAAGTGCCATCCTGGGGCAGCTTGTTTTAAGACAGAAATTTTATAATGCGGGCAAAGTGCTACCGCAGCACTTACGGGGAATTCATGTCTATGAAGAATGCGACTCTTGATTTTAGAATTTACTTCTTGTTCTCAAGTACAGAGCATATCCCACCCTACCATGTATTTTCAAAGGATCCTTTGAACAAAAAAACCCTACGTGAGGAGCTAGTGTTTTGGAGTTTTTAAATTTACTTTTTATTAAGATCAGTATTGCCGATGAGAGCATGGAAGCTTTGCTTCTCTTCATTTGCTGTTTAAACCTGAAATGAACAAAAATATAACCTATGATGAGTGGGATATTTGTGCTTTCTTGTAAAGTGTTTTTACAAGACCAGAGTGGTCATCAATCCATCTGCACCACCCTTGCTCTTCCCATCTCTGCAGTGCCTCAGACTTTGATTTCTAAAGTATTTTCCTCAAATAAAATAATAATAATAAAAAAAAATAATCTTAGAAAGTAGCTGGTATAGGAATAAGCTTTGATGCTTTAAGGATTTCTGCCTCACGATGGGCATGAGTATGTATTTTCCATTCCATGCGTCCGAGACCCATCTAATGTTTGTGTCCCACAGAGGCCCACAGACTAACAGCACACAAACAGATAGAGCAAAGCAGGGACTAAGCAGAACTGCATCAAAGGCCTTTTTGTGAAAATATGGACAATGCTATAAAACTAACCTTGTGTTAACCTACTGAAGAACAGAGGACAAGAATTCTGAATGCCAAATATAGAGAGATGTATGAAAGGGAAAACGTATACAAAAGTAGGCAGACTGAATAAAACTCTTTATCTTTAAGCCACACAAGTCATGGTAATTAAATTAGGTCAGGCTGGCTATAAAGCTACAAAAAGCAGGCTGTAACTAATTTAGAAAAAGACAGAAGACCTGAAAAGAAAACAGATTGACAGCCCCCTATTATTTTTTTTACCTAATCAAGGCAACAAAACTTAAGAAAAAGGAAAAGGGGGGGAAAAAACCAAAACAGAAAACCCAACCACATTGATTTATCAAGATTTTCTCTCAAACCATTAGGCTAGACAAAAGCACATAGTCACAGCTTTGATGTGTGAAAGTTTTCACATTGTTATTAGTGCTGACTGAGGGTTACACACATACAGATTTCACCCCTGAGAAAAACAGAATAATGGAATGCCTTAAAGTTCAGAAAGTGGCGGGAAGTATAACAAAATAGGGCTGATCTGAGCCTTATCATTACAGTATCATTTCACTGAATCATTCTAAGCATCCTTATCTACTGCTATGTGAAGAGAAATCCTAAAATCTGTGAAATGAGGACAATTAGACTTTGATTTAAAACCGTTTCTTCATAAAAACCACCTGCCAGTTCATGTTAAAACAACTCTTTTTAAAAAAAAAAAAAAAAGCTTGGTTTAAAAGATTTGCTTTGAATTTGAATGAGTCAGGTTGTATGGGGTGTGGGAACTACCATTCTTGGGAGTTAAGAAGAGAAAGAGTAGGAGTTCGTTTATAGGTGTGGATCCAGGCTCATGAAACAGGGTTTAAAATAATATTTCAGTTCATTTCTATAATAGTTTTCATTCTCCAAGTGATTATAAAAATTAGCATTCTAAGGCTGTGTGAAGGGTGACAAAGACTGTGTGAACGAAATGGGGGAAGGGAACAGACAAAAAGCCCAGCTTGGTGTCTGTTGGTGTGTAATGGCAAACAACCCTTTCCCACCCTGCTTCTCTTTTATGCCTGTTTTAGTTTTAAGTAACTTCTAAAGGTTTTTCAGCAGCAGATGCCACTCGGCCACTACATTCAGCTGAAATAAGATACGAACTTTGCCCTGTGAAGAAAATATTTGAGGTTTTCAATACAATTAAGAGGTTGCAAATTCTCTGTGAAAATGGAAATTCCCTCCCATTTCTACCAATAGGTCCCTTAGGGTGAAGTTTTGACCCTGGCAAAGTCAATGGAACCTTTGCTCTCTGTCATTAACATAAGAGTCATCCCTCCCCTGTCTTGCACTTGTGACAATGAAATGTAGATAGTAAAGGAAAAACTGTCTCCCAGGGGTGTTGCCATTAGGGAACACCTTTTCCAGACAGAGAGAGACATGGAGACATGATCAGATACGCTACAGAAAAATGCACAAAGTCAGAAAGAGGCAGCAGGCAGGGGAAAAGCAACACTGAACGGATCTCCTTGCAGATCCTGGCCCTGCCTCTGACCTGATGGCTTAAAGGTAGAGAAATAAGGAAGAGAAATCATTTATTTGGAAAGGGCTCGAAGAGGGAAGGTGGACTCTGAAAACTTAGTACAGAGAATAGAAGCACTCAGAGCTGGCTCATCACTTTTTCAGAGCTGAACTGGTACCAACAAGCAGGGTTTATTTCTGTTTGAGAGAAGAGGAAGTTCTTATCCTTCTACTTGAAGAGCACCCAAAGCTCCTCATTAATAGAAAGACAGAATTTTAGCAAGAAGTTGCAAAACAAATTAACAGAATCCCGGAGCATGGGCCCAGAATTTGGTCGAAATACAGGACTTGGAGATTCCCAGTGTTTTTGTGACAAAACTTCTTGGATAAAAACCTTTTTGTTCCCCTTCATGCCTTGCCTCGTCCACCTGCCTCCTCATCTGTTATCTTCCTCCCCATCACTCACTGCTTCTGACTCCCCACTGCTTCCTCTTTGCACAGCCGCTGTCACTGGCAGATGCTCCAGGGATGGTCCTCTGGCTCCATCCCAAGCCAAGCCAGATCAGGACAGCAGAACCTAATTTCTCAAGCTCCAAGCCCCTTCTCATCTCTACTGTACATGCGTAGAAATGTGACCACTGCAAGACATTTTATCCTCATCTGTCACTTTAAGTCACTTGGGTGTAAAGGATTGCTAGCAGTATGGGTCATCTCCAAGGACACAGCCACTTCCCTCTGACTTGGCGATACTGAAATCAATATGTTGTGGAGAGGTCAAGATAGCAACCCTTTTCCTTCTAATTTTTTCCTGCTTTGAGAACAGAGTACGTTTGGGAATGGCTGCTGTGGTACTTACTGGAAGAAGACACAGAACAGAAACAAACCTACTCTACCTTACAACTGAACTTTCAGTTTTACCTTGTCTCACCCTGATTTGAGATGTCTTTAAGCCACTAGTGATTTTCATAAGCTCACAAGGAAGGTGGGATGCTATTTTCAGAAATGTTTGTCTGATATTCTGTCTTACTCCTTTACTTGAGATCTTATTTAAGTAATGTCTTTGTGTGCTTAATGTTTAGTGAATACAGTGGAGCTCTGAATAGATTGGAAACTACCTGTGGAGATGGGCTGAGGCACCGAGATAAGAAAGTGCTGCTACCAGGTGCAGAGTCCTGCTAAAAATTAGTAGCCAGAGAGTAATATAGAACCAGATGGATAAAGATAAACCACACAACTAGGTCTGAACTCTAAGATTTCAGTATAGCAATTTACTGCTCTGTGTAGTGTTCGTATGTGGCAAATATGAGCCAAGGGACTGAATTAAACCTGCTGAGTTTTGACAGATTGGCTTTTACTTCTTTTTTTACTGCTTATAGGTGAAAGGGGACCTGCCCATCTATAGATGCTGGATCTACAGGATTTGGTCCATTCCGTCATATGTTTTACTGTCTTTTTTTTTAAAAAGACCCCCTACTATTTAACTAGAAACTGTAGTTTCTATCATTCTTTATATTTTATACTTAAGATAAATTGGAGATGACACAGAACAGTGTAAGAGTAACAGCCTTTAGATGCACTCTCCAAAATTAGAGTTTGTGAAATACTTTCCAAACATCTGCATGAACAGTGCTACATCAGCCTGTCAGCTGGCTGGTTAAAAAGAGCATCCTCTAATCTAAACCATGTTCCTTGAGATTTCTTAATGTAATTAATTCTTCATCTTCTTTTCATATTTTGCCAGTGAGAAGCTGACTAGTTGTCATTATCTCTGAGTCCCTTCCACTAACTGTTTCTTTCAGTTTTGGCACGATGCTGTAAGGAATGAAGGTTTGTCTTTACAAAACAAGCTGTGGGCCTGCTGAAGTTAAGACTAGCACGAAGAGATAAGAAGAACAATAGGAATGATTCCAGTGATTGAAGAATGGAATGAAAGATATTTGTCTTTACAAATAAACTGTAGGTCTGCTGGTGAATGAAACTTAGATACAATGGGACGAGCCATAAATTCTGTAAGGGATTAAAGGGGGGGGGGGGTTATACATTAGTAGGGAATCTTAGATATTAATCGTTCTGGGAAGTCTGTACCTCTCAAGTACCTCAGCCAATGGGGAAAGAGACGAAATTAGGATTAAAAGGAGGCTGTGTCCTCCAAAAGTTTGAGACCCCAGGAGAATGCCCCCTGCCCTCTCCCTTTATTTGAATAAAGTAAAAGGACTCCTCTGCCTCTTTTTTGGACATAAATTAATCCACAAACCCCAGAAGTTTTCCTGACAATGCTGTATGTATTCATTGCACTGGCATCTCCTCAAACAAAGGAAAATTATCAAACTGTCAGATCAGATATATTGCTCTTGGCATTGCACTCACTAGACCTGGTACACACTGAATTTTGAAAGCTTCTTATCTTTTATAACCATTTCCAGTCTTACACATACATTTTAAAGTTCCTCATCTGCAGACACTGGGAATATGATTATTAAAGCTGAGGTAATTTGGCTATTTTCTTTCTATAAATACACTATAAATCATTTCCAGTGTTTCGTTATCCTTTCTGCTACACTTGTTACTGTTTTATTAAGGCTCTGAATTTCTTTCTTTCCCTCCCCCCCCCCCCCCCGCGAGGTATATATAACACATTAGAACTTATAACCAAGGTGCTTAGATGCAGGACTAGACTAATCCAGTTTGTTATATTTTTGGCACCTTTGGTTTTCGATTCATGCAGCCTTTTATTATGTTTTAAAAAGTGTTTAAAAAGTATTCTTCTATCGCTGCAGCTTTGATTTAGTAGATTTACATGCTTAAATTAATGGCAAAATGTTCACAAGTACTTCAATTAAAAAAAAAGGCATCACATTTTTTATATCTCTGATACACAAGGTGGGATTTGTGACTGCTTTTCTAGAAGGACAGAGTTAAGGTTACTCAGGTAGTGGTCAGAAAGTGTGACTATGAGAATGAACATTGAGAATAGGTTCAGAATGATGAGCTCCTCCTAGGTTGTACAATACCATAACATAAAGATATCAAGCACACAATGTTGTGGGAAGCCCCAGCTTGTCCGAGGGATTAGAATGCGCGTCAGATAAATAGCCTTGAGTGAACTCTCTATTCGCTCATAATATAGCTACAGGATAAGCACTGGGTGGTTTGAAAAAGTTGAGGTGTTGAGTATTGAAGCAGTTAGATATCACTTCAGAAATATTAACCAAGCTTTTAGTAGATGTGGACAGCATGGGGCATGCTAATTTGCAAAATAGAGCTGCGATTGATTTTTTGTTGTTGGCACATGGACACAGGGGTCAGGAATTTGGGGAGAATGTGTTGTATGAATTTGTCTGACCATTCTGTATCTATCCATAAGCAGATCGAACGATTACAGGAAAACATGAAGAAGTTCTCTATCACAGATGGTGGACTATCTGGATGGTTGGCTAGCTGGGGAATTACGGGATGGGTAAGGATCTGTTAACACAGGGGATGATCATTTTAATAATAGTGTTAGTGATGTTAGCTGTAGTACCTTGTTTATTGAGGATGGTAGGAAGGGTGATTCATAGAGCTATTCAAGGGGTCTGGCTTTCACAAAAACAAAAAGGGGGAATTGCAGGATTATTCCTGAAGGAAAACAGGCATGCCTGTTTTCAGCAAGACTGTGTGCGAATAAATTGGGCTGTGGACGACGACCTTGAGGTGTGCTTGAGAACGGCAAAGGAGGAAGCACAAAGCAGTGAAGCAAGAAGATAAAAGAGGAAGAAAGTAGAAAATAAGCAGGATGGGGGGTGTTGTTGAGGATGGTGTAGGATAGCCAATGATTTAGTAGTTCAGGACGTGCGAACAGTGTGTGTTTAGAGTAGTTAGCCAATAGCTGTTAATGGTAGCGTATATACGGGAAGAGAAATCGTATATAACCCTGGCAAAAACGTGAATAAAGGGACCTCAACTTTGATGATATTGGTCGTTTGTGGCATCCATGATTCCTCCGCAAGTGGTGCCCGAACAGGGACCCTCTTGTTGTCACCCTTCACAAGGAGAGACCAGGACAACTGGAATAGGAGAGTCGAGCCAGGATCTGCGGAGAAGCCGGCCGAAAAAACTCATTGCCCCGGCGAGTGCGTTCACTAAGGAAAGGGAAAAGAGGACAGTGCTGTCCAGACCTAAAAGGGAGAATCTTGCCTAACAGAAAAGGTGAGCGGTCGGGGAGGAGATGGGGAATCCACTCATCAAAGAGGAAGAAGCAGTGTTAAAGCTCCTTCAACATACTCTCACTAAGAGAGGAATTAAATATAATGAACTTTCTCTCAAGCGCCTCCTACAATGGAGTAAGGAGAGAGATTTATGAACAAGTGTGGGTACAGCCTTTGAGCTGAGCACTGGGGAAGCTATCGGAACCTCCCTATGGGATGAAATATCAGATGGGTCTAAGGATGCCAAGTCCTGGCTATTGCACAGTACGGTTTAGAATCTCCATTTACTCAAGCAATGCTATTGCATTTGTTTAGAGGTACTGCTATGACACCGCGTGATTCTCACGTGATCGTAAAGACATTGTTAACACCTTCTCAGCGATTACACTTATCACAAGTGGCAGGAAATGTGTGACGAAGTGCAGGACAACAGCAAAATGATCCTTTGTTTAATGTTACAGGTCAAATGTTAATGGGATTGGGTCCATTTGCAAACACTGCATGGCAAGCTCAGTTTGCAGTTCCTGAGCTATAGTTATCACAGGAACTGGCATTTAAGGTGCTGCAAAGTATACCAGATCCTGATCAAGGGACCCCATCATATACTACTATTCGGCAGGGGGAAATGGAAACACATGCACAGTTTATTGATAGATTACATGACACCATAAATTTGAATCCTGATCTTGATGCAGAAATGAAGGCTTCAATTTTTAGATGAACTGGCGTATGTGAACGCTAACGCCAAAACCAAGCATTTACTTTGCCCCTTGCCTCAGGGCGTGACCGTAGGGGCAATGTTAGAAGCGACGGAACGTACGGATGAGCAGGGTAAAGCAAATTATTTTGCCACCGCTTTTGCTGCTGCTGTTAGACCATTATCATAAAACAAAAAATGGGG
>WUAM01000287.1:86446527-86456812 GCA_024336885.1 Actenoides hombroni | reverse complement strand
GGGGAGGGGAAGGAAAGTTGTGAGGAAGAAAAAGAGGTGAAACCCGGGGGGTTGAGGTAAGGAAAGTTCAATAAAACGCCACAAAAGAGAAGAAAGCAACAGTACTAATGAAATGACAAAGCCAGCGAGGGGCTCTACCTCTTGCCCAGTTTCCAGCTGGGAGCTAAAGCCACACACTGCAACAAGGGGAAACCAGGTGCCCCTGCCCTGGCCCCGCCCTCCCCTTATATAGGGGCAGGAGGTCAGCAGGGTATCGACTCTCCCATTGGCTGGCTCGGTTGTTTATCCCACTTGTGATCGCCCCAGCTGCTTGGGCCGGCAGCTGCTGGTGATAATGAACCAGAACCCAGCACAATAATCTAATTCCTGTTTAACACTAGAGGGATGGCTGATATCTTCTGAACTCGAGGCTTCTCTCATCCCTGCTCCCGCTGTACTGTGTGCACAGTTCACAACAGCTCCAGGAGAACACAGCATCCCAGACCTGACCCCGCACCTCTGCCTCACCCCGCAAGCGAGGAAAAGGACCGGCTGCCCGGCCAGCAGCCTCCCGTCCCTGCTCTGCAGACAGGTGGATGTGGCGCACTGGGCAGTGACTGTGTGCGCATCTATGGTGCTGCTTTAGCTCATCGCTCCATCAGCCGCCCCCTTTGCCACCCCGTCTCTCGGCCACCGTCCTTCCTCACATCAGGAGGTCAGGGCTCCTGAATGGATGGATGCCTCCCTCAAAACTTCATGGTGACGACAGGGGCTGCCTCCCAGAATCACAGGATGGTAGGGATTGGAAGGGACCTCGAAACATTATCAAGTCCAACCCCCCTGCCAGAGCAGGATCACCTAGAGCAGGTCACACAGGAACGTGTCCAGGCCAGTATTGAATGTCTCCAGAGAAGGAGACTCCACATTGGCCTCAACCTACTAACCACCTAGTACACCCCAGGATGTCATCGGCCTTCCTGGCCCCAAGTGCACATTGCTGGCTCATGGTCATCCTGCTGTCCAGCAGGACCCCCAGGTCCCTTTGCCCTGCACTGCTTTCCAACAGGTTAGGGGAGGATTCCTGTGTTTAACAGAACCTTAAGCTTTGCTCTAAGTCGTATGGGCAGCAAATCTATGAGGTTTTCTCAGAGTGGTTCACCTTCTGACCAAGCACATTAGGGAAGCTGTTATATGGCACCAAGTTCAGTCTGGAGATTATTACACCACTTAATCTTATCCTCAGGTCAGGCCCTCCTAGATGCATTAACTGTCATTTTGTTTCCTCCCACTTTCAAAAGCCCTTGAGATGGTCTGAAAATAAAGGCACTGGTTTACTTCAAATCCTTTAGCATGGATGTAGCTTTGATCTTGTAACCTTTAGCAAAACAGTGCAGCACAAGAGCATTGCAGCATCACTGTGGTACAGCATAAGCAACCCTGTATGACGCTGGTAACCCTGGCATCCAAGACACTATTTCCTATTATTGGGGATTTTGTCATGTTTCTAGCTGATAGAGTGCTTAAGTTCAACTCCTAGAGATAAGATTCTCACAGAAATAATGAGTGAACTTAATTCTATTTAATTTTTAAACATTTTTTTTAAAGTGCTTTGCTACAGATTAGGAAAAGAAGAAGGGAAACTTTCATCCAAAGGAAAAGTAAGGTGACTAGCATTGGGCTGAAGAAGGCACCAGCACACATTGCACTCCCAGCTGCTCCCAGCTGGAAAATGGTCCTGAGCAGGCTGGCACAGATGCGATTGGCCTGATGGTGTCTTAGTTTAGCCTGAGATCCTCACACAGAATGTGAAATTTGGGCTTAGACAAATAATCATGACTCCCCTATAAATAAAATGTAACCAATGGGACTTGCTTAACCTAGAGGAATGAAGAGATTTTAATTTGTAAATGCATACAAAGCTTTTAGGTTGAAGACAGTATAGAATGTGCAGTCCAATAACAGGATGACTTATCATCTTATTAACTGAATTAACTAATCAGGCTTTCTTAAGTGAACAGTGAAAGAAAAAAGTTTTGGTTTAAGTAAAACATTGGTTTACTTTCCTCTGATTGTTTAACTCATATTATTACTAGTGGTGGTCTTTAATACAAGTCTTGTGGTGTCCTTAAACCATAACTCTTGGGACCACCTCCTTCCTTACATCTCTTCCTCTGAGCGGGAATGCTGCAGCAGAGCACAGTTCAGCACTACATGCCCCATTAAAGGAGCTTATATAGCATCCTATAGGTCTGTGTAGGTCCAGTGGGAACCTTTGGCAGACACAAAAATACTTTGGAAGACTGTGGAAATGCTGATGACCTGACAGTGATTTATAAGATTGCATTAGAAAAATAAATACCTGTGCAATATGGCAGAACCTGTCAGGATGGATAAAGCAGAGATTTGTCAGTAACTATGCTGCACAGCTTTCCAAACCACTAAACTTGCTGGTTAGCCTAGGCCTCTATTTCCTCCAAACCCCCATAAAATTTATTGCAGATGGGTGCTAAGAAACTACAGGAAAATTCTTCACTGTCCTAACAGCATTTCTGCCTTACGATAGTCTCACAGCAACTTTTTTTTTGTCCTCTCCTAGCAGGAGAGATTTTTCTCCAGCCCAACATGGTGTAATCCTCTCTTACAAATGGCAAAGAAAAAAAATTTATTGGCCTATCTGGGATAGCCAAGGGATGGAAGTACCAAAAAAGCTGTATATGAACAAGAGAGACTTAAATCACACTTGCAGTTGCAGGCACAGTTTCAGCTGCTGTGCAAAGAGCCCTGACACTATTCTCAGCCCAGGTATTATTTGGCTCTGGGGGTTGATGGTAACTAACTGCCCAATATATCAGAAGAATATAGTTTTCTGTAATTTGGCTTCTCTTCTGCTGTGTATTCATCAATACATCAGGAGTTTAAAAAGTCCAAATGAAAGCAAACCTGCAAGACAGTGTGATTTGGAGCTGGCTGAAGGCTGGCATAATGGGGCAGTGTACTGACACACTGGGGACCAGGACTTGGCATGTGCTACCTCCTTTTGTATTGTTCTCTGAGCAGTAAGGCATGACAGAGCCAGCTTTGTGATCCAGCTGGACATGCCATACCGGTAAATCTCCTCACACTGGCAAACCTCAGCGTAGCACAGACCTGGCACTGGCAACTGTACACTTGTACACCATTCATTTGTATCATCCCAAACACGACAGGTTTACAATTAAATACTGAGAGCTGTGGGCTGCAGTCACCCACCCCAGGCTTAGCTAACCTGGAACAGGAGCTGAGCAGAGCCCTGAGATGTGCCAGCACCTGCAGCAGCTCCAGGGCTTGGGGTGAACAAGAAGTGGTGGCGAGTGTCCTGTGCTTTTCTGCACTGGCATGTGATGGCCCATCTCTACATAAAGACAGCCATGGCTGTGTGCAAAACACAGCACTGCTTATTTCTCAGCAGTACACAAGCAACCCAGCCTCTCTAGAGGAAAAGACTTAAGCTCTGTATTATCTGATGACATGAAGGCAGTAGTTCAGAGAGATGTGGTCCAAAAGCCCTCATGTATTCCTCTGACCCTGACACAAGTACCTGCCTACTTTTAAAGGCCTACTCCAAAGATGCAGGATGTACACCTGAGTGCAGACCCATGCTCTTGACTAGCTAGATGTTTGAAAACAGAGCAACTATCATCACAGAGGTAGGAGTTAAAGATTGACAGGGTGAATCAGTCTGGGATGATTTTATTTTTTTTTCTGAAGGAAAAATCTGCTGTATTTAGATTTACAGGTTACTAATGTAGTATGTGGATTTACCAAAACATTTCTCTGTCCATGCACTTGTTCCAAAAAGCCAAACTTTATCTATTTTTCCTTCCACTTGCTGTAATGTGCTAGGGAATCTACCAGGGAATTTCATTCTGTGGAATTTTGGATTGATCTTCTCAACCAGTAAAGTCTGAGAACTGAAAGCTGCATTTGATGGAAATATCGGGAATAGGGATGTGGAATTCAGGACATGTAGAATTACAAATACCAGTAATAGACATCTGTTCAAGCTGTTTTCATTTTTTCCAAATATTCATTGGTATGGCTTGTCTGATTACATGTATCACATTTATTTCATTGGAAACAACTGCTGTTTGTCATGAAACATACATGATATCTAAACTTATCCTCTACATTGTTGTTAATGTTTCTTAAAAAAGAATCATTAAGTACTGAAAAACCCAAAATAGAAAGGAGGGCTTTTTAAACATAAAAACCCCTAATGTGACAAGCATGTACAAGCAT
The DNA here is from genome assembly GCA_024336885.1 of Actenoides hombroni. Lineage (NCBI taxonomy): Eukaryota > Metazoa > Chordata > Aves > Coraciiformes > Alcedinidae > Actenoides > Actenoides hombroni. The sequence continues at coordinate 86,452,555 of WUAM01000287.1, read as the reverse complement.
TTTGAGAACTGACTGGCATGCCATAATGACTAGCATAAGAATAAATTATAGCAACTCAAAATCTTATTAAAGGATATTGAAAAGCATAAAATCTCCTTATTAAAAAGCAAGCAAAAGGACAAGTGCAAGAGGTAACCAAGTATCTGATTCAGTTATACATGCCCTGAGTCAAGATTGAATCTGTAGAGATGTGTTAGTATGATTTTTATATTACAGTTATTACTATTATCATTCATTAAGCAGTTACAGATACAAAGAAATAAATCTCTTATCTGGTGAGAGAATACTCTTTGCTGTATTATTAAGGCTACAGATCTAAATGAGTTTTACATTGACTACGAAGGGTGCTTTGTGCATTCCTGGTGACAGTAGGTTAAAGCTTGAGATAACCACTTCAGACTGGCTGCATACTTTAGTCTTTTTCCCCCTTCACAGTTGTTAAAACTTTATAGAGCCTCAAAGCATATCCAGATGGACAGTAACTGTGACTGCCACTTAGGAAACCAGTATAATCTAGCACAATACCCAAAGTAGGGTAGAGTGTGGAAGGAAAACAACTTCTGAATAGAGGACCTCCTTGGAATATTGGATCAGCCATCAGACACACCAATTCTGTTTAGACAGGCCTGTTATACACACCCAAATGTTCTGCAAAACAAAGCACACCACCAACCTTTCACCACTGCAGCTCCTAAACACTTCTGCCCAAGGGTGGTCTTCACCCTTCCTGAGGCAGTATTTGTGCCTACATCTTTATTCACAAAATGAAGTATTCGTTTCCATATTTTTTTGGCAAACCTGAGATGCATAAACCATGTTCTTCCTCTCAGAGGAATATCTTATCTTGGCAGTTTTATTTGGGTCTGACCTTTTCAAATATGCAATAGCAAAATATGAACAAATAGATCACTGTAGCATTGTGCTGCCATTCTGTCTCCAGCAGATTCCACTGCACACCTCCTTCAGCCTGCTTGTGTGAAGTGGGGATTATCCTAAATAACATAACTAGAGCAGAAAAGTTGGCCAAGATAAAACTATTCTTATTTGAAATTATACTCTTTGTTCACTTGTTGGATAATGTTTGCTAAGCACACCAAATAGCAATATATAGTGGCTTTTATAGATTTAATTTTTTTTTTGTGCTAGGCACAAAAATAATACACGCTTTTTTTGCATACAGTATGCACATACCACAACAGGATAATTAGGTAATGAAACCATGAAATAAGACAAAAAACCCCAAATCTTGGCAGATTTACAGCAACTAAATCTATGGCTCCATTGCTCACTGTAGCTAGAATGGGTGCTTAATTCAAATGAACTTTATTCTGATGCCTGTTTCTACTTATGCGTATGTTGGCAGAGACACGTCTAAGTGCAGCAGGCATTCTCAATTATTTCCTTATTTGTGACATTTCACAAATTTCCAACTTACAAGTTAGCAATTAAAAAAAATGTTGGGGAAATTATGATTTTAATTCATGGTATTTCGTCCCCCTTCCTGCCTTTCTCCCTTCCCTTTCAATTCATCATAATCACATTGTGCGGTAAACTCATGATGAAACTGTTCAAGTTGTATACCTGCTGCTTGTGGAGAAAGTGTGTGATTAAATATATCGTGAAAAAGGACAGCTTCTCTTAACACATGGTAGTAGTGCTGTGTTTTAGTTTGCTGTATTGCAGAAAAGATTGCTTGCCATATGTCTTAACAGAGCCTGCTTTTCTTTTCCAAGAAATTGGCTAAGGGAGTTATGATTATCTAATTTTTTTGGTCTTTTTGTATCACAATTAGAGATTGGCACGTGAAGTATTTAATTAAGCTGTGAATATTGCTGTGTATTGCTAAGGTAAACAAATGCTGCGCCATTCAGCTATCTTCAACTAACAAACTTAATTAAAACTACAAAAAGGGAGGTAAAACCTAAATAAAAAAACTTACATAATCTTGGGGTCTTTTTACCAGCTGTAATAGATCCATACAACACTATTGAATTGAATAAGGAAGGCATCACTAAGGCTTTTGTCAAAGTAAAAAAAAAAAAAAAAAAAAGTTTCTCATATTTTTGTTTGGGTTTTCTTCATGTTTCAAACAAAGCTTCAGCCTTTAGCATTTCAGCTCAGCCCTGTTTTGTACCAGAGGCGACTGAGCCACTCGAGCAGTTGGACGCATGTAAATGTGTTGAACAAGAACCAGATCATAAACAAAAGCACACTGGGGTTTCAATAAGCAAAGCACAAGAGCAGAATATTAACCACAAATCCTGCCTAGGTAAAAATTCCTTTTGCTTGGTCATGGATTATAACAAGGTTTCATGCCTCTCTTTTTGGCATGTCTGGTGCCACGGACTTCCCAGGAGCCTTATTTCATTCAGCTGCGTGCTTCTTAATGAGCTGATCTTCAGAGGAACAGCTATTTACTGATGTATCACTGGGTTACACCTTTAGCACATGATTTTCTTCCATAATGGTTTATGAAATAGAAAACTCACTGCATCAGGCAACTCAAAACCACAAGCAATTGGAAGAATGCTGATGCAGACACCATTGGGAATATGGGATTCCCTCATATACTGCAGGAATTACTTAAAAATTTAATAATCCCTTCAAGTGGCTTGAGAACCAGTTAGGGTCTCTAGGGTACGTTAGACAATGTACGGTACATTAGGAAATATACTGAATCATTAAACAATATATCAGCATATACAAAAAGTGATAAAAGTGATTTAAACATGACTCTGTCTTCTTCACACCCTGTAGCTCTGTCTACTTCACACCTTTCAATTTTTCAGGCTTGCACCTTTGAGTATGAGGAGACCACCATGTATGGACTAATGGTTAAAATACACTTCCTTCACTCATTTATTCTGTCCAAACTCTTGCAGTTGTGGACAGGTTCAAAACACTCCTTTAGTGAATTATGGCTGTATGAGGAAGACTGGGAAAGGAGAGAAAGAGACTTTATGACTTGGGTCCTCTCTTTGGTTATGTCTTGATTTTAAGTATGACTGTTTTCTTATCCAGAATGCCCACTTGAAGACCAGCTACCTCCTAAATTTCCCATGTTGGCAAGAATAACCAGAAGATTGCATTGTTAGATAGACATCAACTATTAATAATTCTATTTAAAATATTTGTTTTCCCTCAATATTTTTGCACTAATTTTGCTTCTTGAAGCAAAAAGTAACACAGTTGAAGAATGGGTAGAAGTATTGAGCTAGCTAAGGATGGAAGGTATGCGTGGGAGAGTTAACTCTTGGATATGGTTATTCAGTATTATCACTGACCATCATTATTTCATCATGTCAGCAGAAAACAGGATGCATTTCATTTGGAAATTAGCTTAGCTGGAGGCAATGCTTTTTGAAATGTCATTCAGTCACTAGTGAACTTGGGTAGCTAGATTCCAGGATGAAGTTTTTTTCCTGCATCAGATCTGTTTAAATCTAGGTGTTCTCTACTGATTTCACTGAAACTACTTGAATTTAATTCACAGTAATGGGAATTGGAAATGGTCTATGTAATGAAGAGGCTCTACTATGTGTAGCACTGTTAAAAAGTAATGCAAGAAAAGCTTGGCTTAACACAGCATGTAACCACAAACTAGTGAAAACAACACATTTGAATATATAAACACTTTTCTCTTAAGATTTTGAATTGGTAAAATGTGTATCTAAAGTCATAATTGATATTTTTTTAGATGAAGGAGAATGATTTAGGATTAATAAAAAGATGGGTTAGTTTTGTCTCCATCATCAGACTACAAAAATAAAAAAATTAGAAAGAAAGAGAGAGGAGAGAGATTTTCCTGAACCACATCTACTCAGAAACCTTCCTGCCCTCTCCCTCTCAGCCTTTTTCTTTCAGGACCATTTGGACAAACATCAGTCAGTCTTGTTAGGTTAGTCTTTTTTGCTGATAGTCTGTCAGTTTCCTGTTTATTTCTGCATAACCTGATAAATTTGTATTTGCATCACAAGCTGACAAAAAAGTTCTTTAATTATTTCCCAGGAGCTTTGCTTCATTCTCTGAGTGGGCACCACTACATTGCTACACTGAAGGGCTTGTCAACACTCTCTTTACAGATGTCTAATTTTGCAGGATACTATAACCCATCTGACTTAATAGCATAGAGCTTACAATTCATTTTACAACATTTCAGGAAAGATGCCAGTTATTTAACATGCTTACATTGAAATAACTTGCCCTTTCTTTTTATTATTTTTTTATGGAGGGGTCTCAAATGTGATGGAAAAATGTGCAAATCACAGCAGAGTCAAAACTTGCTCGGTTTCTTATTGTCAAGGTAGCTCTTCAGTCCCATCTGTATGTTGCCTTTCTCAGCAACTGGATTTTAGACTCCAGTGCCTGTCACTCCTAATGCCTTCCAGGGGAACTTAGTACCCAGCTCATTTTTTCGCTTCTCTCACTTTTAATCTTCCTGGGACTTTGAGGACTATAATCTCAAAATTAGAGGTGATCAGTTTTTTAATGACTTATTAGAACTTTCTAGTCATTTAAATTTGCCAAGACAGTTTTATGAAAGTAGTGAAGTGAATGCAGAAAATAAAACCAGGGACTGCTTGATAACTCTCTAAGCCAGAAACAAAACAGAAGAAAGAGCAGGCATTACTATTATAGCTTACATCATACATAACTTAAATGAAAGGGAACAGGATTGATATAAAGCGTGTGGGCAAGGCAGGCAGGCACATGGTACTGGAGATACAAGGTCAAACATGAAACTCTTTCTTTCAAATTGTAATTCAGGGAATTGTCAACAAGTCTCCATCCACATGGAATAACTGAAAAATGTGATTGTGAGGGGCCTAATGGTAATCCTAGGACAAATGCTCCACTCCTTCGGCGTGATGTCAATTCAGAAACCTTCTGGCTGCGCTGGGATTGCTTTGCACTGCCGTTCAGTAGAGCTGAAGCAGAGTTTGGCCCTGTATCGTAACATGTTTATCCCTAAGGCAAACATATGCATCTGGTTTTGTATTCAAGTTTTTTCTTATGCAGTTCAATAGTTTCTTGCTAGCAGCCTCAGGGATGTTTAAATAAGATGAACCCTTTTACCTACAGGACCATAAAAAGAGAAGAGCTAACAAGGTCTATGAGGTGTTACAGTAAAGGTGATGAGGTGCCTTTATGAGACCTCTGCAAAATGCTTGACACCCTGAGTACAATAGGCAGGATTCCTCTACCACTGGTTTCTTGAAGAAAGTGGAGAAACAAAGCTGCTCCCAACCATTGCTCCTCTGAGCACATGCGCACAGGAAATCTTAAGGCACCATCCGCAGCACGTTAATGCTCTGTGCTCAGCCAGTGCTCCAAATTCCCAGCTGAAAACGCATGGAAATCCACTGCTGGCAAGCCCAAGGCTGTCAGGGATCTAAGCCATTACACTCAGTCATATTTATGTTCTATTAATGGTAGATCAGTCTTAATAAAGACAAGCTCCACTGCTAGTCTCAGTTACAGTCTATGTGGTATAACAACATCAAGTTCTATACCGTGTATATGGAAATTTCTCACCAGTGGGAGGGCACGGACACATTCTTCACAGTCGCCGTTTATAAATGTGATGGATGTTATTAGCCTCTTGTCTTGCCAACAAGATCTAAGGAACTTGGCTTCGAGACTCTTGAAATTCAGCTTGGCCAAATCATTTAGTGTTGAAATCTCAGTAAGCAGCACTGTGCTGATTCGCTGTTTAATCATTATCCACAATACCCCATTAGGCTCTTGCACACAGCTCACATCCAGCAGCTCCCTCTGGGAAAAAAGATCCAGCATCACCAGTCACTGCTTCTTCTGTAGGACTGGCAAACATAATTCTTCCTGTATTTAACTTTTTTAAATTAGTCTAAATATTTCCTTCTACGTTAAAGCATATTTTGATACTTCCTGAGGTCAAAAGGGAAATACAGAGCTTGCTCTTTTCAAATCAGCAATTGAAAAAAAAAATAGAATAAAAAATAAATTAATAAATACTTCAGAAGACATAATTTGTATGGATATGTAAGTT
>WUAM01000287.1:86436321-86446507 GCA_024336885.1 Actenoides hombroni | reverse complement strand
TAAGTCAGAAGTCTGGTTAAAGGAAAAATTGTTAGACCCTCCCTCCTGCTTTAGCAATTAGAGTAATATTTTGTAAAGTTTAGATCTGCAATTCAAAAAGCAACTTTGCAGCCTCCTCCCAATTTCAGAGTCCAAAACTGGAACAATTCTTCCACTCTAAGGCTGTAACATTAAAAATAAGTGTGCGTATGCCTGCCCAGCAGATGTGCCTAGCTCCTGACCAAAGCATTCCCAGAGCCTGCCCTAAGAAAAGATTTCTGAAGAGTTTCACCCAGCAGACCATTTTGGCAAGTATGCACATTCTCTGTAGATCACCTCAAAGTCATAAAAGAAGAAATGCTCTTCGCTAGCTGAAGCATTAGCTGTTACCAAGAAAATGATTCGGACGGTGCAGCATAGAGAGCTGAGAGGCTTAACAGGGCATTTGAGTGCCTAAGGATGACGTGGGAACCATGGGTCAGCTGGCAATAAATACAAGGTACTAGTACTACGTACTATCCTGTATTTCCCAGATTGCCATCACAGAGCTGCATTTGCCCAGGGTTTTGTTTCAAAGAAATCAAAATATGAGCAGGGGGTCTCCAGAGGTTTTTACATAGACAGAGCTTTGCCCTATCAACCCTAAGGGTTCAGCTCTCATCATCTGCCTGTGATCTGCGGGCAGAGATTTTTGGACCTCATCTGACAGCTTTGACCTAAGAAAGGAGTGGGTTGATACAATCACAACACAAATAATGAATTATAATCATCGCGGGAATTAGTTTGTTAGAGATGGAAGCCAGATGGAAATAGGAGCATTTCACTCAGCCTTATTTTGGAATTCCAAAAGCTTAATCATCTATTGAGAAAAATCCTATCTTCTAAAGTCAGAGTTTCTTCTACTATAAGTTAAATAGTTTAAAATTAGAAATAAATTATAATATTTTAAAAAATAAGAAGCTCATTAGACTTTTAAAGGGATACTTACAGTAACAGGACAGTAAGTAACAGTGCAAGGTGGAGAGTGTATCTAAAACTCTATTACAGCTTTTTTCCAGAACTCTTCTGTGCATATTGGTTATGGTGCTGTGGCTAAAAATAAACTTCTGCTGTGATCAGAGCTTTCATCTTTTTTGAATTATGGTCTCAACCTTCTTGGATGAGCAATGAGGACAATAACTTTACACTAGCTCCCACATCTTTTTTGCATACTATTTTACCTAGCATTTATAAAATCCTTCCATAATTTATGATAAAAATGTATTTGTATGTTTTTTCTGAAGTAGGACGGGAAAAATCACATTCGCTAGCATGAAATATTTATTGGATAAATTGCAGGTAACTGTGAAAGACAGTGGCTAAATTCCTACTGAGAGAGGGGCTTTGCTAGCGTGCAGAAATTAACGTCAGGTTTCCAAGGGGTTTCCAGCTGTGCAGAACTGTGATGAAAAGTCCTCTTCTGTGTTTCCCAATTTGCTTTGTAAAAAGCACAAGAAAAAATGAAGTAAAATTAAAGGCAATACAAAATATGCTAAGATGGAAACATTAAAAAATAACAATAAAAATCTGTGACTGCAGTTTTGCCTGGCAGTATCGGGGTTGAGGGTGCCAGCTTAAGGTAAAAATTGTACTTTTAGGCACAGCATATCAGCATTGGACCTACAGGCGGTATCCAAGATGGCGCTACATTTGCAGCAGGTCTGGTACTTCAGATCACTTTAGTTGTGCTATCTTGATTAGGAGCTGAGTCTCCATCCTTGCCACAAGGGCTGTACACGACATGAGATGTGAATTATGACAGACGCTATCTCAGCACCTCCAGGAGCTTCACCAAACAGAATGCTCATGATTCCAACACTGAGACAGACGGACAAAAGCATCATGGAAAAATGTACTTTTTCCTTGAAGCGATCATAAACACATCTAAGAGCACAATATAGCAAGCATTAGGGTGTTTGAAACTGGGAATTGTATTTCCCAAAGATAACACAACGGTTAATTTTCTGCTTTAGCTATAATGCTTTTCTTCAGCATCAGTTGCTGCTACATAAGCCCCAATCATTTTTCAAGGGCGTAACTTGGAACAAGACAGCAATAACAATTACATATTGTTTTCAAATAAGATGCCCTTTTCCTTTCCGGAAGGCACCGATGGGTTTTTAATGTGTAACATTTGTTTAAGAAAATCCTCAGATGCTTCTTTGACAATTGCAAAGGAAGAAAAGAAACAAAAACAAACCCAAAGAAAAGGCAGAAAATATAAAGAGCAAATGAAAGATGCAGTTTCCATCACAACTATTCATCTTGTGTCCTAGGCTGATTTACGCACATTTTGGCTGGATCGGACATCTCTGGTGAACCTGTGCATAGCAGGGAGGTGTTGGGATTTGAGTCCCTGCTTTGCTGAAGCATTGCCTAGATTCCTCACAAATGAGGAAATACTGTGTGCCTAATTTCATGAAGGTCACGGCATTTTGCCATTTGTATTTTCACGAGGCAATTTGACTGCACGGGACAGATTTTTCTGCTGATTACACATGGCTGCTGTACCTCCAAGGTCTGCCTACATTTCTTAGTTAATACAGTATGTAAACTGTAACAGACAACAATTCTTTCTTTGGAGCAAGAGATAACATATATAACCTTTCACTGCCTGACTGTTTTTGCAGTAAACTGGGAAAAAAATAGCATTCTGATCTTAAAAAAACAAAATGAAACCCCACTTTTTTATCAAGTTAGTATCAAGGTAGTAGACACACCAGAGAAAGAGGGAACAGAGATACACTGCAGAAAGCAGGACCACCTTCCAGCTGAGAGCCCTTTTAAATACAAGACGTCATTCCTTATTATTATCCTACAAAAGGATGTGGGGCTGAGAGAGGAACGTGACTCAGGCAACTGCAGAGCTCTGGCGAGACCTTGTGTCTCCCACCTTGTGCAGCCCACTCTGCATCATGACAAGAATTACTGGAAGATAGTTACATGCAAGAAGAGCCAAGCCAAGTAAAAGCTCCATCTCCAGTCTCTTTGGACTGTTTCCTTCCTGTTAGCTTCTCTTATTTCTTCTTCTTCTCTGCAGACACAAAAATCTGCAGAGAACAGAAAAATGATTCATGACTAGTACATCTCTGCATCTTTGCTTTGGATGGTAAAATCTCTCTGTACATGGAGTAAGATGTTTGAGTGTTATATGAAGCAGGTTCAGTGAATTTTCCTTCATCCCAGTGCCTTTAATCTGAATGCCCATCTATACAATCCAGTATTTCCTATTCATAGCAGGTCTAAGAAATACTGCAACAAAAATACTGTTTCCTAAATGTAGGTACTCTGCAAAAATTTGCAAGGTCAGTTTGTATTACAATGTGATGCCAGAACATAAAATTTTTAATTAAAAATTGTAGTCCTCCATTACATCTGCATCTCTTTCACACAGCTGTCATCCAGAAACAAGGCAATGTGGGCTAATCTCCACAGAGAATAGGACAGCACATCCTGACCTTGGTACACAGGCAGGGGTTTTTTCAGTCATCATATAAACACTTAACTGGCACAGAAAGTAACTGGCAGGCATCATCTTGTAATGGATGGAAAACTGGGAAGGGAGCTGTTCCCAACTGACAGAGCAGCCATGCTACCTCAGATCAGCTTATAAATTGTGATAAGACTGTGCTCAAAAATTCCCCTAGAAAAGGGATTCCTCACACAGCTACAGATCAAGAGATCCTTCCTCATTATCCACCAGAAACCATGAACAAACTCCCTGAGTAAAAAGCAAAATATAACAAAGAAGTGCATCAAGTTCTTAACTCTATAGCAAGTCCAGTCGTATTTTTCCCTTCCTCCAGCGAGAGAAAGGCTTTTTGGTTTCTGCTTCATTTCCTACCTGTATGTATGAAAGCTGAATACTAGGGATAATAGTAAAAGCAAAGGGAGACTTCCTTTTTTAAAAGCAGAAATATCCAGTAATAACCATGTTCTAACTCACAGCAATGTTGTGAAAAATCATGTGCTTGTAATTTTTAAGGGATTTTGTGCCTAGGATGGGACAGAAAAATATCAGCCAGAATCACTGATGTCCTCTGATGGCTTTATGTTTGTTTCACCTGTGAAATTCCCATTAGTTTAAGAGGAGACAGGATTTCAAGCTCTGCAAATCATATTTACCTAAGAAACATACACAGATTTGACTACAGGACAAGTGTACATTCAGTGTGCCTCCGCACATACAATGCACTTGCTACACAGCAATGCCAGCACAGAAGCTGCTGGCACAGCTTTCTGTATCTGTGCACAGTCCCTGCACTGCTGCAGGCAGACCGTGCTGCCTCCTTGGGCATTCTTTCCTGAAGCTTTGCCTGATGCTGTTTTAATTCTTCACGTCATGGGACTCCATTACTCACTTTCTTTGGGAGATTGTTCCACAGTTTAGTAGGTAGTACTATGGCTTTTATTTTTTTTCACCCTTGACATTCATCCTAAATCTTACTTTCCTTAATGTAATTCTGTTCTCTACAATTTATTATTTTTTCTCCATGATGTTAAGGTCTACCTTTTTTATTCCAGATAAAGCCAAACTATTAGCAACTAGAAATTTATATTATTTCTTAGCTGGAGAAACCTAGTCTTGAGCAGGTATGGCTAATTGTGGATTGTACTTAGGGGTCCACTAAAACTTTCTGCTTGATTAACTACCCCTGCAGGGATGGTAATTGCTGTTACACATGAAAGTATCAAGCGCAGAGAAGAGTCTGGGCCCCTCTGGCAGCATACAGGGCAGCACCGACAGGCTCCAAAAACAGCTCTGTGCAGTTCCCCAGGCTGGGAGAGAAGAGGGAACTGTGTCCCAGCTCTTTAAAACACTGAAGGCCAAAACAGACCCATGAAATACACTGCTGGAGGGCCCACAGTTAGATGATGATCTTCTCGGTCTATTGTACCCCACTAATAGGGAAATGTACCTATTTGGATTTAAATTCATAAGAGAAATGAATGGGTTATATTCTGATTTTGCATTGGCTTAACTCAGGAGCTGCTCAAATAATCTTGTGGAAGTAAAAGGCAGCTCAGGCTGAGGTGATGTGTGCTGCCAGGTTTGCTTTTACCTAATTATTTTTCCACCAGGGATGCTTAAATATCAGTCACAACAGGTACTAACAGAAGACTCCAGAAGCCTTTCCCAGTTGTTGTGGGCTGCAGTATCCCAAAGCTTGTCTCTCATAATTCAGTTTTAGCTTTAGGCACTTTAATGTTAATAGGCTCATTTGAGCAAAGGGCTTATTTGAAATCCATATTGGAAAAAAATGAACATAAGGATGCTAGTGCCAAGCTATAAACACATTTATACAGCGCAGTAAATCAATACCAATGCCTTTCCTTGGAGAGACCGGGCCAATTAAGCCAAATGTGCAAGACATGATGGTGGAACCTGTTCAGCTTATTACAGGACCATTAGTAAAGACTGCAACCATACTGCCCTGATAAGCCTCATTTTGACATACCCAAGTCTGGCCAAATCTTAGACCATTCACTTTCAGCTTGTCATACACTGACTACTGGAAGAGAACAGAGAAATTTTTTTTGAAATTATATGAAAAAAAATTAGTAGGAATCAAAGAAAGGATTGAAGGAGGATGATAGTTTATTGTTTCACTGTCCAAAAAAGTTTGTGAAGTTTTTCTGTTGATAGAGTCATTCAAATACAAACTGGGATTTGAACACTGCAGCTTTTTCGTGTAGTCACCTGCTTAAATTTCAGCCTGTGAGTAGTCACATCTCTTGAAATGTTCATGAGCTGGCTAGCTTCCTCTGGACTGGGGTTAAAGTTACTAACTTTATAAACGCAAATTGATCTTGATGAACAAGCAGCACATTGAAGATAGGGAGAGAAGCAATGAGAAAAACATACAATGAAGATGGAAAAGTATTATGGGCATGAGGACGAGCAAAAGGGAAGAAGCAGGAAAGGTGATGCCCGTCTATGTCTTCCACTAGTACAGAATCTATAAATGCACTTAGACTCTGTAACGCAATAATGATGCTACACTCACTCTCATAAATTAAAGAGTTATGCTTTTGGAGCATTAAGTCCCTAAAATTATTTATACTTTGTGTTTATGTAAAACCTGTCAGTGACTATTAAATGTAAAGTTACCATTGCCTGAATAGGTGCTCAAATCATAGAAACCTTAGTGTAGTTGGAAGCTGACAGCTGGCAAAGCTGTCTCATAAAAACCCTCTAAAATGCATTAGACTGTGCACAACTTTTTTTAAGTGAGAGAAAAGGGGAAGAAAAAAACCCACCCTGGGTCTCATTTAAAAGGGAAGATCTCAAGACTTTGAAAGAATTAAAAAGGGGGATTTGAAGTGTTCTTTTAAAGGTTTTCCTTTTCACATCCAAAAAAATTCAAGTACGCTTGTTGCCTCCCTACCCACTAATTCAAGATGGTCCTGTGCATATCTTCCTTGCGTGACTCTGCCAATACCTATTTAAAGCAGGAGGAAAAGATTTTTCAAATAAAGTACTGAAAGGCAAGTGCCAGGTCACCAGCAGTGCCTGCCCTGGTCCTAACCTGGCACAAATTACCCATCTTTCTCATGTGGTGCCCAAACAGATTCTTCATCCTATGACTGGGCACAGGAAAAGGCCAACTTGCTTCTCACACATTTTACTTTGTGGGTAGGTTTTTTAGAATTCTTGTTAAACTTTGTACTAGCTGTTTTTCTGTTTGTACCTTCACTCATCTCATTACTTGTTCCACTTACTCACTGGGACAGAAAGGATTGAGCTGGGACAGGCAGTAAAAAAGCGTGTGTCTGTGAATAGAAACCAAACTCATTCACCTCATAATGTTAGCAACTCACTGCACCATCATAAAACAGAGATATAGTTACCCTTAAATCTTGGCTTTTGGAAAGCAAGGAAAGAAACACTAAAGCACAAAGCACATAACATAAAACTGAAAATCCACAAATATCTCATGCTAGCAGAGCAATACACTCCCAGGTGTCCCTGGTAAGGAATGCCCATACCCCTAAAGATGCATTCATAAATAGCCTGTTACTTGGCAGTCATTTGCATGGGAAATGCTGTCACCTGAAGAAATAAAGGAGGTATCTTGGCATGGGCCGTGGAAACTTCTCTTTCCACAAAGACTACCTCATATCAGTATCATCTAGGGGAGGAAAATCTCATGCAGGCTCAGAGGCAGGAAGAGCAGGGGCCTCTTATTGCAACTTATCTCTCAGCACACCCTGGCCATATGTTGCTGCCTACCTTAATCCATTTACTTCATCAGGGAGGCCAGAGTGTATTTTTCCCCCTTTGTGGTAGTAAGATACATCCCAGCTTCCATCCTCTATCCACCAAAACTGCCATTATCTACAGGGAGAAAAGAGTGTAGAGTGAAAGATAAAACTCTCATATGTGAGCTGTTGATAACAAGAAAGTGGTTCTGCCTGTCTGCCTCTGTGGGTTATGTCAGCCCAGCTATTCCCCTCAACATGGTACTAACTGTGCAATACATTATCTTTCACAACTCCTAGTTTCTTAATATATTGACTGCTTCTTCCAGGACCTTAGTCCCATTTGCTTTTATAGCTACGATGTCTAACCAACTTCATTTGAGAAATTTTGAAAGGCAACTCAGAAATTTCTCTGCCTTTTTCCAAGCGTGCTTTAGTATTACGGTGTCCATTATACTGAGCATGCATCATCCTTATGTCTACAAACCATGAGACATTTCATCCATTGCAAAGCCTTTATAATAGTCTAACTTCTTGAATGGATGACAGTACATTTCATTAATTAATAAGTCTGCATTTTAAAACTGCCAAAGGCTTCACAAAAAACCCACAACAGTCTGGTGTGGCTCTGAAGTTGCTGTTTCAGATTCAAATTCAGGCTTTGCAGAATACCAACTGAACAGGCACGTAAAACAAATAGCTTCACAATTACTAGCTTTTCTTCTTTCATTCCCCCAACAGTTTTTTCCCCTTGATGTCAACCTCTGACACAGGGATGATTACTTTGCATCAGTACCTACTAGCATGAGAAAAGGCATCCTGTTTGCCTGAGGTGACATTTTGACGCTCTCCTTTGCTGACAGCAGACTACATTCAGTGTCACAAACCCAAATTTAGCATTGTTATTCCTGATTCTCAGCACAGCAAATGAGATCAAAATCTGCTCTGGTGAGTACATACTCAGAATAAGATACTCGGTTGATAATTATCTTCATATGAAACAGCTTAGACTGCCATAGCCTACTTATTTTCTCCTCCTGTACTATCGAAGAATGGCACTGGTAGATGATACTAAAGACTCAGTGAGGTTGTCAGGTACAAAACATTTACAGATAACCTGTGAAAACTTTAAACATTTTACTTATTTGTGGCACATGAAATGACATGATATAGAAATTAAATATTGGAGTTGTCTCTCACCATCAAGTCCCCAAAGCTTAATAAAGATGTCTGCTTGCTGTTTGCTTTTCTACGATACAATCTGATAGAAGTATACTAGTTCCTCATCAGTTTGCAGTTTCTCTCAGAATGTTCCCCAGTGGCATTGCCAATAGCATTGTGGGGAGATGTGAAATGGCCACAGGGATTTTGGAACAAATCCTTTGCAGAGAAGATAATAATTTACAATATGTACATTTATTTACTTCTGCCATAATTACTACAGCTGCTTTATTGACACTACTTAATTAAGCCTCAATTATTTGTGTTCTCCAAGGAAGCTGGTGTTGACATTTTGTAGCTGGTACTTGAGAGGGAAGCTGTGGAAGGCTAAGTTCTTGACAGTGTCCCTAGTTTGAAGGCCTTCAGCTCCCCATACCCCTACCACTGCCTATGGACTATGTTGGGCTTGGCAGCTGGAACGTGCTGGATTGGAGCTGTCAGCCTTCCCCAAACTGCCAAAAAAACCTTCAAATGGAGAAATAATCCAAAATCTGAGCTGACTCGAAATAAACCCCAAACCCAGAAACAGATATATAGATAGCATACCTTGTGTTTCCTTTTAGTGCTCTCAGTGAGACGACCTCCTCTATTTATTTACTCATTTAGAGTAATTTAAACTTCCTTGGGTCAAACTGGGATGTGATGGGACAGATCTTGTCTTGTTCTTGATCAACTTAATCTCAGCCCCACGTCTGACTTGCACATCATTCCTGTGTGAGGCTGCACATCTTGTTTTACACAGATGGGCAATCATGCATACAAATGCTCCTATAATTTATACCAGAGTTGTTGAACTGTTTATATAGGCAACTTTCCATCTATTCCTAATACTCCACATCCTACAGAAGTGTTTTCTCTTGTTCCCAAAATATTATTCTTCATTAATTAAATTTTGGTAAAACAGCTATACCTTTGAGAGCTGGAGATCCTTAATCTCCTAACAGGCTCTTTGTGGTTAGGACAAAAATAGTCCAATATTTTTCACCATTACCTACTAATTTCTTGTCAAAATGGCATATGTTTATCACCTCTCGTTGATGCTTGTTGATGTTTGGCAGTAAAACTTCTGCCAACAACAATATCACAAGTAAAAACTGCACATTTATCCCTGAAAGCTATTTTGAAGAACACTTTCTTTAATGAAAACTCTTTTTATCATTTTGTAGCTTAGAAATCCTGCTCCCAGTCTAGCTTTACTGATTTCAGCACCATTACACCAGGAATGAATGTGACTTGCTCAATTGTTTTCGGTGGCATGATGTCACATGCATTTACTATATCCTTGGCAACAGCAAGGCTGCCCTATGGCCATTTAAGAAGAAAGAAACAGAGTGAATCAGAATAAGCCACAGTCCTTGCAAAAAGGGGGAAGAAGAAAAGAAAGAAAGAAAGGAACAGCCATGGAGTGGGGTCTGGGAAGATTAGGCACTGGTTTGAAAACAATGATGCAATGAACTGAAATCTGAAAGATTACTTGCCTACTTTCTAGCTGCACCAATAGTCATTTCTCTGCTAATTACCTTCCCTTTTGTGGCATGGGTGCCATTAGCAGTATCACTGCAGTGGTGCTGCTGTACCCATGACAGTCCAAGGGTATACATGGGATGAAGCTTGCACAATGCATGTGTTTGGGGTATATGCCATGGGATCAGCCACCAGACAAATTTCAGGAATGAATCTCAATGCCTGAGTTTATTTTGTTTTGCTTGCAAACATCTGAGCTCTCGATTTTTTAATTATTTTT
>WUAM01000287.1:86408466-86435835 GCA_024336885.1 Actenoides hombroni | reverse complement strand
GTAGTGGCCAGGAAGCACTTTGTGTCCACTATGGGAGAAAGGAAAAAGAGCCATCCCAGTGACACAGAACAAAGGGTAGTTTTCCCAGCTTAAATGCTTTCCTGTTCCTGCTACTCATCCAGATGGAAAGGTTCTCCAAAGAAACGCCTAGTACAGTGAAAGCATGTGTGAGTTCGCTTCCAGACACTTCAGTTTGTAGACATTTATCTTACTTTTTTTCTGTTGGCAAATCTGTCCTTGAAGGGCATAACTAGAGGTTTATTAGAAATGCAAAAGAACCTCTCTTCCTGTCCTGTTTCACTTAGTCTTTCCTGCCAAGCAAATTATCAGCAAACACTTGTCAACATTTGATTGCTGTAACACAGGTGATTAAAAGAAATACAAAATATTTGGTTTTTCTGAATGTTTTCCGTCTCAGTCTGTACCTAGGGTGGTGTTTCCACTTGAAATTCACTGCTGTTATCTGAAGCCCACAGCTTATAATAAAAAGGGCTGATTATGTAAAAACAAAGTGACATTGGGCTGTCAAAGCAAAATATCCACACCACAAATCCCAGTCTGGGCCCTGAGCCGGCAGCTGGATTGTGGAGCAAGAGGGACACTTCTGTGGAAGGAGAGAGGAAACGTATGCTGCTGAGCAGCGCAGCCCCGACTCTCTGCAGCTGGCTCCCCATCGGCTCCTTATTCATGGGAACGGATCAGCCTCTTTGCACCAGTTTTGCAATTGCTTTTGTGCATCGCTTGCTTCTAGATCAGAAGAGGCAGAAAAGATAAGAGGCAGTGGCAGAATATGTGCAGCTTTAATAGGAACAGTCTGGAGCCAAGTATTTCCCTGCAAAAGACTTTTTATGTGTAATAGAAGCCATACTCCTCCGTAGTGCTGAATAAATTGTAGCCCAGCAAAAACCAAAGACTTTTACTAAGGGTTTGAATTTTATACATTAGCTCTGTCTCATAGATCATGTTTATATATATAATATATGGGAAAAAAAAGAACATATGATTAAGTGGATTCTTTTTCTTTACATGAATGCAGGCCTGCTGCCGATCTCCACAAGCTTCATTTTACACCACGTCAAAGGGAGCTGTCTTCACTCCTTTGCTTTATATTCCAGTTTAGGACTGACACTTCCATAAATAATTTTAATGGAAATTATTACTCAAAAAAATTGGTACCACATAATCAGAGGCAAGATTCGACCCACCTAAGTTTAGGCATCTGAAAGCATGGCACTGGGTCTAAGCTGCTTGTTTTGGCTTTCTCTGTAGTGAATGGAAAACCAGAGATTTCTCCATAGGGCACAAGTTCCCTCCATAGTGTGGCTGTCTCATGGAGAGGTCTCCATAGGTACCAATTTTTCTGCCTCTGCCAGTGTAGAGCAAATAGTTAATCCTTGACTGCTCAGCTGGAGCTGGGTAAGATGCATTCCTCTTCATTATGTTCTTAAATATTGAAGCACTACAGCATCTTAATCTGATGTTTTGTTGGGTACTTTGTGAAACTCTTCCCGCCATGTTAGTATAAAATGGTATAAAAATGTGTAAAAATGCTCCCTCTTGCAGGATAAGGTTTAATTTTGAACTCATAAATAACACAAGCTATAATTTCAGAAAGCTATTATTGTTAAAGTAAAAAGTCAAAAGTCAGTTTTGGGTAGAAGAGTTTGGTTTTCAGTAGAGCTTACTACTAGAACGTAGAATGTGGCTTTTATAAATTCAGAACACGCCCAGACTGCAAATCAGAGTTTTTGTTAACTTCCAATAAACCTCCTCTTCGGCATGCAGTCACCTAACTGGTTGGTTTCTTCTTTTTATTTCCTCTGTTTTTTTCAGAACTCTTGGCAACTTCTACAGTAACAGTGCTAGTTAAGACCAATAGTATCTGTAGGATTACCGCCAGAAGAAAAAGAAATAATCATTTTAGACCCTTGCTTCAGAGAAGCCCTGTCATGGAAGGGAGCTGGAGAGATCTTTCTCCTGGAGTAAAGCAAATGACATGAAAAAAAGCTGAGAAATGCAGTTCAAAGCCAAGATCGTACCCTGGGACAAGATCAGGCCTCTGGAAAGTTTCTGGGTCTTGGAAGGCTGGGTTCATAGAAAAGTTGATAAATCCACTTCTAATATAAAGAAGAAATCACTTGAAGAGTGAAAGAGTTTAGGTAAGTACAAAATAAATACTAGAAATGCCTCACTGAAAATTCTAAGGAGAACAAAAAAAACCCCAAACCCAAATTATATTTGTCTTGGGATGTATGCATTCACCACGAAGGTGGGTTAAACATGCTCAGGCGAGTTTTGCAGAGAGGACATACCAAAAGCTTCTCCTGAGTCAACAGCTGTCAGTCAGCTGCTCCCAACTGGTGTGTGACATCTCGCTGTATGACAACTTCCAGCTGGCCAGGGCTGAGTCACACAAGCTCATTCAATTCATGTTCACTGGTGGTTTCAGTGCCAGGATCAGTTCCGTTGGTACACACATTGCACAGACCACTCAAGTGGCCATGGCCTGTCTTCTTCTGCTGGACATTCTCAGCTGCATCTCTTCATCAGTAAGTGTCTAGGAAACCAATATGGGATGATAGACCCTCTGCTGTGGTTCTGTCAGGACCACTTGATCTTCCTTGAAAATTGCTCTGAATTACACAGGCATAAACTTAAATCTCCATCTTCTGCAGTTAAGCTATTAAGGTAAGATTTCTGTTTGTAATTGAAACTAAAGAAAATGGGCTATTTTAAAGTGGAATGGAAATCATCAGTATCCCAAAAGCCTTTTCTGTAATGGAAATGTCTTCAAAGAGCAGTAGTTCTTTGTAAATATATAAAGAGCAAACAGCTTTGCAAAGCAAATACCATGTTAGATTGAGGTTTATGTTCTTTTGTTGCACGTTAGTGAAAGAAGGGTACTATGACATTTGCAAGAAAAAACAAACCGAATCACAGTCTGGCACCCTTTGACTGACTTAGGGCCAGGAGGAAATATGGCACAGGGGTTTAAGCTGAAGAAAATGAAAAGTGTGTGGTACCCACAGGCAGACACACCATGGTGAGTAAACAGCATGCTGAAGAGCTGCCACCCAGCCAGGTCTTAGACCGTACTCACACAAGCGTATTGTGAAAATGCTGCCAAATGCAGTATCAAAAAATGCTCACCAAATAGCCTGCAGGCATGCAAATACCCATTTTTCCATTACTCCTGATAGTAAGTCTGGTTGACAACTCAGAAAAAGCAGCAGCAAATCTAAAGTCTCAGCTTCTCAGCTCCTAGACTACTTCTTTCAATTTGTTAGATAACAGATCAAGGTGGGCAGCCCTTTTTGTGAGCATATAGTTGCTTTTCATGTCCAGCTTGCTGTAAAAAATGGTGATCCTTTCACTACCAACTTTCCCTAACCTCTGTGAGACATGGATATCACTGTTATCTGTGTTCCTGGGCAGTATCAACCACAATTTTATCTTTGAAAATAAGATAAAGCAGAGTCACTAGGTGAACATCCCTGACTTTCACTGCCCTAATAACATATTCAGCGCAAACAGCTGGGATTGTGTGCATCCTCCTCAGAGCCCTGTATTATATACAGAAACATCAATTTTGAAGACAAGCATGACATTTGCTGGGGATTTTTCCCATTTTGTGATCCATGGTTTGACACTTTTACTAAAATTATTCCTTTGTTTTAGTTCTGAGTTGTGGGCTGAATTTTCTTTAGACTCTCTTCAGGAGCTTGGATGTCCCTCATTAAAACTGACAGATGCTCTTATCTCCTGCTTTGCTCTGAAAGTTTCAGCTATAAATTACAGATGTGGTAGGTCTCCTCTAAGAGGGAAAGAGGATGCATAGCACAATGAATCTGTTACCCTTTATTTCAACCTCTTGTCACCACCTTTCTTTTCTATTAAGAAAAACCACAATCATTTTCCCCTCTCAACACAAACTCTTTTCAAAAGCAATTTGCTGTTTGTTATCTGGTGTAACTGCTGCCCACATAGCCCTCAGCTCTGTTTCTTTCTGGACAGACTCCATGCAGCACTTCCCACAACGGACCCCACATAAGATGCTGCAGGTGGAGATGGCTGAGGGTGGTAGAAATGAGGACTGGTGGGATTTGGGGTCCTGCTTCCCTCTGAGTCCCTGTGGCCAAGGGAGAGCGAGCACCCTTGTATAAGCTCCTTGTCATGCACCAAGGCTTAACCACTGAATCAACCTTGACAGTATCACCAGTCTGTCCCATGGTCAGCAGACATGGGACCTATCAAGTGCAGGGTGAATGAATTGTTTTTCTGATACAAATCCCTTATCACTGATCTCAACTGTTACAGTTACAACTGCAATTCCTAATTACGGAACAAAGAGTGTGTTTTAACCTCACTGTCATAAAAATTTATCAATTTCCCAAACTTTGTAGCTTCCTTTTAAACATTTTCCTTATTTAACAAAGTAAGTGAAAGAAGAACAAATAATCAATTAAGGATTTGACTAGGACCCAAGCAGAAGTTCAGGCAAAACATCTCCCTGGTTATATCACGCTGGTGCCAAACATGAAGACCCCTGTCTGGGGTGAGGTGCAGTGGAGAAGCAGCATGCACTTCAGGAGGTGGCAAATGTCCTGGGCATCAAGATGGTCTCAGAGGGCTGAAGCATCCTGAAGGAAATACTTCCATCACACCTCAGCACCATGTTTCTCCTCTGCAGATATTGCTGGTATTCCTCACTAGCACCTCATACTGAGCAGACCTCAAATTTGTAGTGACACGCTATAAACATCAGTCTGTGTCCCAAAGCTCCTACTCACCAGCTAGCAGGAGAGAAGTTATCTTTCCCTTGAGGAATTTCCACCGTATTTGTTGCTGGCTGATCTGAAAGAAAAAAAAAGCTCAGACTATAACTTGGACTAGTACATATCAACCCAAACTTCTCCTAAGCACGTAGTTGGTGTTTAACTGGGAAATGCGCTGAACTGTTGATATATGTCTAAATGTAGAAATGCACAAAGCCAAGACAAATGCTGCTTCTTACTTTAATATGTCAGCTTGAATCAGCACAAATGATAATACCGATAGGTCCTCTGTTGTAAATGAGAGGACTGGACTTACACAACATATTTGGGTATGAATGGAGAGAATTTAGCAAAAATCCCCCTAACAAACAAATCCTAATCTTTTCAAATTGATCTCAGGAAATAGGCTTTAAAAAAAAATAATAAATCATTGTCTAGTTCAATGGCACAGGATCATAAAAAGGTTTAACAGCGGCCTGAGTTGGTTGCTCAGGACCCTGTGTATCTAGCCAATTGTGAGGGATTTTTAAAAAAAATCCCCACAGGCGTAGCTGCAGCTTTCTGCCTTCAAATACATGCAGAAATCAAGCCTTTTGTCCCAGGTTCATCCTGCCTAATCATGGCACTGGGCTAAGCTCCCCAAGGTGAGCATCTGCTACCCCCAGATACCACCTGTACACAGTGCAAAGAGGCAGCGCTAGAAGGCAGCTCAGCACAGCTAAGCTAGGTCTCTTCAGACACTTCTCCCTCACTGATAGCTCAAAGGAGTCCTCACCTGGGTGCTTCTGTTGAACCTGAGAAGTTAGATAGGATTTTGCAGGGATTGGGAGGTACAGGGTGTAGTGGAGTGAAGTGGGTTCCCTCCTGAGCTAGTGGCATTGCTAAGCCTGAGATGGTGAAGAGCAACACAGTAGAGTCATGTAGGTGGTACCTGTGCAAGCACTCCACTGCCATTTCCACGTCTCACATAGAGAGAAGCAGATCAGACTTCTCTTCACATCCCATACAGCTGAATCAGTCTCCTGCTGAACAGAAAATATGCATTAGACTTTGCTTCTTGCAAACAGCTTCTTGCTAGTGGAAACTATTTGCAATGTCTCTGGCCTAGAGAAGTGCCAGGCACGATTAATATTGTTTAACAAAGCATTTGGCTTGCCTCTGATGAACAAGAAAGGTCAGAGGCTAGGGACCTATGTTGAAAGCTAATTGCTGAAGTTATTTGTCTGGCTTGTGTTAGATGCTTGGATCCTGCTATACAAGTTAGAAGTGCAGAGTGCCCTATGTGCAATATTTTAATTTAAGTGCTTATAGTGTAAGAGAGAAACAATTCACTGATCATCTCATTAGAGGCGTAGCTATTTACATCTGGACAGCTTTTCCTCTTTGATCTCATAATAAAAATGAATGGAAGTTTAGGACGTGTTTATTTGCTTTTGTAGAGGCTTAGATCCAAGCAAAACACACTTATATCTGTGAAATAACAATGAGAGGCTGTAAACATATTAAATACCTTTGACCAGCACTAGATACCAAAACAGAGATTTACAAGGTTAAAGAATTCAAGAGTGCTGACTCCTGGTTTCCATTTGACTCCCATTACAAACGTCATTTCTATGCTACTAAATGCAACAATATACTTCTCCCTGTGGACTCATGAGTGAGTTAGATCATCATTGTTTGGTTTTATTTTTATCTCTTGCAGCCTTCAAAAAGCTACAAGTGCTATAACCTTAAAATTTCATGAGTAGAAAAATCTCTGCTCCCATCTATTGGTGAGCAAGAGAAGAATGCCCATAAAACTAGTTAATCTGTTCTACCCAGATCACTGAATGGAAAAGTAATCCAGAGCAGTAGGGACTCTATGATACCATCTGTTTGTTAATAAAAAATATGGTCCTTCTTTGTCTTCTACTCCTTATTCTTCCAGTGGCACTTGGGGGAGACATCGTACTTATATTTCAATGACCACAAAGTCCTATCAGTCTTCTCAGCATCCTGTACTTGGACAACTCTTCTGTAAGAACTCTTGCATATAATTTAATGGGTAGACTTGATGGAGAGACAGATAGATGATGGAGGGTTTTTTCACACAAACCATGGTAACAGCTGCAGAAGACAGACCTCTTGGGCTTTGGACTACATGATCTTTAAAAGAAGCCTCTCAACCCAAACCATGCTGTGATCTTCACTGAAAACTCTCTTACCAAGTCATGAAAAAAAAAACCAAACCTTCAGCCCGATTTTCAGGAAAGACATTCAGAAAACAACAGAACTGATTTTCAGGGAGCTGGAAACAGGTCTGCCCAGGCAGGAGTCAGACCTCTGGAGCTATGGTGTCCAAACTATGTTAAACTAGAAGGAAATTTAGCAGATAGGGAAGGAGAAACAATGCCCAGAAGAAATGTCCACCTACAGAAAATTCATAGCATCAGCTGGCAACCAAATCAACGGACCATTGCTAAAGGTACTAAACAAAGTAGATGATTTCATTTATTGCACATTGTTTTCCCAGAGTTAATAGTATTTTGCCTTGCCATTAGCAAAGGCCTCTTTGTTTCAGAGTTTCATACTTGCAAGGGATGAACTGTTGCCTGAAGGTGTTTGGAAAACATTCTGGGTGGGAAGGGACACAACGCTGTACACTGATGGTGAAGAGGGGTCACTTTTTGAACACAGTCTTGTTGCTAGCAGGAGCTCTAGCTAGGTTCTGGGTATCCAACCAATTAGATGTGGTGGCAAGATCCCAACTAGGTGGAGGAGAAAGCAGTCAAAAGCAAGTAAATTACTGGATTCATATGGAGGGCCTGAATTTCTGAGCTCATCAGCTGCTTTGCTTGAATTTTCTCAGCATCCAAATCTTAAATGAAGGCCCACATGCCATTGTTAGGAGCGACATTCAGTTCTTGCCACCCTCTCATCAGTGGTCATTGCTATTCCAAGATCATTAGGAAGAGGTACAAGCACGGTAAGGAATGTGAAAGTGGGTTGGAGGGAAAAGATGCTGCTGAATAAATCCATACTGGGGTGAATACAGTGCTGAGACAGACTATCATTCAGCAGAATGGTTTATCTCTAAAAACTGGCATGGTGCAGTTGAGCTGAGATTTTCTAAAGAAAAATGCATCCACAGACAGCTGACTGATGAGTTCACATTATAAAAGACTGTTCAGGAGTTCATCCACTGAAAGGCCATTTACAGGCTTTACTTTCTCACGGTCTCACTCTGGAAAGAGTTACTCCGCTTGTAAGAGTTACACAGCCCATGCATATCCTCCCATTGTTTCAAGTTAAGGGAACATCAGTTGTTTTTTCTATTGTGAACAGGGGCCACGATGGAGGGCTAATTGGTTCTGTTCAGTTAAATGTCTGTTTTATAAGGCCAGGCTATTGCATGCACCAATGCTGGACAATGGGACAGCAGCCTGAAACTGTGATCTCCATCAGACAATGAGCACTTAGGCCACTTCTGAGGAGTTTGGCAATGAAACCCCTCGTTTCTTTTTCCACACAATTAAAAAACCCAAAAGATAATTAGGCAATTTGTAGTGGGTAATGATTATCTATGGTTTGGAAGGAATTTCTTTTTGACAAAAACTCCTCTGCATCTATAGTACAAATGGATTTTACTCAAAACTTGCTATCAGCCAGAGGAAGCAAGCTTCCCACAGAAACTTTTTAAGGTGTGAAGTATTTGTTAATGCTACATAACGCACAAAGACACATACAGGTTATTCCCAGCAAGCTGTGATAACATTCCTGATAAAGAAAATTTGTGTGTTCAAGTACAGAAACATCTATTTCTAAAAGAATGGGTTTCTTTGGTGGGGTTTTTTTTTGACGTCACTGATCGTGTGTCAAGGTTCTCTAAGAGGCAGGTCTCTCAGGCTGCTGGAATCATGCTTTATTACCTTTGTGGCAAAAAAAAAAAAAAAAAAAGAAAAGAATCCTAGAGAAATTTTAAACAGACACTTGATTCTGTAGCACCAGGGTATGGGGTTTATTCCAGCTTCTCTTTCTCTCTGGGAGACTCAGATGGTGGAACACCTTTTTTTGAAAATTCAGTGAGCTCTTCTTAAAAACAGTTAATGCTCAACAAATGCTACCACAAAACTGTGGTAGGTGAGCAGCAGAGATCACCAGCTGGGAATCCCCTTGTTTGTTTTTTACATCCCTTAGTTTTAGCTTCGGCTTGGCTTTGGCTTTCCCCATTTCACCAGTAAGTACCCAATCAGTAATTTATAAATGCCCCCTTGCTTGCCTGTCCTTGTTTCTGCTTCTTGTATGGTCTCATTTCCATTTCATAGATTTCTCCTTTTCCCAAGTAATTTTTTTTTTAATTATTTGAATTCCATATATACTTTCATTTCCAAACCAAAACATCTGAACTACTGTAGGCATTTAGAAAAAATGTGTTTTATCTGACTTGTAGTAAAAATTAATATTTTCAGAAGACAGCATGAATTTAACAAATTAATCTACAATGGGAAAATTCAAGCACAATTCTTCTTTATGTCTAGTTGTTGCCACTAGAATGGGCCCAGTAATAACTACAAGGAAGAAAATTAATAACAGCAAAAAAGCCACATGTGCCTTTTGTCCCATATTATGCCCATGGCTTAATTATACAGCTGCATTGTGTGCTTAACTAAAAAGCAATAAAGGCACTGCAAGAAGTACCATTAATGAGTCAGCATCACCCCCTGAAGATCAGCTTAGTTACTGGAATCTTTCTGGTGGAAATGTCTTTTATTTGTTCTGTGCAGCTTTGTCTCCAACATCCATATCCAGAAGTCTCCAGTTTGTTGGTACTGGTGTAAATAGCCACCAGAGAGTGAATAGTGAAGCAATGAGCAAGATCACAATCAGATCCTACCAGTTCAGTGTATGTATCCACCATGTAGAGGGCAAACTGGATGAGGGCATGTTCACACAGAAGTAAAAACTCAAAGATGATTTATCTCAACAGATTTTCAAGTGGAAAATAGTATACGATGGGGTAAAGGCACATGGTGAAAACATGCAGAAGGGGGGCAACAGAGGGAAGATGACACTGAATTACGTGTATATCCTGGAACTTCTTGCTATGAGGAATATTTCAGGATATTAGAGAATCTTGAAACACTTACCTTTCTAATGTCTCTAAATACTTAGGACTTGGCCAATTTTAGCTTTTGGAAGTGCTGAACTGTTGCAGGACTGCTCCATACCTTCCAGTACAACAGTTTTGAGGAAGCATCCTAAATGTTTAAAAATCACATTTTTACCAATGTGTTTATGGAAAATGGTTGAGTAAATTTTAAGTAAGGAAAGAGTAGAATAATCTTTTTGTAAAAATGGGAGTTTGAGAAAGATTACAGTGTTTAAAATGGAGTTTCATTTTTTGGAGGGAGGAACAAAAAAGCCACTGTGAAAAAGGCTGTCCTGGAATGTCTGCTGAACACACAAAGGCAGCACAACCTCTCTCCACACTTCCATCCAACAGGTGTCAAAGATTTCTCCAATAATGCCACCTACCATTGAGATATCCATCAACGCAGATTGAAGATGAGCTTCTGTGTCAGTTCATTTAGTGATCTACAAATACACTGGTACATTTCCCCCCCCAACTTTTTTTTCCCCTGCAGCACCTTTCAGTAGTCAGGGCCATGGCTTGCTGGGTCCATCTTGTGACTTCAGAAACACTGCCTTTCTGCTCTGGATTTAAACACCTTACTTCTACAGAGCTTTCATTAACTGATGCTCCATCCTGGTGTTGCCAAAGAAGAACAAGCACATGGAATATATTTACCCTCCCTTCAAAGCTGGATAATTCACTGGAAAATCTCCATTCTTGGTGAATGGAAATCTGAAAGCTATAAATTGTATTTAATAAGTTAATTGTGCACACTGAGTGCTGCAGGAAGTAGCTTATCAAAGACCTACAGTATCAAATGTTATGTTCACAGGGAGACCAAACAAATAAATTGGCAGGATATGTCAATAGAGTCTAGACTGAAAAAGGTCCCCTGAGAAATTTATTTCCAAATCTTTAATCTGCCACATTTTATATATTTTTACCTACAATAGTGCAGCTTTTCACACACCCATATTTTAAGAAAAACGTAGTTAAAGAAAGAAGGGGGGGAAAAAGGAATTACTGTGTTCCTTTTTATCTAACTGCATGTTTTGCCAAATACAACCTTAAGTCTCATTCAACAGAATATTTACATATGTGCCTATGTCATTCAGACTGCCCACACACTTTCTGTACTCACTGGAGCTCATCTGATGCTTTAAACCAGGTGTTGAAATGCCCTGCTGAATCAGAGCCATAATTTAGATTTCTTTAAGGTGAAGAACAGAAAGCTAACTTACTCCTTGAAGCCACAAGTTTGTAAGAAAGGAGATGAAGGGAGAAACTTGTGCCCCTCTTCTCCTGGGTGATGTCAAGAGCATTGCCCAACCTACCATGTCAAAAGTGCTCCAGGTAGTGAGGTGTGACATGACAGTCAGCACCTTCATCACCATTTCAAGCATTCTAAGATCACTGGCTTTGCACTTGTGTACTTTGTACTTGTGTTTGAGGAGATGAACATCTCTTCAATTAATGAAAACATGAAAAACAGAATATGACTATAAACTTTTCAAAAAAACGAAAAAGTTTTTCGCATTACAGAGGACAGAGCCATTCAGAAAGAATTGAATCAAAAATGAAGGAAATCCCAGTTTACGAGATAGTCTCTGTTTTTAAAGGGCTATTTCAGCTTTAAGCCATTTCTTATTAAAATCATGGCTTTGCAAGAATTTACGTCCAACTTGAGTGACAGAAGGATTTTATTGGAAGAAATTTGTATTAAATTTTAAAAAGCCAATGTCATGCTGTCCAACGTGTTTTGTAGCATCCTCATTGCTTCTGTCTGCTAAGTTTGAATGCAGAATTTAATTTCTAATAACAAAGTAATTGGTTTGATTTTGTGAAACTGCAAGGGATAGGTTTGTGGGGTTTTTTTCTCCTCCAAGACATGCAAACCTTAATCCTTAGTTCCTTTAAGGAAAAAATGCTTCATCTGAATGCAACAGAGAGTAGGTATTACAGATTGCTTTGAAATGTGTGTGCACTGGGCATGCTCATGGACTTTTTCGTATTCTACTTACATAGCTGCCACTGCATGTATACTAAAAGAAAAAAGTGGGAAAAGCACAGCCTCTGAAGAGATCATTAGTATTTAATTCCTCCCAATGTGGTTATTTCTTTAATTTTCTTTCCCTTTCCCAGTGAAGCATTATCAGATTGTTCTAGACAAGATACCCTATCTACAATTCTTCTTATGCATGGGACACTTAGTGCAGAAAAGCCTTTTATCAAGTTGATTCTGAAACCACTATGATTTTATACCACCGTAAACCATACTGTATTGAAAGAGCACGTATTTCCTGTTACAGACAGACACCCGCTGAGAACCCCTCACCACATCTGGGGAACCTGTCTGATCCCATTTGCTTTCTTGTTGCTTTTCAGGATATTTCACTGAAGGAATGAAAACAAATCAACTACAAACTCACATGGAAAGAACACACAAATTTTAGATGTCAATATCCAATTATCAGTGACCAAAAGGGCAAAAGGATCCCACTCCAGTGCCACGTTCAATATTCCTCACAGATGAGTTCTTTCTACAGTCCTTGCTTTTCTTTGGCAACCCTTTTCTGACAGCAGTTAGAAGTTTCTGGTTTTATCACTTTAAGTTTTATTTGAATATAGTGTTTTAATCTGTCCATCATCTGTCTGCCAAAAAGAAACAACCCCTGACTTCTGTTGCTAAATTAGACAGCCCTTCCTGTGACTCTTGGAAAATTACCTTTATGGTTCTTTCAGGAAACCATGGTCCTCTTATGGATGTCTTTATTGTGGCCACATCATTCTTTCATGGCAACACAAAATCCTTACTGAAAAGCAACAGTAATGCTATTTAGAACATTGTGCAAAGGAAAACACATCCAAATACCTTGAATGGCAGTTCCTCAAAGACTTGAAATTCACAATATTGCACGGTCCTCTCGAGTCTTTTCCATAACTGGTGTGTTACTGAAAGATAAATGTGAGTCATAAAGAAATAAAATAGTAAGATCATACCAGCACTGACCAGCTCTGACAGTTTAATTCACATTTTGAAATTGATTCTATCATTCCACAAATAGTCACAGCTTTTCACCTTTTGTGCTTTAGTTTCCTAATGCATCACTTCCCTGCCACTGCTCTCTTTGAGCAGTGCTGTTCATGTTTAAAGTGTTGTGGAAATAAGTCAGAACCAACCAGTCAGCCTGAAAGAGTGAAAAGCTCTGTTTTTATGGTTTAAATATAGTGAAATCCTGTGTCTGTTATGGTTAGCACATTTAAGGAGAAGAACTCTTTTAAGAGCTATTTTTGCCATTTCTGTGACTCTGAAGCAGTGGTGGTGTTTTGTGGGTATCTGCTGTGTAATTTCAATATGCAGCATCTCTCCAAGTTGAGTAATTTGGAATCCATGCACGCTTTGCACTTTTGAGATAATTTGATCTGAATAACAGTTTCATATAAATGTTTTGGCAGTAATGAAAATATCCTCAATGTTGCTACTTACAGCTTCAAACACCAACGACAATTTTACATGCCAGCAATGAAAGAGCGTGATAGGCAGGTTAAAAATCATTAATTCCTCTTTCTGAAACTGATATTTTCCTCACTGAAATGTTTGAAATCAAATCTACTTTCAAGAGGTTATTTCTGTATTAATGTGTTACCAGCAACATCTGTGCTGCCACCTCTCCTGTGGGTAAGCAGTGTCCAAGGGAGCTTAAAGGACCCCAGCTCTTGCTTGCTTCACCCCACAGCTGTGGGGTAAACATGGGATACAAAAGTGTTAAATAATTGGAGGAAGTGAATGAGGAATGATAACAACAGCAATAGTGAAATTTCTCAAGTGATTTGAGAAGGTTGCCTGGTGCAGGCTGGATGTTTGATTATGTATGCACTGGATACCCACTTCTCTCTACTTGAATAATACATGGGAAACAAGAATTGTTTACTTTAAAGTATCAAAATGAGAAATGACCATGTTCTGAAAATAAAACCTGTGAGTTTCAACTCTGCCACCTCTAGGAAAGCCCAGTGGGAGGGATAGGATTGCTAGAACTAGGGGAGGCCTCCTTTTCCTTATTTGTTATCATTTAACAAAATCTGAAGGCATCTTCCTCTGTAGAGAGCAGGAAATAATTCCTATGCGGCTCCAGGGCCATGCAGAGGTTATGGTGCCCATTTCGCTTGCGGTGTTAAACAAGGGAGGGCTTCAAGATCATACTGGGACTGTACAGAGTCACTATCCATTGAACAAGAAAAAACAAAAGAGTACATGTACAGTGGAGTGTTTCTCACTAGTAACAAATGAAAATACAGTGTTCTTTGGCTGCCTTCTCCCTCCAATGTTCTCAAATACAACTGGTTGTGTTCCACTACTGGGGAGATTTTTTAGGGTTACATTTGGAAGTGCATGGTCAGCAGACAAAAATTCCAGCCAAAATGTTTCTGTTAATTAGCAATTGTTTTTGAAACCTGAACATTGTGAATAAGTGACGTACTCTCAGCCTTTGCTCTGAGTCTGCTTGAAATTAGTAACCTAAAGTTTTCTGGCAATAAGCTCTGGTATCCTATTGAGAAGGACTAGCGTATGTGTTGTCTACATGCTAACAAACGCAACCATGCTTCCGCATGTCACTGAAAAATGAAAAGGATTTGACACACAGCATATATATCATACAATGTTAAGATGTCTACATCTGGGACACAGATTGTAGCTGCCACTTCAGTCCAAACAGTGTGAGGAGCTGAGAGGCCCTTGCCTTATATAGAGTGAAATGTGGTGTTACTGACTTCAGTAGCAAAATTTTCAATGACTTTTGTGTTTTGACCAGGGTGCATCATTATTCCCCATATATGGAAGTATTTTACCAGAACAAGCATGATTTTTACTAATCAGATAATATGTAATCACTTGGATAATTTGTAACAAAATTCATGAAATGCACATCTCAGTTTCATTTTGCACAAAGAGTCTTAATTTTCTATCTATTGTTATGCATAGTCTGAGGACTGTTAAATATTGCTTAACCTTTACTTGCTACAATGAATAGTGTGTTTGGAAAGGACTTAGAAACAGATCTGGATAGTGTCTTACAGCAAATCTCCCAAACTAACATAAGTCACTAGGTTTGCATTGACGTGGAAATATTGCATTTCTTTAAATCTTTTAGCTTACCTTAATCAATTTGTTCTTCTCATTATGCATCCGGTTTAACACTTTCAACCACTGTTGAGTTTTTATTCTTACAGCCTCCTCCATTTTCTCCCTTGGTTGTATAAAAAAAAATATCCAGGGTGTTGAATGGCTGACAATGCTCTGTTTGCTTTATCAGGTATAAACTCAGCTAAAGCTCTCAGCTAAATACCCCATTCGTTTAACCCCATTATCATTAGACCTGCACTTTACAGAGATCCTGTCCCTCATTTGCAGGCTTATGAGCCTCTCCATGGCAAGTGAGCTCCAGATGTGCAGTCGTAGCGTTCCCAGTGGTGTGCAAGTGATGGGAATTGAGCTGTGACACCTGGCCAAAGCCTCCAGCACCCCTGAGCCCTACCTGTAGCCACCTCCTAATGGGGGTTTCACACTCACATGGGCTGTAAACTTCCAAGCAGTGAATTTACTTCAGGATAGGGGCCATCCTGCTGGGGATTTTCAGAAGGGATAAGCTCATCCCCTGCATTGTCTCCAGGAATACTGAGCAGGAATTAAACTGATTGAAAACACAAAACTTTCCAAATCCTCTTGTTATTATGTTGTTGGGTTTTTTGTTTGTTTTTGTTTGTTTGTTTGTTTTTCCCCCCCTTTGGCTTACCTCATTCTGGGTCAATATTCTTCACAATGTTAACCTTTCTTGATAAGCACTTTTAACACAACTGTCAGAGTCAAAAGAGGAAGATGTTAAATCTTCTCTCCTGTCGCTGCATTATCAAGGATGTTTCAATGCAAAGCCTGTCCTTTTGGTATTACTGAGGACCAATTCTTCTACAACTTGTATCTCGGCAGAAAACCCAACAATCTGTTTACACTTACTGGGAAAAAGATATTGTCGCCTTGCCAACATAATTACATTGGTGAGTTAGGGAATAATGACTGAGAACAGACGAAATATTTAGATATAAATAGTCTGTTTTCATGCGCAGTGATTGTCGCTAATAAGGCAAGGACGTGTGGTTTGTGGCTCCGGGACAGGATGAGGAACCAGGACATCTGGGTTCCTTTCCCAGCTTTACCACGATGTATTGGAGAAGTCATCAAGCCTCTTTGTACCCCATCAGTTGGAAGTGGATAATAATGCTCTGGGGACTAATTCTTTAATGCTGTCATTTTCAGATGCTCAGAAAGGAAGAGCGATACAAGTGTATATTTTTTACATACTGGAAATCAGTCCAACTAAAACTTTAAATCCAGAAAGCTTGTGAATTAAGTTATCCTATCCTGACTTTAAGTATCTGAGCCATTTGCACTTTCATAGCAATGACAGAAAAACAAGGAAAATGAAAATTAGTATTGAATGTTAGAAGAACATCCTGTCTGAAAGTACGTGACTTTTCTGTGACAAGTATTTTGGGCTTTACACTCAAGTTTGTGGGTTTTTTTTAACATCTGAAGTGGTTAGTGAAACAATGGGAGTGCTATGTACCTAAAAGGGAAATGGCAACGATTTCCTTAAAGACTCAAAGGTGTTCCTTTGTTCAAAGCCTAAAGTACTTAGGCCTTAATTTGTATGGCTTGGAAGGATTTAAAAAGGACCCACAGCGGCCATCTACAAAGGGATGCCTTTCCCCAGCCTTGCTCACTGCAGCTGTAACTAATAAAACAGTAAACCATAGATTAAAAGCATGTAATTAGTATAAAAGTAATTAAAGCCAAGATTCATTCTACCTAGGAGTAAATAAGCACATTTGGCATGTAAGTCATAGTGGAAAAGCAAATTTTTTTTTCAGCATGCATACGCTAGCAGAGGGTCTCAAAAGCAGAGTTGCTTCTTCAGCTGAGACGGGGGAAAAAAGCCAACAAACCTGTGCTAGAGATTTGAAAGTCCTGAGTTTAAATCATGAGAACAATTCAGTTGGGATGAACATTCCATTATTTTAGAGTTTCCAACAGTTATTTGAAACCACTTTAGTAGTAAAACCAACAGTATGCAATGCGATAATTTTTTACCTGTTGATGGATTCTGGGAATCAGATGGATGTATCTATGTTAGAAAGATCAACAGCCAAACAGTAGCAGACTTACAGTTGGTAATGAGGACCTCATATCCACATTGTACGTGGATATATTGGGTTTTTCAGTCTGGTCCAATGTGCTAACTGGTTGGAGCACAGGAACTGTCCTCCTGGGGTACCTTTCTGATGCTGGTTTCACCCCAAAGTCTGGTTCATGTGCTCGGACCTGCAGTGCAAGAAAACGCATAGTAAGTGGGAGAAATCAGGAAATTTGCTTCAGAAGTGCACTTCTGATCTGAACTGCCAACCTCCTTCACCCTATTTGTACCCTTATCACTGAATATGGGAAGCACAAAGACTTGATTGCACTCAGCATCCAGCTGACCAGGCAAGACTGAGCAAAAACATCCCCTCTCTTCCCTCAAAATGCAGACAAGGCTTTGCTCTAAATCACTGCAGTTGGACAATGCTAAAGCAGCAGCTGCAATACTCATGTAGCATCATTTCAGACTTTTTTTGTAAGAGCCTTATGGCTCTGTGTAAGAGAAACTGGCTTCAGTTTGTTGATTTTATCTCATTTGAGAACATTCTTGAAAACAGTTTAGTCCATTGCAATATAGGCATAGGAGGAACAGTTTAAAAAGAGAGAATTAGCTCTTCACCATCGCTCTAAGCTAATAGCATGGCTTCTGTGACACTAAGGGAAAGGCGAATCTCCCTGATACTCAAGAAATGCTCCAGGAATCTGCAGTGATTAATTTATTTCCTAGTTGACTTGTAGACTAAAACAGAGTATACAAGCCTATGGTTAAGCAAGCCCTTTCCTATCTCCAGTCCTCGCTTTCACCAGGAAAAAAATGGGCACATGGCCTGACAAGAAATCTTTAGCACAGCCTGTCTGGGTCCCCAGTAAGGAGATGCAGGGAGCAGCATCCCAGGGCTTACTCCCGAGGGCTCCCGGTGGAGATGCAGCAGTTTGTATTCAGTGCAGTCTAGAAAGTTATGTCAGAGAGAGTGAAAATTGTTGAGTTATCAGCTGAGATCCCTTACCCACATCCAGAGTCTTAGAAAATGAGTGTGCTCAGGGATATAGGGGATAGCAGGAGGCTCATCATCTTTTCCATAAAAATTGCATTCATCATAATGATTCACATTATCATAACATCTTTCACACTAGCTTCCCTAAAGACTTGTCTCAAACCAACACACACAGATGCACAGATACATATCTCTAGCTGTACATCTGTGTATGCAAAGTCATGTAGATATCTTTACATGGTGAGACCAAGCAGCCTGAACAAACAAAAGATTTAGCAGCAAAAATTCTTTTTCTATGGCATAAATCCCACTAGTAGTAACTGCATCTCAAAATGGAAAGCATAGCATTACATTATTTGAGCACAAAGGCCAAATTTCCCTGGTTGCCAGTTAGACCTCAAGCTATACAAACGCAGCAGGAGAAACCTAAAATGATTTTGTTTCCTAGTGGCACTAATTCCATTTCTGGAGAAAATGTAATTATATTTATATTGACATTATAATGATAACTTCACAGGCCAGACTCCATTCTGTCTGTTAGGCCAGATATAAACGAAACACCAGCAGAGACCTAAAGAATTTCTGTTCCTCGGTGGCAGTGCGCCTGGAGGCCCACTCATTTCTGCAGTCAGAGGAAAGATCATTCCGCGGAAAAGATAGTTAAGATTTAATTTTGTCTTAACTACAAAACCTCTCCATTTTATATTGATCACAGCATCCTCAAACGCATGCCGTGTGGACTTTGCAATACGCAAGCTAGGCTTGTTATGTGCTGTAAGAATTTTGTATGAGGGGTTTTATTAACTTTGTTGTATGACAGAAGTAACCCCCCTTCTACCATGTGCTCAGAGCATGTTCATTATTAACTGGCAAAGAAATATTTTAGGGAGGTCTATAAAGTTCTGTCGGGGAGGGGTGCTGCTATTCCCACATTAAGGGCTGACCTTGCATTTCAGGGAAGCAGAACAAAATATGAATTCCAGTTACAGTGATGAATTTTTCAGCCTAGAGCTGATAAATGATCACAGCAGCCCTTGCACCCTGGAGATGCCGTGCTGTTGTGAACAGTAATTGCCTGCTGGCTGTTTGAGGCTGTCAGGATCACATAAAGTACATTCAGACTGGAGCCTGGCACCATTTTACTTGTGTTTCTGCTTGCTTATTTATCAATTTCTGTTGCCCTGTATTAAAAGAGAGGCCCTTCAGAAAATGGAGGTTCTTCCCTGAAATTCAAGGAGATGGGAATTGCAGTCATTCACAACTGATATTAATTTGATACACAGCGGCATTTTTAGGTATTTATGCTGGCTATATTAATTTAATATGTTATGGTACATGTGCCAGCCTACCCTATTGTTTTCTCAAGACACTTTATCAGTGTGAGATATTGCTAGTTCTAAAGTCAAGATCATGTAAGTATTCATTACTTCTCTTGCACAAATGGTGCCATTGCCCTCAAGAGAAGCAGTACCATGGGAGTGGGTTTAAATTCAGGGCTGAAAGATTTCTTTTCCCTTATATAATTCATGAAGAAAACAATTCTAGAGAGGATGGTATCTGTAAGCGGGAACTGAACTAAACTAAACAATTAGAAACTAGAAAGAGTGAAACAACTTAACAGTTTTCAGAAGTTAGACTTTGAGAATAATATTCCAGGGTGATCAGAACATGTTGATACCTTCACAGGTTAAATAAACCAAGCAAACACAACCTTCTTTGGGTCAACTGAACTTTTTGGTTGTTTTGGGGTTTTTTGGTTGGTTTTTTTTTTTCCTTTCTTCCATACCCAGACACCAAGACAAAAACACCATTATGGTATCTGTAATTAGGATACCAGCGGATGCATCAGTTGGTTACTTCCCCAGCTAACTATTATGTGTGTTGCTGAGAAAGCCAGTTAAGGTAGATTCCATTTTTCCTAATGTAACCATATAAAATAGAGGCACCTGGTTTAACCTACCATCTCATCTCCCTCTACTTTCAACACGAAGAGAGAGGAAAAGACAGAGACATCTGGGCTGCACATGCAATCACTCACTCCTCGGTGGTGCCTCCTCTACCATGGGAGAGGAAAGTGCTGGTATATTTGAAACTCGGTTTCTTTGTTAACCTGAAATTTTATCACTACTTACCACATAGCAGAGTTAGGAAGATGACTGTGGGACATTCAGACAGAAGGGCAGTAAGAGGCACACAGAAGCCATTGATTGTGCTCTTGAACTCCCCATCCTCCACAGCTGGACGTAGCTGAGAGAGTTTGTCAGTGTTCACAGTCCAAGCCTGCAGCACAAATTTGGCTGAGCTTGGTTTTTTCCATTTTCGTCAATCTTAAAAATATGTCCTGTACATGGTACTTCTTCTGGCATTCACCACAGAAAGGCCTTTGCAGGCTAAGTCCAACACCATCACATTTTTATAAATGCTTCATAGAAGCACAGAGAATTCATAAGCTTACATTGGCTGCAACAGGAGGAATTTTATGTGCTTTACCAATGTTACCTGAGGAAATATAGCTCCCAAATGGTGATTTATTTTTTTTTCCCCCAAAATACAGTTATAATATGGGGGTGGATATATGCTGGCACTGGACCAAAGTTTCTTAAAGGACACAAACTATTTCAGATATGGAGCCTTCACAGTTTGTTTGTTCTTAAGGGTAAGTCTTGCTTTTGCTGAACTTCTAAAAGCTGGTTAGTATTTTGTTTAAATCAATTTCTCCTCTAAGATTAAATATTAGAATAGATAATAGATTAAATGCTGCCTCTCTAATTTATGACCACAGAGCCTTCTCTGCAGTAAGTTTGTATGCACAAAGCAAAAGTGAATTTTGAACATTGTGTTTTATAATCTTGAAAAAAATTCAAGAGGGTTGTAGAAATACTGTAAAAAAAAAAAAAAGGATAACAAACACACTAAAAGTAAATATCAATACTTTGGAAGAATGGCAGTAACTGTTGGGGTTTTTTTTTATGTACAGCAAATCCCAGAGTACAAACAGTGGTCCATCATATTCCAAAGTTCTAGGATACCTTTGAGTTCCTAAAAATAACCATTTTGTTTAGTTCTCAATATTTTAGAGATGTCCAAATTGTTTAATGAGAACGAGTTTTTCTGGCAGTGGAACATTTCTTCATAGCAATAACTATTTCTTGTACATTTTTTTTTTTTTTAAGAAGGACAATATACCAAAGATATAATTCTGTAATCAACAGAATTAAATTGCTATAAACCCACTGCTATTGAAATCACTTTTACTTGCTATTACTTTGTTTTGCTTGGTTTTTAACTGGAAAGGTTTAGGAGGTCAATTTTTAATATATAAAGCATTCAATTGATAACAGAGGTAATAGGAATATGACTGAATTTATAACTAGTGAAAATACACCAATGGCAGGGAGTAACTCTTAAGTATAAACATAATGTCACTGGCAAATTCTAAACTTACAATGTGCAATCTAGTAGGAAGCCATTATATGAAGGCATTAAAGTTCAATGTTATGGGTCATCTCTATGTAATTTAATCTGGAATTACATTTATCTGCTTCCAGATTTAACTAGATCCATAAATTTTTTTAAAAAAAATACAACATGCAAGTTAGAAATGCATAAATCAAATTGAACAGAATAGCAGATAATGTAAACTTTACATTTTAATCACAAAATCAAGCCACTTGAACAAAAAAGTGTATTTTAGAGTCACCTTTAAAACATTTTTCCCCATTTTTTCACTCCTTACTGGAGCTGAGTTAGAAATACTTTAGTGCAAGGGAGAGAATTTTCGCATGGATCCTGCCCTGTCCAGAGTACTGGAAATGTCACAGTGGTGTGATTGGAAGAATCCCACTTCCTTTTCTAGCAGAGATTTGAATAAACATCTGTGCATTTGGATGATCCTCTAAATTAAACTGAGTATGGCAGAGACTTCCTTTAGCAGTTTCCCTGTCACTAAAGGAAATGAAGAGTGTAATTTTCTAAGTCCAATGACAGGATGACTGGTTAGCAGCCAAATATTAGGTCAAATGCTAAGTAAAAGACAAATTAGATGCATCTCACCATAGAATGTTTTTGTCTATTACACCTCAGTACTTCAGTATTCTACTACATCACATATAAAGCCTTGCTCCTGAACCAGAGAATTCCTAGTCCACTTGCATGACATACCACACACATGAAGGAAAAAGCTTGATTTTAAACTCCCATGAACTCTCAAATAGCCATAATCTGAAGCACTTTTTTTTTTTTCTTTTTTTTTTTCCTATTACCTGGCATACCATCTCGTTCAAGTACTGTTACATCACTAGGACTACATGATTAAACATGAAAATACGAATTATTAAAGTAATATATAGGTGCTTCAGGCTCTGTCTGATGGATCATTCCTTCCATCTTCCTGAGCACTGATATCTTTACAAAGACTTGCTGGGACAAGAATTCACCTTCTACCACGTCTGCATCATCTTCATGGCCTTTGCCAGTTACCTACCTCCTCTAAGCTATTATATCAATATTGAATCCTGTACATGAACTGTTTATTGGGATGTTTCTTATGTAAATAGACAGGTTTGATATAGTAGGCTCTTAAAAAAGCAAACAGCAAAAATGGAGAAAGACTTCAGATAAGCCATTTCATAGCAAAATCTTATAATATAAAACCTGAGCAGTTCACAAAACATTTTTTTTAACCGCAGCCACCTTAGAAAATAGTTTTGCCAAGACTGAGGCCCAGACAACCAAAAGGATTGTGGCTGGTTAAGATATCCTTCCAAGGAGCTAGAAATCACAGAATCACAGAATGTTAAGGGTTGGAAGGGACCAAGAAAGATCATCTAGTCCAACCCCCCTGCCAGAGCAGGATCACCTAGATAAAATGGAGTTCACCATGGGGGTGATTCAAAACCTGATCATCTGTGTCTGTGTCGCATTGTAAAACTCACCAGCTGCCCCTTGTCCGTTGGATCAGCTCATGGGAAGCCTGGTGTTTGTGCAACAAAGACATGCAGAATGGGTTCAGCTTTTTTTTGTTCTCTCCAAAGGCAGCCTGGACATCCCATGGCTCTCCACAAGCACAAGCTGCCCTGAAAAGTGGTTCCAGGGTTGGGAGCAGATGCTGTCCCCCTCTGACCACATGAATAGAAATGAACACACACATCAGCAAAATCGAGTGGTACCTAGCATGTTCATAAAACCAAATGAAAACTTGGCTGTGTGGAACTGTAGCACTCTGGTAGAGATTGGTAGTGTTTTAAGTTTGATATTCTTTTCAGTGGGGTCCCTTTCCTGTGGGGGTGGGAGGAAGGAAAAAAAACCCACAAAATTTCTTTTTTCTATATCACATTCTTGTGAACAGTGTCAGCTTTCAGTATAGTGAATGAAAATTAGTGGTATAAATCAGGTGGCTCAATTATTTCAAGCGAGCTGAGTCATGCTGTGCCAGTAATGATTTTGCAAATATTTGTGCATGAATATTTATGGGGTGCAAACTTGTCTATACATGTGTTTAGCTTCACCTGAATTCAGTGGAGATATGCTAAATCACAGTGAAGCTAGTACCTAGTAGTTAAACCTGCATTTGCACTCACATGAAGCACAAACATGTCCTGTATTCACATCTAAAATTGATATTCGACATCTAATCATCCAACTTGCCCCGACAGGACACTGGAGAGTCAAGCTCTGAGTCTTGTTTCCCACTGCTCAGTGCCACACATGATCTCTGTACCTCTTTAAATGCACAAAGCAGGTATGTAAGACATCGGAAGAGTAACATTGTGGTCACATTGCACAAATTAACATGACTAGAATAATGTTAGAGGCAAGGGGAATTAGGTCTCATGAGTATAAATTTTGAGATGAAGAATTAATTTATGTTTGTTTGAAAGAGCTCAGTGAGGCATAAAAATGTTCAGGAATGTTTAATCCTGAAGGGAAAGAGATTTATCAAAGCAATTTGAAAGGATAATACAATCATTGCTGGTTCTACAGGGAAAGAAAAGCCGAAAGAGTCTGAAGCATTAAGAACTTAGAAGCTATTTTTCACATTGCCAGCGTAGAAGCTGTTTTTCATGCTGCTATCATTACCTCAAATTTGATGCTACAGTGAGAGGCCAATCTGGTTCTGGTAAGCAATTATTAACTTGCAATAAGCTTTAGGTTTACATTTAAAGATCAAAGCAAACATATATAAACCATACACACATATCCTCTACCTTATGTCCTTGCTCTTGGTTTTATATGTAGTTGTCAGTGTGTTTCCCTCTCACCTTCTTAGTGAGCTGAGGAGCAACTCCCCCCCCCTCCCCGCCATGTCTTAAGACATTTCTTTATACAGAAGAAAATGCTTGATTTCTTTTCCCTTCAATGCAAAAGTAATCCTGTAAATGCACTTCTCATCTCCCAGTGTGTAGCCACTTTGTTGAACTTCTAGATTCTGGAATTGATCAGATTTCCTAGTGAAGATCTAAAGCTGCAAGTACAATTTATCTTCATTTCCCTAGTGATATGGACAGTTACTGTCTTGGGACCATAAACCTGAGCATGAATAACGTCACCCATAACAGCTGGTCCAGTGATGACCATTATACTGTTCATATGAGTCAGGGTGGGTCAAAAATCACTCCCTGAAGTAGAAAATGTCCTGATTTTCTAACAGAGGATGGCAACAAGATGGCACAAAAATAATCTATAGCCACAAATATCAACTGCCCACAAGATACTTTTTTGCATCATTTTTCCCTATTATATTAAAGATGTCCCATACTTAGAACAAGCCTCATTTTAAAGCTCTCATCTACAACACTGAGAGATGTCAGCTGATGTCAAAAGCAGGGTGGTGCACAATAGCATGAGACATTTTTTGCAAAACTGGCTCCGCAAACAGTGTCTGCTCAGCTGGAGGTCAGCATGGCCCTCCTGCCACAGTCTCAGGTAAAAGCAGCAATGAACAGCAAGCAAAAGTAGCCTAGGCAAGGCTTGTGATGACTTAGGCAACTGAGATTGTGTACTGCTGCAGGGAAGGTACCAAACTCCATGGCAAGTGTTTGCAAGGTGTCTGTACCCACATTTCAAGAATACATCCTCCTCGCACAACTTGCAAGGTGCTCTCAAAATGAGCAGTGGCCTGCACCATCCCACCTTGCAGGCCACGCCAGAAGCATGCCAGCACTTGTTGGCAATGTTGGCACTGGGTCACCAAGGAGCCATTTTGGTGACCTTGGGTTGCAGAGATGAAGAACACTTCCATTATAGCATTTGCATTGCAATCATTTGGTCTCAGAGAGGTCACCAAGGAGTCAGGAGAGATCAGTCATTTCTGGTTGTAACTGTACTGGTTGCCTGGGGGCTGGCCAGCAAAACTCTCTTTAATGATGCCCTTAGGCAGACCTCTGTGCTATCCCAATTCATCATCACTTTATCCTGGCATTTGCTGCTGTGCCTTTACATGTGTAATGACTCCAGGATTTGACCCATGTGGAGACTACTCCCTCAACCTGTCCCCGTGACCTTTTCCAGGAGTGTTAATGATTTAATGTTAATGGCTATCCACTTCAGAAAGGAGACTGGGCCATAAGAGGTCATTATTGTTTAAACACGCTTGTTTTGCCTTTCTTCTCAGAAACTTTAAATCAGAAAGAGTTTCCTTACACTGAATGCCCAAACTGACAGCTTTAGGATGTGTGAGAAAGACACAGTTAATTTAGTGCAAGAGATAAGACATTTCCTTGGGGAAGCACTAATACCAGGCCTATTACCCCATAGCATCATTTCAGATCAGTGTACTACAGAGAAAGGGATTCTAAATCTTTTTAATTGAAAAATAGTTGTCTTCTCCTTACTAAAATAAGTTTCTGCCTAGAGGTTAAACAGTTTTATAATTATTTCTGAATACAACCAATTTCTGGACAGTTTATCAAAAAAAAAAGGAGGATGCAGTTTGTCTGTTGCCTTGTTAATTTATGTCAGAGCAGAGAAAGGAGAATTTTATTTCCTTGGTGACCCAAATGGAACAGCTACATAAAAAAAAGATTAGAAATATCAAGGCCAGACATATTTAACTTGCTAAGATTTGTCAGCTGTCACAGACATCCATATGTGTGGATTCACATG
The DNA here is from genome assembly GCA_024336885.1 of Actenoides hombroni. NCBI lineage: Eukaryota > Metazoa > Chordata > Aves > Coraciiformes > Alcedinidae > Actenoides > Actenoides hombroni. The sequence goes on along the minus strand of WUAM01000287.1, from coordinate 86,409,654 downwards.
CTTATATATTGTAATAATGTATGCAAAGTGGAGGGATAATTATCCAAACTTTGTCATTGAAACAACAATCAAGAGAAGAACTCTGCTTCTCTCTTCCTTTTTTCTGTCTGAAAGTTCTAAAAGCATCAAACCCACTGATTTTAACCCCCGTAGGTTTTTAAACTTGTAAGCCATGAAATGACCTCACAAAAAAAAGAGAAAAAACAAATATCCTCTTACCTTTAGCATGTTCTGATCAGCAACATTCAAAAACCGTGATCTGGACTTGTTCAGTCCTTGACTCATCAAGAGAAGAATTGCATACGGCCTTGGACTAGTCCTCTCTTGTCCCAAAACTGAAGAACTGAGATTTGAAGCAAAGTCCTCATTTTGACTGGCATAGGCACTAATCTCAGGAGCCTCCTGGAAAGCATGGTTCCCTTCAATATAGGTGACACGCTGGAAGATTTAAAAAGCATTAAACAGAGATAATTACATAGTTAGATGTTCTTTTGGGTAAAATGATATTTTGTTACCTATTTTAAAGGTTTAAACACAAAGTCTTAAAAGTGCACTCTAATGTGGGGAGCAGCATATTTACAATAACACTCTTTTTATAGAGATATAATCTGCCCGTGGTCTTTGGGTAACTCCACAGCTCACAGAAGATTTGTGTGTTCGAGTGGGTTCGAGGTTTTTTCCTTGAAACAACTTCCAACCAACTGTACTCTTTCCACTTCTTGTGCCTGCATAACAGTCATGTTTCCTCTGATCGCTACCAAAGAAAAAATATTTTCCTTTTCTAATTCAATCCTTAACCACTGTTTTCCCAACCTCTAGTTCTCAAGAAATATGATTTCTTAAAAAAGAAAAGTCTAATTAAGTCATTTATCAAACTTTTCCAAGTGGGTAGAGTGACAAATTAGCCCTATCTTCCACCAACAATCTGATGGATGGGAAGATAAAGATGCAGAGGCTGTTATTTTAGCTGGAAGCTCTCTACTATATGAATTGTTTGGCCCCAAGCCAAAAGACCCTAAGAGATGACAAGAACTAATGATGGGTCCATGAAGTTTATGCAGCGTGAGGTCTGACATCAAAGGAATCTGCCCTTATTAGCAATATCTCTATGACTTCTTCCTGGAAAAAACACTCTTTTATTTAAAAAAAGAATAATTTAAAAATAATTAAATAATTAAAATAAAATTA
>WUAM01000287.1:86379121-86408366 GCA_024336885.1 Actenoides hombroni | reverse complement strand
AATTAAATAATTAAAATAAAATTATTTTATCCTCTTACTCTCTCAGTAAATGGAAAGAAAATGCAAACTGTAAATAAATTTGCACAATAATATATTGCCAACAACTTCTGCTTTTCTCTACAAAAATGAAGTGATCGTTATGACATAACTTTTAAGTCCACGAAGATTGTCTAAGACAGGTAGACTACAGATAAGTTTCCCTAGAAATCTTTACTTTTATGCCATTCATTCAGAAGCACTGGGCTCTCTAACAGCCTGTACACCAGACACAATCTGTGCACGTGGAAGGAAGCAGAGAGTCCTGGTCAGGGAAAGTCAGTCAACTGCAGTAGAGTCAGGACCCCCCAGATTTCCCCAGATTGCAACTCACTGAAAGCAGGTGTACAGAGGTGGTTGCAGAGTCAGGACCAGAATGACAAAAGCTTCCTTGGATTCAGAGGAGTGGGAAAATTCACTCAAGGAAAATTAATCAAGAGTTGGATCAAGCCTGCACTACTTCTGGCTCAGGAAGATCCTAAGCCATGTAACAACAGATACCAGGAAAGAATTCAGGGGAAATATCACTATTTGCTTATACTTAGACTCTCCCTAAATATTCACTTTTGGCAGCTCTAGGATACAGGGATTTGGCAAGGCGGATCTTGGGTCTGACACCGTTCTTGTCTGACAGGATCACCTTTCAGAGTTTGTAACGTTGATCTTTCTCCCTGTTTTTTTTAATACGTATCCATTTTTACATGTAATGGGGACCCTATATCCAAGGTGGAATACAATTACTACTCCATAGGAAAGTGGGAAGAGAGAATATAATGTCCAGGATGACTGCTACTTAAAGAAACAAAACAAAAACCTGTTTTGATAGACAATTAGAAAAGCTTGACTGAAAACAAGCCATTTATGCAGATACTGTGTGTTACTGGGAGCTAGAAGTAAATGCTATACATTTTTCACTGCAAAGCTATTTAAAGATTATTCTTGATGACCCATTTTTTTATTACATTTTTTTTTCTTGTGGAAATAGAACAGTAGTCAACTTACTGGCAGAATAAGACACTGTGGTATTAAGAAAACCAACTGCAGTAATTCTGTGTAATTGAATATTCCTATACCTGATCAGATTGAGTCAACTTTCCAGCAGAACACTTTTACAGTATGGAATTAAAATCAAATACACAATGAAAATACAGTATTAGAAGTCAGTACAAAGCCATATTCAGCACATCCTACAGCATTTTACCTTTGTTCTCCAGTCTGGATTTAATAGTACATGTAGAAGCAGCACTATGCAAAACTAGGGTATGCAATCCATCTTCAGCTCTCATCTGTCTCAATAAAATGCCCTGTGTTCATCCTTCTTCTACAGCTACCTGTCCATCAAAAGTGGTTTTGCACTCAAGGAGTTTTTCTTTCTTGTTATGTTTCAAAAGGGGACAAGCCACGTAATCTGCCACCCTCCTTTTTAGCCCAAGACATAAATGCAATTTACATTGCTTTATCAGTGGTAGCAATGTCCACAAGCTCTGATGGTTTTTTGGAAAATAAAAGAGTTTGGAGTATGTGAGTTCCAACATAAACAATCACAGAAAGAACAAAAGAGAACTTTTCAATACTAAAATCTTGTCAACTCCAAAACAAGGAATTGAAATTCTGGTTGAGAATACAATAGGAACCATGCCATACCACAGTAATTCAATTTTTCTTCCTCTTGATGTGCTTGATATCTTTTAAGTACAGAATGTCCTTTCTGAGTTGTGTATTGATAATAGGGCCATGTAGGAACCACACTGTGGGTTCTCTATATGCTATTCATTTGCAACACTTTGGATCAAACTGTAAATAAAGATAATCTGCTGGTTGAAGTTTTCTACTCAGAACTGTATTTTTCCAATAAAAATGAAATGTAAGTATTATGGCAATACACAATTAAGCGTTCAAATGTCATTGCTTCTAACTCAGGAAGGGAACTCCTTGAACAAAGAAGCTTAAATGCAATTTGGCTGGAAATTAAATATTATTCAGCAAAAGAGCAGAGTACTGAAGTTGCCAAAGAAGCTAATTGTCTGATTGCTTATAATTAGCAACACGGTCATTGTCTGGATACCCTGGCACACTGTGAATATGCTTGGGCAGACTGCGGGATTTTAAGATGATTTAGAAGACAGTTATTCATTGTCTTAAGAGGCAGGTAAAACAACTCCTCTCTTAAGTCACTTAGCTCGGCTCAGAGGGGCAGTGGCTAGAACTCAATCCTATTCAGCTTTCCTGCAGTCAAGAAAGGATTTTTCTTTTCTTTAAATATGGCTCCAATTACTGAATATAGCAGGCTCATTCAGAACTACAAGCATTGGATTTTTCAAAGTCTCCTGAATTTCCCAAACATTTTAGCAAAGTTAAGAAATGTTGTCCTATAATTTACACGTTGTGACATGATTCAATTGAAGACATGAGAAAATAGTTTCCTTCAAATTATATAATAACCAGAAACTTATTTCACCCTGCACTTCTCTTTTATTTGCCAGATGACCGGTTTGCTTCCATTCCTTTCCAAAACTTTAGAAAATACAGCAAGTCTGTACATGTACAGTTCCTGCCTGGAAGCACAGGCTTCAGCAGTTAACCCTAAGTTAAAATATAAACTTATCTTTCATTTCTATTTTAAGGCAATGTTTAATCAGTTAGGGCTGAAGAATACACACAAAGTTTGCTGGAAAATGTTGACTAGTAGATTTTATGGAAAATAAGTTTTGTAGAACAAGACTGAAGAACAGATAAACAAACTACCATGCTGCTACTAAAGCTACATAGAGAAGTGGGAGGAGTTGGACTAGCTGACCTTTAAAGGTCCCTTCCAACCCAATGCATTCTATGATTCTATGAAGTGTACATATTAGCCTTGTATGAGTTAGTGGCTTTCCATTATGCCTGTGAAACTGAAATGGAAAGACAGTAAATGAATCAGGGCAGAGACACTGCACAGCTATGGCAGTGGAAATACAGATTTCAGCCACCAAAGGCATCTGTTTTTTACTTGACTTGATTTTTTTCCTTCTTCTAAATCATGTTAATATTACGTCTTTTTTCAACTTAAAATCAGAGGCTGTTCCAATGCAAGAGACTAAAATTAAGACAACTTTCACAAGAGTATTGAGAGATTTTGCTCACTAGATGATACATGAAGAGCCTAATGATTTCAGAGCTGTATGTCCTATTTTAGCTATTTCCACTATCAGCAATAGATAAGCTGACCTACTTCTATGTTACAAAAATAGTCAAGGATCTTTAAACAAAATCAATCTCACTGAGCTGAACAGAAATGGAGAGGTGCTCACAGCATAACCCGGTTAAGTGCCCATCCTGGCAGTGGAAGTAGCAAAACTATCAGATTCTACCATCAAGTGTGTTTTGCCCAACACGGCCTGGAGATTATTGAAAATCTCAAAAGCCTGTTTTTAGAAGGCATCATTCAAGTTCTAGGCCAAAGAACTTCAGCGAGGATTTTGGTGAGCATTACCCTGGGGACTTGGAAGATACAGACTTGAAGGAGAAGATGCAGACAGATAAATGAGACACAAAAAGAAGTAGCTCATGAACAATCAGAGATGTAGTTGAAAGGATGGAGTGAACTACAGCTGCTCAAACTAGAAAAAAACGAGGAGCTACATCACAACACTCTGAAAAATGTGAAAATTAAGAAGGGAGTAGTAGTTTCTTGATTATAAGCTTGATTTTGGGCAGGACAATGCCCAAATGACCCCTTTCAGACTTTAGTGACGGGATGTGGTATGTCAGAATAAACTTTCTGGAAGCCCTCAGTAAAAACAGACAACACCTTAAAGCTTAAAAGTATTTTAGGATGGTTCACAAAACAAAAATCGTAAGTTTGGCACAAGAATTAATGTTTTTATTTTTTAACTTGTAGTGGTTTAATCCCTAGGAAACCTGTGTACTTTACGCCAAAAAAACCTGAATTTAAACCATTCCACCAGCCTGCAGAGATTTGGTTCCTGCTCTATTTAAAACTTTTGGGTTTGAATCTAGGTGTTGCTAATCTGATAACATGTGTAAACCCTTCTGAGTATCTTTGCCATTGTAATCATTCTTAGATTTCTACATTTAAATTTATTACACCTTGTTTATTTTTCTACTATTTGCTATTATGCTAAGGATGAATATTAGCTATTCTGCATTTGAACTATTTTCCGTACACAGTCCTGTGTGTTGTTAATATGTAGTTTACACAGTGTCATAACTTCACTAGATGGCAGTGGAGAGAAATATTGCTTGATATTTTCTAATAGGACAGGGAAACATCCCAGTAAGTACTACAACCTATTAGCGCTGTCTGTGTTAACACTAGATCTCAAGACAGCAACATTTTCACCCACACAGAAGTCTGGGGGCTTCTGCCCAGTTAAATCTTTGTGCAAATATTTCCTAGAGAGCGGACACGCGCTCCTACAGCACTAACACAGCAGCAGAGAGCAACATATACTCATCTGTGCAGGTTTGTGTCTTAATTGCTCTTCTTCGGTCTTCATGGGTATGAATCAACATCTCATTTCTATCGTCACAGTCACTAAAGCAATGCCAAAGACAGAATTAATACCACTATGCATTAACCATGGCCAGGACTAGAAAGAGGCAGGAAAAAGCTGTCACGTCCCCAGTGTCTGCTCTTCAGTAAGTGGAGAAACAGACTGGCCATAACCCAGCACAGATTTTAAGAATGCAAATAGAAGCCTTGACAAATGAACACTGATACTTTTCTAGAAGTGGCACAACAGAGCTTCACATCAAGGGCATGAAAAACTTTCTTATAAGCTTAACTGTACCATGGCCATTCCTGAAATGTAAAGTTCGGAGACACTGTCCCTCAAAGCATCACTACACTGATGCCATAAACATGACGACAAAAATGAGTGAAGGGTAAGAATGAATAAGATAGTGATTCAAAGAGTTTTGTTAATGCTCTCTGTATTCCATAAAATATTTTTTTGTTTTCAAGAATTCTTTACAAATACATGGCTGCTGAGAGAACTTATGTCCCTTGCAGACAATTCAAGAAACAAAGCATAATTTTTCAGACTCCTGACAAAACTCCAAGATGAAATACTTCAAGCAGCAAGTTCTCTACCTTCTAAAAACCTCAATGTTTGAATATGGAGAACTGATGCTTGCCAGACTTCAGAAATGAATACGCTTGAAAAACAGATAAAAACCCAGAACTGAGTGGGAGATTTCAGCCAAGATAATTACTTCAATTAAAAGATTATCAGTAAAATTTTCAAGAAACTACAGAGTTATCTGGCTTTATTTATAATGTTCAGAGAACACAAATTATCATTTAATACAATAAGGAGATGAAAAAAGTTTATTTCCTTCTAGCATCAGATGGAAAAAAAAATAATTTTGCTAAGGCTTGTTTCTTGCTTTTGGAGAAATATTGTATAAAAAAACCCCAATAAATTAATTCACTTCCTAAATCACAGTTTTCTATACTATGTCTTAACAACATCCAAGACTTTCCCCTTAGAGAGTAATATTTGTCCTCTGACATGTCATCTGCTTGCTCACCAAACTGTTTGCAATAGCTAGCAGAGATCCAGGATATTGCAAGCAATGATAAAAAACAAACCCAACTGTATTGCAAGTGACTTCTTGACTTATGCCTGCTAAGCACAAATCTCCATTCAAAGGCTTGAACTTTTAAAGGCATAATTCTCTATATTTATTTTTGTGTAAATATGAGCAGATGAGAAACAATTCGTTACGGCATTCTTTCTGTGAGATTTCCCTTACTTGTCCTCTTCAATCCTGTTGAAAAGCAGAAATATATAGAAATGCAAAGCCCCAGGGTTTTGCTAGTGACACAGTAGGTTGGAATCTCTGCTCTGCAACTTGCACATGGCTCTGGTCAAACAAACATACACAATACACAAAGCTGTCAGACCTAGTACAACTTGTTGCCTAAATCAACCTGATTAAAAAAAAAAGAAAAAAGACTCCTCCATAAGCATCAAGCAGTGAATAAAAATAAGAAGTGGATTATATAGATTCCTAGGAAAAAATACACTTCAAATTAGCTTTGTAGATTTCCCCAAATGGAGATACTGAAAATGAATAGCTACAATTCGGTATGTTTGTGGAGCTAAATACATTCAGCAGAAAAAAATAAAACAGAAGACCAACATGACAAAACAGTGATCCAACTTATACTCACTCCAACCACAGTAACAGGGATTTAAAAAATCTTTTATCATTAACATAAGACAGCTTCATGCTGGATGCTCTGGGCTGACCTCAGTACACAATGGAGACAGTTGGGGACCCTGGTAAGAAGCCAGGAGTCCTTGCAAACAGCCTAGACACTGACAAAACAGTCCTTTTAGTTTATTTATTACACTCATTCAATTCCTTTTTTTAAACTCTTAATTAAACCTTACATGAGAAAATTCTCAATTGCAAAATAAAGATAACTGTTACACTTTATCCTCCCCCCTTTCTCCCAAAAGTGCTCATAAATCAAGGCAGTGTGGGTTTGCCTGGAAGCTGTGCCATCATATTACTCTTAATTAAGTAGTCTTAAAGCAGCCAATCTATTGATTCATATCTGTCTCACTGCAATAAGTCATCATAATGTCTTAAGGTGCTACTGATATGAATATAGTATCTAGGCTTACCCTGTCCGCATTTGTCTCAAATGAAGATCAAGAGGGAAAAGAATACTCATCTACCTTTTTTCCTCTGTATAATGTACACCTGGCTGTGTACAGAGAAGATTCCCTTCATTTTTTGAAAACTGCACAAATATTTCCCAGTCTACTTAGTTTGCATTGCATTTCTCTTAAGAGCACTTGAATTTTGTACTACCTACTTTTTCCTGTGGTTTAGAAGGAGGACTTTCTGGTTAAATACTGGTTAAATCTGACCATAACCTGCACGATACTCTGTTGGAACAAGGACTGAAAATTGCTGTATTATAGTTATGATAACGCAGCACTGCAATGAGATATTCTCTTCCTTAAAAATTTCAAAGTGTCTACCACTGATTAAATGCATTATTAGGTTGACTGGCACTTGCATATCAATATCTAAATTAAATTGATCTAACCTTGAGTAACTTGCTCAGATTTCCTAGGACCACAAGCATCTTCTCTAAAGGGAAGTAAGGATTTTATTGTCCAGCGTCTGTAAGTGATTTTTGCCACAGCCTAGTTAGTTGATTAGGGCCATAATGACTATATTCTACCATGAGCATTAAAAGTTAACTTTATCATTCTTTGGTTTCCTACAGTTCTAACACAAGTAAATGAAAGAAAGCTGTATTTTATACACCCTCTCTCTACACTTTGTGCTTACAAGATACAAGTTTCTACAATTTAACAAACCGCAATGCTTATTTTGTAGAAGTACAAATATATTACTTATTATAAAGAGTATTTACATGGAGACATTAAAAGAGGAAATAAAGACATGGAAGCAAATTGTGTATTCAGCCATGTAACATTTTTTGGCTCAGTTCAGGTTGCACAGTCATGCAAAGCAACTCCCTGTCTGTTATTCAACACTGCACAGTTTGGATAAAATCTTTATCGCAAATCTCCTAAAGCCGGGGATCTGCCCTTACGTGCCAGTGCATCGTTAACTACACAGCAAGAAGAGGGTGATGCATGATAATCATTTTTGTCTCCTTCCTAAGCAGCGAAGTAGGTGGAAGCAGGATTAGAGCGGGTTCCACCCAGCCGTGGACCCAGGATGATCCGCACTGTAGAGCAATTCTCAAGGGGCAGGCTGGTGATTTTGCATTGGATTATACTTCTTTGCACTAACATGGATCAAATATTTGCAAATGAGGTCTTTGTTACTTCATTATCTTAGAAATCAGCATATACTTTCTTGTGTCTGTCCTGCTGTCATCATTCAGCTGAAGTAACCATAGATTCCAGTGGTAATTTAAATCCTCTCAGTTATCAGTTGATGGGTATACAAGCTATTTTTATCCCCCCCACCAGGCCACCCAAAAGATTTCTGAAGTTTGAAGCTCTAATTTAAAACGTCTGTGTATTTTTACAGCAATTGTGCTATGTCTTGTTCAGGTTCTGAAACTTAAAATAACAGTGAAACAGAGCTGAAGACAGAGCACCAATTTACAAACTACGGTTTTATGTATCAGTAAATCCTTGACCAAAGTGGATTATAACATAACCGTTATATATATATATATATATATAGCTACAAATATAAGCAGTGGAATAATAAGGCAGTATTTTAATTATCAATCCAAAACCAGTTCTGTCTTACAAATATATTTCATACCACAGCCTCTCATTCCAGCTCAGGTTTGTATTCCCTTCTCTAGCTAGTATGTGAAAAGAAATATTTGAATTAGAGATATACGTAGCTTAACTTTTTTTCTCTCCTTTCCTTTCACCAGCAATGCAAATCTGCAGTGCTGCATTGTTTGCTATGGGCTGTAGCTGCGAGTTTTCAGCTTGTACAGTCACACTTGCTTTGTGTTTACTATGCAAAGCAGTTATAACAGTATGTGGGAATGGAAAGCCATAATTTTTGTGGAACTCTATGTATTGCATAAATTTTACTTCTCAATTGCTCTGGAAACTTGAAATTGTTATGTAATTAAGAAACCCATTCAGATGTCTTTCCAGTCTTTCATTTTCTGTCTTTGATGCATTTGCCACTGGGTTTTTCACAGAATATTAAACTTTCCATATGGTTTCATTTACATTTCTAATGCAAGAGACCTAGTTTGCCATCGTGTGTAGTTCAGGTCTCAATTGTAGGTCACATGTAACTAGGGGACATCTAGAAAATGAGAAAGTCCTAGCACCTCTGTGGTTAGCCCTGCTGAGTAATTGCTGCAGTAGCTGAATTCTGCTATACAGATGTTCGTAATTTGCTATTGAAAACCACCAGTATCAAACTGTCAGAGTCAAGAAATGGCTTTAATTATTTCCTCCCTGGAGCAGTAATGGCTATTACTTGAATACTGCCAAAGTTGGAACGCGTTTGTGGCGGTGATTTCTTCGCACACTCAGTGAAGGCAGCTTACCTGCGCTTGCCAGCCCTGCCGCTGTCATAGGTTTGCTCCCTCGTCGTGGGGGATGCAGAACACCGCGATTGCTTCGGTGAGGGCTGGATCATCTGGAGACCACCTTCGCGAACTGTTGTTATTTCCCCTGGCCACCAAAGACTAACATTGTTTTTCTGCTTCACTGAGCACTGAAAATAGTAAATAAATCAGACAGAAAGCTCTTGGAAATAATGATACAGGAAAAATCTTCTCTGGAAGGGAATAATTAAATAAAAAAAGTCAGAAGCTACTTGGTGGATAATTGCACTAAGAAAGAAGGTGAAAAAAGCAGGGCTACTGCAGGAGTCTCCTCGTCACTCTGCATAAGCACTAACCAGGATCTCATCCCTACTTGCAGCAATATGCATAAAAAAACCCCAAAACATAGCCAAACTACACACCTTAAAAAAAATTAAAATATATATAAATCAAGAGCAGGTCAAAATATTTTTAAAGGTTCATAGCAATTTTAGCATTATTCTCTGTCCTCTTTCAAATAGATCCAAGACCCAGAAAAATTAAATACTGATGTTAATGTGAACGCTTCCACAGGGCTTGCAACAGGCTTTGGCTCATGCTTCAAAAGAAAGTAAAAGCCCTTGAAAATAACTCTTGGGCTAGGACTTTATTCCTCATCCTCATGCTGTACCATTCAGGAAGACAATCTAAGCTCTGCAGCCTTGAAAGTTATCTTGTCTCTGAAGTGGGATAAGGTTTTTCTCCCTAAATGATTGCAGGGGTTTTCATCCTCTCACACAGGATATTAAGAAGCATTGATGCAAAATTTTCCTGAAGTCTGCAGGAGTTTGTCTCCTAGAAAAGCAAAGAATCATTAGGATGTTCACGTAAGAACCATTCACTTGGCCACCAGTAAACTGTTCTTCCCTTGCAGTACATACATCGATATTTGTGCATATAGAGATCGAGCATGTTGTCCCCTGTACAGTAACCTTGTTTGCTGCTGCCTGCACATCACAGACTGATGCAACATCACAAATGGAGCATTAACGGCCTCTGGGTTGCTCATGAAAGAAGGGAGGAAGGCTGGCAGAAGCAAAACATCGCCTATAGAAGACAAGAAACACAACGAGGAAAACCAGTCTAAAGAAATATGTTGGGGTCCCTTTGTTTGGAAATATTTGGAGCCTAAAAGTCTTTAAGAACTCACCTCTAAGTTGTGCAACTTGTTTGTTATTAATTTAGCTAATGTTTATAAGTACTAGCAAGGAAGAGGTCAGGGAATGTTTTAACTACAGCCAAATTTTCCTTGGCTTTGTTTATTTCCTTTCTTTTTAGGTCAGCAATAAAAATTAAAAATGTTGAGAGAAAAAATAAAAAGCCAAGCAAAAAACCCAAACACAAAACAGTTACTCAGAAAAGAGAGGAGAAAAATGGGTTTTCTTTGCACTCCACTGAAATAAAGACCTACAGGTTCTGTTGAGTTTTTGATCAGGCAATAAGATATTTTTCCAACCAAGCTTCTGCAATGAGTATTTCTATGAGGTGATAACTTCTGCTAGCAGTGATCACTGCTGCTAATATTATAACATCGTAATGATAACAAACACTGCGTGTCCGTCTTATAGGCTGTTTGACCATTAACTATTATAACACTAGTTAGAGGTTTGTGATCAATAGCTACTAAAGTCACGCTCTTATCCCTCCACGATAGCCACGAGCATAACTAATAATGAGTTATGAAATGCTCTTCAGTGTTTCTGCAAGGGTGGGAATTGTTTCAATTGCAACAGGCATGCCTTGCATGTGGCATATCTTAACCACAATCTTGCTATCTATGTACAGGGTTTGGTGTCATCAACATGCAACTCACAGCTGAAACTATTTTGGAGTTTTGTTAAGAATGACAAGATTTGATGAATGGAGATTAACGATTAAAATATTTCAGCCAAAGTCCTCGCACAATGTGATGGCAAATAAGTCTTCAAAGAGATTTATTTTTGTTCCTAGCAGCTGGATATCTAGAGCCTGCCATTCCTGAGGGAGTCCCAGAGACCTATGTGATGATGGGAGTGTTTCATAGCTGTAAGAGACTTGGATTGTTAAACAATGACTTGAGCTGTAACATATTTTACTGACTAGACTCTTAAAACCCTGAGGTTTTTTAATTGCCTACAGTCAGCCTGCTTATTGCTGGAAACCTGCAATCTCCTACGCTGTAACACAAGGCAGTGAAAGCCTGTCTTAAACATGTAATTCAGTTACAAGGAAATTATTCCAGTTAAAAAAACCCTCCTTCCACCCCATTTTTCGACTGTCAGAGGTGCAAGTGGGCCAGGGATCTTTGCTGACCTACGTGACATGGCACTGTTCCTGATGGACCCCTGCAAGGCTGAACAAAACCTGTGATGAGAGTAATGGCTAAATGGCATGCACTAATTTCTACAGAACAAAATCCAGCAAACAGCAGACAAACCATATTCCAGATTATGAAATCCTTCCCGAAGGTGCATGCAGCAGTGAGATTTCTTCTGTTGTCAGGGGCAAGGTGAACTTCTCTTTAACCTGTCTGATGATGCCAAAATTACAGCTGTAAAATCAGACCCTGTATCAGCTCTTTGGAAAAGAAAACACCTGAAAAGGGTGAAAATCACCAATGCCCTATTCTGCAAGGCATAATAGCATTAATAATATTAAAAGCCTTTATGGTCTGTAAAAATGTATTTCTTCTTATGCATGAAAACAGGTGTTAAATTGAATTCTTTTTCGTACCTACAGAAAATATTTCTTTGCAAGGCAATTACTCAATTATAAACATCCCCATTTTGAATTTGAATGAAAATTAAACTTGGACAATGCCAGAGAAACATTTGCGAAGTCATGACAGAAGTAAAGATTTTGTAAAGCACTTCTTATAAGGTGCGTGCAACATTTAAAAATCACTTTGAAACTCTCAAAGATATAATTACAGGTTCTGTAGTGATCTATATTACCAGGCCTTGATTATTTCTGCAAAATATGCTACATTAACTTACATATGATGGAACTGTAGATTTCAATAGCTTTAAAGTATTATAATTAAAATTAAATAACCATAAACAAAATTAATGAATAACATTTTCTGGTTCATATCCCTAGTTTTTATGGACTCTATTCACTAGCTGATTAGTATGCCAAAAGTAGTCCTTTTCTATCATGCAGTCATAATTCTGTATGGCCAGACTTGTGGATGTAATTCTGTTCAGAACCCAGATGACAGAGAATCAAATCACATGAAGTTCCAGTACTGCCTTGAAATTAAAAAAAAAATAAATCTGACAATGAGTGTCTTACTGTCATAGAAGATAAATACACTCATAACTATTTTTAGGAGGCAAAACCAACGTGAGTAAATCTGGCATCTTTCTAAAACAGATCTGTAAAAATATTTAAGACGGTTTTCCAATTTTCTTATTTAGTTTATTTTTCATTCTGGGACAAGACATTTTTAGAGATATTGTCTGCATTAAATGTGGTTGCATTGTTTCCATTAAAAATATTGTTCTGAAAAATGTAACTTTATCCTTATTTCAAGTAAGCAGTGATAAGAGTAGAATTAATCTACAATAAAAATACCTACAGCTTCTCAGGAAAATAAATCTTTTTAGAACCTTGTACCTAATTGCCTTATGAGAAAGCCTAGAGTGACATTTTGTGTCAACATGAAGCAGCATTTTGTTTGACAATAATTTATTATTCTTGAACTGGTCTGACATGTTTTAGTGCTTCAGATGTTTCGGGCTAGTAACTTTCAGTGAGCATCATGCTGTCTTGCCTCAGTCACATACAGCATCTTGTCACAAAACAAGCCAAGTGCTACTTTTCTTATTTTTTTTCTTCCCCAGAAATATAGATTATGTGCAGTGTCTGACTAACCATAAAAATAATAATTTGCTTCTATAATGTCAGTCAGCTTCCATCACATTTCAAAACCAGAAAAATCCAATAATTTTGCATCAAAAAAGATGCTAATAATGCCAGTTTTGAAGCCATTAGTTTTCCTGTATCACTTTGCTATAAATCAAACTGCTGGCACTACTCATGTTCATAGGTGAATAGTAACTGTGGGAATAGGGAGAAAGGTGGGTGAGATCAATTTGTAAGAATTGCCTGAGCAAAGCAATCAAGAATAAAAATGTTATCCCTATGAAAGAGGGGAAATATTTTAAATAAATCCCACACTTGGGAAATGCCACTGTTTACACAGAATAAGTAAGTGGAGTATCTCACAGCATTCTGAAGACTTTAAACATTTTTACAATAAAGGGATACCCTAGGAGAAGTGACAGTTCTGCAGTCCCCCACTTCTTCATAGACAATGCTGAACCTGGTTTTCCTCTAGGGAAGTCTTAAATTCCTTAAGAAAAAAAAAATAAAATCAAATCACACTTACTTGGTTTTTGCAGTAGTTTGGCACATTTCTTCCCTGTACATGTCCTGATAAAATGGAGTTACTGCCCAGCTGTGCCTAAAGCGAGAGGAAACCTTTCTGCCAGGTGGCAGTGAAGCTGTCACCTTCTCAGAGTGACTGCAGCTAACAGCCACCCAAAGCTGATCCTTTCTCCTTTGCAAGATCTTGACAGCCATAAGAATGAAGACTAAAAAATTCTCCTTTATTTAGGGGTATGGGAAATGGGGGAGATTTCCTTTGCTGTGGGTGACTAGCTACTGCACGTAATTGCTGGCCTTCAGGTGGTTTTTCCTCTCAAGTGGTTAAGTAAAAATAGATGTAGAAAATGAGGAATTTAATTTCCACCTGAAGCTTTTACAGGATCAGGTCTGTAGCGGAAGGAGATTCCAGTGTGTCCTCAGCTTAGGAAGAAGAGACAGGTGCAGGCTAAAAAAAAATAAAAATAAAAAAAATGCTTGTTATAATCACTCCTCTTCAACACAGCTGGTTTAACAAGAGCACAGAGGTTTATTTGGACCATGCTTGGTAAATGTGAATTTCCATCTTTTTGTTCTCTTCTTCATGTACTGTGCAGAAAGGTCACTTGTTCTGGCAGTGGCTAATATCTGACATCTGAGCAGATACTTAACAGGGGTAAATTGCTGTAGTTCAGTGGTATAAATAGCCACAGCAGCACTCACCGGCCAAGGATCCGCTCAAAAATGCTTTTGATTAATTTCCTGTTACTGGGTTGGTCTTCAAACACCTCTAGATAACTTCCTGGCAGTGCAGTTAAGACCTCATTTGCAGAATGGCGTTCCCATAGTGTTGCCTTTGATTTGCAAGCCAGCACTTGATGCATTCTATTGATCCCATTCACTCACCTCTGTTGGTGGCCTTGGAGGGGAGCTGACTCAAGAACCTTCCTGATGCAATCTTTACCAACACCATGCAGACAAGTACCAGCATTAATATCTTCCATCCACCATCTGCCCATTTTTCCCTTGTGTATTCACCAGTCTTGGAGTCCTCACTGTGTTTGGAAGGACTTTGTGCCCTTCTTCCTCTGGAAGCGTAGGGCTGGATGATATAAATATGCCACTCCTTCACTTCCCAGTGTAGATTTATGGCTCTTAAAGGATTTTTTCAGTTATGATGACAACTTACCAGTCACATCTCAAAGGCAGAGGGAAGGAGATGTTCTTAGCACTTCTCTTTTGAGTCCCAGACCACCCCTGAGTAGGTCAATGGAGGTGGATCACAGTCAAGACTTCAAACTGGTACTTTAGGCATCATCTTTGCCTCCTCTGTTTCCTGGCTGTTCCTTCCAACCAACACACTAGAAAAGTAACTGATAGAGACACAGGTAAGAGGTCAAAAAGGAAAAGATAGCATTTTATGTCAGATTTTGGGCCACACAGTGATAGTGTGGAGATGGAAAAAAGTGTTCACGTCCCAACCTGCCTGTGCTACATCTGTGTGCAACAAGATACTTAACCCCCGTGTAAGCAGAGGGAAAAGGGATGGGCTTTTTTTATTGCACATTCATGTAGATTGCAAAAGGAGGAAACCAAGCAAGCTAAAATTAAATATAATTTCCCCTTATCCCCCATAGACTCAGTCTGGATGAATGCCAAACCACATTTCGGA
Organism: Actenoides hombroni; assembly: GCA_024336885.1. Lineage (NCBI taxonomy): Eukaryota > Metazoa > Chordata > Aves > Coraciiformes > Alcedinidae > Actenoides > Actenoides hombroni. The sequence goes on along the minus strand of WUAM01000287.1, from coordinate 86,393,238 downwards.
GGGGTGAGAAAGGCCCAACATCTGCTTCTGGTGTAACTGTTTGTATCTTCACTCTAGGAAAATTAGGTTTGAAATAATTTCAAATTGTCTGACACCTGTATCCTATTAGAAGTGACACATGGAAACACCTTCAGCGTACCGAATTTAGCACCATGTCAACAGTTTAAAGTTAACGGGAAAAAAGTTGGTAAAAATCATTGCTTCCCAGTTTCTGCTGAAACAGATCTTGTGTCATTTCACAGGATCGTACTGCAAGCTTGATCCATGAACATAATGGGTTTTGAACCAGTAATTATAACATGGCTTGTATCCCCAGCTGGAATTAAACTCAGCGTGCACCTCAAGGTGACTGGTGTACTGTATTTTGGAGGAACACCTATGGGTTGGGAGCCAGCCAGCACCTAGGACACACAGTGATTTCATGGATGTTTTAACTGAAGTTTGGCTGTGATTCTGAAGTTTAGCAACTCGCAGTTCGTGAGAATAGTGAGCAGGTCCTGTCTTATTTATCTCAAGAAAGGGAGTCAAATTCCTGCAACAGAAGCTAAATCCTGCATGTCAGAGAGGTTTTCTAGTTTTCAAACACAAAGAAAAACTTAGAAGAATTCTAAAGTCAGGCAGCTGGTTTTGCTGTATTGCCTGTGCACTTTCCTCAGTGCAGATGCTCAACTGCATGTAAGAATTTCTTGTAAAATCTCTTCCCCAACCTATGTAATGTCTCATTTGTAAATTCCTCTCATTTAGACCAAGTCTCCCTTTTCAGAAGAGAAACAAAGGGTTTGCTTATCATTTCCCTTTCAGTTCATGAAAATGTAGGCTCCTGCAAGAGCCTGTTTGGTGGCTGATAACGTCACCTCATCTGAGCAGGAGCAGCCTGGGAACTCTGGGGTTAAACAGGAAAATATACCAACTGGAAACCTGCATGGGGAGGTACCAGCTTCACTTACCTCCATCAGCCCTCAACGGCTCTCCTTATGGTAACAAAGACCATAAACCAAATAAAATTCAGCAAAGAACTACAGAAAAAAAATATAGGGAGAATAGGACAAGGAAATCTGGGAACTGAGTGGATTAATCACTGGTATCTCAGGCCTGTGATCTGGGACTAGCTGAAACATTTCCAATTCAGTTAAGTAAACCCAAGATTTAATACCCTCCTGTCAGGAACTTCAGAATTATTTCACAGTGGTTGAGGCCCAACTGCACCTGAAAATGAAGTGCCCTATTGGCTGTCTTTTCCCCTAAAACAAACAGAGGTGCACGAGCAGCTGGCATATCTTTCAAGACACATTTTAGGTGTTTGCTTTCTTCAGATTAATAAAGACGCTCTTTTCTTTGTTTGTTTACATAACCCACAAGACTTTTTTTTTTTCCTAAGAAGCACCATGCTCATCACATGCCCTCTGTATTTCAAGGCAACAAAGTGGTTCCCCTTTAAGTGCTTGCTGTAACTGGCAGAGCTCTGATCCTCAGGTCTCCATGAAGCTTTGGATAATGCTACACCAGTCCGCGTTGCTGAGAACATGCCCTTGTATGTGGAATGATTTATGAAAAGCTACAGGAGAAATGCAGATGTTGCTCCTTATTTAACTTACCTTGAAGACAAGATGCCCTTACATCAGATGGGCTTTGGGGAAGAGCAGCCACTTTCTGACCTCCAAACAGCCCAAATCCCCAAGGAGTGACAGGTGACGCTGGCAAGGGCAGCTCAGGGCATGGGCTGTGGTAGTACCCTGCCCACCTCAGGAACCTGAAGCAAAGAACACCAGAACAAAAGTACAAACAGAAGCTCAGTGCACCATCCTACAAGAATTTGCTTTTGCCATCACACAGTCCCTTAACTGCTTTGTTTAAAGCTTAAGTTAAATCACACTTAAAAATCAAAGCAATCTGCCCCAGAAAAACAACCAACCCACCAAGGAGATGGCAATGTAGTATCAGAGCTGAAAAATGGGATACAGCAGCTCATGCTGAACACTGGGTAGCCACTGCCACACAGGTGTCAGCACCCAAGGCAGCTGTTGGGGCTTGCTGGTTGGCATTGTGTCTTGTTTTCCACATGGTTGTGATGTAAACCTTATTACTCTTCAAAAATGAGAGAAACTGCTTTTTAAAAAACATCTGAATAAAGTAGCTCTTTATATCGTGCAAAAAGAAACCCAAAGCCTGTTGCAGCAGGAAAACCACTGGCTTGCTGCCCACACGCTGATGGCTTTTTCTGAGGGGCCCTTCTCTACAACTGGGTGGTGCAGGACTGCACCCTGGAAAATTTGCTCAGCTGCCCATCCCTGCCTTCCCCTTCCCTTGCTGAGGCTCCTGATGATTATCCCCCTCATAACTGGAGACACATCCCACACAGGAAAGAACCACAGCCACGTGCCAGATGTGTCTGGCTGTGGCAACAACTGCTGCTGCATCCCCCTCATCCCCAGACATTCAGCTATGACATGACCATGAAAATCAGCTGCCCTCCACCCAGAACAGCAGATACCCTTGCCAGATACACTGCTGGTGATGTGGCAAAAGACCGGAGTGCGGAATCTCCCCAGGCCTCATTAGTAAGTTATACATGCATGTAAGTTGTACACAGGGAAATCCACACCACATCCCTTTTGTAAAAAGGGTATGTGTGTGCCACAGGTATGTAAGACTCTACAGCCATGTTTCCAACAGTCCCTTCGGATGAGATCCCGTATGTCAGCTCTTAGCTGGGCGCATGTTTTCAAATATGTTTGTAAAGGACTGAAAATGCCTGCTTAAAGAGAAATGCTGGCTGTGTCAGAAAAATAAGAGACAACATCACAGCTATCTTTCACTGAGGTGCACAGGAAACATGAATGGGCATTTTACAGGAATTTCAAGACTACTTATATTTGTTATTAATATAAAGTAGACTCACTTCTAATTCAATGGTTTAACAAGACATAGCTGCTAAGATCAGAGGAATCTTAAAAGTTTTAACATCTAGTATTGATAACTTTCTTATCTCATACATCAAAACTTCCTTTTAATTTCATTCATAGATGGCCAAAATACATAAATACACAACAAAGAAAAAGAACTTTCTCAAAAAGCAAAATCATGTGTCAAACTGAAAAAAGGCAATGGTCCTCCCTCCTATCATTAATGCTTTCTAATTTATGGAAATGTTTTTCAGTTTGTCTTCCTAAAAGTTCATTGGAATGGAAACACAGAAGTGCTGCTCACTTTATACTTTCAATGGGGAATGTTTATGACAACATGATTACGAAGAAAAATACAAGCAGTCCAAGTAATAATAATGATGGACACTTTCATCATTATTTATCTGACTGATTGATTTTTCTAATTTGCTTTCTGAAAGGCTCAAATTAAAACCACCAATCTTATCTTGGTGTTGCTCAGAGCAGTGAGAGTTTGAAGTCACCAAATCAGCATTTCACGACTCGTTCCCAGAGTTCACTTGCAGAACAAGCATGTCTGAGCAGGGCTGCACTTCACCAGCCAAGTACATGCTTAGTATGCAGAGAATATATTCAGTGCCTATTTGTCTGGCAGAAATTCCTTGGCAATTTTGAGAAACTTGACCACAGTGTGTTATCACTGGCAGAGACTTTTCTCCACTGAGCATACAAATGCAACTTCTTCTGAGAAAATATGGGTTTGTTGCTTTCAGATGCAAATTGAGGACAGATTGCTCGTACGCTGACAATATGACCAAATATCAATGTTCATGTTATTTGGATAGTGATCCTATAACGTATTGCATCTATCAAACAATTACCTTATCACTAGAGCTCTTTATGTCTAGCAATTCACAGATGCACAAGCAGCTTTGCTAATGCATGTCATTCCGTGCACCAATAATTTGCAGCTGGCAAACTAACAACCTCATTTGTACCTTGTTGGGCAACATGATGTTCTGACAATTCACTGTGCAGAGGAAATCCAGACTTCTCAAAGTACTTTTTTGCTGCTTTTCTAGGCTTCTGATAGATTTTTACTGTACTCTAGAACAGGGATTGCATCCCATAACCTATAATGTTGAAATTATTCTGAATTTTCTTACTGACTTCAGATGAAACAGGAATGAACTTCAGCACCTAACTGGCTGCTTAGGTAAGGCTCCAGCCCCAGCTGGCTAAATCCCTAGGTATGCATAGGTAAAGTCCTGTCTCTACACTGGCCCCAGTATTTTTAAACTGCAGAGATTATTATAATATTAAAAAAAAATTTGGGAAAAAGACTTGTATGTTTTAAAATAAAGTTTTCTTTAGCTCCTAAGGAAATTGAGAAAAACCTGAATCCTCTTATTGTCCTCTCTTTTTCTGGCACACATTTTGAACCAATCATTTTGTATATATATTGGATTAATATTTTCCCCATGTATATCTGCATTCCTAGCACAGTCTAGAATCAGAAACCTCACATGATTTCTTTACAGGAGAGGTGAAAATATCTTGAATATAAATTAAAAGGAAATTATGCACTGAAGAGCTAAAAATCTTTATATTTCTCACTTAAAGCCAGTAAAAACCATTAATCTAAACTGTTAACATGTCCAAACAGAACCCCAAAGCTGTGTCATGCCAGACAGCAAATGCTCTTCAAGGTTTTATACCACACTGAGGACTGCAGTTGAGCCACAGTGGCACGGACACACCTCGGGAGTCCCAAAGACACAGTTATGTGTCTGCCGTTCATAAACACCTTGATTCCAACCTAAAGTGCTTAACCATATGCTTATTTCTAAGCACACTCGTAGACCTTGTGAAGCCAATACAATTACTGGAGAAATACTCTACTGTGAGATTCATCTTGTGTGTGTCTCTATTCTTCCCTTCAATTCCTCTAACCTAAAGGTCTAGACACATGATTCTTCCTGAAATAGAGAGGCTAAGTTTTTACTATGGTCATATTAAAAAAAAAAAAAAAAAAAAAAAAAAAAAAAAAAAAAAAAAAAAAAATTTTTTCGTAATTAAAACCAAAAAAAAGTAATTAGATGAACAAGAGAAATCCCTTGATTGGACGAGACATTCATTTGATGCTATTCATTGCTTTTTTAAGTGAGAACAGTTTGGAACAAGGATTCTGCTTCTCAGTAACCTGTGAAGCAGCCAACGTTAACTTGTCATTCTAGTAATAATAACAACGGCCAAAATATTAGGAACCACATAATGTAATCTGCTATTTGTTATATTAGGATGTGTTTGGAAAGCAACTATAAAGTTGCCATTTTTTATAAGTTTTCAGCATTTAAAAAAAACCCCAAACCAACCACGATTGCACTGTGTTTATTACCACATCGAGATCACTATTTTTCTAGTGACTTGATACCTGAAAGAATGATACCCTTCCTAAACACAGACATGGGGCTCTGTCAATTCTAGTAACAGCAGGGACTTCTAATGTTGCAATGATTTCACTATCATCTTAGATATGTATTCAAATGCAAGCAGTGAAAAACTGCTCCAGAGTCATTCCTGCCTCCAGTAGCTCATCAGATTGTGGCGGGAGATAACGGATGGACATTATCAGCGACCTTGGCCAAATGCTGTTGGTGGAGAGCTCAAGGTCACTCGCTGCCTACCTCTGCATGTGCTGGGTGATGTACAGCAGTGCTCAGATGCACTGATGGGTTCATCGGTCTCGAAGGCAGTGACCAATTTTGAGCAGCTGGCTGAAAGGCTGTTTGATCTTCCCACTGCTTTGCAGGCAATACCACACTGCTCAGGGGAAAGAAGGGGAAAAAAAAGAAAAAGGAAGGCTGCTAGTGAAAAGATTTATCAGTAAATGTAGTAGAGCCATGCTTAACCTCCATATCTTCCCTTGTTCCCCTAAGGCAGCATATGTAAGATATTTCCTGTCTTTCATGTTACTGACTGGAATGCATCATGGAGTCCAAATTTGCAACCTGCTGTCTGTTTCAGTCATTAGGCATGACTTTGTTTGTCTCTTGATGAGAGCTGCAGCCAACTGTTCACTGTTGTAATGTGCAATTTTTTTCAGTATTTCCCCCCATCCTCTGACCAAATAAACAAAAAAACCCAGCCAGGCTGAAAGCTGAAATTCACTCACCAGTCATGGCTGCTGTGTCTTATTTCCATATCAGTGCATCACACTCTGCTCTAGACCACCAAAACATTAATCGCAGAGTAAAGAGCCTCTACCTATTATTCAAGGGACAAATTCAAAGATTATTTTTTACAATTTTACAATTAAAAGCATCCACCAGACCTCAAAAGAGCTGATCAGCCCCAGTGCTCATCTGACAGCACAGAAGTTAGAGTTTACTGTCTGCAATTTGGTTCTACACTTACTGATCTGTCAATAACATCCACACATTGTGATCTTTATATAATTTTTGGAAATTATGTCCACTCTGCAGATATGTCAGAAGTTATGAAATTAAGCTACTGTGTCATGTTCACCAGCTGCTGTATCTTGGAATAGCGTCCACAAAACAGTTACTTGGTATTTCAATCTCTGACCATCTTGAAAATCAACAGAAGACAAGGTATAAGGACATTAAAATATACACAGATTGTAAAATACCAGTCCAGTTATGTTTTGGTCCCCACAAATAGTACATAAGTACCTGGTTATGTCCTCTCTCCACTAATGTGATATATATATTTTTCAATATATGTCAGAAACTCCTAGAATCTCTTCTCACATTTATAAATAAAAAGAACTAAAAAAAGTGCACACGCCAAAATGATACCTAATCTGCAAACTAGACTGGTGAGAGGAATCTCACCCTGACAGAGAGCGATCTGTGGGGCTGCTCTGCCATTCCAACAATAAAAGGTTATTCCATGAGCAGCAAAATTAGCAGAACTCAATTTTCTATCTCTTTTTGCCCATTATCCCTTAATTCTCCTTCCAGAGCAATAAGCCCAGCCATCTGCTCTTCCCCTACACCAGCCCAAATTGTGGATACCTGCAGTGGTTAGTCTGGAGCTGGAGACATGGGTTGGCCCAGCAGCTCCTGTCAAATCTACAAGGTAACTTGATGGCTTCTGATGGTGCTTCTGTCAGCGTGGGCACCAACATGAATCTCTTCCTTCTATCCAGCTCACAGCACTCATAGACCTCATAGGCAATTAAGGTGATTAAATCCCATCTCAAATGTGGTTGGAATTGCTAAGCCATTTCCAAGGTTATGAAGGGGAGACTGGCCAGCAAACTGGGAGGCGGACCACAGAGGGCTGGCATGCTAAGTTAAAAGCAGCCCATTCCTCTCATTCAGCACGAATACCCAAACCCTCACAACCAGAAGTAAAACAGCCTTCAACTATGTTGCACTAACAGTTTGGCAGCTACCCTAGAAATTATAAAGCAATTAGATATTTTTTTGGTATGCTAATTTCACAGCAGCCATTGCAAGCAAGTTGAAAAGACCTAAAGGTCAACGGATTGGTTCATCTGCAAACACAGCTTTGTCATTTATCCATGTCCCACCTTGTAACTCAGAGACAGGCTTTCTTGTTTTTAATGGTTTGGAATTTTAAAACAGAAAACTGACAGAGTATCTGCCAGTTTTCTTGTTGAGTTAAAAATGTTAGTCTGAAGGGAGGGAAAGCATTGCATTCAGTTCTTCTACAACAGCAGGAACTTCAGCCTCTTTTCCCTTTTAGGAAAAGTTGCAGGATCCCAGACATGAGTCACCTTTTTGGAAGAAAAGGATGGAATATTACAAGTATTTTTGCCCGAGGACTTCACCAAGAGGTACAAGGCTTTACTGGAAAGTATCTGGTCATGCCATGCATCTCTCAAGCTCACTATTTCCAGCCTTTGCTTGACCATACCATCTAATTTGAAAGCTGTGAGCTCTGGTGGAGTGGGGATGCTCAGGCAGTTTATGCTGTTGTGTTCCCAGCTGTAGATAACACCGTGCAGTTCAGTTCCTCAGCTGTAGACCACAGGCTGATAGCCTAACTTATTCTGTTGGGAACTATTTTTCCTACAGCTTGAAGTAATTAATTGACTCTCATGACCTGTTTTAGTTGGATTTTCCCATTAATTTTAAACAGATACTAAAGAGATCATTTTGAGGAAGCTTTTGTGGTGAGAATTACAAACATCTTTAAAGCAAGAAGATCCTTGCTACAAGGATTTAACTTGGGCCATTATGAGATCTAATTCAGTCCACTAAAAAATGCCTAAAAAACCAATAGAAGGGTAAGACCTGCTTGACTGACAGCCAAGGCAGGCTATCTTACTAGCAGAAATTATTTAGCTGATTCATGGAAACTTGTGTTCCCATTAGTCACACAAGGGAGTTATAAAGCTTTGTATAAGGTTAATAAAACCCCCTAAAACCCCACATCTCCAAAATTTTAGATTATATGGCAAATCATTGTCATCTTCCCATACTAGAAAGAATATTTCTAGTATATTAATGATAGGGGATCCAGAACTGGGAGGGTACACTGAAGACTGGGTGTTTGGCTCCAACATTGCCAGAACATGTGGTTGTAGTGTCCCTTGGGCATCTATGGAACCTTGGGTTTTACCTATGAAGTATAGTCAAATCACATATCCTTTTCTTTAATATCTTTTTCATTGTCTGTGAATTATACCATCTAATTTTGGGTTATGACAAATGACTATTTCAACTTCACATCCAAAAGGGACTGGAAATGCCACACAACTTACGAATTTAACAGTTGACATCACCATGTCTATTTTAAGCAAGCATCTATACACACTCCAGATGCTGCACTGAAGCCTCGCTTACACCAAGCAGCAGCAGGTCCTATTCACTGAGGCAGAGAACACAGCTCTTCAATACTTCAAGGTGGACTGGGCAAATCCTCATACGTCAATTCTCAAGCACAGGCATTAGTCCTTGGGTTGGCTTTTTTGTCAGTTTAGATAAATTGACTGTGCCATTCATAACTCTGCTAATCACAAACACAATACTCAACATACAGTTTGGAAAGTTTTCAAACCACCATTATAAAATATCTTAAAACAGAAGGGACAATCACCATGTTCCAAAACCCTGCCACTGGAATAATTTTTCTATAATTTTATCAATAATCAAGATTAATTTAAAAATAAAAGTGAAAGCGATTTATAGGAGCTTGAATGTTAGTGAGAGGATAGACTCAAAGATATTTGAGTAACCTATGTATTTTGGGGAAACACGGAGCCAAAGTAACATCTATCTTCTATAAACTGCACCATTGATATATGAATTTCTCAGTGCCCATGGACTAAAGCAAATCAGATAAAGGAAAACATAGCCCTCGTTTTCATCACTGAAAGAAATATGATGGGCTGAGGGAAAAATAAGACTGGCACATTAAAAATCACTGTTAAGACAAGGAGTACTGGTCTGATTGCAACTCACATGTAATTCAATCAACTGCCTGTAACCATGAGATTGGCACTGTTTAAATTCGCAGCTTTTCAGAAGGGTGAGCTTACTCCCTATTCATCTTTGCCACCATCTAAAGAATTAAGAGAGTGGCTGGTGATGAATAACAAATTAATCATGTTTATTGTGACAACCATGACTGTTACAGAACAGATACTCTTACAGCACATGCTAACCTCCCTCCCACATTTTCTTTCTTTATTCAAAACTTGTTGAACACTCAGTTCAGGTCTCTTGAGAAATATGCCTAGAAAAGTGCTGATTCCAGGAATAAATCCATTTCAGGTACACGCAATAGAAGTTGCACTAACTGCACTTGTGTGTCTAGTTGTACCGTTGTTCTCAAATCTGAAGTCATGCAGTCATTTCTTAAAGAATGCCTTTGAACAGTCTTCAGGAACAACCAGCTGTGTAGAAAAATAGCTAACTGAAAGAAATTTATCTTTGATTTGGTTCAATATTTGATTCTTAGCTGAAGATTTATTCCTTATAGTAGAAGTGGCTGAGGACAGGAAGCAATTAGGAAATTTCTGAACCACGGCCAGCTCAAGCACAGACAATATGAAGTTACTGTCAAAGCTAATATTCAGAGTTTTCGAATGGGCTAAGGAAAGACTGTAGAAAGAAGGAAAGGCAAAAATGACACTGACAAAAATGGGAAGACTTTGAACTAGGGAGTTTGAACCGATACATAGACTCTTGTCCTGAAAATAACTCCTTCCTTGACATTGTGAGGTGTTAACAACTTTTCTCCAAGACAACACCAGTGGAAGAATGGTTATAGCCATCCCTTCCTTTTCCAAACCCTACAGAGTGCAACATGCACCCAAGCATGGGAGGGTTGCTGCTGCACACCCCACCCAGCCTACTATCTTCCAATCTAGGATAGAGAAATACTCTCCTACTTCATCCCTGCTGCCCCACGGACACATCACAGCAACATCAACATTCCTCAAGCTGAGCCACCCCATCCTAGCTAAGATAAAGGGCTACACTATCATCTGGCACCACTCAATCTAGGCCACAAAGAACAATAATGGCCCAATTTTTCAGTCTTTCCACACTCAGATCATGCTACACTTCTCCAAGGTTACACAGCAAATAGCTGTGCTACCCACATGCCCTGCACATTCTGACTATTAGGAATGGTGACAATTTAATGCCTACTGTTGCAGTGGTTCATTTTGAAAAGATCGGCTATAGTCATGATATGATGATAACATTTATTTGCCTGTCCTGTGTCTCAGGCATCACAGGCAGGTAAATGAACACAAAGCTTGGGAGGAAGAAAGCAAAGTCAGTACAGAAAAAGAGATGCTCTACGTACACCGGCCTGAGCTCGCAAGACTAAATCTCACCTCACTTATTACTGGCATCACACTTCATGGTCCCTTAGCAGAAGAGTCTCTTGTGCCAGTTAAGTGTCAGGGATCTGGATTCCTAAATATTCTTACCTTGCTGTTGGTGAAATTGCTGATTCGCTTTTAGGGTTAAAAATACAGCCTGCCTCAATTTGTTTCCACCCACTATTAACGAGGTGCAGTCCTATGCTCCCAAGTTCCACTCTGAAGCAATAGCACAGGTGCCATCTTGCTAAAAAATGCAAAGAGGCTTAATGAAGCAAGGACTTCCACCACTAAATGTTTAGGTGTACCTTCCTGCTGAAGGCACTAGAAAGGACTCAGTCTAACAGACTATTGAAAAACAATGAAGTTTCGAAGCAAGACAACTGAAGGAAAATGAGTGTCTAAATGTTAAAACCAAATTATTCCCCCTTGCACTTAGAAAGAATCAGACGTAAATACTTGAGTCATCTGATCCACACACTGCAGCCACAACTCATTAGGTATCTGCTAATTACAGCTTTGAAAGATGCCATGGAGTAACACAAGGCAGCCCTAGATGTATTTAGTTAGTTTTACAACTGAGGAGCCTGAGAAACCATTGGGTTCTTTCCTATAGTCAACAGCTTCAACAAAGAGCCTCTTTGTTAATTACAACCACATCTTGTCCTTTTTTTTATATATGAGAAACACTACAATCCTTATAAACACTATAAAACAGCCATTGTCATTTAGGGATGCTATTAATCAAGACATTCTCATGTGTTTTCCCTTCACAGCTCTCTTGCCTAGATTTCAGTGTAACAGCTCGATGGTTTTTAACTAAAAGCAGAATGGCCATGTGCAGCCATAGCAGAAGGCTCCAGATTTGATTGCTATGCAGGAAACGCTTCGCTGTGATCCCTCTTGCAAAGGGGAGACCCTGAAGGGGAGTCTGCCAGCGTTATTAGCACTGCAATGATAAATCTGACAAAAAAAAAAAAAAGACAAAAAATAGCTACTTCATTCTGAAATTAACTTTCACATTGTTGCTGGGCACCTCCTCCACACCTGGAGAATCAGTGCAACAAGAAGGAAAGTAGCTGAATTCTTTTTGCACTATCCCCAACAGGTTATATCTGGGATCCAGACATGATATAAATAACAACCTAGAATACTTAGACTCCAAATTAAGAAAATCTTTCTAATGTTAAGCAGTTTCCTAATGAATCTGAAGGGTTGTCATTGTTGGAGACAAGCATATGCTAGGAATATTAGTGTAAATATTCTGCTTTGGGGCAGGAGCATGGATTAAAGGATATCCTAAGATCCTTTCTGGTTGCCTGACACTACAACTCAGACTCCCCTCCCAAGCTACCCACCCTCCAATTTAATAGCTTTCTGTATCATTTTTAAACTCCTTCACAATTCTCCCAGCAACTGTGTAGATATACTTGCAACTCATGAGAAAGACTGAAATCTCAGTTACTTAGCAATGAAAAAGGAATAAGAAAAAAAAAGAACTGCGATTGTTATCTCATTGAGAAGTAAAAAATGAGGCAGAAGACACACATAATAAAAGGAGATACCGGAACCACAGTAGTATAATTTACATATTACAACAGTGATATAAATCCTGTTAGCAGGCTGGCAAAGACCTGACATTTTTCGTTTCTCCATAAAGCTATTAGGCCTAAGGGACTAAAGAAGTAAGACTACTTCAGCCAGTTTGAGCCATAACCAATTTAGGTGAGCTTCAAAGCTGCTTTCTGTTTGGGCCCATGTTAGACACCTTCACCCTACACCAGCAAAGTTAATGCCGCAGCAGATTAGCTCTGAAGCAAAAAAAGATGAAACATTTTTCAAGGTGCCTAGAAAACAGGTAAATGTTAGAGGATAACTTTGGGTGACTTAGGTACCTCCCACTCCCCAGTAAATAGAATTGGAACAATTTAGCTCAATTTCACTGCTAAAGGGTCCCAGTTTCTTACAGAAGTCCTCTAAGCCTTGACTTCAGCAGCCCGTAACCAGATCACCACTTATCACAGAATCACAGAGAAGAGGGCCAAAAGGGACCTTGGTTAGTCCTTTCCCCTGCCCAAAAGATCTAGCACACAGGAACAGGATGGCTGAGTAGGATAAGCCAGCAATTGCATGGTTCTTCCATGCGGTTTTATGGGGCAGTTAACTTTTATTACCTGGTAATTACTGACTAAGACTTCAGACAAGCTGACTCTACAGCCCACATGGCAACAGATTTGTGTGGGCAGTCAGCTCACACAAACCATGCTGCAAGACTAATGTTTCAGAGGGGAAAGTTGGTCCGTTAGGAAAGCCAAGTCCAAGAAGACAGATTAGCCATATTTTAATATTACCATTGAAGAATATAAATGCCAACTCTCGAGTTAAAAAAAATAAAATAAATAAAACCAAAACCAAGCTTGCAAAAAAGAAGCAAAGGTAGTTACCAGGCACAGGCTGCACAAAATATCTTAAGAATAAAGAAGGCTGGAGGGCAGGTGAGCAGGGATCAGATGACAAAAATGTCTCCATGACCAGAAATGCAAAGAGCTTTAGGGCCCACTGGTGTGTTTCCCCCACCCAGGCCTCCAGCCACAGCTGCTCACCTTAATTTTTTTTCTTTTGTGTTTAATTTTTTCCCTAATTTGCTCTAATTTTGGTGAATTAGAGCAGCGTTTCATGGCACGGCTGCCTCTGTCTCATGGGGCGCGGTGGCTGCTGCCACCTGACCAGTCCTGGGGGGTCCCTGGCACCTCATTGTGTCCCCACCCTGTGTCCCCATGTCTGGACACCCCATGGGGCAGTGATTACCACAGTGACCTCGGGGACAGGGTGCCACTGTCCCCGGGGGGAGCCCAGAGAGGCAGCAACCACCGCGGTGACCTCGGGGACAGCATCCCTTCGGTGCCACCATCCCTGGGGTCACCCTGAGGGGCAGCAGCAACCGTGGGGGTGACCTTGGGGACAGGGTGCCACCATCCCCAGGGGAACCCAGAGAAGCGGCAGCCACTGCAGTGACCTCGGGGACAGCATCCCCAGGGTGCCACCATCCCTGGACCTTGGGGACAGGGTGCCACCATCCCCGGGGTGCCACCATCCCTTGTGCCAGCGCCATGGGAGCCCAACGAGCACCCGTGGGCTTGAAAACTCCCCCAAAATGACTCCGACCGAGGCGAAGCATCCACCGCCACGGGCCAGCCTGAGGCCGCAGGGGAGGTGGGGACAGTGACGGCGGCCCCCTCCCCGTGTCCCTCTGTCCCCACGGTCCCCTCATGTCCCGCAGACCGGCACCACGGCACGCCCATGCTCCTGGACGGGGTGCGCTGCGTGGGAGCGGAGCTGGAGTACGACTCGGAGCAGAGCGACTGGCATGGCTTCGACTGACCTCCCCCCCACCCGCCACGACC
>WUAM01000287.1:86299987-86379021 GCA_024336885.1 Actenoides hombroni | reverse complement strand
AGAAAAAAACCCATGAAACCACACACCAGGGGGTAAGAAAGAAAACAGAAAAAGAAAAAAAAAAAAAAAAAAAAACGGAAAGGGAAAAGCAGCGAAAAAACGAAAGAGGGAGGAAAAGAAGATGTAGGGGGGGCGGGGGGGGGCGTTTGGGGGACAAAAAAACAAAACATTGAACATTTTTCAAAGCAGAAGCAGCATAATTCAGAGGTACAACAGCTGTTGCTTTAAAGCATTGGGTACCATTACAAAGGATGTTGCCTGGTTTTTTTACTTCTTTACTGCTTACTACTGCAGTAGTGTGAGTATGTTAGGAGTATGTGTGAGCAGAACACATTAATACTTATAAGATCAGTGCTAGCATTCTTCTCTGTAGAGGCACATTGGTGAACCTCTGCTTTCTGTAAACTGATACCGGTTAACCACTTGGGATCCTGGATACCTGTTTTAAACTTTATTTAAACCTTAAAGCTAAAAAGATATCAAACAATCCTAAACCATATGATAAACAGATGCCAAAGTCATATAATTCCCAATCTCTTCTGTTCATTCTTTGCAATAAAAAGCAAAAACTATGGTTGATTTATTGTGCTCTCAAACACTGGGAGAATCCAGGAACATGTGGGATCAGTTTAGGTCAGGATCAAAACCCCATAATTTAGCTGAGAGCAGCTTCCAAAGTAAGCTCATATTTTTTCAGACTATATTTATAGTGCAGTTGCTATGTGCCAGTATGTCATTAAATGTCCTAAGAACTAAGCCAATCCTATTCTTCACTGGGAGGGATTTATTCCCCTTAAGTCAGAAATACCTATTCTAGTATAATTCTGCATGAATTGGCACCACTCACAGTATTCAGTCCCCATCTGATCTCCAGATCTGATGGCTGCTAAGCTGTCTACAGACTTTTCTTGTTGCTGGTAAGAGATCACAGTCTCCTTCTCTCAATTTCTGACATCCACCTCAGCCTGGCTATGACCACTGCTCCTCTTGACCAGTTTGAAGCGAGAAGTAAATCTGGAAAAAAAACAGAAGAGATTTAGGATTAGAGTGTCTGGTTCCATCAGAAGTACAACAGCATCAAGCAGGCTGTTGAAAAGAGGGAGGGATAAGCTACAAAAGCAGCCAAAGAAAGAGAAGAAAAAACCAAACCAACCCAAAAAACAAACCTAAAAAACCCAAAAGCTAAACAAAGGAGCCTTGAACTATTCATGCTGTTGTCTGACCTACTGCCCAGAATGCAGGACAAGGAGCAAGAGGACTGACTGATTTCCAGCATGACATTTGTGATATAATGCTCTCTTTTGTGGGCTGCTCTGTGTGATACAGATAATGATGCAATTTTCAAACATTCTGGTTTATATCCTGTGTGCTCAGCCACATGGTGTTGTTTGAAAGTCTGATTATTTCCTATCCTGCTGCATTAAAGCAGCAAACGGAGAAGAGTGTTGTGCAGGAAGACAAATTGGACATGCATCAGAGATCTTGGTTTAACATACTTATTAGAGGAATGGTGCTTTTTGATGAATGTTCAGAGCCAAAAACTTATCCTCATCACACAGAAGTTGCTGTCTGTAGGGAAAAGCAGCCAGCTGACTCTATCTCTCTCTAACAACACTGGGACACGCTGAGCTCAGGAAGCAGTGGAATGCGCAAAATCACGTCACAGACTAAATCAAGAGATACTTCTGAGTCTACAGCTGTTACAACATCCACAAACTTATTTGAAACACAAAACATGAGCTGAAAATGATCTATTGGAACTCCCCCCCCCCCCTTTCTATTCTTCCTTTTACCACTTGAATGTGCAAAGAAGATATATTCTGTGTATTAAGTGGTTTCCTAAGAAGAAAATGACAGAGAAAGGAATAAATACCCTGGGACTTATGCAGCCAGTGCACATTCGATGGCAGGAAACTTTGCCAGGTTGTTATATGCATTCACGAAATGGTCTCTTAACGCCTGACTGGAAATATTCAATGGGATGTAATATTCAGTGGGATGACCTGAAAGGCAGCCAACGTGGCAAGAATCTTGGGTGCTTCTACAACAATAATTAGCTTTATTGAGCTCTAACTAGTCATGTCAAAATATTTTTAGTTTGTAGTCATGAAATGGGCAACAAACATACAAGTTTGATACTTCATACCAACATATGTTTGGTCTCAAGAGGTTAAGTACCCGTCTGTTTCCAAACTGAGCTAAAATTTAAAAAAAATTCCTTGCTTTTGAAGCATGTCAGCATGCACGCAAGTTATGGCTTTATGGTATTTCTTATCCCTGATATTTCTCACAACATAATGGCTTCAGTGTATATCTGCAAGGTAAAACACAGTTTTAAGAATGTACAACAAAACTGAGCCTTCAATGAGGATTTGTTGACAGAAGGAAAAAAAGCTTTGACAGACAACTTTTTGGCTGAAAAGAAGTTCAGGCTGCTGTAACATAGACAGCAAAGGCCTGCAATCTTTTTGCTTCTCTGAAACAAACAGCAATAAGGACAAGATTTTTAGCTCCATCTTTCAAAAGTCAGAGTTCAGAGCCAATAACAAAAAAATTAACTTAAATTTTTCCATGAAGACAGAGAAACCTGAAGTCAAGCAAAAATCCCTCGCCTGATTCTTTTAATCAAAATAAGGACCCAAACTCTTCTGACAGCCCACTATGGTCTTACTGACATTCATGGCATCAGCAGAAACTTTTATGAATGTGGATTTTCAACCTTAGCATTAAGAAAAATGATAAAATAAGCTATATCTGTCAGTGATCCTATAAGCGCTTTTTTTTTTTAATTCTTTTTCTTAAAGGAGGCAGAAAAGAAAAAACAAAACAACAAAAATCAAGCCCTCAACCATTTCACTACTGAGCTATACTACATTGAACCATAGATATGAGTCAATAATATCATGCTGCTGGGAAAAAATGGAAAACCATTCTGGGAAAAATAAATATAAGTATCATCTGTAAAACACATGGCATAATGCTTGCATTTGACTCAGCAGTGGGAAGCAGGCTGCTCAGCTGTGGGCACCATCATTGCAGGAGGATGTGGACAAAAGGAAAAAAAAAACCTGGAGAACAGGAACAAGGACGATGAGGGGCCTGGGGAAGGCAGCTTATTAGAAAAGGCTGAAGGTTTAGGGCTGCTTTATATGAGGAGCAGAGCAGCAGTCCTCTTTTTGGTGGTCTTTGGATGTGTGACTAGTGGTTAGGAAGAGGTCTCCAGGGAGGCCTTTGAGTACTTAAAAGGGGCCTATAAGAAAGATGGGGACAATCTTTTTATCAGGGCCTCTTGTGATATGATAAGGGATGATGGGCTTATAGCAAAAGAGGGAAGATTTAGGCTAGATATAAGGAAGAAATCTTTGATGCTGAGGATGATGAAATGCTAGAACAGGCTGCCAAGCAAGGTGATAAATGCCCCATCCCAGGAAACATTTCAGGTGAGGCTGAAGGGGGCTCTGAACAATCTGATTTAGTTGCAGATGTCCCTGCTCACTGCAGGGTGGCTGGACTACATGACCTTTAAAGGTTCCTTCCAAGCCAAATCGTTCTATGATTGAGAAGGAAATAGTTTCCTCCACACACCCTCAGCCGCTTGGGCAGCATTAAGCTGATTGAAGAGCACAGAGTGCCAGAGACAAGACTAAGGCCAGGATCCCTGCTGTGACTTTTAGTATAACAGGAATTACAAGTTTGTGCAATACGATTTGGCTACTCTCTGAAAAATTCATCACAATCTTGCTAGCTGATACATTCCTTGTACACATGTAAGCATTTGCTCTGAAGTTGTCTTCCCCCATTGCCAAAGCAATAGAGCACTCAGCATTTCCTTCTGGTGTCCACCTGGCCCTTTGTTTCAAGCTGCTCCGCTTTGATGTTCCTCCTTTCTGTTTACTGTTATTAGCTCATTAGTGGTTTGCTTGTCTGTTTCCCTAAGCCTGCTCCTCTGGCTTATTAAGAAATGTGTTGAATTCCCTTTGCTGACTCAGAAACACATTGCACTTCTCCACTGAGATCAGCTAAAGAAACCGGAGTGATCTGGGAGTTTCCATGGACCAACCAGGTTTCACGAAAGATGTGCTGCAAATTAAACAATTCAGTTAAAATAATTTATGACTGACAGAGCTACCACTGACAGATCACCTGCTCTGGAAAAACAGAGGAAAATATGTTCAATATGACTGGAAAGTATCCAGTGCTCACTTAAATACAAAGCAGCAAAATGCAAAAGCCAAAGCATCCAGGAACAAATAAAGATGTGCACATTTCATGTCTGTCTGCCAGTTAGTGCAGCAGAGGCTAAATCAAGAGTGCAAGTGAGAAACAGAAGAATGGCATTTTTGTCAGACACTACGTTAATCACCCTGCATAGCACGTTCAGGGTCTCAGATCTACAGAGATCATGAAACCCTTTAGATGCACTGTTTGTTCCTCTCACAGGATAAGGACCAAACAAACACACACACACACACAAACAAAAACCATCAGGAAAAAATACAACACAGAGTGCTATTTGTGCTTGATGCCCTCAATACAGTGTCTTCTATGAAAGCATCACATCCTGGAAGACACCTCTACAGCAGCTGTCTTTCCAACACCACAAGCCATTTACAGATACAGGCAAAAAGGTAAAATTACAAAAGAGCTACTGCCATAAAAAGAAACAAAACAGACGTTTGAGTTAACTGAAAACAAGCTATCACAGAAAGATCCTGACACTCCTACTTTAGATTTTGGGCATATTCACAGCACAACTAAACCATCCGAAACAGCTGAACATTCTTTCCCACTATACACTGCAGTCCATGTTAGCTAATGTAGGGGAAATTAAGGGGCGTTTCCTTTTTTGCTCCATCAGCTTGTATTTCAAAAGCACATACATGTGTATGTACAATTTTATCTTTATTTATATTAAAATTTTTTGCTTAAGTAAGAAGGCTTATTAAAACTCAAATACAAAACTTTATTTTTTTTCCCACCCTTTTTCTTCTCAAGCTTCAATTTTCACAGCGCATCTCTTATCCATTCACGGGAGACCAGCAGTTCCCTGCCATCCCAGACAGGTAAAGCACAAAGATCTACAACTTACAAATCCACACACTACATTTATTGAAAAAATTGCTGTGCTTTCTGCCAAGAAAAGGTCTGTGTTGGACCTGATGGAAACAAGTCACGGAATTATGAAACCAGCATCTAATGCAAGGGTATAATTTATACAATTAGATATATCGCCCATGGAAAATTAGGACACAACATCCATGCCTCAGGACTATGAATACATACAATTATTAAATCTCTGTTAAACCTTTAACAAGCAATTGGAGACTGATAATGCAGTCCATTAGAATTAAAGGCAGTTAGCAAATTCATCCCCTTTCTTCCTATAAGCCCTATTAATGTTGGCATATATTAAATCTATGTTTTAATTTTAAGGCTCTCAACATTTGCAAACAGCTTCAAATGGTATGAAGTACTGAAAACCCAAAGTACTGGCTAACAAAACCCAGTCCCACGACACCTACATAGGCTGAGGTTCAACCAACCATCTGAGGCTGTGTAAGTGGAATGAGATCAGCAAGTACATGCAGGAGCCAGGAGGTACTGTCCAAGTCCTGCTTAATAATGCAAAAAGTCACTTTGAGGAAACACTCACTCAGGACCAGGTATATTCCAGCTGATCTGCTTCTGAAATCAATTCTGCCAAGCTATTTCTTGAGTCTTTTGGGTTTGTTTTGTTTGGTTTTTTGTTTGTTCTGGTTTTTTGTTTGGTTTGCTTTGTTTTTTTGGGTTTTTTGTTTTTGTTTGGTTTCGTTTTTTAACCTGGGGCTGAACAGGCAGGCCAAGCAAACATGCTTAACCAAGTAACTGTGACCTAGTGATTGAGAACAGTAGAGTAGGAGAGATCAGACAAAAGTGACTTCAGCAGCAGTTGACATTCCCTTGCCCAACAGTGATAAGACCTGAAGGAGCAGGTGCTGATCCAACTCCTGGTTCAGCTCTGCCATTTATGCTGCCAGGACTCAGGAGCTACATGGCAACTGATACCTCTTTTTTACATTCCTCAGTCTTTTAAAGATCAGTAACACCACAAAAACCACCCACCTTTCTATCTGAAGGAATTTGCTGCCATTCGATCAAGCTTTTCTCTGACTGCATTGGTGGGTTTTTTTCCCCAGTGTAAATTAAGACTCCTCCCCACAAACACAACAGGCAAATGTTTCAGGAATTATTCTCCAAACAGCTATTAGTAGCAACTGAAAGGATTTTCTTCAGGCATGAAAGCATAGCAATGCTATTTTTAAAGAACTATTTCTTGAATTTATTTTCTAAAGTAACAATTTTGCATTTAAATGTTACTCTACAAAATTAAAATATTTCCAAGCACCACTATTTCCTTCAGGCAGCACCTTTCCCATTTGAAATTTTTGGGAAACAGAAAAAGGGAGTGGGTAAGAAGAGGGAGAGAAAAAGAAAAAAATATTTTTCAGAATTACATGTCAATAAATTAAAAAATGGAAACATTTTTCAAACAGATTTTCTACGTGCAAGTACCCCAATTTCCCAGCAACTCTGTCAGTGACATAGTGTTAACTTTGTGGGAAAGCAGCTCAGCACTGTGTTCTCTGGACAAGAAACTAAGAGCTTTCCTGGAGTCTATTCATAACCCTGAATTTGCATTTGATAAATTGCTTCATTGTTATAGCAATTCCCCTTTAATATGATGATTAATTATTCTTGTTTAACACATCCAAAAAAATATTTGTTTTACAATGCTAATCTTCCAGCTTTTTCTGTATCATTACACCAGAAGTTCAGTCAAAGTTTTTAAAAACTTGCAGAAAGTTGTGTAGCTATTTTCCTCAAATAAAAAACATTTTACATAGGCTATGATTCTTCTACATTTTATATATGACTGGCTCTGATTTTTATAGCATGATTTTAATAGCTTTTAAACAAAATTAAGTACTTAATTATCTAGACCACTATTTAAAGCTAGAAGTGAGTTATAATATTGTTGTACCCATAACAACAGATAAAAATATTTTGCCTGTGTTTTCAATTTATATACCAAATATTTGTCAATTCCTAAACTTTTGTCACAGTTTCTTGAAAGGCAGGCACAAGATCCAAGTTTATTCTAATTTATGCAGTCATAATTATTTTTTTTTTTTTGGCACAATGGAATTATTCATACCAGAACTAGCAGGACCACATTCTGAGCAAGATGGATCTTAAAAATACATATTCCAACCTATTCTAACCTATATCCAACCAATTCTAATATCAAGGTGAGTGCTTCTTTGAAACTTTTTAATAGAAATTATCCAGACAACTCCCCTGCCACAGCTTTATCAGCCTTTTGGAGATAAGAGAGGAAGACTCCTCCAGGATGTTTCGAGCTACCCAGGCAAGCAAGGTGAGCAATCACGTGGAGATTTGGTTTCTATCACCGCTCAGCACACAACAACTAACACCTATGTTTACAAGCAATTTATCATTGTACTTCTGGTGAGGAGCACAACACAGCCCAGTCCCATGTGATGCTGGGGCAATTTACTACAGTGCCATCTCCTGTCCTCTCCTTTGTAGACTTGTTGAGGCAATGCCTCGGGCACAACCATATACAGAGCAGTGAGCATCCACCCACAGCTTGAGAAACATCCAGATCACATATGCTCTGCTCCTCCGCATCCTTTGCTACTTAAAAGCCAGCTTTCCCCCAAGAAGTCCATAAAATCTTTCTCCACTTAACTTTAAATTGCCTTTCTCCCCTCCTCACAACTTGAGCTGAAATGAAAGGAAAAAAGCTTGGCTTGTCTTGGAGCATCAAGAAATGAAACCAGCTTTGAAACAACTGCAAAATGGCAAAAGTAGGTTTCAGTGGGACTTCTAAGGTGCTGTGAATTATACTCATTGCTTAATTAAATTACCTTACTGAATCACATCCTAAATTAAAGTGAGAGATACTCTTCGATGTTTAGTTGGCTCAGATAATTAAAGAAAGTAACAAAATGAGGTTTTAGAGCTAATGTAAATTAAATTTTTAGTAATTAGATATTTCTTTATTCCAGTACCTGGCATAGCTATTTGATATACAGCAAATGTAGGAACAGGTGAACAAATTTCTTCAGTTTCTGCTACAGAAGGAGAACTTTCAAAAAGGGGAAATTCTTAAGAATCAATCCTACCTCATCCTAATCCACTTCAAAAATTTTCCTTCAAGCCATTAAATGTCCTTTTCTGTCTCCTTTGTACCCCCTGACTCTGGGATCCATTTGAAGCTACCAAATGGGAGCATGAGCTATTTACTTATTTACTTAAAGCTTGGAATAATGGGAGAGTCTTTGAAAGGCTGGTTTCTTCTTGAGAAGAGGATGAAATTTCATACTGTCTTTTACTGAAACCAGTTAACATATCCCAGGCCTTGCCTCTCACTACTCCCAACTCTCCCCCCACCCCAATAATTTGCCCATTTCTGCAACAAATCTGATGTAATAAATCAGACTCCCCAAAGATCTAGAACCCATTTCTACGCTGTCACATGAGGGCAACTCCACAGGGGGCTGTGAAATGGCATTAAGCGTAGTGGAGAAAACGCTTTGGAGTACTGACTTGAATTAAACTGAAACTGAAAATAAAGACCCCCGAACAGAGTTTCTTTTTGCAACACTAATAAAATCTGCATTCTTGGCAGCAGTGACCGAAAGCTGGCTGATGCATTGAAAACAGAAACCCTTCCTCTGGCTGGTGTTGCCCCTTTCCTTCCCAGGGCTGCCAAGAACCACAGGTCGCTGCTGGAGGGGAACACCCATCGTGGCCAGGCAGCCCCGCTCCTCCCTCTTGCCCTCTGTGACTGGAGCTGCCCCGTCACTACTGTGGCTGGTCCTCCTCACCCTTCTCAGCCAGCACAAATCTCACCATGAGATGGATGTCGCAGGCAGACCTGGCTCACATCATACTGCTTCAGACTCTCTGGCTCCTAAACATAGCACTGTAACAGTGTACATTTAGCTCAAGTGAGTATTCAAGAGTGATGAGGACTAAGGAATCCTATCCTACACTCAAAACTGGTTGGGATTAATAAGTCCAGCCTCACACGACCATGCAGCCACTTTGGCTTGCTTGAAGCTCTGGCTCAACCTCACCACACTGGCAGCTGGGGGAAAGGCCATTCCTGCCTCCACGTGAATTAACCTCTGTCTGAAAACATGAAGGAGAAAGACTCCCCTGCTCCCATTTTATTTGCCTTTTACTCTCAAGACCACAATGAAGCACGTTTGCTTTCTGCCTCTCTCAGTTTAGGGTCCCACCAGAATGATTAGCTCAGGGTTACTATTTTCATCCTTTGGTGTCCTCAGCTGATGGAAAAAATGTATTTGAAGAGAAATGAGTGAAGGGGGGGAATACCAGTGGAGTTTTGATGTTTTCAAGTTTTGTTGGGTTTTTTTTTATTTGTGGGGTTTTTTTTAATGTATAGTTTAGGTCTCCAATAAACCTTTCTGAAAGTTTCGATCATGCTGAAAACTTGATAAGCTAAACTTTGTGCTTTGCTGGAATAACCATAGTCCATGGACCACACTAACTTTTACTGAAGGAGACTGACTCAGTTGGTTCAAGTAACTTTCCTACACCAGTTTCTTTTTCATGTTTCTTTGTTGTCACCTGAATTTATCATGCACTATAGACATTTCTGTATTTCTGCAAGCCATCTTTTTACAATGGTACCTTGTACATTATTTCTGATGAGATACCAGTGAGGATAAAGATGGGCTTTATAAAGCAAACTCTGGCCTCCCCCACGACACAAAGAGGCATGATAAACCATCCAGAGGAAAGCTTGAAACTTCCTTTTCAGGACCCGCTGCCGCAAAGATTTGAAGGGCTTCACTGTTTCCTGCAACATGGCATCAGCCATCAGACCACCAGTCAGGAGCTCATCAGTCTCCCTGATGAACTGTAACTCAGAGTATTACACTGTTATGGTGTTCCTACAAGCACCAGAGGCAATGTCAGTAAATAAACTATGAAAGCCAAGAGATAGAGGATTCTTTCAAATTAGTATCCCTTCAAGATCAAGGAGGAGAAACATTGCCACACAGGGACTGTTGTCTCCTGTACCATACCTATACAAAAATTTTATTGGAAAAAGCACAGATGTTGAAGAGCAAGAAAAAAAAAGGGGACTCAAGGACTGTTGTATCTGGATTGCTATTTCTGGTATTTTGCTGTCAAGTCTCCCATCAGTACCTGGAAACTTTCTAAAATTATTAGAGTGCTCTAACACCCTCTGCTAAACTTAAATCTCTTCATCCTGCAAACAACTCTCAAGGGTGATACCTGCCTTGCTTCTTCCTCTCCCAAGGAAAACTTACTGAATCCTTGGTCTTTCTATCACACTGAGATCTTTGCATCTTAGACAGAGACTTTGAGAATTATTTTCCTCAGCTGATACACCAATTTAGCTTTTCTTGCCCTTGGACAAAGATTCTCCGCCTTTTTCCTCCCAGGTGAGGAATGCCGATTGCCTTTCACATTTAAATCACAGATTCCTAAAAGGGAATTCATGCTTTGAGCAAGAACAATGCCATGGAAATGGCAGCCTCCATTTCTGTAAAGATTCTTCACTGTTGCTATAAGCAAATGCTTCTGCTTTAGAAGTGTTCTATACTTGGCACGGAGAAACTAATTCACAGCACTCGCTCTGCCTTAAGCAGGCCCACTGGTCCCAAGTATGTCCTATGTGGCACCCTCCTGAGCTGCGGCAAGGTGCATACAGACGTGCCTGTGGCTCACCAGCAATCGGAGAGCAGTGCCTTCATGCAGAATAGAAACCCCAGAGGTGTAGGAAACTTGCATTCCAAGCAAGAGAACAGCCTCATGGTGTAACACTCAGTGGCTTCTATTCCACTGCTTTCAGTCCCAGGTATTCAAAGTTCTTTCCTGGCTTAGCCCTTAGCCTCCCCCAAACTGGAAAGTGAATCCACTCAGAAGTAAATCCAGTCAGCTGAGCAGTCTATTTTCAATTCCAGGATAAAAATCTATCTTCAAGTGATACAGCCAGGTTGACAATCATCTCTATAAATTACAAATGTTCATTCTTTTCCATGAAGGAAACACAACTATTCTGTTCAACACAGAAACAGTACACGATCTGTTACACCAATGGATTTAATCCCCAGCCATCTGAACCTTCCTCTTTAAGACTTTTCCCTATTAACAGATATTACATAGGTACAAAAAACCAAAAAACCCTCCTGTCAGAAGTATGTCTGCGGCAAATAATGTCAAAGACCTTCTGTAAACAAAACATTGCAAAGGACCACCCATGGGGCTGATCAGTCACTTCTTTTTTACAGAGTACTTCATCAGTGTGTCTGTTCAGATCCCTCACAACTGCACCAGCTATTGCCATTCACATTTTAGATAACTGTGTGTTGAGAAATAAGGGCAGGAAATGGACTTAACTAAGACCACTAAACATTATTCTTAATACTAGTCTGGTAGATCACTGTGTTTATTTAAAGCAGTATAACAGTTTACAGTTGGAATACATCCAACTGCATGTAAGTAGTAACAGGTTCAGTTTCTGCATAGAGGGAGCCTTTTCATTAATATTTTGGAGAAGTATTCCATTATTTTTGAATGCATGAATATACAGAAAAATATTTATTATTTTTATTTTAAACCTGTCACCATGACAGGCATGGGAAAATAAATACAGAAATAATGAGGACTACTACGTATCAGTGACTTGGGGCAAGTGGATCATGACTTATTCAAGCCAGGTGCCCCTGATAATCACTGTGCTTGTACAATCCAGTGCTCCTGATTTCTCATCAGCAAATAAAAAGGCAAAACACTTAAATCCATACAATTATGACAAAGCAAAGTGCTCATCGACACCATTTCTTTAATAGTAATGCTAATACTCTGTTGCAAATATCTCAGGATTTGGCCGCAAGGCAGAGACTGTATTCAATGAACAGCAGAAAAGAGCTTACCCAACGTTTGCTGTTCAGGACTGTTCCATGTGGTACATGTGTTCAGTGCTACAATGTGTGCAATATAGTGGATGGTTAATTGATCAATTCCTACTTCCCTTGGAAAATTACTAGGCTGGCTAGTAAGTCCTGCTGTTAGGAAGCTGTATGAACTTATAAATGGCATTGTATTTAAATGTATGTTTAGTTTAAGCAGCTGTTCGGACATTTTGTATTTGCTACCCACTTCAGGCATGAGAATTATACCTTAAGTCGGATAGAAGTAGCTGGTATAACCAATACACTGGCTTTTCTCCCATACCAACTGAAGGAAACATGTTCTGGTCTACAAAAATACACTGCCGGAGGTCAGGGTCAGAGAATTATAACCAGCAATCTTTACCTGAGCCCAAGAACACAAAGCTTGTCTGCTTGCTAAGACTTTACAAAATAACGTGGGTCACAAATTTGCCAAAACCTTAATATGCATTTATATGCATTATAAAATCTTTCCAGAGTCTTGTGAAAAAAAATTACTTTTCTGAAAAACAAAAAACCCAACCCAACAACTGTAAAATACAAACTTCTGTGAACCATGCTTGCAAGCTACATGAAAGCCCACCAATAATATTACTCTAAAAAAGTTACACTCTTGAAGATCAATCTCTTAACAAAACTCAAATCAGAAAAATAAATCACTCCATCTAAAGAACAAAAGAAAACTTGTAGATTTTGCTTTGAAATCCACTCCCCTGATCTCCCATGTTCATTTCTCTAAATATGCTCCACTGTGAATGCAGTTTTCTTGCAATTCAATGAGGAAAAAAAGGCAGAGACATCCAGAAAAAATCACTTCCCAAAGGCTCCCTTGTTGTATGCAAAAGCATTAATAATGAGCTATCTCTACTGGAAGCATTTCAACATAACACAGTCTAGTGTTACTCTTGCTGGTGTTTTTTGTTTTGGTTTGGCTTTTGGTTTTACAGCTACATAACCATCTGGATCAGAATTATATTGGTCAATCACATGCAGAAAAAAATAATATTACAAATTCTCCAGTGTAAATGCAGTATACTGAAGCGTTAATTAACTCATATCTTCCTATTTCCCTTGGAAAATTATTATGCTGGCTAATAAACCTTACAGTTATGAGGCTTTTATGAACTTACAAACCCTGAAGTTTTCAAAGCACGTTTGTGGTTTGCTCAGCTGTTTGAAAACTTCTCACCTTAGTCACCCTTTCTCCTTGTGAACTCACGCCTCAGAATAGCTTTGCATCAATAAAAAATAACTGTGATCGAAAGTGTGTGAGAGTAATGTATATTTTTTCTTTCCATGACTAATTAAAGGGTGTTGGAATATTTTTTTTCCTTTTCTACTAAATGAAGCTATGTTGCCAGAGTCTTAGAGCTGGAAAGTCTGGTGTTTAACATGCTCTGGATTTATTATCTGATCTTCAGGTGAACCACTTAAACCCCTAGTGATTTAATTTTACCAACTGTAAAACAAATGACAATCATCACCTACCTCAATGTGTCTTCAGACATTCCAGTGAGAATGACATCTAAAGGCACAGTGGTGGTATTTGTTCAATCTGTTGTACAGCATCATCAAGGTCTTCCAACTTCCCACAGAAGTTCTTCCATTGGAAAAGTAGAGAGTACAGAGCAGACAAATGTGGAGGTGCTACATGGAGAACCTCAGTGCTACGGTGCCCAGAAAAGCTAGGCGTAACTGTCACTTTTCTCCAGGAAATCTGTTTTGGAATACCAATTTTCATATAAGATGTTAATAGCTATGCAAGAAGCAAAGGCTTTTTTTCCTATCAGCTATGAAGAACCCACTTAATGCTACAGGGTAAACAAAAGAAATTAGGGCAGCCACCTTTTTTTTCCCCCTCTAACCATCTAACTGCTAAATGTTTTCTCAACTAACATTCACCAAGCATTTTGATCAGATGACTGAATCAACCTGTTGACATCCCTATCTTACTTCTACCTGCTAAAAACACTGAAATAAAACTGCATTAAATATTTTCCAAAACATTTCAAATAAACACTGCACCAATTTCAGTAGGTACCTTGCAAAACAGTAAAACACTGAAGAAGTCTGAATGAATATTTCTAAATAAAAAGGGAACTGATCCACATAACAGCTTGCAACATTTTTCCTTCCCCATCTGAAAATGCCAGAGAAAAGTGATAGAGATCATGGAGCCATAAAAAGTGAATGAGAGCTGTAAGGGGTCATCCCGTGATTTTTCAGAATGGAATTTCTCTCTTGAGCTGATGGTGTGACCCTTGTACACATAATCAGTAGGTATAAATTACCTGGAAAATACATTTTTATTTCATGAATTATTTCTTTAACCGGTGTGAATGCAATACCTGGCACTATGTATTTTTGAAATGTGGGACTGGCTTTTATTCTACAAAGCTGAGAAAAGTGCATATAAAGGATGCAAAGCAGAAATAACAATAAATTCATTCTCACTGATATATGGATGTTTCTAAATGCTAGAAAACACACCATTACGCACATTTGGGGACTTAAGCTTGAAAACAAGTCTAGCTGCATCACTTATCTAGTCTGTAATGTAGAGAAATACATTATTCTGTGTCTTCTCTCTGGCATTTACTCCAGACAAAGTTTTTTCTCATTTTTCAAACCAGGATTAAAAAAAACCACCCAAACCATAAATAAATCAAATCCCAAAGTACACCCCCACCAGATACCATTATTACTTCTTTTGACAATAACAGTAATAATGAGAAAAGCTATTAAAAGAATCTCAGAGTGGCTCTCAAAATCAGGTGATGTTATACACCAGTCTGGGGAAGACCCAGCAGACTGATGTCAGTGGTGCATCTCTGTAAGATACCCAAGCTTTTCACCTTTGGGAGATGGCTGCAATATGGATGTTTATATCACAGTGTTTCAGAAACTACAGAAAGAGTGGGTTGAGACAAAACACAAGCAGTTATCATAAGGGGCAGTTACAGGCTGCTTATCAATTGAGAGGAAAGCAAATGACAAAAACTTTCTGTACTGCAGTTAAAACTGGAACAAAAACCCCAAAGAAATAAAAAACACAAGACAAAATCAAACTGCTTTCCCTGATTTTAATAAATGAAATAATGATACTATCTCGGATTATTTTCTTCTTTCTAGAAGGAATTAAGAGAGATGGTTGGGGAACAAAAAAAAAAAGGAGGAGGAAAACAGTGAAATCTGCCCTTTCTGAATTGGGGGATGTGCTTTCTTGGTGCTGTATGACATCACAGAAAGGAGAGAAAAATAGAATTTCTACCAATTTTTTTTTTTTCTTCACTATCCCACACTTCGACACAACTTTTTCAGCAATTCCAAAGTCATTACAAACCAGTGACACAGGGAAGAAGAGAATCTTCATTCCCATTTTGCACATCTATATTCCAGCGCATACAAAAATCACACAGCACCCTCAATATATTTTCTGAACACTTGGCAACAATGCATTAAATCTAACCATGGTTGCATCTTGGCTCTTTCTTCCTGTACTCAAGAGGTGGAAGACTTATGAAGTGCTGTCTTTCATCTTTTGAAGTTTGTAGGAGACTTTTTTTCTTTAAGTACACACATTACAAGATTTGGAGAGGGTAAAGTCAACAAACTGTGCCCAGCAGCTGGAGCACAGAGCAGAGAAACCAGTTCCTGTGGGGGTTGATTCTACAGATTAGTCACCAGGAAAGCAGTCCTCAGACAGAGGCGCTTTGTTCTCATCACAGAAAATCCCATTGCACCCTGAGAAGCTAACACTCTCAGAAGCCTCATCACAAGAGGTTTTACAGATTTGTTTATGGCTTTTTTTAAGGCTGGGAAATTCACAATGACCTGAAGTGCCACATGCCAGCATTATTCTCTCAGTGTTGAACCTTGCTGTCTCTCAATACTCAGAAGTGCTGCAGGTTGCCATGATTTACAAAAGCATATGACAATTTTATTTTCAATGCACATCAGGCAAGGGTTTGTGTTGATAATGATCCCTAGGAAAGCCATTTATATGCATATAAAATAGATTAACTTCCCACCGTGGACTACCCTGAACATTTACTACGTCTGAAAGTCAGTTTCTTCCTGTGGTAAAAATATACCAAAGCAAAAATTAATGAGACTTCAAAACTTAGTTGACTCTGGTGAACAGAACGAAACAGATAGCAGATTGCTTGCTATGTCACAATGACCCTGTTTACAGATGTCAAAGAGACCAAGTTGCCACCATGCAGATGCCATGCCCACCAGGCTGCTGAAAGTTAGTGACTGAAACAAGTGTTCCAACAGCAAAGCAAGACAGGGGCAACATCTCTGGTGGACCTTGTTACTCTCAATTACTTACCCCATACACACAGAAATTGCAATCAGGCTTCCACAGCCAAGAGAAGTAGCCTTCAGGGCATCACCTCAGTCTTCCAGTGTATCCTCAGGATGTCTTGTAGCTTTTATCTACATTTCTTTGGCCTGCTGAAGAGCAAGTCAGCACAAAATAGAAGGTTCTTTATTTATATCCCACAAAATTCATACCTTTGAGAGAAGAGACACTAGAGTCAAAGGTCACATTCCTGCTCAAGCAGATCAGTGTTGCATGGCAAGCTGCTATTGCTGCTGCAATCTGTCACTCCCCCTTCTGCTTTAGGCTGCTGCATTTTGCATTAACCCCTTTTCCATTAGTGAAAGAGTTTATCGCATCAGCTTAACAACAGTTCACCCCTTGCACTAGAAGAAAAAAAGACATTCAAGTTAATTAAGGACACAGAATGGAAAATTTGTATCAGACTTTCTGGAAACATCCACCACGAGAAATAGTTTCATGTACTGCTCTCAAACTTGAGTAAAATTGGAGGCTCTGACTTGGAAAAATAAGTAATATATGAATTCTTCTTGCTACATAAGGATGGCTGAATTTGCCTTAGCTGACACAGAAACACAAGGAGGATGATATTCTCTTCTCCACACAGAATGACATCATCCTCCTACCAACCTGACTGTGTCCTCAACCCCGCAGGTCTCTAATCCATGACTGGGATTATGTTCTGATCCAGTAGTTAACTTGGGCAAACTTTGCTACCTTGAAAGGTAAGGCCATCAGGACAGTCCAGTCCCTTACATGCAAAATGCCTCTTCTCCAGCTTCTTGCATCATTTGAATTCCAACTTGAGCACCAGATGAAGGCTGAGCTTTCAGAGCCAGGAGGAGGCAATTAAAGGATGCATCAAGCACATGAACACTTCTAGGGAAAAAAGGAAGACTCTGTAGCAATCCCTAGCCTCTTTAAGAAATAGGATGTATATCTTGCCCAATAATAAAAGTTTAATGGCAGTTTTCTTATGTGCTGCCAGACTGATCCCCACAGCAATCATCTGCTGCACTGAAATTCAAGACATTTAGATGCACAGCATCAAGCTGCAATGCATAGGCCAAAATCATGCTTGGGAAAAACAGCTTGCTATTAGGTTTTTATAGGGTTATCTAGCAGTGCAATGTACAGCATGCACACTTTTCAGGGAGGCAGAGAAGTTCTGAAAACCAGAAGTCCCTTCTGACACTAGACAGGATCATCTTATAACCTTACAGATCGCACAGTCAGCAAGATTTCCATGTGCCACGTGAGATGATCTAAAGGCAGATTTCAATGGCTGCTACAGACCACTCTCTCTGCACCGGTCAGACACAAACACACTAAAACAGATCCGGGTGTCCCCAGAACAGCAGTGCTGTAAGATGAGAGGACACCAGTGAACGTGCTGCTCCTGTGGAGTGCAAACCTAAGGGCCTGCCAGGGGCAGACAGTGTGTGGGAAGCGATGTCTGCAGCAAAGAGGCTTCAAACCAGAGCATCTTGGCTCTGCCACAACAGGGTAATTTGGTGCTTTCCCACATGGTCAGCCAGCTCTCTTGGCCAGCAGGAGAGAGATGTAGCAGAAACATCTTTCTTTTACAGGATTACTCCTGGCTCTAGAGAGGTCTGTAATTTTTGGCAGGCTTCTTATGGTCTGCGCAAAGGGAAAAGGAACCTCTTTGCTCCCTCTCCCACACTGGAGCCACACAAGGCCCAGCCATAACGTAGCTCTTACTAAAGAAGCACAGATGTGCCCTGTAGGCACTTAAAAAAAAAAAAAGAAACAAAATGTTCCTGTGTGTTTCATAAATCGGTATCTAAGCATAATATAACTTACTATCCTAGATAGAAAATGAAATATCTTTAAAAGTATTGAATCCTTTGTGAATTTTCTCAGTGGATCGGCATGAAGCTATTTAGCCCAGATGTTTCGATAATTCTGATGCATTAGGAGATACTTGGCATTGTGGCCAAGTGTTAACATAGTGAACTATAATGTAAAACATGTAAAGATACTGGCTTCCAAAGTTGTAAGTCTTCACTCTAACCACTCTGCTTCCTTACACAGCTACATTTTCTTTACAATAAGCACTTATATTTTAGTGCACATGGAAGAAGAACAAAAAACCTCCCCTATCCCCCATCAAAACCTAATTCTGTACGTTCTCTGGAAGAACACACAGGGGCCAGCTGAAGATTGACACAGAGTCTTTCAGCAATGGAATCTCATCTCTGAACAGCAATGAACAGCAAATCTCATACTACAGGCAAATGCAAGGCCAACAAGGCACAGCTGGGTACCACATGAGCAGGTGAAGAAGCGATGGTAAGATTTCTGATGACAATTTGGTGTCCAGAAGACAGAGTGCCTCACTGCATGGTTCTTGTTTGCATCTGTAATGGATTTAGGGATTCCTAGAGATAGTTTTAAAGATACCTAAGCAGGTGCAATGTCTATATTGGAATGGTCTAACCGTGGGAAGAAGCAATAATGGGAATATGAAATCGCACAATAACGGTAACAGCATGTGCTTAGACAGACACAAGATAAAGTGTGCAAAGAAATAAACTGGGGCTCTCTACAGAAGAGTCATGCAATGGAATACCTTGCATTGAGAGTCAGTTGAGAAAAATCTGTCCCTATAATTACTCAGGCAAGTTGAAAATATTTCAGAGCTTATATCCTGCCTGCCAGGACATGAGCTGAGAGTTTTGCGGTTCTTCAAGACATTGTCAGCTTAAAAGGACCAAACGCAATCCTAAATTAATCAGAATGAATTAATAATTACAGCTTTGAACTTGCAGTCAATTCCATTTTCATGTAGGTACTTCCAGAAGTACACTTCACATGTAAACTGAAAACCAATACTGAGAGGTGGAATAAATTCCATTGTGGTGCAAGTGGGTTTTGATCCAATCTTTTTCTTAAAATAAAAAATACTGATACTTCAGCTAGGTCTGGAGTTTCTCATGCCTTTCTGAGGCAAGCAAATGTTACTCATATTTAGGCCATACAGAGTGTAATGGTGCGAGCTACCATGGAATATCACACCCACCACTAAGATGATTATCCTCTATAGTAAAGTGGACCATGGAGGGTTTGTTTCATTTCTACAAGATAAATGTCTGGTAACCAAATTTCCTGTATGCCACTCGCCAACTATTCTGCCTCACCAACCCCCCAGCTACACAACTTCTCATTAGACTGTATTTCCCAGTGTAACCACTTAATTCACATTTCCGTCTGTTACTTTTTATTTAAAAATATTATGAGACTTTGAATCAGTCAGATGAGAAACCTGTATTTCAAAAAAATGAGTTTGTAAAGCTGTAGCAGGTGGCAGAATTTGTCCTCCTATGTTACAGAACTTAATCCCAAACCTTGCATTATTCACAGATAATTTAAACCATTCTGTTCTTTTCAAGTTGGATACAGTCCTTGATAGCTGTTGGACAAAAGCTGATGACATCTGTAATTGCTAGATAGCTCTCTTCTCTTTAGCAACCAGAAAATTATAAAGCATTTATGAAAAAAGTCAAACATTCAGCATGTACTAGATGGTTCTACACTAAATCAGTGCTCTATGATATAAAAGCTAATTCTTGTATCATCCATTTCATCTTTATCTATTTATTTGCCAGCTCAAAGGTTCAATGAAGAAACAATCATGTAACCTTCCTTTGAACTGCAATAATTTGAAAAAGGAAAACATATCGGGTAGTGAAAAGAAAGGTGTAGTCTTGAGCTCTCTGAAACTATGAAACTGTTGTCACATAGCCATTACTTATCTGTGAACCCAAAAATCCCAGACATTTCACGACCTGGATATTGTAACAACTACTT
The DNA here is from genome assembly GCA_024336885.1 of Actenoides hombroni. NCBI lineage: Eukaryota > Metazoa > Chordata > Aves > Coraciiformes > Alcedinidae > Actenoides > Actenoides hombroni. The sequence goes on along the minus strand of WUAM01000287.1, from coordinate 86,358,822 downwards.
CTCTTCTAAAATGGTTTTCAAAAACTGTGACCAAAAAATCCAGAATGAGAAAGTGCTATTAATCTAAATGTTCATTTGCCTTGGATTTACTCACTTCCTTCCCTATCTCCTTCTACTGTACAATATTAATAGAGAAGTCCCTAAACGACTGGTTTAGAAAGAGAAAAGTTCCATAAGAAAGAATGCCAAGAATCATGGCCAGAGGCAGACTTCTGCTGAGAACTCAATATTAATGTGCAGAAAACAAACACCGGATAACTACTTCATGTGAGAAGGCTACCTAATCTTAGCCTCTGAAAATTCTGCTCATTTAACTACAAGGTGAGCAGTCCCTGTTCTTACAACTTATCTGAAATGCACTTAGGAAAATGAGATGAACTCAATTCCTGCAATTTAACCACTGATAATAAAGATTATTATCTAGCAGCACCTGAACATCTCATGTGGAAATTTCACGCAGCTTTGTTGGTAAGCAAAAGCATTTTTTCTCTGTTTCAAATACAACCCGGAATAGTGAAATAATAGCTTAAAAATTGCAATTACTCACTGAGATTCTGCAAATGCTGTTGTCTCAATTATTTTCTTCCATGAACTACTAACTAGAACATTGCCTTGCTATACCTGAATAATAGTAACACCCCATCAGAAATTATCACTTGTATTATCCAGTTTCTACACTTCACTTTGAAGAATTACTTGTTTCCTATATAATTTTTACTGATATTCCAGCTAGCTCCCAAATGGTTCAGACATTACTTTTCTTAACTAGCTTCAATTTCTTCCAGAATCTAATTGTTCCAGCAAAATAATTTTCCCGATATATAGCCCAAACTTCCTTTTTTGTGTGTTTGTATGCAAAATGAGGCCAGGAGACATACTGCATTTGTGAGTACATATAATGACAGAGACGGCAAAAAGCCTGTAGGTGAGAAAAAACAAGTCCAACAGCTGAGGTGAGAGAAGCTCATTCACTAATATTTCAAGAATGTGTCACCCAAAAGTATCTGAAATGAAATAAATCATCACAAGTAATACACTCTGCTATTTTCTGGCCAGTCTCAGAATCAAGACCTTTTTTCTCAAAATTCTGTCGTAAGAAAAGTAACAAAACTTGGCATGACTCAAATCTATTTACATTTGAGGCAGAAAATATTTGTAGGCCTTAAAGCTCCTGTTTTGTTGATCAGCAAGCTTGTAGATTGGCTAGTCCATAAGTGACTATATTTCTTTTCATTATTTAAATGTAGCCTGTCTCTGGGTTTGGTGGCATGTTTTTTGAAATAAAATTTATCTTGACTTTACTTGGTTTTAAGAGCAGGAATTTACTTCTGACTTATTGTAAAATTTGTTCTAAAATACTTCTTGCTTCTTTCACAAAAATCAAAGACAGAAAGGATAGCAGTGACTTTTGTATGAAGAAACCTCCCCAGTACAAGTGTGTGGGAATGCCATTTAGCCCTGTAAAAAAACTAGTGACATGACAGGCCCCTAGTTTCAGTGTACATGTAGTGGTTTAGGTATAGCTGGTCCTGTCTTGAGTGGGGTTAGCTCTGGTCCTATTTCCATGATTCTATGGTAGTACTTCCACAAAATCTATCTAATTTTCCATGTGGGGAACTGCAGCACTGCTCATCTAGAGAGATGAAGATCAGTGCCCATGAGATGTTGCTGGGGATATCTTCCCACAAATGACCAATGTCTCTTTGTTGCTCTCAGGACCTACAAAGCACCAATTTCCTATTTGGCAAGGCAACACTAGCATTCATTATAAGGATTTATGCCGGCAGAAGCTATTTTTGAGATACTTCAAGATCAATTTTTGATGGATTAGCTGCAGTATTAGATTAGACGCAGAATGTTTAAAGTTTAAAAGTATTATTCCAGTGTGGTCTTGCAATACCTTGTAACAATACATTGTGGCAGTAATTCCTCCCAAATTCCATTAGGGATGTGGGTTATAAAATACTGCTTATTAGAAGTGGGAATGTATGTCAGAGCCACTCTAGAAAAAGCCAGCTTGCTTTCTCTCAGACATACCAGCAGAGAAGGCTGATTTGATACAGTAGCCTCTTCTCATTACAAATCCACACTTGTCATAGAGTTTTTCTTACAGTGACGGACAGACTTGGACAACAATGCAGACAAACACTAAGTTATGATTTTTCATATTTGACATGTCTTCATTTCCTCTTCCTTACCCCTTCGCCCCTAAGGGATTCTGCAGATCCAGTAGGAGATTGCTCACCTGGAATATAAAACCCAGGGCCTTCACCTACTAACTCATATTTATTGATTGCTCTGCCGTGACAGCTCTGAGGGTGGTTGTTTACATTCCACTCCCACTACTTTTTCTTCATATCCTTACTCTGTCCTAGCTACCGTCACTAGCTGTTCCAAGCTGCCTTTCTTGCCTCCTGTCCCAAAAGCATATAAGATATAACAAGCATAAGCTGCTGTCCTGGTTTAGCATTTGATCATGTCCCTTCCTGATTCAAATCCACCCACCAGATGCTCATCTGCAACCATGTAAAACTTGTCCTACTTCAAAACCTGACATGGTTCTTTCCCCTGCTATTTATACCAATAGTCAAGCTTTGCACTGGCCTGTCCCTCCCAATACATCACCAAGTATCACCTTGTCCATCTGTTTGTCACATGGTCATATAACCACTCTAGGTGTCTCTCCCCACACAGAGCTCATGCAAGACACACAAGTGTCTTTTAAAGACTCATCTCTGCTCTGTGCTGAGCAATGACTAAAATGGGATTCTAAAGGGTATCTTGTCCTTCCCCCAAAATAACCCCTCTTCCCTCTCTCTGACCCCAGACTGGAAACACCTCGGAGCCAGCATCAGACAAAGGACAACTCCCCAGACCCTCACTGAAGGCAAGTGTGCTACTGCACTGGGTAGAGTCAGTCACATATACAAATCTATTTCCCCTTCACATGCAAAATACACTTGCAAAATCAAAAAATACACTTCAGAATTTGGCCCAGCAAAATATTGCCTTTTCATAGCAATTCTTCTGTTTTCACAGGTTTTCCAGGGGTACCACATCTTGCACTCATGAGCTCTACAGAAAAATGACAAATGCAACCACATCACATGTGCAGAGACCTGCCAGTACCTTTTTGGAAGCACTGTTTCAAACATATGGAATTAAATTTCAGAGCTATCCTATGTGATACTTTTTTTCCCAAAGTACAGCGCAAACCACAAATTAGGATGGCACGTCAGCTACAAGTTAGACTAATTCCCTGGTTTACCCTCCCTGAGGAGGGAAGAACAGAGCAAAGATTTTACTGACTTCAACTAATTGTGGCCTTCAGTAAAAAAAAGGATACACTAAAAAAATAAAGCCAGCAACAAAACCCAAACATAAAAGAAAGCAGCAATGTGAATATAGTAAAATTCTGGTTCCACATTGAGTTAATGGTCAGAAATCTAGTACACTTCAAGATGTGTAACTGCTATCCACATGCAAGCCATTCAGTTAGATAACACTCTACTGTCAGAAAAGTACTGAAGCCTCATATACTCTGCAGCTTTTCCACACTGCAAATAGGCATCCACTCATCAAAAGGACAAAGGGACATCTTCAAAACACACACAAGTCATGCTTGTTTGCCATTCTAAACGCAAGAAATGTCAACATTCTAGTCCTTAGATAAGAGTAGTCTCTGTGATACCTTCTAAAGAAAAAAAAAACCACAACAAAGCAAACCACAGCATCTATTGATGTGATAACATCTTGTATAATGCATTAGCCTTTGTTCCTGAACAGCATTTCCTTGACTAGAAACTGTGCCTCTCCTCCAAAGCCCAACTTTATGTTGTTTATGGTGCTGTCTGCTGCAGCATTTTGTGATCCTAACTGCAAGAAATTCAACAATATTTCTCCGCGCACATCGTTCTAAAAGGTGATCATCGTTAATTACTAATGCAAAGTAAAGTAACAATTATCACCTATCTTACTTGAGAATATAAAATGATTATGTAAGGACTGGAGAATGGGTTTTCTAACTCTCCAGCCTCCAAGACTGTGGCAAAATCATGCTTCAGGATTTCCAGGTTTTCAGCCTTACAAAGCACGTACTCAGATTTGCTAGTAGAACACAGCAGATCTGAACCAACAATAAACCAAACCATTTATTGTTTTCACTTTTCTTTATAAACATGCTTGAAATAATAACCAGTGTAAGTAAACTACCACTACTGGACAGCTTTTGAATGCATATAATTAGGTTATTGTTAATGCAATAGCCTTTAGCCTACTGAGAATTACTCTATTAAAAGTTAACTTCTAATTTTCAGTTGTGTGACTGAGAGTTAATAACAGTAAGCAAACAAACAAAAAAGTTGAATAAGCTACTCTACTGAGTTTATTGCTTTCATAATGCAGAAAGGAAATCCACTTTTTTAAATATAGGCAACAGGGGCACAAAACATCTATGTGTAGTATCAGATGTATACAGAATTCAGTGGCCTGTATACAAAAATGTGCCTTACCTATCTTGAAATAAAGCTGTCCTTAACTGTGAGGTCAAACAAGAGTTTAGAATTTTAATCCATTATATGGACTGAGGGATCTAAGATGCAAAAAGAGGCAAAGTTTCTTTCTATTAGGCAACAAGTGCTGTCTGTGGTTAAGGAGATGACACTGACCTAGCTCAGCAGCTGGCACAGGATGAGACCAAGACTGCAGATTACTGAAACCAATGGAGGTTACAGGTGTGCAACATCCTGACAAAACCAGCCTTTTTTCAGGCTTTCACACACAAGACAGTTTCAGAAGCATCCAAGTAGTTCCAAGTACACAAAAGAAAACTGTATCGTACGTGTTTTAGTCTTCAGGAAAACAAAACACCTTGTTTAAAGCAATGGACTCCTGTGGATTCTTTGCAAGAGCTCCATCTGGGGAAGTGCAAAGTATGCTTCAAAACTAAAACCAACAGCATCAGCTATTCCCGAGGTTGAGAAAAGCTCTCCTCTCCTTTGACACTTGTGCTCATATATTTCAAATATCTGCAGATTATACTCATGTCCTAATGTTTGGGAAATACTGTGTCTTTACAAGGTTTTTTTCACAAATCAGTTCCCTCAGCCTCTATGTAAGTTTGCGTTTTGCTCTCGTAAGTTCAGATCTGTAGTAGAGAATTTCCAAAGCTATTTTGAAAATTACAGATACCAAGGAAATTAGTAAAATGTTTAAAGAGATAGAAATTACCTTTTTTTCTAGAGAGAGCCCCAGTATAGAGTAGCTATTCTTTTGAGACATAAAACACCAGTTGCAGTTCCTCTGCTGCAATTGCAACTGAAAAGCACAACACGGGACTTAGTGTAGCTATAATAAAAATGGTTAATTCAATTTGCAAGTCATAAAACAATTTACTTTTCAAACAAAAATTTTATCAAACCCAGAGGTACTACATCGCAAGAGCCACCAAATACTCATTATTAATTGTACAGAATTATGTCATCAAGGCCTTGTTTATAGTTGTCCTTGGCCGAACCAGTGCAACTTTTTGCTCTGTTTGCACATACCATGTCTGCAAGTCTACTACATCTGGTCTCAAACCATATGAGTCCCTGCCCACACCAAACAGCACATTTTGTATGTGTATATAAAGTATAGAAATGAAGACCCAGAGAATAAATTAGTAATCACTTCATAAAAAACAATATGCTGACACATCTTTAAAAACAATTCCTTCTTTTTGAGGAAGACCAAGCCAAGTGCTCTGAGGACACAGAGAGAGGGTGAATAAAATGCCAAAGAAAAGGGGTAAGGGTAGGTAATAGGAAGACTTCCTTCTATAACATTTTGACCATATAATTTATGAGGCTTTTTTGAATTAATTAGGTAAGTTTGACTGGAGTAACAAAATATTAACTGTATTGCCTGTAACAAGATTTTGAGTGTAGCCCCACACAGGAGTGCTGTATCTATCTCTCAAGAAAAGAGGGAAGTCAAAAGGCAACACATTTCTTCACAGTTAAATATTTGAAAGGTTAATTTCTAAGATGTCTGCCTCCTTTTTTCATTCAACATCTTCTGGTAATCAAAGCCCAGGGCCTCATACCATCAGAAGTTTCACAACGTCTTCAAAACAGCTGTGGTCAACATACAACTCTCTCATCATACCATAGTAGGTGCAAGAAAACTCATTTGGCATAATTTCTCACCTAAGAATGTGAAAACAGGTCACACAAATCAAAGAATGTGGAAGATCCTTACCACGTGTTCCGTCAGCCAGCGGCTTGTAGGAAAGCCCTGTAAACATGAGTACAGCCAGAGAACCATGGGCAGCGGGAATGCAGCTATCAATGATTTAAGGAAAGTCTGCCTGGATACAGCCATGCCAAGCACCTGAATCCACTTTAGTGGTGGAAGCGGACACATATGCTTGGGGACTTGAAATCCTTTATGAGTAACACTCACTTATGATATATGAACAGAGAGCAAACTTAAAGGAAGATTGCAGTAAGCATGTGGGGCTTGGGGGAGTGCGGAGTTCGACTGCCTTTGCTCAGCCTGGCTGTGTGGAGGCTGCTATCGTTTAGGACCTAGAGCTCAGTTTGTTGCTACACAGATAAAAAGTCAGGGCTTTCAAGTGATCTGGCATAAATTAACATTTCCATATCACAGCTTCTTGCTTTAATAATACTTACACTAAAAGACCTAATGAAAAATTAAGTGAATAATGTTGCATGCTGGAAAAAGTACTCCTTTTGACAAACTGATTAACTAGAAAGCCTCTACCAGCACTTCTTGGATGTATTCCCAGGAAAATCTCTCATGTTGCTGCTATTCCTCAACCTAGATAAATAAATGAATATAAAACATTACTCAAACATGGAGAAAGTTGTTTTCAACAACTGATAGGAAGCATTTTGATAACAGTGTACTTGGTGTTAAAAATACACATATATCAGCATTTACATAAAAGGCACCACTTTTCATGCTTTATTTGCTCTCAGCTTAACAGAACACTTCAAAGCCCCCTATTCATTTGTGAAAAGCAGCAGAATACATAATACTGCAGAAAACTTTATTCCTAAAATTATTTTTTTTTCCTCTCTACCACTACTCCTTCACAATAACTTGTGAAGTTTATGGAAAAGAAGAATTTAATTTTGAGTAAATGGTTTGAAAATATTTGCATCAATTCAAACATTTGTGCCTTTTTTTAATGTTGTTTTTTTTTTTTTTTTTTAAGTTCCCCCCCCCAAGAGTTATTACCCTTGTTACCTGGAAGCACAAACTGCACTGACATTTACTCCAAAAGGCAATCTACAGCAAAGCAAAAGGAAATATTGCTCATATGCTAACAAATTGTAATTACAGAAATCTGGACAAGATGGTAATTGGAAAAAAATGTGAGACACAAAAAAAAGATTCAATGGGAAAGAGGGAAGGCTAGAGAAAAGAATGAAAAAGTGAACTGAATTAAAAAAGAGCTCTCAGAAGTGTAAACTGCAAAAGGCAAAGAGCATTGTGATTTGGGTTCCTCTACTAGAGAACTTAAAACATCCCAACCTCCAAAGAGTGCACAAGGTATATCAAGCTAAATTGCCAGGGATGAATATGTGACATTCTGGTACTAGCTAGGCTTCATATGGTCCTTCACAGATATGCTGTGGTATCTCAAGTGTGAGGAGCTACAGGTAGACAGTCTTCCCCTAAACACAGATGCCCTGTTTGCTTCACCCCTCACTCCTCCTGTGGGTGTTTCTGTTCTGCCACTGGCAGTGGGCTCAGAGCAACCTCTGCAAACCATGCAGTTTTTCTGAAAAGTTGTTTGGACTTTCCTGAGAGCATTTTTGATGAGCATTCCTCCCAGCTTTTATTGGACAATGATGCCATATATTGCATGGATGCCTTTGGAGGATTGTATTCTTAACAGTATTTTTACCTCCTGTGGAGTTCAGTAGCCCTTTCTTCTATGATCTTAGGACGTATTATTTCTCTCTGCCACAGCATAATGGTGGAAATTACATCTCCCTCTGTGTTTAGTTTGCTGAAACTCATAAAAACATAGATACGTTATGAACAGAACACTCCTGTAACTCCAAGAGAAAGCATTATTTTCTTCCTGGCTCGTCTTCAGCACCAGGCTGCCTCTTCTGAACACCAGAGATATTAGCAGAGCTCTTGGCCATGTACCACAAGAAATTCTGCCCAATATGATTCAAGAAACATACTGTCTTTTGCAAGGGAGAGGTGAAGAAACATTATGGTAAAGTCTAATTTGGCTCCTTTCAGTAGAGCTGACAAGCTGTTGTAGGCTGAGTGACTGTAGGCTGAATAAGTTGGCAAGAAAAGATGACTTGACTCTGTCAAGCTTGACTCTGTAGCCAAGTCTGATGGGTAACATAACATACTGTATAGCCTCTAGTCAGAATAATAGCCACAAAATGAAAAAAAAAAAACAACAAAACAACAAAAGAACCCACAGTATCTAGTCATCAAATCTATTCCTATGTTCAAGACTGGCTGCATAATTGAAGGAAAATTACTTCATTGGGCTCACTGCCCAACAATGAGCTGGAAAGGCTGAGACTTTTATTTCTTGGATTTAGTTGTAGGCAATCAGGGTGACATCTCTAGCCCCACAAAACTCATGTTCCTCAAACAGTTTATGATGACCTTGTTGTTTACCACAATCCTGGAAATGTAAAAACACCAAGGAAATCCAGAAAACAAATGCTGCTGCCATCTTGTAGAAGCCACACATTTAAGAAGAAAGAATTTCCCCACCTTGAAACACAGCCAATGTTTTGTATTTGCAAAATTATTTTCAAGTCCACAATGGCAGTACTAGTTGAACACGCATCTGTGTTTTAACCTACATATCCGTTCATCTTAGGACTATTATTTAACTTTTATTAAATTAGAGTGGTTTTGGACAAACTTTTGACTTCTTGGCTAAGGCAGTACCATGAACCAAGTGCACTCCTTATGAGTGCCTACTGCCTTCCTCCATATTCTGCTAACCCTCAGAAGAAAACAAGAACACAGGCAGTGAGAAGGTGCCAAGTAGTTTCCACAGTCAGAGGAAGCATATCCCAGCACTCCTAGGACATACTCATCTGCCCTGTTCTTAAAAAGCCTCCAAAGGAAAAGACTCTACAGCCATCTAGAATAGCTGTCTGTTTCAGGAGATCCACAAAAAGTCTTTTTCCTGCAAACTACTTCTTGCCCTATCCCTAGGGGTCATGCAGAATGAGTCACCATCCTTCTTATATCCAACTTTATCAAAAGAGAAAAGTTGGACCAAGTATTCTATCCTCTAAAAAACAAATCAAAACCCTGCAGTTTTTCTCAACCCTTTATTGCCCTGACACTCTCCTCTGAACTCTTAACTTCTCCACCTTAAATGTGCTTAGACACCATATTCCAAATAAGCTTCTAGCCCTACTGAGCACAATCAGATACATTCTGACAAACCACATATCTACTAACACACTTCAGAATTATAATTACCTTTTATTTTTTGTAACAGCATCTCATTTTGACCATTAAAACCTCCGTCCCATCATTCTCCACACCAAATTGTCTGCCTTTTTTACACTTGTACATGAAATTTCTCCTTCCTCACTGTCATTTGTGTTTGTGCATTGAATTTAATGCATTTACTTAAGACCATTTTTACCAGTTTACCCACCATCCGCACTTTCGTAGTCCAAGTTGTTTCAAGCCCTCCCCAACTATAGGTTTTCCACAAATGTTTTACACCAGCCTTTCCACTGATTGCGCTCCAAGTCATTAATAAACTAGATTTTAAAATCATCTTAGGTCCCCACCTGAAATACTGTTCCAGTTGACATCTACCATACAGTTACACAGTCTCGTCGCCTCTGTGTATTCCCCTAGACCTTAGTAAAACTTTTAGATACCAAAGCAAGCACATCTAGTACAGACAGATGTGCAGAGAGCATGACGACCTAAACACATCAAGAGTGATACATAGATTCCCAAAGTAGGACATTCTGAATGGGAACTGAAAGTAGTCAATTCACTGATGACTACAGTACCCCAGGTCCTCATCTTCCTTTCCTCCTAAGAGCACTTTATTTGCTTGTCTCAAATCTCCTAAAACTGTATGAGGCCTGACTCAGTTCTTGGAGACAGTCCTTAAGTTCTAGCAGAGATTGCTTCAGCTGATCTTTCAAGTGTTATGTATTTCAAACTCCTGATGTATGCCTAAATTAGCTACATACTCTTAATGCTCTTTTTCAGTATGTAGTTCGACTCTTAATTATTGGTTGTCAAAAGAAGGTTAAGAATTTTATTTCTTTGCATGGTGCCAGACGAGATCAAATGTATTGAAATGAATATTCACAATATCTAACAGTTCTTAAAATTTGATGCTGAGACCAAAACAAATATGATAAACCAAAAAAAAATCTTGTTATTATCTCTTAATGAGAACCACTGATTATTTCTTACATTTCATTTGACAGTCTTCATCTTAATTAATTCTACATGGCAAAGCTTAATTATTCTGGTTGATGAAGATCATTCTGACTCTGAAATATAATTATTAAATGAAATAAAAAGTGCTGTGCTAATCAGGAGAATGAGCATGTGTTTGTGTGTTACATGTGTTACTAACCAAACATACAAACCCTAACAATGAGATAACGGCACATACAGTGACAGATACAAAGCACTGCTATTTAAAGCCACTGAAACGCTTTGAGCTTCCTAAAAGGAAAGAGCAATGTAGAAGTAAATTTCTACAACCTTTGGAAAGAGCATCCTCTGCTTTTTAAATTGTGTGCATTTTGTATCTCCAAAATAAGGCAGTATTTGTATTGCAAACCAAAAGAAGATGACAGATAGTAGTAGACTGGGAGGTTGTACCAGAGCTCTGCAAAGACTCACAGCATAGCTCCCTGTTACCTTCATTAATGACCACTAATGTTTCTGAAGTTTTGGTACATTGATTCAGCAAGCTATTTTCAATATGAATAAAGAAGTCTAGATTCAATACTGTTTTCCAACTGACTTTCACTAAATCAGAATATATTTCTTAGATCTTGAGTCAAGACAATCCTATTGATGTGTATGTATGAGAATAACCCTACACAGGTAAGCAGAGCCAGCAAAACTTGCATTTTGATGGGATGGAAATTTCTGAACTAGCTTCAAAAGCTTTGCTTTGCTCAATGACAAGTGAGATGATTAACACCAGAACTATTTGCTTTCATTTGCACAGAACACATGGTTCTCTGGCTGAACCTATTTATAATTTTTCCTGGCAAACCTCTGACTCAAAAAGGGCTGAAGACCTGGCAGTGCAAATCTGTATCATTTCAGGATGCAGGCTAACATGGTAACTTTGCTCTTGCTTAGCAAGACAGATTTGTGGGCAGAGCACAGATATCTCTTGGGGGTCTGAGGAGACAGGAAGATTCCTGTACTTGTCTGTCCTGGGTGCCTAGGAGCTCAGACCATTGCCTGGGGTAGTTACATCTATACGTAGTCACCGGCAGTTCACTATCCCTCAGATATTTTGGAAAATGCTTTTTTCAGAGTGAAACAGTTATGTTCAAGAACTTGCATTGCTTTTCAAAGATCAGACACTCAGGACAAGTAAAGTGCCACATCCTCTGAAATACTGTGGATTAAACCCCTGAATATATTATTTACTACCTGTGCATACCAATTACTTGTGGGTCCTCGGGGGAGAGGAAGAGAAGTCAGCTTACATTTCAGAGAAATTTAAGTCCTAGGCTTCTTCATATATTCAAGGGCAAGTTCAACCAAATATTTTACTTCCTGAAATACATGCCTTCCTGCCATTTCTTGTTTTGCATGGGTCATCCAAGGATGTAATTAAACCTAGATCTTATCTTCCAGAAACAAACACAGATTATATGTTAGAAAATAAGGTAGTGAGGGAGCTAGAACAGTTGTTTGCATCACATTATTTTGTTGATCCTTCAAACATTATTACTGGTCTTTTGAGGTACTCACTGAACTACAGCATAATGAATTAAATTATTAAGCACTAATCTCTTCTTAATTTGACAAGAAGAGAGCCTAGAATAAGTGACATGTAAGAGGCCAGAAGAGGGATGTAGATTATTCTATTTGCATTCAGGTCAATAGTCTTACTTGCAGAAGAATTTGCATCTGTACTTTGTACCAGTTTGAGCCTGTGTCTTTGGGCCTGCAATTGAAATTCAGAGAGAATATGTAAATAGAAGCACATTTACCTATTTGCTTAGATAGTTGAGATTCTTAGGTAATTGTCCATATATCTCCATTAGCAGTTCCTTACAGGAATAAATCATGTCATGTCATTCACTGAATACATTTTTATTTGTAGGAGGCAGTTGGGTGTAAAAGTATAGATCTAATTGTTTGTTCTTTCCATAATATGGCACATAACACAAAACAGATATATTCCAATATGGGTATAACTTTCAACTAATTGTTCCAGGTTACTTTATCTGTTTACAATTAACACAGAATTGCATTTGCCATTTTTCAGTCTGGAATTACTTTATACAGATAAGGACTAAAAAACTGAGAGTTTAATCACTTTTGGTGTAGGACCCTGATTTGATTCAAATTATAAGGGTCTTTTTATTTCTATTGTCTCAGTGATTTTCAAAAACTGAATTTTCACAATCAGCTCTTAAAAACCTTATCTGTTTTTATCAAACAGTCACGCAGGTGCATTTTGTCACACAAATACATTTTATTGCTGCCAATGCTTTTAAGAGATGTTTTACCCTGATTTTTAATCTGTAAATTTTTGTGGCTGGCTTAACACAATCATGAGACCCAGTGTTATACATAAGGCTTGGTTTTGTTTTTTCAGTTTCAGATATGATTATAACATTACAGATAAAAAGAGGGCATAGCGATGCAACATATCATCCGGGTACTTAGTGTAACATATACTTTAAAAGAACTGCATGTTTTTATACCCAGCATTGATTTACTCTACCACTGTACTAAATTGTTCGATAAACACAGTGTTTCACACCACCAATGTTCTTTGGATATGCATTATTGGGATAGATTCTCTTCCCTCAACAGTGCCCTTAAAATCAACTAAATATAGATGCCTAAACTGAAGCCTATTCATAAACTGCAAGCATAATGCAAGCCTGCATTAAAGCCAGTGATAGTTTTAGGTACTGAAGAATGCAAGATACTTTATATAAACCCTCACAGAAAAGAATCGCATTACTAATCAGCAATTTGCCAAAATAAACAGGGACAAGGAGTACAAAGAAAAAGAAATCTTAGTCAAAAAGCAAGCCAAACTTCTTGCATTTTTAAAGTCTGGCTCACCAATAATCCCTACAAACACACTTATCCCCTCCTCCTTGCATGACTAGTAATAATGAACTATTTTTCAAACTTCCAGGTAAATGAGTCTCTTTTCCTTTTCCTTTTCAGAGAGAGCAAGCACAAGAGAGTGTGCAAGTGAGCAGCTGCAAATCAGCTGCATGAAGCTCTGCATAGTCTTGTCACAGTGGAGTATCGCAAATTCTCATTCTCCCCCTCTGCCAGTTCTACTCTCAGATACCAGTGCAGCTTCAACAGCCTGCCTGGAGAACTTCTGTTCAGTAGGATTAACCATTTTACAAGGTCCTCAGAAGCAAGCTTATTGTTGTTTTTTTTTCAATGCCACCTCTTCAATATTCACCTGTGCTTTGTATTCTGAGGAGCAGATGACCCAAGCTTATCTATAAGGGATGTGGTCACACATCCTTCACTACCTCTGCAGGCACAGCAGGCTCTTACTGGCCTGAATGGCTGAGTCTCCCATTCTCCAACCTAATGACTGCTCTCAGAGAAAGATCATTATGCTTAAAGCTTTTGTTTCAATGGAAAGTTAAACCTCCCCTTGTCAATCTTTCACTCTGGGGAATAAAAAGAGGTTAAAATTGCAAATTCTTAATTCACTGGCCTGGCACATTAAGCCAAAGCCTTCTCCAACACTCTGCTTCCATCCTTTCACAACCATTTTCACAGCATTCCTCTCCACACAAGCTCATCCTTTTCTTGACTTCACTTACTCCTGGAAATTGTTCACAAGATGGAATTAGTGACAAGACATTGCAAGCCACATCCCTTTCTCTTATGGGCAGAGAAACGAAGATGTTCTGAAGTTATGGCTAAACACGTAAAGACACAATGACCTCCTACGTAGCTGCCACTGGCGGGTTAGGTCTGTCAGAATAGCTTGGACGATCTGGTATGCCAAGAAGCCTCTTTTATACCTTTTTTGGCCATTATACAGCTGCCTGAGGTGTAGGATACCAGCAAAAGGCCCAGAGTACCCAAAGAACAGGAAAAGCTACAACTGTAGGCAAAGAGTCAGACAGAAATATAAATGCCAAATCCTGGCAACTGCAGCCAAAAGCACTATGTGCCTGGCTCCATGCACCACTGAAGCTTTCTTGGCTCAAGAGGTAATTTGTACCAGGGAGAGAATGTGGAACCATGTTAATGTCAGGGGGGGGAAAAAAAAAAATAAAAAAAATTCCTATGTGCAACCCCACTATCTTGTGTAGATAAAACATTGTGATATTGAAAATGGATCATACAAAAGATGGGTAACAGCCCATGGACAGCCTACAGTCAATGGTCTTCCAAGTTTTCACCATAACATACAGCTCTTTGCCAAGTTGAGGAGGAAACAGGCCAGTGAAAATAGTTCTCCCTCCCAAGACGAGGCAAATTACATTCATTTTGTCCAAGGCCAACAACTTCTGGTTTCCCCCATGATCTGATCTGGGAGTAGTGTGGGGTCACTGGCTCTTAGAAATGCTTTTCTCAAAGTCTGCCCCTCTGAGGTTCTGGCCAAAACAGTGCTGTGGCAGGTAATTCAAGGTCTGCCCCTGTCAGGGCTTCGGCATGCATTAATCTATTTGGCATGATGCTTTTGTCCTGTTAAGTAAATTCTGTAAAAGGGTGAACCTTCTTTCTAGCAGTTTGCATCTTCTTTTATGATTAGTATCCTAGTTAAGAGTCAGTGTAAAAAAAAAAATATTGATCTGGACACTTAAACATGCTCTACATTATATTTTTTTCTAGCTAAAAATATGCCACAGCTGATGGAAATCAATGAAGCTTTCTTGATTTCAGTGCAGTAGTGACAATTTATAGTACATGAAGATTTAGCTGTACTGTTCCAGCTAAAAACCAGAGTTTAACTCAAGGTGTCCAAATATGCTTTTGACTCACATATAAAATAAAGAAATGAGACATACTTGTTTTGATGAGACTATTCAGCAAGAGATGCCTTTTCCTCCTTTCCGACAAGGGCACATTCTTACAGCACTGACAACCCCCAAGACGCATCCTTCGTAAGAAGAAAATACTAAGAAATCTCTCTTGAATTCACATGGAATAGCCTAATCCCACTTGCATAGCATTCCTGTCTCTCTTCACTTCACTCCCCTGCCTCAAATATTTCCTTTTGATGTCTCAGGACACACAATACAAGCTTAGAAAAAGAGCCTGACACCTGCAAACATTAGAAGACACTTACTCAAAAAGAGGGAAATATACCACTAGGCAGCAAGAAGCTTGTAAATAATTTGGTACAAGCAGCAAAACTAGTACTTACCAGTTCTTGGCATCCTTGTTTCACAGCCCGTGCAGGTGGGCGCGTATTCCTGTTCCAAGTTGTTCGGAAGGCCTCATTCCTGTGTGCATGGCTCTCCTGGGATCCTGTAACGAAAACTTCTTACTGGTACCTAATCATTAGCTTTCTGCAAAACTGCTGGCTTTCCTTGTTCTCATGACTGTGAGAAGAGCTGGACTGCTAAGGCTTGGAGAAAACAAGTTCTTTCTCTGCCATACTGAAATACAGAGTATATATGCATTTGATATGGCTATATACAAACTTCACTTCAGAATAATATGCTGCTTCTGTAATTTTGTAAACACGTACATTAATCCTGAGTTTGAGAGTCCCAGGTCTGTCTTGAATACCTGGCAATATTGTCTGCATGCAGAAATCTGTTTCTTGCTGGCATAGGCCAAGAAAGGTCTTTATGAGAGCGCAGATTTGAAGTAAAATGTTCAGATTAGGGGAGTACAAAAAAAGCCTCAAGTAACAATGTAGAACTATACTTATACAAGTACATCATAATAAAAATACTACCTGTAGAGTCCACTTAGTTGAAGTTTTTTGCTCCCCTGCATACGACTTCATCTGATAAGAGAGAAAGATAAAACTCAGAGCTATTCACAGTAAAGAAGGAAATTTGCTATGATCATCAAATAAATGCATTACATATGTGAGTTAATTTATGCCAATGGCCTGATTAACACATACATATGAATAAACCAGTACATCTGTATGATTTAAATGTATTTCAAGGGAGCTAGTTTTTCACACAGTGTATTTCCTTCCCTGTTAAAAATATTAGGAGTAGAACACTTCATTGAAAATAAATAATACAGATGTAGATAACAGCGGTCATAGGATTTTATCCAGTTTGTAGGAACAAAAAGTAACATCACTGGAGAACTATTAAATTAAAAAAACACCTTTAAAACTTGACAGTGTCACATCACATATCCAAGAGATATTGACTGATTCATTCTTTCTTTACAGAAAGATGTAATAAAATGAACTTGCAAAGCCACATTTATTTTTTCTTGTTTAACTGATTACCCACCTCACTTGGGTTTAAAAGACCAAAAACCAGACCTGCACTCCTGATATTTACACTGAATGCAAACAATGGGAAATATGAAATGTACAATGGTGACATTTTTAATTCTCTGATTGAATTCTGTATTAAAACAAAATAATATTATTTAACATCACTGGTTTCCCCAGTTTAAAACAGTGAGATCAGAGTCGAATCCAGACTTTGCTTGCAAAAATGGGAAAGACCTGAGGAGAGAAAAAAAAACAACCAAAAAACCCACACACAAAAAAACCCAAAAACACCACAAAAAACCCCACAACCACCAAAAACCCCATCAATCTTAAGATCTGTTTTTCCCTTGAAAATGTTGCCAGATGAGACAGTCTCATCAATCCTACAATACAGCCTGACGCGTTAATTAATAGTTATGAGAATAAGAAGTATTAATTTACTGCCCCTGCACTTCCTCTTGAAACCAGCCTCATTTTATCTATAATTTCTCCTAAAAAAACTACATTTAATTCTTAATGAGGATTTGCTTTCCTTATATGCTCTTGGAACAAGCATAAAGCAGATTATCAAAGAAAGCAACCTGAAGAATACAAAAGATATGCTTCATTCAAATGACGGACGATTTCACTGTCCACATAGTCATCTGAAGACTGAATCTTGAGTTGCAGTTGAAGGGAAAAGTATTAAAAGATCTGATCAATTATTTTGAAAAATAGCTTGCCTTAAACTAAACTCTGCCTCAGTATCGGCATACATACAGTTGTTCCCCGACCTCAAGACAACGTAGTCTGTAAGTCTGCCACTGCTCTCTGCTCTTTAGTCATCAAAATAATAACTCCTCCAAGGACGAAGATTTTTTTAGAAAAGTTATTCCAATGGCATTTATAAACTACCAGCAAGCACATGCTTAATGGACCTGCTGAATCATGGCAAAGCTTAATTTTAAGTTAAGAAACACAGCCTAATTTCTCTTCTCATTCAGAAGGCAAGATTCACAAAAACATTATGTTGATGGATTATCAGGGGTGCTTTTCACTGCATAAAACATTTTTAGCTAGCTCAAATCACTGTAAACAAAAGAGAAAACAATGGCTAACAAAGCAAAGAAAGATTTTTTTCAATTTGAAGAATAAACTTTTATTTCATGAGTAGTGGAGAAGATGTGGAGTTTTGTGAGGTATCTTGGGAAAACAAAAATTGCACAGAAAATTTTTATTCTGAGATTGTTTTCCATGATATTTTCAGTAAATTACCCCATCTTCCCACCACATATAGACAAATCAGACACACACTTTCTTAATTATTGGAGGGAGTGGCATTATAAATCTCTCATTTTCCCCAAGATCCACAACCTCATAAAATTAGAATAATGTGCATCATCTCTCTTGCGTAGCTTCTGGCATGTCATTTTCACCTTCCTTCCAGCATAATTTAATTCTCTGTGGGATATTTGTACTAATAGTCATCAGTCTCTCTAATGAAAGAAGTCTGGAAAAAATATGGCAGTTTAACTATCAGATGCTATTTCATACAAATAAGTCTTAATGTTTTCCAAATACATGTGATTTTCCTAATATCGCCAAATTTGTCTATGTTGGTGAAACCTTTTGTGTGTTGGGCCATCAGTATTGAAGCTAAAACTATTTGCAGAAAATAGGTGTCATTTACTGTTAATTATGAAATTTCTCTATCACTAAATACCTCATAGAGAAAACTCACTAGGACCTCTTTCTTCTCATATGCCCAAGAATCCTACAAGACACTCTGCAAATAAATATTTAATATAATATTTTATCACAAGCGCACTGGACACTGTTCTTTCATCCACTTGTATTTCTCAGTGCTACTGCTACTCTCACTACAGCTTTAGAACACAGTGTATTTCAACACTGCAATGATCCTAACTGCAGTACAAGAGACAGGCAAATGGAGTCTTGCCTGTCAACAAATGCTAACAGAAACCCATAGAGGCCCATGTGGAGTTTTCAGGGATTTATTGGCTTCTTTTCATTGCCCCCATCTGGTTTTTTTTTGTTGTTTTTTTTTTTTTTTATTTGTTTATTTTTAATCTACAGCACATTTCTCATTTTTACAGGTATCAGTCACCAGGCAGACTTTACCCACAGACAAAAAACTTCAGTGTAATGTTGTGTCCTTTCTCTCCATTGCTCTTTTCACAATTTTACAATTCTACTCTTGTTTCTGAACTTCAGCGATTCTTGCGTGAACTATGCACCTCCTCTGTGAACCCAGTCACTGAGACTTACACCAAGTTTGAAAGCCAATTTCTGTTCTGTTTCATAAAATGCCAGTTCTAGAATAAAAATAGAAACTAATAAGTATTGCCTAATAAACCTACACTATAAGCCTGTAGACATATAAACTCCTAATGCTAGGTGGTATTTAATTACACAAGCAACTCTACTGATTTAAGTTCCATTTAGCATGGATAAGACTATTCCTCATACACAAAATTTAGAAGTCCAAAGAGTTCTTACCTCCTACTTTTATTGTAGCCACTCGTCATATTCATTATCCAGTATATTTGATGACGCAAATCACCACGCTCAGCAGATACCCAGTAGAAATTAAGGTAACAGGAAACCCATTCTTCTAAGTTTCTCCATGACAAATATGGCATTCAATAAAATGATTCCACTGCCCGACCTGTAATTTTATGGTCCCTCTGAGCATGACATATTTTGCACCTATGAAGTCAATCAAATGCCAATGTTATTTTTTCTTTTATTACCCAGGACTGGTAAAGCGGTTACAATAAAAATAATTTATACGAACTGTTTCCGGTTAATGGAAATTCAAAGTCTTCAGACAGTGTTATTTTATTTCTGGTGTTTGAATTCTCAGAGAAATAGTGAAGCGTAATTGATACCATACGCTTTTTATTGTTTTCCACATGAAAGAATCATGATTTTCAGCGGATCATCAAATTATGCTGTGGCATTGTGCCAAATCATCAAACAGTAAGGTCACATGTGATGAAGGTACAGTGTTCAAAATAGGAATAGCATGCATCATATCTTTGAATTGAAGGTTTATTTCAGTTTGTCTGAGTAAACCCAGCCAAGAGATTTTCTGGGGCTTTCCACAGTCTACAAAGCATCTCCTTGTAAATTACTGGAACAAGTCCAAGGAAATGTGCAAATATTTGTCACCAAACAACAGGATTACAAAACGCTGTAATTTCAAAGAGTACATTACATTAGAGCCAAGTCAGTTGCTTCAGCCACTTCAGAAATGTTAATAACTACCAAATATGAAAATGACCACACCTACATTATTTCAGGAATATCACTGCCATCAAAAAACAGTCTCTCTCGCAGCTGTGCCTGCAATATTCAATACTTCATTTTGAGTACTACTTTATCTGTTTCACACACCTGCTTCACAAATAAAGGACTGTTTTTAGAAAATCCTGCTCATTTTTCAGCGTCAGAAAAAACACTTGTCACTTCATATAAAGGTTTACATTAGATTCAGTAACCAAATCTTTTTATCATTCTTTGACTCCCTTTGTAACACTACTTCACACTTCTGCTGTATCATTTCAAGCTGAAAACTTGCTAGAAGGAGAACATCACCTTCACAACACGTGTCTTACACAACAGAGCAATTACACACACTCAAGAATTACAATACCAGCACCAAGCGACAGTCAGAGACTCTTAAGGTTTGCAACGAGTTACAAAGTCATTGCAGTGCTTCTAGTTTGGACAGGGCTTTAATGTTTCTGAGACGTCTAGGGACACCTCATCGTCCACTCTCAGAAAGTTTGCTCTTCACATTAGAAAAGAAACAACATAGCACGGGGAATGAGCAGGTGACAGGAGTATGTCTGGAGTAACTAAGTCTGAACTGCCTACAGAGGTGTTGCACACGCGTTTCTCATCATCACAGCCACTTTTCTCTATAATCTGACATACAAAGCCATTTCTAAAATAACTTCCATAGCACCAAGTTAATTCAGCAGAGCCTGATGAATTAAAATTTTCATTTAACTGATCATGAAGCAAATATTACCTGCTAAAGTACAACTGGAATATTTTATCTAATGATAGGATTTTTGAAGAGAAACAAGAAACAAGACAGATTCTCTCACTATTTCTCAGGCAGGAAATTTAATTTTTTGCCTTCTGGAAGGGTTTCAGTTGTTTTGAAGGAACACAATGGCAGTGCAACCTAAATTGACGGTTTTCAAGAGGAAACACCAAATTTATGGCAGGGACTATGCTATAATCCCCTAACTTTGCCTTAGTTAGAGACAGAACAAACATTGCCCTGGGGTTTGAATGACTCTGTGGACAATAGAATCTGTCACCATGCCTTTTCCAGGTCACAGAGGAATTTATGAAAAATTAACCTTTCCTCAAAACCCAAGCAGGCAAACAACACTGAGAAAAATGTTATTTTTATTCCTTTCTCTATGAAAAATACAAAATGGCAATTTTAAAGTTCTCCCTACTTTGTGCCTCTGTGGGTACTCTCTTGTTTCTAAATAAACTAGCCATATTAGAAGATTATTTTATATCAGACCAATACCAAAACTCTTAATGACAGGTTTCTCCACAGCTCGTTAAGCCCTTTATCTGCTCCTTGGACCAGAAGCAGGAAGTACAAAAAAAGAGGATTAAAAAAACAAAAAAAAACCCCAAAACAAACAAACAAACAAAAAAACCCAGAAAAAACAATCCTAGCTGATGTTCATTCTATAAGATTTTTTTTTTATGTGATTGACTGACCTTGAAAATTGGGCCACATTATGATCAATGACCAGCTTCATCCCCATCAGGATAATATCAGATGTTTGCCCAGCTGTCAATCCTCACTAGAATGGTGTGAGCTATTTTTGGTTCATCTTTAATTAACTTTGGCACATCCTGGGTGCAGCTGGAAGTGTTCTGCACACATGGGCACAGGATATCTGCACATCTGTCAATTGGGTAGCCCCTCTTTCCTACCTAAAGGCCTATTCTGCAGGTGTTTGATCTCGAGAGTGAAACGTGGGAGGATAGGCCATAAAGATAATTTCTAAAAAAATTTAAAGGAGGTTCTGGGATTTGCTGGCAGAACTGGGGAAGCTACAGAATAGAACAAGGCCCTCAACATTTTCCAAAACAAGAACTTACACACCCTAGAAACATTACCTTTTCCTTTCCTGCAGGATGTTCAAAACATGAAGAAGAATGCTTCATTTTTTCTCAAGGGAGCGGAAAAAGATCCAAAATTTCTCTTTCTTATAAGATTTATCCATTTGTCATCTCTATAGAGCAGTACCTGTTTCAAGACAAGATGGAAAAATATCTGTCTTTTAGAAGCATGCACATATGAGGTGCAAATCAAATGTTTACCTATCAAATATATCCCTGTGTAAATATCTACAAAGTTTTTACACTCAGAGGACGTTTTCTATTTGCCTCTATTTTCTGGAATTGGTTATAAATGAAGGATTATTCTCACAGCCATTTTTCTATTTTTTCTTTTGCTCCCCTACTTTTTTTTTTTAAATTACACATTCCTGGGTGTCTGCCTAAAGGAATTTGGATGTTCTCAAAAAAAGGGAATGCTTAGGTCTGTCTCAGCAAGGGAAAATGTGTTTTTGCTGGAAATTGCTACAGGGGAAGAAAAGGATTGGGGAGGAATCTGAAGTATTAAACCTCATGTAAATCCAACTCCCTGTTGTGAATTCAGCAGCAATTTACAGACAGTTTTTATCTGTGTATCTTGCTCTCATTTTCAGAAATAATTTGCATGTATGTTAAACACATACCAACTTCAACCTCAAAAAAAGTATAAACCTCTCACAAATGAGCTTGTGTGTAAATACTGTTGGGTAAACAATACCCAAAGAAGTCAAGACATTATAACAAATAATTGGAGATGATGACTACAGCCACAAAATGCTTTTGCCAGGGGCAAATAAATTCATAATCTTGCTGTTGTACCATAGCATATCTTATGCAAAATGCATGTCTTTAATATCTATTTAGACATGTGCAATGGGATATGAAGCTATGGTGTGTGTCAAATCCCCTGGAGGAAGCTTGTAGAGCCAACACATCAGGGTTTTCTTTTGATGCTCTGTGCTGTAATATCCTTTGTATGTGTTTCCCAGCTCTACATATATAAGATTAGAAGCAAAACAGATCAATTCACAATCAGGAATCTTGCCATGTGGCTTGAGAGGTGGCAAGGCATGCCTTAGCATACTGTCACCCCACATTTCCTGCCTCCTTGAAAGTTTTATTTGAAGGGAGGCACTAGCAGTAATGATATGTGACCATAACGAAGCATGACTTTCAGAGCGCAGTCCACTCCTTCAGGTGTATTCTAGGAAGTTACTAGGAGTGCTGTGCTAAATGTACTTTCAAAGTATTGATAATACTCTTTATTTCTGCACATTGGCATATATATCCCTTCTCACAAATATCCCACAAAGTATATTCCCACTTGTACACAGAATTCATCTGGAAATGCTTCCACTTGCATACAGTTCTTATGTCTTTGTTGAACATATTCAACAATATGACCAAATGAAATAGGAGGAAGCATAAAGTTTTGAACAAAGAAATGCAGCGCAAGACAGTCCTTCTCAAATTTGTGCAGCTTGTTCAACCCCAGCTAAGTAGTCAAATTAACAACATTTTTATCTAAGGACTCTCTAACTTTTCATTGACTCCTAAGAAGGCAATTTAGAGTGGAATATTTAAAATGCTCTATGAATTCTGTGAAAAAGGCAATGCAGTTTCACCTTGTTACTGCTACACAGCCATCGTGGTCAGCTATTTCCTTTGCATTGCTTCACAGACTGTTAACAAGTCTGACTTCGGGGTCAATAGCATGAACACAATTATCCACCTCCCTTTTTACTTCACACGCTCCTGTGAGAATATTCTGAGTCATCTGTTGCCAGAACCAGTAGGTCTGCAGTCCCTGTAAGTGTGTAAATTAGTTCAGGGTCAAAGAACAAAAAAATATCTTTTCCCAAATGTTGGTCAGTCTTGCCCTGAAAGTGACACCTGTTGCAACAATCCCATCCCAAATACACTCTGCCCACAACACATCACAAGAGCCATAAGCCGCAGGGTTCTAAGATATTAAGGGGGCTAATGTCACTTGTTGTTTTTTTTTAAGAGTTCTCACAGTGAAACAGTATAAATAATAAGTGAATGTTCCGCTCATTTCCAAGAGGTGTGTATTCCCTTGCTGAACTCCACTTTAGTACTTAATTCACTTCAATGCAATTAACCACAGAGAAGAAACAGCCCTTGTGAGCATGAAGGAGAGATTCGCAGAAACTGTCACCACTGCTAACACAGCTGTCACCAGAGCAAGTAAGATTTAAACCCCATCTGGGACTCCAGGAACTCCCCCAAAGCAAGCCATCCAGGAGTCACATGATGAACTAGTTCTCCACTTCACAGCTTAGCCACGCTATGGTGAAGATAATCCTGACAGCTTTTGCATTGAACTGCTCCCCATTTCAGTCAGATACAACAGGCTTAGCAAACCTAAGCAAGGACCTATAGCTGGGGTTGGAGGTGGTCAGATGTGGATTGTGGATTTCTTTTTTCCTGACAGAGGTAATATTTTACTGCCATATAGACTAATGAAAGGCAACCTAGTTGCCAAAGCATTTCTTGTTCACTTTTGTAAGCAGAAGACCAGTTTGGGACTTGGAAACAGCATCCTCCAACTAGGACCTTCCATTCTTCTGCAGAAACTCTGCTTAGCTTCAGGAAATACAGACTGTATACCAAAATTAAATCAAGATGCCACAGTTCTCTCTGGAATGAGACGGGATTAGAATATTGTACTAGAATACCAATAGGGAAGATCAAATTCCCTTTTGGCATCCAGAACCAAACTCTGTAGCATTAGCACATTTTCTGGCTCTCTTTTGGCTCATTTAGACAGTAGCACTGACTCTGCAATTACATTTTTCATTATTGTAAATTAGTAATTATCTCTCCCTCTTTTGTTCACATTTGTCACAGCAACTTCCAACCAAGTGCAGAAACTTTTCACAAGATAAATGGGACTGGGCAAATCTGAAATTCAGCATCACTTCTCCCTCCAAGGCAGCAGATAAAGAGAAAGTTCCTGGAAGAGGAAACTGATTAACAAAAACATGTGTAGGCCTGATGCTGAAAAAGCAAAACTCAGTCCCGTATATTTTACTAGAAAATCTACCAATATAGACTAAAAAAAAGATCCCATTTTCTTAACAAAATAACAGGAATGAACTAGCTGAGATATATATTATGTATGTAGAGAGGCTAGAAAAAAAAACAACAAATAAGTTAGAAATGTAATATTTTGTTAAAAACAAACTACCACTGGCAAATACTGATGATACTAGAATAATTGCTGGGAAAAAATACTTCAATATTGGCACTGTCCAAGCCAATTTGAAAACTTATCTGATTACACTAATCCCAAAATATATAAAACAGGAATCCATATCAGGGATTTCCAGCTAATAGCTTTCCTAACTAAATTTCAAAAGGTAGCAAAAACTCATGGCTGTCAGACTGCACTACCAGATTTCCATAAATGTACAGAAAAGTCAAATGGGTTTTATAAATTGGGTGTTAAAAGCTGTGTTCAAGGAATAAGAGTTAATGCCTGAGGCCTAATCATTTAAATGTTCTTCAACTGCCCTATCACAGGTTGCCAGAAAACCATTTGATAGGATTGACTGGCCTTTATAACATCTTATAGCAATTCTCAAAAAAAACCCCAAAAAACAAAACCTGCTTGGGATTAACAACATCCAAAATGTTTGCAATACTGTATAAAGTGCACCGATATAACAGATGGATATAAATCCTGTCCTTTGCAGCAAAAAACCATGACTGCTTCAAAGATGTCTACTTCCTCTCCTTTTACTTCTCCTTGGAGACAGGCACTACTTATGCATATTATGTCCATACTGTGTTTTATGCTACAGGTAAAATATTACTAGTGTGATCTTCAGGCAATCTGAACATCTACAATCAATGTCATAGCTAATATGACCTGACAGGGGAAACAGGAAATACACCTTCAGATCTTTTCCATACTTTACCTATTCTAGTTCACTTAAGTGGGCTTCCCCCACCAACATCCTTGATTCATATATTGTATAAATTACATCAATACCTTTCAACCATGCATGATGCTGCTTAAGCATACTGTGGAATCAATTATAGCAAAACCTGGAGGTATTAAAATAGGATAATGACAAGGGAGTAGTGAAATCAAGAATGCCTGTAGATAAGCAATAGAACAGAGTAATTTTAATCTGTTTGGGTTTGTTGGTTTTTTTGTTTGCTTTGTTTTGAGATAAGCATTTATGTTCTCAGCATATATTGCACCTTCAGTTTCCCTTTTCTCTCCATTCTTGTCCAGCAACAAAAATTTTGAAGCAATATTTAGTCAGTACACACCAGTAGCTACATTTCTCAGTGCAGAATTCAGACACATTTTCATAGCAGCTACTGACAGGCTGCCTGTATATCAAGTATTTCATTTCCACTATTCTACTTGCTGTCTACAAAATCACAAATGATGACATTTTTAAAAAGACTGACTATTATTGTCCAATCTCAACCTCCCTTACACCCAGGAGAGTCTCACTGATGTCTTTAGTAGGAACAGACCCTGACCAACAGAGCACTTTTGAAAATCCCCTCCTCAGCGGCAGGAGGGAAGCAGGAGCCACCATAACCACATTAAGAAATATCAGAAACACATAAGCTGTCTGTTACCCAGACCTTTTCAGAATTAATACCCCCACCCAGCAGAAATGATAGACAGACAGACCTCTGCACCCATGTGGAGATGATCACAGGAGTGAGGGTTGCATTTCTAAATAAATCCTTATGCACTCTCCACAAAGACTGCACAAGGCAAGGCAGAGAACAAAAAGAAGGGGCCAGAACAGCAATTCGTTCCATATTCT
Organism: Actenoides hombroni; assembly: GCA_024336885.1. NCBI lineage: Eukaryota > Metazoa > Chordata > Aves > Coraciiformes > Alcedinidae > Actenoides > Actenoides hombroni. The sequence goes on along the minus strand of WUAM01000287.1, from coordinate 86,332,206 downwards.
TCCAAGAATATATTATTTTTTAAAACAGTCAAGTCTCTACCTTCTCATTTCTTGCTCTTAGATCGCTGAGAAATCAAGACACAATTCAATTTCCAGATGAACTCATAACAATTTAGGTTTATGATAGGAAGACAACCATTCCTGTTATTGCTTGCTATTCTGCTAATTGGTCCTATTTTATGTATCCCTGCCCCCCACCCCCCCCCCCCCCCCCCCCCCCAAACACAACCACCCACATCAGGAAACCCCCCCCCCCAACCACATTATTTCATTACAAACACAAGGCTTCGTAAGTGGTGCTAACGTCCAACAGAGCGCGGGAGTTACCCGTGTAAGCTGCTGCTACGAAACTGGCTGGAAAAATGTTTCTTTCCCCTCTATCAGGGTGTGTGCATGCCATGAGCTGAACCACCAAGATTTCATTGGGAATTCTACCCACATGAAAAGCACATACCACACAAAAGAATAAATAAAACCCCAATTTTCTTTCAAAAACTCATCAGGAAAATTTCTCTCAACCTTTGCACAGAGTGCAATGTCTCACTGTGGGTGAGGTTCAGTTGTGTAAACATAGGTGTCCTGTGGCATTTCAGCTGCCTCGGGGCATGTGAAAATATCTCCAGGAGGCTGACAAATGAGACAGGACCTCATGCCCTTCTGGGCAAATGCAGGTCCAAGTGAGTTGCCCTAGGGCATCTGCCAGAGCACTGGAATACGGTCTGATGCTTAGGCAACTGAATCCCACCCACAGTGAGTGCCTCACCAGTATCAGAGTCTGCATGTTCAGATCTGCTGGGTTTTGGGTTTTTTTGGTTATGAAAACAGTTTGAAAGCAAGAGAGCAAAACAGATTAGTAAGGCATGGAGAGACAAAAAAAAGGTGAAGGAGGAAAATAAAGAGGAGGACATGGACTGAAGAGCAGAGTCCTGAGATCTCCAGAGAGGGATCCTGAGGCAGGAAATCCTACCTGCAAGGCTCTCTTTGGCAGCCATCCACTCCTGCAATAGTCATTCACATTTGCATTTACTTTCTATCTCACCTTGCAGAATGGAACAGCATCTGAATGCTGCACGGTGCTAACAGGTGGTGATAATCCAACAGATTTCCTTGAAAATATTATGGGAAATTAAGTTTTCACTGCCTGGCTCATGCTATTAATTTAAGAATGTGAGCAAGAGTACGGGGGACAGCTGGGAGGGGAGGATCTGCTGCTCATTAGAGGGGAGGAATATTGTACACTTTGCATGAAGACTCCAGGACGAGAGATCATCCTATGCCAATGTCAGCATTTCCCCCCAAGTTCTAATATTACTTACTCTGTAGCTGCTTAATTCCATCTGAGGTATTTAGGGACAGCTGATGGGTGAAAAGCTCTGTTCTCCACACTCATGTTCTGCACACAGTAACTAAACCATTTGTGCATTTCCTGCACCTGGAAAAAAAAAAAAAGTGACTCCAGCGAACATAAAGAATTTCTTCGTGCTGAGCATGGAGAATAACACTGTTGCCTTAAAGGTAGCAAGAAACTTATTTCTCAAGAAATATTTTCTGAATTACTTCACAGTGATTTCCTAAGAGATCACTACAGCTGATAGACAAAATAAATCATATTACAACCTTTATTCTACACAGGTCCTCAGTTAAACTGCCAATTACATCTGAGAAGACAGGTATTACATGTATATATTCCATTAGGTTCCCAAAAGTATTAAATGTTAAACAAGGGCAGAATATTACAGTATTCATTCACCATTTCTATCCACACATGTACACTGCACATCATGACTAGATACTGGGGTACAGTGCAAGGCAAGAAGAATCCTAGTGGACCCATTATCCAGACTGGGGAGCCTCCCTGGCCTGCCTGACAGAGATGCTTGTCATTGGAAGCTCCACGAAACTCAGAACCATAAATACACAAATGAAACACACTTAAAAGCCTTCCAGTGTAAGCCATGGGGGTTTACACTCATTTTGCAGTGGTACAAAATGGTTACGTCCAGCACAGACAAACAATGAATCAGTTGTTCAAAGCTGCATATGCACTCAAACAACAGGACCTATCTTACAGTCAGGGTAATGTCAGTTTGTTTCTAGGAGCAGACAATGTTTTGTCTCTCCTCCAAGGAAATCTCAGAGGAATTTACATTGCAGGACAGACTGCAAAGAACCAGGTTCAATGGGTGCACATTCTGGTTAATTCAAGAAAAAGGATGAAAAATTCCTAGCATGGTCATTTGTATTAGTATTAACTGTCATAGAATGAATCGGTTGCACTTCAATACAACTGCAACAAGCATTGGAATTCTTGCATGCAACCACTTAGCCCATTCAGGAGAAAAAAAACAAATAAGAAAAAAACCAGAAAAATATCAATTTAATAGATAGGATTTCATTAAATGCATATCAGTCTGAACTCACTTTAAAAGATTCAAGTTTGGATTGTTCAGTCTGAACTTGAATCTTTTAAAGTGAGTTCAGACTGTTGGAACACAATGTATTCATGTTTGATGCTACAGCCAGAAAAATAGAGACATTACCAGCTCCACATCCTTGTCTCAAATGCCTTCTGTCCAGAGCTTTGATGTGGATGCAGAATACACACCGCTCAATTTCATGTCAGTGTTCCAGTTTACCTCGCTTCTTGCTTTACATACAACATGTGTTCATTTATTGGAGGTTTTCTGCATATTACATCACTTTTACAAGTGACCTCATGAACTTGCATCACTAATTCAAAAGGATTAGTGACATTTGCTCAACATTTCTTTGAACATACTTCTGCTAAAGGATGGGCTGTCAAACAGAAGTTCATCCTCCTGCAAAAATTACAGAAAATAGGCTTTGGTATCTGTTAAAAACATGTGTATCAGCAGGCAATCTGCTGTTACAACAGGGAATTACTTTTGGTAACACAAAGAACTTTGATCAAACCCTTATACTCTGTTGAAATACATTCACCCCTATTGTCTTAGGCTGTTCCAGTGGCTAAGCTACTTCAGCTTCAATTACTGCAGTCTGTCTCTGACAGATCACAGCATAAAGTAGCCACAGTAAATTATTCAGAGTCTTATTCTATAGCTATTTCCAAAGTATTCCCACTGAACTTGAAGACACAAGGCATTCAGCAGTTTACAGTTCTCAAACGTTTTGCACAGAAAATATCTTTTTTTTCCTTTAAAAAGAAAAAGTCATTTTTTGTACTTGAGAGAAAAACCCACCTTTAATTAAGAATATAAACAAACCATTCTGCCATTTTTCACTTTAGATTTCTAATTTGTTACTTCCTAGCATAGCAAACATTTAGAGTTTTGTTTTCTTGTTCAGATTTGTAAACGGAGAAACATGAGAAGAATGAATGGAGGAGCAGGCAAAAATAAAAATAAATAAAACTGAGTGCAGTGCAAAAACAATGTACATTTCTTAACTGAAAATTGTCCCATCTGGCTGTTAAGACACAGTCTGCTGTAGTGTCAGAAGCAAAGGTTCATAAAGAAACTCAGGGGTCATTCCTTTGCCATTTGGGGATTCAGAGCCTTGTGTTATAAAACCAGCTGTTCCAGGGATAAAGACAGCCACAAAACCCACCTTTTCAGTGATGCACCTGCCTCCCTCCAGCCTCCTCAGAGTGGCACATCCCAAACTTTAACAAACTTACCAATCCTAGGCTGTTGCTCTGCAAAACAGGAAAATCAGAGGGCAAAACTCAATCCAAGTTTCCCCAAGGTCAATGTGCATGTTCCAGCCACTGAAATACTGAATAAAAGGAACAGATGTCAACTCCTTGTCCCTCACCTAAGTGAAAGTGGCAACTGCTGTTGTGCTGAACATAGACCACTTTTACTATTAATTATATCACCGGGACTCTTCTTGATGTGAGCCTTCAAAAGATATAGGAAGTTATGTGCCTAATCTATGGACTCTACGGGCTGCAAGGACAAGAGAAAAGATCAATCTTGTCAAGAGTTGTCACATTCAGCACCAAGAGAGTTGCTGCTAATACCGTCCCAGAGATGAGTCAAGTCTTGCAACTCTAATTTTAGTTTAATTGCTTCCTAAACCAGGGCTTTAATAAACACCACATTTTGGGCCTACGTTTAAGCATTACAAAGACTCTTTCATTTGTACATATGTTCTAAAAAAGTACAGTAAATCTAATACAGTTCATTTAAAAAAAACAAAAACAAAACCTGAAATTAAAATATATCCACATTTCTGAATTTATTCACCTTTTTTTTTTTTTTTACTTTCCCTTCTATTTACAACTTCTATTTCATGAAGCTGGACCCACTTTTTAAATAATTTTTGGACCCACCTGTAAGTATGTACCAAATAATTTTGCCACACACGTTCAATTACAACTTGCTCAGGCTCAGAGAAGGACTTTACATTAGGACATGGGTTCAGAAGGAATAAAATTTAAAACCGCATTTTTATGGGGTCAGATTTTCACAAAGGTGACATCTCCTATCTCAGTTGTCATGTATAGTTCCCCACTTCAGTTTATTAAATCTTTAATTCATTACATTATATTTAATTGAAATGGACAGAAGCATTAATGTCAAGAAAAGAGAAATTAACTCAAGAGAGAAATAAAAAATGAAGCGACAAGAACAGGAAAGTTTATGTTTTTCAGATGTTTGTTATAAAGGTAAAAAAATAGAAAACATACGTTCACAAAGCATGTGCCATGCTTTCTACAATTGTTCTTCACATCCAGTTCTTGTTTCTTCCTTCAAGCACAGGGAAGATAATTTTTCTTGAGATGTGCATATGGCATTTAGCATAACTGCCAAAGACCTCCAGACTTTACTAAAATACAGAAGAAAAAACAAAACAAAAACACAATAACAGAACACACATAGTTTTATCTCAACAATTCTCTAGACAGAATATTTTCCCTGAAACAACCAGCCCTTTAAAGCAGCATGCTTCTTTCACCTATTTGCTGTGGTTCATAAAACTTGGTTTTTGCATAGAAAGATGCAGGGGGTGTTGAATTAATTAAGTGTCATGTCAGTCCAAGAATTTGACACAAAACAATACAATATACTGTTATTCTATAACTCTAACCCAGGCTGGAAATTGGCCAGTGTTGCACCACTTGAAATACAGTTTGCATATTGTCACATTATTTTAAATATATGAGTAATAATATATATCAAAAGCAGACTTTTTTTTTCCCACATGGGGAAAATAAAGGGAAAAATAAAGTTTGGTTATGTTTTTATAATTAAGTTAACCCAATCCAAAGAGTAATCCCCAGGCAATCATAAATTTTGTGGTGTTCTCATTCAATTGAAAAGTCACTGCTGAAACCGTGGCTTGGGGGGCAGTGATGGGAGAGATGGGAGAGTTCTGTCGATCAAATAAACCACAATGCTTAACACGTACTTAATATTACATAGCTTATTTGAGCAGATAATATAGGCTGAGAATGTTGCTTTAGCACCGTGGTATACAGTGATTGTATCCACTGTCATGCGCTTTCTCATCATCTACCCATAGATCCTGCTGGCAGAAAATACTCAATGCCAAACAATGTCTGAGAAGACACAGACCCTCTGCACCTATCCGTTACCAACTGAAGGCTGACCAAACTAAAGAACATTTTGACTGAAGCAGATCCCCACCAGATGACCATTAATTTTAATGAAAACAAAAGAAACTATAATGAGAGTGCGCCTTGCAATTCTGTTGAGTTCAGTACATAAGAAATTTGAAGTTTACAACTCCACGCTATTTACTAAAGTAAGCCTGGAGAGAAAGACAGCACCCTCCCCTCTTGCTAATAAAAGACAAAATACAATTCACAGTGTGGTTGTCCTAGCCATTAATAATTCACATCTGGGCCAATATCAATCTGTCAGTTGATGCTAGGCAATCTTTTTTTGGTCAGCAATGTCTTTGTCCCTTCAGCTGGGTCACAGAAGCAGATCTTCAGCTAATGAAAAGTCCACATAAGTCTCTTGAACTCTGTGCATGTGTTAGTTTACAGACCACTCATAACAAGAGCTGACAGTTTCATTTTGTAGTTCAGTTTTCTGATTTATCAATCTTCAAATTCAATTTTTACCCTTTTTTGCCTGGATGCAATTTCCTTCAAAAACTTTATTAACAAGGTAAGCTTTCACAGGCTGTAACTCTTCCTAGAGAAAACTCTATTCTAGGAAGTTTAAAAATACCAGGGGAGGACTTTTAAAGCTGTTAACAAACATTTCAGACTTGAATGCCAAAACCTAAGTTCAGATCACTGTTTACACACTTGATGCTTGTGGGAATTTAACACTTTTGAAAACGGCAAACCTTACAAAAAATAGCTGCAGAGTTTCTTGATTGATTGCCTGCTCCTGAAACCTTGCTGAGTTCTGCAACTTTGCCTTTCTGCAGTGAGAGACCTAACTGAAGAATACCATTTGAGGGGAAAGAGTTTGTCTTGAATATACTAGCATTGAAACACATTGATGTCTAGCTAGATAAGTATTCAAGCAAGTTCTGCAAATTATTATGTTTCCACTAGTTTATTGGAACATGAGTTTGCCTGTCACAACATGTGACTTACTGCTTTTATCTTTCAAGACTAACTGGTAAGCAAAATTTAAAGTTACATGCCTGACTGCATCAGACAGATGAATTTTGAATCGCCTACCAATCCCAACCGCACAACACTCATACCCTTCTCCAACAGGAAACAGAAACAGTGCCACATGACTTATCTGAAATTCAAAGCTAGCTGAATTTCAAACATTAGATTAACACGCTGAAAAACACAACCACAAATACCAGCACTGAGCAAGAGAGAAAAAGTATATTCAGCTTCAGAAGATATTCCTTCAGAGGATATGTAAGTTAAATTAATCCAAAAGCTATTCACTGTAGACTTTTCCTTCGGATCTAGTTAAAACGTAAACAACCCTTGAAAATTTAGTTTGTTTTTCCACTTCCTGTGTTATGCAACGTACTCAAGTTACACAAGGCTGTTTTTTCAGCTGGATCACAACATGGTAGCATTTGCAGACCAGTGCTGATGTTTCATTAATGATCTCTATAACAAGAAGATCATTGTTTTCTTTTATGTAAATGCTGGCTAAGTTACAATCGCATTAAAATCTACTACATTCTTTTTGGTGGCGCAGTATCAGAGAGAAGGTCACGCTTCCTACCAGTAAGGACATTCAAACAATGTGCAGGCTATTTTGGGTGAGTGCCTGGTGATTAAAAAAGCCACGCAGTTAATGAAGTCTGCCAGGAAAATTGGAAATCTCGATGGTCCATGTCAAAAAAAAAGAAGAGACCTTGGTTTGTTAGGTGACGTTCAAACTACTCTGTATTTACCAAAAAAAAAAAAAAAAAAGTTTTGTACAGCTGAAACTCTTCCCAGTCAAGGAGTCCAATCTCATAGCTGACTAAGAATACAGTTTCAAATTCTGGCTTTGCCACAGCCTTCGCAGCACAGCCAGGCTAATTCATTATTCCATTCTTCATTTATCATCAACAAACTAGAAACAGATTTTTTTTTTTCTTCCTTTTTCTTAACAGCTGCTTTAAACTGTAAGCTCACTAGTTAGGAATAACTAACCAGGTAGGTGCAAGGTAAAACAGCATCCTAGGCTCTAAGTGAGAAGAAGCAGAAGACCGCAGCACACACATCAAATAAAACCATAATCAGAATAACATCTTGAATTGACAGTCAGTGAACAAATCACTCAGAAAACTTCTTTTCCCAAATCAAAACCTTTTAGCATAGTAATGAACTATTAACTCGTTATGAAAAAAAATTTTAAAAATTACATAGTCACACTTAATTTCAGGTACAAACTCGAAGGAAAATGCTGACAATTTATATAACATCCAAACGCTATTCCAAGCTGAAAACAAGGTTTTCAGAGCACGTGTGCTTTTGCAGTGTTAGTACTAACTTCACTGAACATAAAAACATGCACAAAAAATCCACCCAATGCCCTCCCCACATGTAGACTCTGACTGACACTTAGAAAAACAACATTTATGAAAACTGGAGGTTCTTTAGGGAAAACACACCACAAGATATCACACATAAAATCTCTCCAAGAAACAAATAAGATATTTTAAAAAACAAAACAAAACAAAACAACAAAAAAGCCCACAACAAAAAATAAACCCAAAACAATAAAAAACCCCAACAAACTACGACATTACTAACAAATGCTTTCAATAAATACACCACATTTAATCTTGTTATTGCCTTTGGAGGTTTCCTGAGGCAACATGTTAAGGAAATGCTGCCACTAGCTGTAGTCACACAATGGGCTCCTCATCACTGGGTAAAGTAGTCAGCTGAGAAGCATTCCTAGAGGGACAGGACCCCCAATCACCTGACACAATGCCTCCCTCTCTTGTCAGTATTTGTGAGTCTCATTTGGTTTCTTCTGGAAAAACAGGGATGCTAGAGAACTACAAATGTAGCAAGGAACTACATATATCAGCATCTGTATTTCCAGTCACTGCTTGGACACAATCAGAAGCAACCAGTCTCAAGTACTCTTCTGAATGAACCTAGCCATGCTGGCTGCCTCTATTCATGTAGCTCTGAAAATGTTAAGAAAAGCATGATTTAAAAAGACCAGTGTTTTAGCAGTTCAGTAAAATAGCTATAGCATGCTGGAAATACTAACAGCTACTCTGCATCAAAGTTAAAAATACAGACAGTAGGGACTGGAACATCTCTGTTATGAAGAAAGGCTGAGAGCCCTGGGGCTGTTTAGCCTGGAGAAGAGAAGACTGAGAGGGGATCTTATTAATGTTTACAAATATCTGAAGAGTGGGTGTCAAGAACAAGGGGAGAGTCTCTTTTCAGTGGTGCTCTGTGATAAGACGAGAGGTAATGGTCACGAGCTAGAATACAGGAAGGTCCACCTCAGCATAAGGAAAAACTTTACTGTGAGGGTGATGCAGCCCTGGAAGAGGATGCCCAAAGAGGTTGTGGAGTCTCTTTCTCTAGAGACTTTCAAAACCCATCTGGATCTGTTCCTGTGTGTCCTGCCCTGGGTGATCTTGCTCTGGCAGGGTGGTTGGACTCAATGATCTCCAGAGGTCCCTTCCAACCTCTACTATTCCATGACTGTATGATTATAAGGTGTGTCAAAGATACCAGAAGATAGTTTTCTAGGGAACCTAAAGTCTGCATAATTACTTATGTTATAACAAACTCAGATGCAAGGAAATGTTAGCTTTTCTCTACAGGAAAACATTCCTGCTTTTACCACTTGCAGTCACATTTTCCTAGGTCACATCTTATCCTAGTAATCCACAGCAGTGCATAGCCACAGCAGTTAGAGTTGAGCCAGGATCGAGATCTGGCAGGTGCCTCTGGAGGAAGGCTGCAAAAACACTGTGAAAAATATTGCTTCAAGTTGTGAAATCAGCAGGGAATACACCACTCATTTTGTGCTTTTGTTCTTCTGCTTGGAAGGAAAATAGATGAGTGCATCTTTCCAGATTTCTTGGAGAAAGATCTAAACACAGAGAAAGACAGCCAGGAAAGTAAGGGTTGAGAAGTTGATGTGTAACAGCAACAAAAACCTGAAAAGAAAATGCAAAGAGGGAAAAAACAGAGTGAAACATATTTTGTATCATACCTAATATGCTCCAAGAATTCTACTAAAGAAAGATAAAAGGGTCAGTGGAATTGAGAAAACAACCATGAAATCTTCCAGGGAAATGCTCCTGGCATTTGTCAGGACTTTTGCAACGGCTATATTTCCAGTTCTTTCTATTTCACATGCAAAATCACCTCAACTTAAATGAAATGATGTGTTCCTTCTGCATCTCATTTATCCGATTCCTAGTCTCCAAGATAATCTCTCAAATTTACATACAAAGCTATGGAAATCTAACTTAAGGTTCTACAAACCTATCTTTTCTGTAGCCTTTCTGCTTGTAGCCTAAGCTGACCTCCAAGTCCTTACACAAAAAGATGTACTTTTAGTAAGAGTAACCACACTAAATCCAAAATGTCCCACAGAAATTGTGAATTGCTGCTGTTCTCCCTCCAGACACAACCACATAAATACCTGAGGTCTCTTCAGTACCAGACAGCAAGAGCCATTTCAATAAAATCAGCAATTTTTGGCAGGTAATGCAGTAACAATAGCAGACTGTGCAAATAACCTGAGCTGCAAGGAGATGAAAAGTAATTCTGTTACCGTATGTCTCTACTTCTGCTGACTTCAATGTAAAATGTGAGGTCAAAAGGATCTTGTCATGAGGCAAGAGACTGGATTAAACTTCATTAAAATGGTCTGGAAAAACACTGGCCTTTCACTTAAGATAGTTTTATAAAGCCATTAAGGCTGCTTTAGAGAGTCAAATAGATGAACGTTACGTATGTTTCCATGCAGAGCAAAATTGCACACAAGGCCACCTCAAAAACTGAGCTACAGAGTTCTGTTTGTATTGGCAAAACTGTGTATCTGTATATCTGAAAGAGAAGGCAAAACAGTACAGACAAAATAAAAGAAAACCAAAGCCAGTCAGGGGGTCAGAGCAAGAATCATGTGCACATACCTAAAAAAAAAGTTTGGATGGAAGGAAAGCATTTTACACTGACCACTACCAAGAAATTCTGGGAACAGCACTCAAAAGACTTCTTAAACTTTTTCTTCTGTATTCAGAAAAACAAAGTTTTGTACCTTCCTTGTAAACAAGTAAGGTTTCATTGAAGACTTTCTTTACGTTGCCATTAGTTCCCCTTCTTATGCAAAATTTCCTGCAAAACCCCACATCTTGACTTGTTTTGCTAGAGAAGAAAAACATTCTCTCAGTCTGTTGTTAGCACATTCCTCACTAGTTATTCTACCAAGGCACTGCAATATCAGAGCAACAAGAATGATGTGAGGAAAAAATTCAGGCTCTTAAGAGATAAATTTGTGTTCAAAAAGCAAATATGGCCAAACAGAAGAAAAAAAATCTGCTGCTTAGTCAGTAGTGCCTACAGCACATCGAAATTCAAGAGAAAGCTTAAAATAAGAAAAAGGAAAAATCCTCACAAGCTGGGAAAAAAATTTAAAAAAATAAAAATAAATCAGGAGTTGAACATTTCAGAAAAAGATGTAAAGCATCATTTAGAGTGTTTCCAGGAGAAAAGGCTGGACAACCAGCTGCATGGAAAAAAAAAAGACATGGTTCATTCCATTTTGTACTTAGATGATCTGATGCATGCTAAAAGACCCAATGTCTTTACACTGTTCTCTGCCAATCTGAAGCTAAATCCAGAAAAAGTTTGTCGCGGGTCCAAAAGAGAGCATCTACCATTCATACACCATCAGCAAGATGGGAATTGCCCCTGTTCAAGCCCCACAATGCTGCACTGAACAAACCACCTCTATAGTCAGTCCCAGACGTGCAATTCTGTACATCACTGCTTTAACTACAGGTTTATTTGTGGGTATGCCAATACTGTAAGTCCTCTATTCAGCAGAATGATTTAAGATTTTCAAGGCTCAAAAAGGCCCCTGTGACTGCTCCTTTCTTGGCACACCCACACTTCAAAACCCTCCAGACTGGACACAGATCATAGTGCTTATGGAGTGATGGTGATGTCAGCACAAAATCAAAAAGTACTTTTATCAGTGGATATCTATTACTCAAGAACCTTGTTCCACAAAAGGAGATCGGTACATCCCCTGGAAAGAACTCTGTAAGAGGTGTTGAACCGATAGGATATTTTCACTTATCTTGTCAACTTACCATGCGTCCAGAAATACTGCTGTGCTGTGATTTCAGTAGCTCTGAGGCCTGGCCACAAACCTGGTGACAAGAATGCAAATGGTCAGCTTGGTATAGGCAATCTTGCAGTGCATGCTCATTTATACCTGTGTGAAGAAGCATGCATTATCCTCTGATGTGTTGCAGGGTTCTGGAGAATTGGACTGGAGGCAACTGCAGCCCCTCTGATATCATGGGAACTGCCTTTCCTCCCAGGTAGCTTCTCATGCAGGGGACTACATGTGCATTTCTCAGCTCTGTGCAGCATTTCCAGTTCTCTCTGGCTGTTCACAGTCATTTGTGGCCACAGAAGAACTGCAGTTCTTAGGAAGATCTAAATTGCCAGTGCCACTGCAAGGGTTTTTAGACTAAGGAACGGCTGCTAATGAATCACATTTGTTTTCTCCTCCCTACACCTATACCTAGTTCTGTTGCTGAATCGCTACTGAGGTTGGGCAAATCAGATGTAACCAGCTTGGTTCACAGAGGTCATAAGTTTCTGCAGCTCTTGTTCCACTCAATGGAAGATGCAAGTGTTCGGATTATCCACAAATAGGGCAATTGACTGCCTTGTGCTTCAGTTCCCATATCCATAGAACTGGAGCAATTATTCCTTCTTTCTAAAGTGCCAGCAGAATCCTACATGAAAACTGCTGAAAACTTCCTCTTTCCTATAGACCACGGCGGTCTGTCATTATGCCAGTTCCTTTATCCAGTGTTACTGCCTGACTAGCTGCCCTTCTGTTCAATGAAAGAACCAGAACAAATGAGCTGCACATCCTCAATGTTCTTCCACCCCACTCATCTTCCCACACAGCTATTTATACCACCCCTGTCTGGCTACCTCTTCCTTTTCTCAGAGTGGAGGCCACCTGTTCTGCTGCAGCAGAAAAGAGGTAAGAAAGCAAGAAAGGAAACCAGAGAATCAGAGAACTTATTCAGGAGTAACAGAGATTTGAATACTATCTTACTCAGCCTGATGATTACAAGGAAGTGGCAGCAGATCTAAATCATGATTGGGTAGGAGGTGGCCCTGCCAGCAAATATGATAGTCCAAGCTGGCGCCATTCAGCAGCAATTTTGCTGTAAAAATATTATTGTACTGAAGTGAAATAGTTTGGCCTCACTCCAGTAATAACTGAGGCAGGCTATTGTTGCACTGGAAGGAAATTTTGCTCAATGGGATGGAAGCAGCCACTGCCTACTAGAGAGAAAATTCAGCAGAAATATCTCTTTGTTCTACTATTCTGGACCAAGCCTTGACTTCTCTCCCTGCTGTCAAAAAAAGGAATACTTTGCAAGCAGGACCTTAGCAGCAGACAGTGGCTTGAATATATGTTGCCTTGGTCTGGCATACTGCCTATTAAAACACTTAGATGTTTTCCTACAGCCATAAGACTTTACTCTGAGTCAGACAAATTCACCTAAAACAAAGCACAGAGTGTGAGTTAGATCTACTCAGAGCTAACCCATTTTATTAGAATCTACTGGGCATCTTAGGAGTCCTGACATGGCACCCTAAGAGTGCAAGATGAATATAAATAATGAAAATATTTTGATAATTAGACTGTCAAGCAGAAAACCTAGCAGAACCAATTTAGATATTCAAATACACTTTAGATGTATGTGCATCAGCCCTTTGGCAGCCAACACACTGAAAAGAAAACATCAATAGCTTGAAGAAACGGAATGCAGACACAACTTAGCCAGATAGCGCTCTAACTGCTAGACTCTTACTTCCTGGCTTGTCACTGACACTGTTACCTTATAAAGCAACACTGGGCAGCAATTAAGTAGGGCTGTTATTCACCACTAACTTCGCAAAGGAAAAGAAATGAATGAGCTTTCCCAGGTTGCAGTAGTTCCAGATTGTCTCTCAAAGGGCTGCATCAATTACTGTCACTTATTTGTCAGCAGTATGCCATGATTAATTGGTGAGATCCACATTTTTGTGTGCCTTACGTCATACACAGCTCTGCTCCCCCATCTGTTTTCATTGGTGCTATAGACCAAAACGTTCCACACCATGTACCTTGTCAAAGCTGTATTAATGTCTCACAATGGACCCAAGCTAAAACAACTTAAAACCCTAAAGATTACCTAAATGTGCTGAAAATAAAGATGTAAAGAGAACTGGCTGAAAGATTTAGTAGAATTGAGATACAAAAAAGAGCAACAGACTTTAAGCTTTCTTCAGCAAAATGGAAATGTAATGTTGGCAGAATAAGGGAATTTGTTGTCAGTACTAAAATACACGAAAGTTTTTATCACTAATTCAGAATACGTAGCACTTTATAAAAAAACCCCAAGACACTTAAAGCAAATTTTTACTTAGCAAGAACAAGTATGTCAAAAACAGCCTTAACTTTCAGTTCCCCACATCCTTACTTTCCTACTTAGGATGGTATTTGACACCTTTTCCTTATTTTCTAGAAAACATCTACATCCTATGGACTTTCACAGAAGTCCAACATGCATTTAAATGTTTCTTTGGAGTCTGGAGTCTTTGGAGAACATACACATCTGTATGTGCCAGGTAGTGAGTATAACACCCCATAGGTATACTAAAGAGCAAAACAGCATATAACACACAAACTTATGGTTATAAATATAATAAAGCCTTAATCATCAAAACACCACTCAACATCTATGTGGTCATTTTCACATATAGATATGAATGAGCTCTATAAAAGTTGAAATTAAAATGTCATTTCCAGTCTAGCCTTGACAGACATCAGGACTCTTTATACGTCTTGTGATACCTGTCATCTTTCTAAGAGCTTCTACTCATAAACTGTGCCTTTTTGAGATTCTGATTTTTGTTCTTTTAAAATACACTTGTCTCTCGCCTTGCTGGAAAAAATGTAAAATAACTGAAATCTTCATGCTCAACCTCCAGAATAAATCTATTTTTAGAATATGTCTCCCTTAGAGCCCCAAGACCCATTTCAGAAGATGCTGTGAGGAAAAATATTGCACTTACATAGGAATTATGTTTGCCCTTTCATACTTCCTTCCTTTCTGTTTACACAAAGCATTCAGCAAATACTTGCACTATGACCACCTTCTGGCTTTTTGGTTGCACTGGCTTCCAAGTTCAGAATCGTGAAAATAGTACAGTGGGTAGTTAGAAGTCTCATAATTATTGGACAGTCAGGTCCCAAGATAATGGAACATTCAGGCCAAAATGCAGCCAGCCATGCTTTTGTGATGGCATACAGGCTATCACAACATCGACACTGGTGGCTCTGACAGTTACTTATCGCACACTGTCATGCAGAACAGAACAAAACAAAGATCTGTCCTTTATCTGCAGGTTTATTGGTCTCAGAAGGCAGGTCCCCATGTCTGTGGTGCAGAGATTGGCCACATCTCTAAGGTGCCAACAGAACCCTGGACAGTGTGAGCCCAGGTGTGATGTGGCCTCCATGATCACACACTCACCACCCATGATGGCTTAGGGACATCTCTACTATGGCTTTTTGCCCTAATTTTCATGGCTTTGTACCAGAAACATGTTGAACTTTTGCAGTAGGCCGGTTTGTGTGCATCCAGAAGAGAACTGTTCAATTGATGTAAGCTCTTGCCTGACTGTTTTCTAGTATCACTAGATGCTGTGCTCACAGCTGTTATAGAAGCAGTGGTGCAACACTGAAGAGGAAAAAAAAAAAAAGTAGGATTAGACTGGGCTTTTATCTTTGCCTCCCTTATGTTATAAAGCCCTTCAGACTGCTCCTCCAGAACACTCCCTGGTGCTAGAACACCTCCTTCTAGGAAACCAGCAACTTATTTCAAAGTTCTATCCAAGAATTCATTTTTCACCCTGATTTTTTTTATTCCATGACATTTATTTCTCCTTTCTTGATCTTCACTGTTATATTTTGTAAGATACAAGCCAAGAGGATAAATTATTTTGTGTTGACCATTACATATCCACAACAATACTAACAGGTCAATTTCCATTAGCTGAGTTTTTCTGTTCCCTGTCACACCCTATGAACATAACACACGTCCTTCTCTTCATTCTGTAGCAAAGTTCAAAACAGCATTGGCTTGAAAAACAGAAACACAAGGAAAGTGACAGATAATTTGCATGGCTCAGAAAACCACAGAACATACTCGTAACGTTTCCATTTTCATGCATTATTTACTATATTCTACCTTGCAGGCTTACATATGCTAATCCTCCTGGATAAATTCAGCACAGAGTGATCCCTGGCCTCCAGCTTTGAAGCAATTTACTACTTTTGCACACGCAGCAATAGTTTAGACAGAAATTATAGGTAGCATTGGCAAAGTGGTATGCAATAGAAAGCTCTGATCTGTTCACCTTATGACCACAGAAAAAGTTCCCAAAACTTTGAATAAATCAGTGGTATTGACCTGCCTTGTCACTGTCTTTCAGTTCATGGTTTCCCAAAACAGTCAAATTGGAAAAGCAATTGTGTGACAGCAGGGGGAGTAGAAACAAGAACAACAGGTAAAGGATGTGGCAGCTATGCCAGTTTGCCAAATACAGTTTGAAAACAGAGCGGAACTTCCCAAACCCAAAAGAGGGTAGGTTCTTTCAGCCAAACAATGCACTCAGAAGAAATGCAGCAAATCCTAGAACATGTACTCCCACTTCTTTTCTAGATAATGCAAATTAGTCATAAGATCATTACGGACACATGTAGTCTTAAAACGTGGATAATATAAATCTACAATGTTTGATACATTTAAAATCCACAAGAGGGCAGAAGGACAAGTAAACTGATGCATGTCAAAATCACATAGACAGCAGATAAAAAGGAACTCAAGACCCTGCTGTTCTGAAATACATGCATTCTATTGGGGTTTTTCTTAAGGAGAATTTGACCATTTGGTAAGGGAATACTCCTAATGGCATTTAGAATCCTGACTGTATTTTCTTCAGAATATAACCTTGCCGTATGGTGAAAATATGAACCCTATTAACCAAGTTCAGGCAATTCTTCATTTGTTCTGAAACTGTCCTGCTCTGGTTCCACAGATAATCAAAATGAACACAATTCAGTCATTCATATTTGTTCACTGATTTCAGCTGGAATGTCATTAAATCACTGCCAATGATATAATGGCTTTTAAAAACATACAGAGGAAGCCTGCATCCTTGGCTTGGCAGTGATATGCTCAGTTTGTACAACAGCCCAACTCAGAGCTGCAACTGGAGAGTTTGGTTTCCCACTTACAATATCTCATGCTATTTGCTGACAGGACAGGACAAAATTCTCCTAACTGACTTGGAAGCCTAAAACTAATCTTCCAAAGACATTCAAATAGTTGGGCCTACAGCCATAGACTTACTCACAGACATTCTTTCACCCAGCAGAAACTACAATCCCAAATTAAATATCATGATCCATCTTGTAAAATATTGAAAAAAGATACGAAATGAAAGTTCAAGAGAAAGTTGGTTCATATGATCAGTATAAAGTCAGGAATGATTAGGCATTGCATTTCAAAGCAGGTAAGCACCTACATGATTAGGCATTCTCTACTCTAAATCCTGTTCTCTGTGATGCCCAAGCAAGGACACAATTAGACATGAGAGAAACCTGCTCACTGCAGCCCATCTACTAACCTCTCTGCTAATGTTATCACTGTCTAGAAAACGAAAAATTTGTTTTCAGTTTTCACTCTTCTCCATTACAGTTAAGGACTCCAATGTAGCTATTTTGGAAATCCAAGCTACAGAGTCAATATAAATTAGATGTGTAATTCACACTTTGGAGAATGCTATTCCTACACAGACATACTTTCATTAATCTGTGGTCATGGAAGCCACAGCCTGTGCTTCATTAACAGGTCGTTCAATGAACCTCATCAATGAAAGTCTCCTTACTACTATCAGTTTTTCCTATCAGATGCAAGGCAGGGACAGACTGTTCTCAGACTAATAGGCAGACAACGTTTTCATCCTTTCCAATATAAAGGTGGGCTTGATTTGTCATGTTCAGTCATTAGGAATATGACCTAAGTTTTACATAACATCATTTTCCTACTGTGTACATATTTTGATCTGTGTATGTGCATAGATGCATACATATGTAAACTCTTTAACTTAAATATATTACTTGTGTCTATTGCAAACGGTTAACCCCATAACCATACACTGCACATGTATTGACTATAGTAATTTCTTTTTCTCTTACACCAGTATAAATCAACAAAATTAAGGCAATATGAGATGAGAACAAGAAAACTTTTTCAGCTTTCTCAGGCCATGTATTGCCAAAACTTACAGCAGCTGTGGATTCACGCAAGGTAAGTCTGAAATGGAACACAGACTCAAGGATTCATCTGCGATCTATTTTGCTTCATTTCTAGAAAACAGTGTTCTTTATGTCTGGATCTTCTCAAAATAGGGCATGAGGTATACTGAGCAGAAAAAAAAAAGATGGTAAAAACAGTCACTTTATCCAACCAGGATCTGCTTTTAGAAAAAGCAGAGACAAACACCACAGCCATTTTGAGCACACAGCAAATTTTATAAATTCTTTCAGAGTACGTACCTTCCTAAGTTGTTTTTTCATCTTTCTGAAAACATCTTTTGAAGCAAAACAATTAAGCATTTATCCTCTAGAGACAGAGAGATGAACTATGGCAAAAACGAACACCACCCTTGTGGACACGACAGTAGCCCACATCCTGAGCAGACCTTGCTCGACTCAAATTTAGGAGACAGCACAGTTAATCATAGGAAACTTGCAATGACAGAATCAACTGCTGACTGGGCTTTTATCTTCACAAAGCAAGTTAGCAGCAATTATGAAAAAAGTCTGCTAGGAAATACATAAATGTTATGCTCTCTTAGCTTTAATAAATTTATATACTTATAATATACTTATCATACTATAATTGTTAAGCTGATGAAAATATCAAAGCAAGGAGAAGAAATCACTGCTTCCAGCCATCCCTGCTGCACTGTAAAGGAGTGGGCAGAAGGATTTACAGAAGCTTAGTTTGCAGGTCAGTACAACTGGCCCCTTCATAGCTCTGGCTTGCTGATCTTAGTGTCTTTTTCTATATTGAAGAGCTAAGTCCAGCCCTATCATCCCATTTTGGACCTGGATAAGGATGTAGTTTAGAAAGGGATAATCTCACCTGCTTTGGCTTACCGATAACTAGCCTCAAGGCAGAAGAAACAACCCGCTGCACTCATCTGAGCAAGATTCTTAGGTCAGGTCACTAAAAACAACTGCAGGATTTTCTCTCAGACACAGAGAGAGTTTAGAAAACAAAAGTATAGGAAGAGATTTAACAGAATGTGTTCTTACATGACTCAAGGCTGCTCAAATCAGAAGACAGGATATGAAAGCTCAGGCCTTGGCATACTTTGCCCAGAATAGGCAAGTAATTCCACAATCTTTTATTTCTGTAAAAGCAAAACAGTAGAAAATGTCCTCTGCATAAGCTGTCAGTGTCATCTGACAAGACTTAGATATCAAACTAAACTCTGTGCTTAAAACCAGCAGGAAAGGTAGCCCTGGTTAGAAACAGCAAGTTCCAATAAACACAAAAACCATACACCTTGTATTTTTGTAAAGATTAGCGTACTTTTAATTTAATAATTCATCCTCCTCTTGCATCTTACACATTGAATTGGATTAAACTAGTATTTTCAACCTTAGTTTTATTATTTAAAGTTTTTAATAATTTAGCTCTAAGTGACAGAAATAAAGTAATAAAACAAAGCAAAAGATCTGTAATCACAAATATTTTATTTCCAAAGGGCTTTTATTATTTCATCTCAGCAGATTCAGTCCCCAGTCTAACTGGTATGAAACTGAACAAATTGCATACAGATGTAAAAGATAGTGCAGAGATGAATCCTGAGTTATCACAGGATAAATTATCTATGTTAAAAATAAATAAATAATCAAAATCCACACGTACCAGACAAATGGACTTCCATGCTTTAAAGGATTCAGAAAAAAAAGATGATATTTTGTGAAACAGCTTTGGTGCTTTTTAACCCAAAGTCGATTTATGATCTATCTTACATTTGGCAAATGAAGTTTGTTAAAGGCTATGTGCTTGTTCCAGAAAGGGAAAGAAGTCTCAGAAGCCATGGCTCTATTAAAATGTGTTCTCAGTGAAACAATTTTTTTTTAAAGTAAAGGTTTCAATTCTCTTCCCGCTTGCACTCTAATGACTCTATTGACTCAAGAAGCAACTGTTTTCCATCTATGCTTGTACTTGTACAGAGCTGAGTTCCTGCTTACCAGGACATCCCGTTAAGAAAAATCTTAAGAATGCAACTAAATTCCCAAGTTTACTTAAATTCCACTGATTTCCAGGAGCAGATACTAATGTACATGAGATGCACTGATGTAAGATATATCTCTTCAGTAATCCATCAAAATCATATTCCACTCAGGGGGAACACAGACTGAGAGCAGTGAGAATGCTCTCAGGACTTAGCTGACTCCAGTTAAAACTGATCATTGCATAGTCAGTGCAGAATGATTGTGCTAACCAAAAATCTAACAAAAGTGCTGAATGTTCCACTTTAAAATGAACTTCTCAATGACACACTTGCCCACTCCTGCTGCACACTCAAATCAAAGGGGTTTGGTTTTTAAGCTACAAAGCACTTGCCACAACTTTCAAGGCAGGCAGCAGAACATATTACCACGTACATTCCTATTGAGAGCGAAACACTATGTAGCTTTGGTTTTGTTCCTCAGTCTTACTACCTAGATTTTTCTGAGGTGATCAGGCCCAAGATACGGAGTGATGGAAACCCAAGAATATTTTCTTGCTTACCTCAGCTGGAGTCCACGGAGACAAATGGACCATCAAGTCTCTCCTCCACTTGTGACATGGGCAGGTGCTTCTCCTGGTGTCTTTCGTCACAGGTGGGTGATGACAGTTTATATATCCTGCACAGCCTCTGATCCCGCTCCTGTTGTAACATGAGAGGTAGGGGAGGTTAGCAAACTCAAGAGACACGCTACTTGAACAGAACTAATAGGGCTCAAAGTGACACAGCATAGCAGCAAACGCTTCACAAACAGGGTTTGCCAGTGTACTGCCTGCCCTTGTTCACGGGATATTACAGATTCAATGCCAGCTTACAAGGGAATGGGAGATAAAATAGACTAAAAAAATAGACCATAACTATTAAATACAATTTGGACTGGCAGCCCAAATAATTATCCAGGTCAAGAAAAGTGTTTATCAGTGACAACTTCTTAGCTGTTACTGCGCATCCTTAAATCACTCCATCTTTTTTATGTGCCACAGTATGTACAAGAGCCTAAAATAAGCTGTCAGAATTCAAACGTGTTTGAAAATAGAGCTTTACAGCTGTAACTGCTATCATATCCTGAGATAGCACTAGCCTAAAAACCCAAATAGGCAGATTGCAAATCTCACTGTGGAGAGAATCTTTATCCTTCTGTGCAACAAGTATTTACCTGACTGAACTTACAACATTTTATTATAACCTGATTGTACACCAACAACAGCACACTGAGCTCCTCCACCGTTAAAAGTGACGCTTGAGGGATTATTACACTACGTCTTTTAAACATAAAGATTAAACCATAGTCAAAGGTCTTTGAAGAATAACAGTATTGGTACATACTGACACAAATGCAGAGCATTAAAGGTTGTAATTTAAAACAGACCAGAAACATATTGTTATAATAGTATCACAAATTAACCCACAGAACATACAAATTGCATGGACTACACGATGTCTGTAAACTCAAATATAAAGACAAAATGCCCAGCACATGTGTTAACTTACACAATTTCCTCCTTTTTCTGACTTCTAATTAGGGCTTGCTAGCATAAACTAAAGGATGTATCAAATCCTTCATAATCATATACACAACCCAAAATTACAAATCCCCTTTGCACTTGCTAATGTTATCATATCGATGACTTGTATCAGTTTTTGGCCATACATCTGATCAGAACGGAAAACAAAAGGAAATACTGAGATTGCTGCTGTTCCTAACATCAAAGACAGAGCTCTCTCCAAGAAGGACCAACGTAACGGAAAAATAAAGAGAACAAATTGAATGTGATGATATGCAGAAAAGTACACAAGGGGGAAGGGGATGACATACAAATAAAATAAAAATTGCAGTCTTCTAAAATTGTGGTCACTACACACTATGTGAGGAATATCTCTAGCTCTTCCTGTTATTCTGCACAGTACAACTTACCATGGAAAAGTCAGTACTTTAACAATGAATTTTATCAATTTGCCATAGCAGACAGTAAAGCAAAACAAAGACACACAAAATTAACAATTACCTTTAAACCAAGAGGTTTCAATTTCTTGTTTCTCAAAATCAGCTGAAGGGAATGTTCTCTACCTTTCCCAAAGGTAATACTGCAAAAACCTACTACAATTACAGGAAAATAAGTTCTACATTTAATTAAACTTAAGAACAACATAAAAGGTTATTACATAACACCACAGAGGTTACAACATAACACAAAATTACATAACACATACATGTAATGATGCGCTTTTTTAACCCCTAAGTCGCTGGTTCCACGTTGAACTGATACATTACAGAACACTGACATGTAATTGGGTTCTCCATATGTAAGTCTTCTTCAGGATCCTCTTCATACAAACGCAGATCAGTGTAACTGCTGTGGCCTATTTCACACAATTACATTACAGTCTGGACCATATGTATGTGTTTTTACTAAACTTTATTCTTTTTTAAAACCAGGTCATCCATGGGAACACTGGATTCCAATTGCAGATCTGAAGATACAGATCAAGGTTACCCCTTTGCCTGCAGAAACCTTGCAGGCAACTCATTCAAGCCTAGTCATATATAACTTGAGCCAACGACCTTTGAAATAAACAGGAAGACATCACATTGATGTTTTCTATAATGCTGCAAAGAGCAACAGTTACTGCTTGTCCCTGATCAGCTTTGTTAGGATTGCTGGCAGCAAGCGAGCCGATGTCATTTGAAAAGGGAACCTGTAAACTTGAGTGTACAATTGCCTTGCAAACAATGCCACCTGTAAACTTGTTCACTTGTCACGGAGTGTTATAGGCTTCCAAAAGAAAAGAAAGGAGATTGAAGACAACAGCATCATAACAAAGCAGGAGGCTTCCGAAAAAGACCCTCTGATACAGATGCTGCAACTATAATCACCCATCAGCTGCATGCCTTCTTCAGCCTTCCGAGAGAAACACAAAGTGTCTTCTGCTTATTTTCCAGAGAAAAGTAATGGCTTTGGAAAAGATTACTACTGGGATCCCATACTGGGTCTCAAAACTGAGCACATAATGTACAGATGTCCTTGCAGAAGAATATGATCCAAACTATTAGTAGAGAATGAAGGAAGCATTAATCACTAAATATATTAACATTTTCTATTGTTATTTCCATCTCTATCAACCCTACTACTGATACTTATTCTTTGCTCTTCTGAGTAGAAAAATCTACCACGATATACAGATTTCATTAGAGAGTCTACCATGAGATAAGGAATTACACTGTTCATTTCAGCATAATTGTCCCCAGTGCCGTTCAGAAAGAAGCTGAATTCTTTTCCCATGAAAACTGAAAGCAAGATGTCCCAGTGCAAATTAATTTTACAAAACACTGACGGGTCAAAAATTAATATGAGCAGCTTACTATTGACAGAACCTTAATATTGACTGCTGATAACTCAGGAATTTCACATGAAAATCACTCTCCAAAATTACAGTTTTACTGTCCTTGTAGATAAAGATTCCTTGGTTATCTAGCTATTGTACAATGGGGCCTGTGGGTACTCTTGAAGAGTCTTCTGCACTAAACAACTCAGTCTGATAATGAGTTTGATTCTAATGTAGTTGTAAAGCAGTATTTTTCCCAGTGCTTATTAACAAAATTAAGAAAACAAAGGTAGTTAAGTGGGATGAAGAAATCCAGGGCCTCTGATTAAGCAGGAAAAACTTTCTGGGAACCACCTATTCACCAGGAAATCAAATACATGTTAACCAGGCAACTGAAACTGCTCAAACCACTTTGTTAAAATGTCTGTCCACTTGCCTTAACAATCACAATGCTGAGTATGAATATTGTACTGAAAATAATTGCTTAGAAGTTTTCACTTCAGTCTCATTTCATGTAACCAGAAGAAATACATCCTCCTCAGTGCTCACACAAAAATACTTAATGTGACAGCTTTCCACAGTTTCCGTATCCATACATTTTGGCATCTCAAGAACCAATTCAAGTTAACAAGTTTCATGTACTAATGAAAAAGCTGTAAATAAAATGAGAAAATCATGTTACATCAAAATGGAGAATTGAGATCTGAATAAAATACACCTGGATGCCATCAGCAGTCAATCAGAATGACAGATTCTGTGTGGTTTCAAATTAAAGCGTTTTAATGGAGTCTTACAGTTTAGATACAGAAATAAAGTTGCAGACAGTCAAAAGTTCAGTTCCAAATGTCCATGATTTCTAGGTAATGCCAACAATATCTAAGCTAAGACTGTGAGAAGATGCAGTTTGCTTAAGGCTTTTTTGTTTTGGGTTTTTTTCCCCTTTCCTTTTTTTTTTTAATGAGGAAAAATTTTTCCCAAAGTTTTTTCTATCTTCAACTTTTATTTTCAAGACATATTTTACTTCAGATGAATGTCTGTCTTTGGTTTTTAACCTACTAGCATGTTAAAAAAAAATTGGAAAAATAACATATGAACACATTACATTTATTTCTCCTGACTACAGGTACTAGTCACATGAGAAGTCTAGAATTTGTACACATACAGATGGAGCACTTTGGAAGGTAAGATCCATTCTTCTCACACAGGCCGTAATTAGCTGTCTGTTTCACCATGGACATTTTCCATGTGCACTTTGAGGTAGTCATTTCTTGTAAACTTCTTGTGGCAAAGCTGGCATTCTGCCATCGGTCGATTGGGGTTGTGAGTCAGCTTGTGTCGGATCAGCATTTTCTTCAGGCTGAAGGACAGATCACAAACCTAAAGCAGTGAAGACAAGATAAAGACAAATGAAATCTTAAAACTTCAAGCACATATAGAGCTCCTTAGATTGCATCACTGAGGCCACAGCCACACATACCTGCAAGACTCAATAAATGAGCTTGTATTTGGAAGAATAACTCCCTCAAAGAGTGTTTTGTGTTTTGTTTTGGGTTTGTTTGTTTGCAGTGTTTTGGTTTTTTTGTTTGTTAAATCTATTATTCTACCTGGGATGCAGCAAAAAATATGACAAAACACAGGAAACCTTTCTCTGTCAATTCAATCTCAAATGAAGTATTTCCTTCCTGACCTCTGGCATGACATCTGGTTCCTAACAAATCAGTTTAAATTGCTCAGTTACAAGGAGAAAGGAGTGAGAAAAAAAGATGTTCTGAAGACTGAAAAAAAGGTTAATAATTATTAGAAAGGAAACCTCATCGTTCCAGTCTTCCTCTGCCTGGACAAGGAAGCAGAAGACATCTTGCAAATGCAGGTGCAATTCCTTTGCTATATTTCCTGATTCACTGGTTCCCTCCATTCGCTGTACTCCAAGAGTCGTTCCACCATTTAAATAAATGGATAGAGGGATGAGAGACTCTGCCATGCTAAAACCATCACGTCTTATGAAATCTCCTGCACTGAATCAAAATGAAAGATTAAGAACAAGTTCAGTCAAGAGAAGTTAGAGTGAAAAATTCAGAATCTGTATGTAAGACATCAAGTCAACTGAAATCATGCAGTTATATTGTCACATTCACCTTCCATCCAGGTACCTACTGTGTGCATGACCTTCCCAGAAAATAAATGTGAAAGCATGCTCCTGATTTGACAAATTAAATACACAAGAGTCATGCAATTAAATAAGAACAAACATCCACAGTCTTGCAATGTTAGAATTCCAGATTCCTTCCAGACAAAAACGTCTTCCATGCAAAGGAAACACAGAAAACCCAGCACAATCCGTCTTTAGGAGCAAGATTTAAATTCATATTTGGATCAAACTAGTAGTGAAAATGTGGAATAATTACTGATTCCATTTGAAACCAAGACAGACCAACAGAGCTGACTATCCAAGTAGATAATCTTGACCTGCATTGTATGTATTTTATGCCAATTAAGGCAAAACCATAAAGTGACCATAAAAAAAGGCAATTGCCAGAGGCGAGTTTTGTACCCAAAATAATTTCTCCCTAGACAGGAACACTGTATGTGCTGTTTTAATGGAATGTTTTTTAATTTATGACATGATGTAATACCAAGGACTTTTATACAGCAACTTTAACTCTCCAACTTTTTCCCTGTCAATGTATAATTACCTCTTTCAGATCCAAGCAACAGTCACCCTTTTGTTATACGACAACAAACGTCACCTACAGCCTGCACTAGTCAGGTCTTAATATTGTTTTTTCCAAATGCCATTTTCTGTTCCTCTTCCACGGAATACACAAAGTGAACCCGTAACATTTATCTCATCATTACCATCGTGCTTGTTCACAAGTCTCAATACCTTAAAAGTATCATACACTTGTAAACACATTTCTTGGAAGCCAGGAAGCCCATCAAGGATACACACAAGAGACATGTGTACTGTGTATCTTACAACATGCGTCTTCATTTTTAAAGTAAACAGCTTACAATACAGTCTTAAAGTACACCATTTTCATTTATAATGCTCATGGAACTAGCATAATGTGTCCTGCTGTTCCTTCAAGACTCTAGCATATTCTACTATTTAACTTCTTCAAAAAGAACATGGAATGCACAGGGTCATTAAAGATATCATACATCTTGTGCTGTGCTTATGCATAAAAGTGCTTGGTTTTGGGGTGGGGATTTTTTTGTTTTAATTTTAAGAGTTCACTTCGTATTTCAATTTTATAAGCAAGACCGACATTTTGTAGATTTATAACCATGCTTGCTAATATGCACTTGAACTCTAATCAATCTCTTCAAAATGATCAAAGTTTTGATCAAGTAGGGAGGATGGAAAAGACTGACATCTCAAAGTATGTGTAAGGTCAGCTAAAGGCAGAGTGGAGGAAAATACTGTACTGGAAAGAAACCAGGACAGGCAATACTTGACCTTTTTGCCCCCAAAGAATAATCTGTTATCTCTGAGGCAACTGAAGTTCAATTGGCCTTCCAGTAAAAACAGACTGGTCTTCAGAGGACAGAAATCTAATACACCAGTAAAACCATGTTCTGTATTTCCACATTACTGTGATTTTCACTTTTATATATGATATATGTTAGAATTTTCACCTTAAAATGGGAATATTCTATTTCCACGACTATCAGTGGGATGCGAGAGCTTTAAGTCATTAAGTTCTGAAAACGCTTTTGCTGATTGATAAGCCACAGAGATAGTCACACAAATAAACTGTAGCACCCACATGAAACAAGGTACAAGGATTGCTTTTACATGTAGCACAGTCCTGTACTGTAATGTTTGTTTCACATGCCCGAGTAGGAATGAGAGAAGACATGGTTTTTATATTTCCAATTCTCAAAGAAAATCCTCTCTAAAGCAAAATGCAATCTAAAAAAATTGGTACGTAATACTTTATGTTGGGTGAGGAAAGGTGTGTTGCCACATGAAGCCTATACTTGAGCCCACTTTGTTTTATCCCCAATAGCCCAAAGGGGAAAAAGAAAAATCCAGAAAATAGTATAAAAAAATTATTGCAAACATAGAAAGTCATCATGCAAAGTGTTGGAAAGAGAAACAACTTCAGAGAAGTTGCCTGAGAAAGAACATGACACATATACAGAGAACACTGAATGGAATAGCTATTAACTCTTTCTGTCAATGAGAGGCCTAGAAGATGGTTATTTAAATTCCATTGCAGTAACCTGACATGCTTTCCCCTTCCCAAAATCTCTTGCCACAGTTAAGAATTGGTGGAAGTTGTCGCCATAAATTACCACTCAAGTCACTATAAGAAAAATAATAATAACATCTACAGCTATCTTCAGCAGCACAAAAAATTCTTGAGAGAATATCTGAGAAGCCAACAATAAATCTCCCATAGGTGTATTTTTCTGTAACTGTTCACTACTGGTTTTCCTGCCACTTCTGCTGAAACATCTGGTAACAGGCAATGTGCGAGACAGCTCTGGAGGAATGGTCTGCTCTGGGTGACATTTACTCTGTCCCCAGCATCTGCAGAAGTGAAGTCCACATGAAAAAAAGAAGTAACTATTGAAAACAGAACTTTCAACACTCTCCAAGTGTACATTAAGCAGCAGACCATGGTAGGCACCTGGGCAACTGAAGACTGCATGAATGAATAGTAGAGGCCACTGTTGTTTACGTCCAAACCCCAAAAAGTCAGCAATCTCTGCAATGTGCAGCTGGCAAAAGACTTGTGATGAGAATAACTTGGGTGAAATGTGGCAGTGAAGTATATAAATCACACACATCTCCAGTAAATGAAGGTACATAAAAATTCTCAGAGAAGGACTAGACACAGATTACAACTGTTTCTAGAAATACTATGATTTGGGAAAATACAGTTTTATCTAATTAATGAGGAAAACTATAGGAACAGTTAAAGCAGGAAAGCATGTTGTCATATAGCTCCTATTTTCAGTTAAATAAAGAAAAAAATAATAAAATATAAGCACCACCCCAAACTGGTCTGAAAAAGCATACTGAGTAATCCCGGATCCAGTGTGTGGGAAAAGTTGCATTTACACTGCAAGCTAGCCAACATAAACACCACAGCAATCTGAAAGCTGCAAAAATTATTTGCAATGATTCAGAATTAGATAAATTCTCAAGGTGCTATCTAGAGCCAGGCTGAGATTATTAACCCCCCCCCAACTACAGCAAATCTCCTGACTTGTAGATATCAGCAAAATGTTGTGGCTGACATTTTTCGTTAAATTAATGGATCTTTTTCTCAATGAAATATCACCAGATTATTTATTAAAAGCCAGATCAATTAACAGACCTTTGCAACTTTAAACCAAAGTGGTTATTCTAATTTTGCATCTAATTTTACAAATTTGTGAACAAATTTACAGCTGTTTAGACCAAGCCACCTAGAATATATCTGAAAGCTGGCAGTTCACTTGTGACTACTTCACTAAGAGCTAGTATCACAAAACAAAGCACCTATACTAACTCTATATCCTCTTCTGATGCCTTTGCTAAATGTGCAGGCAACAACTTAAATTCTGGCATCTGATAATTCAAAAATACATGCTTTTCCAACAGTTTCTGCACATTCAGCCTTCCCATCTACCTTTCAAAAGCTGTGAGATGATGTATTCAGGATGGGGTATGCTGAATGAAAGATACTTGACAGTGATCTATGAACTGTAACGTGATATTGCTGCATTTCAGCACTGCAAGTGTACACAGCAGCTGCAGTTTCTTCAACAATTACAAGCAAACAAACAAACAACAACCTATGAGCAGATGTGGCAAATATCAGACCAGATTTTGCTAAACAGAAATTGGAAATTCTGAATTCATATTTGCGGCATTCAATAACATCAGGAGCATTCAGATTCCATGTAATGAATTAAATACCTTCTCCAGTATAAGCTAATCTTCCAACTATTAACTTGTCATACAACTTTCATGGGAACTCAACCAGCATAAATTTGTAACTTGCAACATCCAAACTGCATTAGTAATGGTGAAAATAACTCTAATGGGATGAAAAAACATAAAATAAAAGGGTGTGTAACACTTTTGGCAACTGAAGAGGGTACATAATATTCCCCAAATGGTCCTTCATTAGTTAGGCAATCAAAGACCATATGAAGTGCAACTTTATGCCACAGCTAATAGGTGCAAGGCCGTAGTCTCCCAGCAGTTAATTCCTGCTGCTGCACTGGAGTCAAGAAGACAAAGGGGATAGATCAACTCACATCACACTGAAACGGCTTCTCCCCGGTGTGCGTTCTCATGTGCTCATCTAGGCCTCGCTTTTGACTGAAAGCCTTGTTACACTCTGAACACTGGTACGGCTTTTCCTGTATGAAATGACAACAGTGAGCAAAAGTAAGTGAAAGTGAGTCAACGCAGAGCCCAAGTCATTAAAGGAGTGGAATTCCATGCTGGATGGTGCAAGTTTTATATTCTCTCTACGGGATTACAGTCAGTGAAAGCAACAGAAAACGACTTTCAAATGATTAAGTGAAAGCTGGGAAAGCTGTGGCCTGACAGTTTCCACTTCAACACCCACTTATGAATTAATTATCTGTTCCAGCCTTTCAAAACCAGCCATTTTGGGAGTCTGTTTTTTGTAATGTAAAAGGTACATAACATAAAAACATGAAATTCCAATGTACTTTCCTTTATACTCCACAAAAACTTAAAGCATAAAGGCAAGCACGGTATCTATAAAAACCTCAGGTTTCTTAGCAGGTTTCCAAGCAGGGTAAGAGGTGAGGAGAGGAAGAGGGGATACAAGGAAACCTTGTGGTAGAGAAAGAAAAATTATTTTGAAAAGTGGTGACAGAAGGTTAATCACATATTCATTGCAGAATCTCAAAAGAAGTGCAGATGGCAACCAAGCCATCTGTATTTTTACTAGAATTATTGGTTAGCAGCTACTGTAACACATGATGTTATAAAAGCTGCAAGTTCACTGACCTCAAATAAATAATTAGAAGTATGTATGGAAAATAACTTTAAAATATTTTTGACTTTGAAGTTCTTCCTTAATACAGAAACTCACGTAAGGTGCAATTCCTCCCTTATTCCACTGAAGTTACAAAAGAACCATAAGGAAACCAACATTTTAAAATTAATTAAAATGTAAAAGTATTATGGCACTGCACATTGCATGGCCTCATCAAAATTTTGATGCTCGAGAAGCACCTTTATTTTTTAATCAGTTATTACATTCTTTTTCTGTGGTCCCTAATTCTGTGTTGCTTCAGTTCTAAAGATGAGCATTTTATGCAACAAAACAAACATTTTTTACTAAATAAAATTGAAAAAAAAAAAAAAGACTGAAAATCAATAGAAAATAAAAATGCTAAGTCTATGAATTTACAATTGATAGGCTGTGATCTTAGTGGCCTTTTTGGTGATAACGTGGGTTCCAAAGATAAGTGAGAAGGAACAACTCAGCTTAGGTATTGAAGCTACACAGTGAAGAAATTCTCTGGTTACTGAATTGTTAAGGATAATAAAAAATGTTTCTATAAATACACTAACAACAAAAGGAGAATTAGGGAAAATCTCCATCATTTATTGGATGCAGAGGGAAACTTAGTAACAAAGGATGAGGAGAAGGTTAAGGTACTTAACGCCTACTTTGCTTCAGTCTTCCGTAGTAGAACGAGCTATACCCTGGACATCCAGCCTCATAAGCTGGAAGACAGGGAGGGAAAACAAAACGAGGTTATCATGATTAAAGAGGAGATGGTCAGGGATGTTCTACGCCACTTGGATGCACACAAATCTATGGGACTGGATGGGTTACACCCAAGAGTGCTGAAAGAGGTGGCAGATGTGCTCGCCAAGCCACTTTCTTTTATTTATCTGAAGTCCTGGCTAACTGGGGAGGTTCCAATGAACTGGAGGTTAGCAAATGTGACGCCCATCTACAAGAAACGAGGATCCAAGTAACTACAGACCTGTTAGTCTGATCTCGGTACCAGGGAAGGTCATGGAGCAGATCATCTTGAGTGCTCTTCCAAGCCGTATGGAGGGCAACCAGTCGATCAGGGCAAATCAGCACAGGTTTAG
This sequence comes from Actenoides hombroni, assembly GCA_024336885.1. Lineage (NCBI taxonomy): Eukaryota > Metazoa > Chordata > Aves > Coraciiformes > Alcedinidae > Actenoides > Actenoides hombroni. Next base: position 86,300,758 of record WUAM01000287.1, on the reverse strand, counting down.
GAAAGGCAGATCTTGCCTGACAAACCTGATCTCCTTCTATGACAAGTGGACCCGACTATTGGACGAGAGAAAGGCTGTGGATGTGGTCTACTTGGACTTTCAGAAGGCTTTTGACGCTGTTCCCCATAGATTTGTAATGCAAAAACTAGCTGCTCATGACCTGGATGAGAATACGACCTGCTGGATCAAGCACTGGCTGGACGGACGGGCCCAGAGAGTAATGGCCAATGGTACTAAATCCAACTGGCAGCAGGTCATAAGTGGTGTTCCTCAGGGCTCAGTGCTGAGGCCATTTCTATTTAATATCTTTATTGATGATCTTGATGAGGATATAGAGTCTACCATCAGTAAATTTGCAAATGACACCAAGTTAGGTGGGGGTGTCGATCTGCATGAGGATAGGGAGGCTCTCCAGAGAGACTTAGATAGACTGGATCACTGGGCCGCTGCTAATGGTATGAGTTTCAACAAGGCCAAGTGCCAAGCCCTGCACTTGGGCTGCGGCAACCCCATGCAACGCTACAGGCTTGGAGAAGTGTGGTTGGAGAGCTGTCTGGCAGAGAGGGATCTGGGGGTTATAATAGACAGGCGAATGAATATGAGCCAGCAGCGTGCCCAGGTGGCAAAGAAGGCCAACGGTATCCTGACCTGGATCAGAAATAGTGTGAGCAGCAGAAGTAGTGAGATGACTGTCCCCCTGTACTCAGCACTGTCGAGGCCTGACATTGAATACTGTGTCCCGTTTTGGGCACCTCAGTACAAGAGAGATAT
>WUAM01000287.1:86241726-86299887 GCA_024336885.1 Actenoides hombroni | reverse complement strand
CAGAGGGGTTCCAGCCCTCCCAGCATTGCTGTGGCCTCCTCTGGCCCTGCTCCAACAGGTCCCTGTCTCTCCTGTGCCGAGGACTCCAGAACTGGGCTCCTAGCAAAGGGCCATGTCATTTTTTGTGCAAAGTGCGTATCACAATTATGCAACATGTGATGTGCATCTTTTTCCTCTCCGCTGACTACAGTGAGGAATATTCCAAAGCAGTGGCATGCAATGGCCAGCACCAAGGCTTATCATCTTCTGCTCAAGCGTCCTTGATGTACCCTCTCTCTTAGAGAAGCTACAATTCATCTTCAAACAGCACTGAAAATGTGCCTGGAGAACATATTCCGAGCCAGGCCTATTACCTTGCCCATAGCTATCTAATTAAGGCACCTACAAAGCCTCATCTTCACAGTATCCAACCACAAAAAAAAGAAATCTATAAACGAAGTGGTTTTCTTTGTAACCTGCAAGAGAGAACGGGAGCAGTGCCCCTCCTGTAGAGATAAGAAATAAACCATATTACATAGACTACAGCCTAATCCCTCAAAGGTATTTACGAGCTCAACTCCCACTGAACCAATAAGGTTAGAATTCCTAAATTCCTCTGCAGATCTGGGCAACGGAGTAGTACAATATTCTCCCGGAGCTGGGTATTTCATGCTCGATTTTTCTTGCGGCTTCTGGAGAACCTCCAGATCCGCCAAAGCCTCCAAAAACGCCACCACCTCCAAATCACCGCCGCCGCCATCTCTCCCGGTAGCGCGGCGGTTTCCACTGGTGCTGTTTGGTAGGGGTGAAAGGTTCAGCCATTTTCTGCTTTCAGCAAGCCGACGGTAACTCCATTTTATTTCACGCGCTGCGAGGGGAGGTTTGCCCTGAGTTTGGCAAGCTTTCGACGCCACGTAATAACAATTAACTCCCTTTGGCATCATTTGTATGAATCACTGATTTAATACGGATAGCTAGGAAAAAAAAATAAAAAAAATAAAATAGACCTATTGAGTCATCTAAATGACCCTACCGTCACTGGCGGATTGCTCCCCGGCACCGCGTTCTCCGTGCTTGTTTTAAATGAGCTTGCCACAGCGTTAAGTACAAAACCCGTCTGCAGAGCAGAGACATGTTTCACTAACATATGCTTTAAGTCAACACGGTGTTGGAAAGCTTCAATTTATGACTAAATGTTGCACTGCACTTTTATTCCTCCGAACAGACTTCTAACGTTTCTTGAGGGAACGTAAAGGGGCTGTCTGCGTTTCGCCGTGTGGCAACAAACGCGGAGCGAACAACTCCCCGATGATTTCCGAGTCGAATCCAAGGCTTTGCATGTCCAGCGGATTAGGACTTGAAGCTCGCTGGTGCCCAGCTCTGAGAAGAGATGGATGCACTGCAAGAGGACACCCGGTTCTACAAGTACAAATAATACAGACGTGCAACGTGTTTTCAGGTTGGGTTGGGGGCTTTTTGGTGGGTTCTTTTGATATCTGTTAGAAAAAAAAGGTGAGACTTCCTTCACAGAAGTCCAACAGGCTGGCTATGGGAAAAGCAGAACTAGAAAAAGTCCTGGTCTCGCTCTCGGGTTCAAGGCAAGAACAATACTGGAACTATTCCTGGCAGATCTGCTTTACAATCTAAACCTTTCTAATGGGGATTCCCATGTTTCCTCAGGCAATAGTTCAAGGTTTGGGGTTGCTTCTCCTCCCCTGCCACATGTAACCTAAATTAAACTTGTGTCTGTTGCATCTTACTACCACACGCCTCTGAGAGGCACGCACCATCTTCCCCGTAACCTCCCCTTTGGGGAGATGAAGATAATGGCAGTAATCAGGTTCTCCCCACACCTTCTCCAGATTGAGCACACCTAGTTCATCACCTCCTCTAATATAGTGCCCTCCAGCTCACAACCATCTCTTTCCTTTCCAAGAGTAGTGAAATATTGGAATAGGCTGCCCAGGGAGGTGGTTGAGTCACCATCCCTGGATGTGTTTAAACATCACTTAGATGTGGTGTTGGGGGATATGGTCTAGGGGTGAAGTTGTAGAGTAGGGCTAATGGTTGGACATGATGATCCCAAGGGTCTTTTCCAACGTGCGTGATTCTGCAAATTGCTAGTCTCAGTACATAGCGGGACAATCAGGTCTCCATATATTGCTGAATCCTGCCAGGTACTCGACATAAAGTGCACACATAATACAATGGACTATAAATCAGTGTTGTTCTGGGTACATCCCAAGCTTTCTTTGGGGGTCCAGAGATCTCAGCAGGGGTGAAAACTAGGTACTTAATTTTTAAGTACTCTCAGATGAGGTTTCCCAGAAATGGCAACGTCCTAGACAGAAACCTCTCACCACGTAATGTCAAAAATCCTCTAAGCTCACCCAAACCAGGTCATAAACAATACATACAGGGAAAAGCACGTCTCTAGCAATTTCAGTTTCAGGTATGAGTAAATGTTGAGATAAATCAGTTACATTTCAGCATGATGCAAGACCAATCTTTCTATTGACACAGGCTGAATACACAGTGCCTGGCTGCATTTAATCAAACTGACCTAACGGGAAGCCACTAATGAGCTTTTCCATGCAAGATTCTCCCTACCCATGTTTGTCATCTTGGTTTTATTAATCATTTTTATTTTGTAACATCCATGATTCTTCAGCAGAGCTTAAAACATAACAAGTTCCCTAAAAAAGATTTCAGTTGGTCTTAAAAAAAAATAAAAAATCATCATCTAGAACAAAAACTTCATGTCACTAGGAATTTTGCTAGACTGACTAAAGACTTCATGGAGCAAGTCTGTAATTTGTAAGGAAATGTATGAATAAGCCATAGGAAAGCAGGTTTCTGCAACACCCCCTTAATTGGTTTTGCATTGTGTTTAACATAAACCACATTTTCTGTGAGTTCTCTAAAAACAGCCTCTCTCTGTGTAGGTTGTTCCACAGAAAGTGCAAAGTAAAGTATATGATGTGTACATCTTAAACACCTATGAAAACAGTTGTTACTGCAAATTACCAGGTGTACTTGCTCCCTTTTTTAATCATCTTGTTCTTTAGGTATCTGAAGAGTTAACTTGATTATGATTGTTACTCATTTCAGAGTTAAGTGGACTTCAGGATTCCACTTTGGAGCAAGAGGCATTATTAACTCTGTGAAGCTGAAGTCACAAACGTAAGCTGCAATGTGATTAATGTTTAGCTCTTTGTGTTATTCTCTACGGCAAAGAAAGGGTACGTCTAACCATCCCCTTGCCCTTGGCATTTGTATTCAAATTCACATATGTAGCATGTGAAACGCATCCAAAGCTGTCTTTGATCTAATTTTAGATTCCTTACACCTGTATATTCCAGTGACTTCAGCGGACAATTCTGATTCACAGCAGTCCCCTCACCCGGCAAGCGAAGCTGCTCTTCACTGACATTTGTGTCTGTTTCACTAAAATCAGTGGTGTCATCCAGAGTAAAACTTGGCCCTAAATTTCTCTCCAAAGACTTTTTTTGGTCAGTTTCAAAGACATCAGAGACTAATTTCTTCAAAGCAAAACATTCTGTGCTTTTCCTTTTCTCTCTCCCCCTTCTTCCCATCCTATCAATTTTTATTGCACAATACTTGGAGAAGACAACATTTGTAACATGGAAAAGATGTCAAGTTTGGCATAACCACCACTGCTCTAAACCTGTACAGAATATAACAGATAAAACCTGTAGCAGTAAGTCTGAAAGAAAGTTAACGCCACCACAAAAGGACAATCAGGATCATCAGTGAGATTAGAAAAAAGTTGGACAAACTTATAACACCAAGTAAATCCTGCTGCTAACTGTCAACAAAACAGGTGGTCACTGGGAAGATCATGTAAGTCTGACTTCAGAGGAGTTAGCAACTGTTAGTACTATAAATCTACCCTCTGCTCAAAAAGCATCTGCCAGACCATGACTAGCAGCAAAGCCAAAGGATTACATGTGTTTTCCTTTATTGATGATATAAATGAGGAAGAGAACATGAAGAGTGAGAGAAACAGGATGTAGTTGATATTGCAGTGATTTAATAATACATACTTAAGCGTACCAGGTATAAACAGAAATATGTAGGTCAGGATTTATAGCCTTCCTGCTTCTAATCAAAGAGATGCCAAGGAGAGCCCAGATGGGACTTAGTATTCTGGAAAGATGCTTCGCTGTAAGACTGGTATGTTAACTTAGAAGCTCCCATCTCTGATAATTTTCACTATGTGAAAACTGAGAGGAATTCTAGATTTTAACAACTATGACAAATAAAACAGTGCCTGCAACACATATCATCTGTTGTGGATAATGATCATAAATTACGACCTTGGATTCTATGCAAATTGTACTTTGCATTACAAAGGCATCAGAACACGACAAATTCTCAAGGCCATTTGATGCCACTTTCAACATACTGATAGAATATGCATACAGCATATCCTGCATCCATGACAGATGGAATTACTTAAATGCAGACTATTTGAACTGCTAATGGCTGCTGTAGTTGACTGTATCTCCCTTAAGAAACATAAATACACGATGAATATTAGCTTAGCACCAATGCACATGGCTGTTTACGTAAACCTGATAAAGCTGATTACACAGGTAAAATATGAATGATTTTGGTAGGAGTATCTCCAAGTAACTTTTGAATCTGAATTTAGAACTGCAAAGTGAGCTTAACAGTAAGAAAAACAAGATCTAGACATTATGATATCCAAATAAATCCTAACTCTTATTTATTTGAATATTGAGTTAAAACCAATTCTAGCAATTCGTTCCTAGGTGGCAGAAGCAAGTTAAAACTGGGTTGAGCCCACACTCAGGAGACCTTATTCTTTACTGTTCCAGTTACATTAATTTACTACAGTAATTGTGGATTTACACAGCTCAGAAAGTTAACTTGTTGGATACAGAAATATTACTTAATAATCCTTTCTAACACTTATGGTTGACAAAGTATATTTAAAACCCCAGAGCCATCTAGGATCTTATTTCTCTTATGCTCATGTTTTTATACGTACCATATTCAGCAGATTTACTTCAGAATGTCACATAGTGCACATTTCTTCTTACAGAACATGTTCATACATCTAAGCACACATGAGCATTACTAGCCTCTCAGAATAAGACATACTGACCATGTTCAGTTGTGGATGCCCCCTCCATGGAAGTGTTCAAGGCCAGGCAGGATGGGGTTTTGAGCAACCTAGTCTAGTGGAAGCTGCCCCTGCCCCCCCTGTGGCAGGGAGGCTGAAACTAGATGATTTTTAGGATCCCTTCCAACCTGAACCATTCTGTGTCCCTCAAACCACATTCAAAGAAGCTCTTCAGCCAGTTGTACACAACACATACCAAAGATAGTGACCATAACAGGTCTCAACCTGCCAAAACCCCCCATCTGAATGTAATCTTAAGGTTCAGGCCTGTAACAACCTGAAAAAAATGTGATCTCAAGGGCCTGGAAAAGATTCCAACCAGAGACAGCCTAACACAGGGTTCATGATGCATACCTATAAGCAAACCACAACCTGCCTTGCAGCTTCGCTAACAACAAACTTCTATCAAAAGTTACTCAGAACAGAGATGAATGACTAACAGAAGCCCTACAGAATCAGATGGATCTTTCTGCTTGGTCTAGAAATTCCCCACAGATAGTGTTAGACCATGCTGAGGGCCAGGCCAAGAGAGACATTCTTCACAAGAAAACCTGTTAGACTGCAGCTGTGGTAACAGAACTCTGAGCCTCAGAAAATTCCAGTGTCAAGGTACCGGGGTTTTTTTCCCCACATTTGAGAAGAGTGATGGGTAGTTTCATTATCCATGAAGTGATGACATGCAATGTATTACTCAATTCTTTTTAAAAGACCAGCTTTCACCTTCATTGAAGGGCTAGGAATTGAGGTATATTGCAATAAAAAAACACGGTAAAGTGTCTACGGAAACAAGGGTGGCTTAAGCAGCTGATGTTTAGTTACATTTCAGCCCTAAAAAGACTAAGCTGATTAATGTCAGGAAAAAAACACCAGTGATACTTTCTGCTAGGTCATCACCACTAGCAACACATCCCCTGTTGAGAAGAGAGGCTAAGTCACTTAAGATGACAGATGGTGTAAGTTAATAGAGTCCAGTTTTGTATTTAAGTGTGAAAAAAGTGCAAGAACTAACATGATGCTCTCTTGATAACTGGAAGGGTTTTGGAAGTTATAGCAAGTGTCTCACCCACAGACAGAGGATTCAAATTATCAGACTAGCATTAAATTACTAAAGTAATGTTGACACAGGAAGACAAAGGCTGATGACAATTTACAACTCTACAGAAGTAGTAGGGATTTGAATCTTACAATGCTTAAAACTCAATAAACTATCACTTTACAAGTACACATTTCCTCCTTTGAGAGGTAACATCCTTAAAAAAAACCCCAGTGTTTCCAATAACTAGAGTAGGCACAGAAAGATTCCTATTGAAACAACTGTGAAAGGATTTTGGCAGATTTAAAAAAAAAGGCACTTTTAGATGTGACTGATGTTTTTGTTAGAAAAGTTCTCAATTAAGTTTTGAGGGTTTGGGAAAAAAATAAAATCGTTGCAATAAAATTTATAATGAAAATTAAAATATGCATCTTCACTGAAATGCCTGTCAGAAAAAAAAAAAGTATGTAATTCTCTGAAAACTCAGTGTATGCAATTAGACTTCACCATTAACTTCCCATTTTACACAGTAGTTCTGACTATTTGCTACCTATTAAATGTAGATTTTGTTTCTTTGCATTTCTTTTTTAATGGTCGATGCAATTTCTGTTCCTAAGATTTAATGAAGTAGGGTTTTTTTAATCAGCCATAATAAAAACTCAATATATGTTGACCTGATCTTGGAAAAAGAACAGTATCGATATAAAAACCAAACGTTCTCACTCTGTGAGGAAAAGATGGTCATCAGTCAATATTACATAAAAAGGGTGTGAAAACATAGGCGCATTGGGATTCAAACCTTCTATTTTCTGTATACAAACAGATTCCACAGGCAAGAAAACCACAGCACTGGCAAAGTCATCATCCTCAGACAGATGTTTGGGAACTCACTCATGTTGCACCAATAGGGAGATGTAGAAAAATATCCAATATTGAAAGTAATTCAAAATTCCATGAACATGTCATATTATTTCATTACACACTGTCATGTGCATAGAAGACTATATTTAGTACCAATGTAACTTTTTTCAGAAGTAACAAAAACATCAATTTGGCATAACTGTGGGCACGTATCAATGACCAGATTTCCAAACATCAGCAATTGTATTACAGTAGCATAATTTCTCTACATGTTTAAGATCAAACTATCTAATATTGTCAGGGAAGCCTAATATTATCTAATATTATGTCATAAAGCCTTAGGAAAGGGCTTATGGCACTGAACATTGGAAGCATGCAAGTATTTCCTCAGAGTTTACATGGTCTATAATTCATTTCATCAAAAACTTCAATGAGCTTCTCATTCATGTTTTGTTAGGCTGTTATATTTATTCTTAAGAAAAAAATAAACAACCAAAACAACGAAAAATACAAGAAAAACCCAAACCATAAACCAAACACATCTATTTCATGGAAACAAATCAGTACTTAGGTGACATTTTAACATGAGGTGTTTGGTATTTTCTTCTCCTTATGTTGTCAGTAAGGGTTTTGGCTTACCTTCTCTGTTTACCTCAGAGTTGAAGCTGACACCTGTGGCCACCCAGGCTGTACTCTGTTTAACAGTTGCCAGACCTTAATCAACTTTCTACAATGATTTTTCCATCAGCCTTCACTAATTCACTAGATCAGGTTTAGTATTTAATCCCACTGGTGAAATATATCCAGATTTAATCTCTACAATGACATTTTCCTTGTTGAATGTCATATTATTACTTTTAAGCTACTTCACAGTATTTCTGGTCAAAATACCAGACATTTTCTTCAAGGTATTTATAAGAATAGCCCCTGAGGAAGGGTGCTACGATTATGTTTATTTCCACATAGCTAGGCTTAGCCTACACAAAAATACCTTCTGGATTTAAACACTTTGTTATTTATCTTTGCATAATTATTTTGCATGCAAGAATAAATCTCAAAATAAAAATGCATACATAGGAAAGGGTAAGAAAAAAGAATAACCAACATCTGTACAATCTTTTGAAAATTCAACACATCAGATGTCTGAATAGAGAAATTTCAAGTGTGCCTTCCTGGTTTTTCTTACCACTGACAAAGAAAACCATTGGCAAACACACTATATTTTTTATTTTCTAATCTTCAGTTTTGTCTTTGTTTAAATAGCCTAGGATCACAGAACAAATTATAGTGAATTTCTTTCACGCTGCGGAGTTTCAAGCTGTTTCTGCACAGGTATAATCTTTCTTCACCGAAGGAGTTCTTACATAGTACTCTTAGAAGACATCTCTCAGCATTTCTATTCAGATATGTGCTTTTGAAGCACACGTCCCAGACGTCCCATTACTGTGTTTTGCTGCACACTTCCAAAATGTTTTGGACTGCACGACCTGAATTCCTTTTGGAAAAAATAAGCTAGAAGGTTTAATACATTCCAGGGAACACTATTGTGCAGACAGTCAATAGGACCAGACTACACATAATCCTCAATAAAATCCTTGAAACACATGCAAGATAAACATCAGGTCCTCAGCACCAACTGTTCCACTTGACACATACCGCATTCACTTCGTGCTTTCACTTCAAAAAAGACTTACATGTGAATAGCTCAGAATTTTTAGTTCAGTTCATACTGCTCTTGGTTAAAGATATGAAATGCTCAGGACTGGAAATTCAACTATCAGGACTACATACAGAAAGATTACGCTACTAGCCTCAAAGTAAACCATCCTAATGTCCATAATACTTAATCATTTTTACAAAACAGCATAAATGGAGAATCTGACCACATGAGTAAGACTACTGGAGAATTCCCACCTTTTTCTCCAGAAAGTGGCATGTATTTGCTTGAGAAAGAAATGCCAGGAAAGAGGAAAGTTTGGGGTACGTGAATGAAAACTTTATATAGGACCTCCAGTTAATACCCTCAAGACCTAGGCAGAATGGTAGAAAATTAAACAGTTTGGATCTCATCTTTACTTATTTAGAAAGCTGTTCTGCATGCAGATTTACATATGGAACTATCAGCTTCCTTATTTCCTAATAGATAAGGAACTTTCTCAGTTTGGCATCAAGACTGCCTTGACTTCTGTAAGCAGTAACAGCTCCCAAGAGATTACTAGTAAAAACTACAGTTTACTTCCAACTTTGTTTGCTTTCTTATGGTGAACGGAGAGTTCAGAGGCAAGTATTAAGTGGAATGCTAGACCAGCTTAACTGTTTGCAGACAGCTCTCCATCTATTTGCTGGATGAGCGGGGGCCAAGATCTCACCTCTGTCCTCTAGTAAATACATATACATGACAAGACTCTTACCTAAAACAAAGAACCCTTGTGCTAACCAAGACTCAATATTCAAATACAATCTTGGAGACATCTGCAATTTGCCTTTTATACTGCCTTCAGCTAAATGATACAAGTTTTCAATTTAATGTTAGTTAGTAAGGTATAGGCTCTACAAATCTCACAGTGACTGGATTTTAAGGACACCATAAAAACCAAAGCACTGGATATTGACATTTCAGAAACAGTGACGCCTTCGCAGAATTGTTTACTGAGTAAACAGCCACAAACTTTAATTTATATCTGTAAATAACCAAAGGTAAAAGAAAGAATCTAGTACTGCTATTATTTCAGCATAGAAGAAACTGAACACAGGAAAAATAGAAGGTCAGTAAGAGAGTCAATTAGAATTTAACAGTTAATGACTTATCCAAATAAGAGGGAAAGGTTTAAGTACAAAATGTCTTGGTTGGTACAGCCTAGTCACTACGCAAACAGTAATTATTTACTTTTCGCCACACAATTGATTCGCATACAATCCTCAAGTAACCATAAAAACTAAGCTACACTTTCCCTTGTGTAGGGCTTACCCTTGTGTGGGTGCGAATGTGCATCTTCAGTCCATCATTCTTGCTGAAAGCTTTGTCACAGTAAGGACACTGGTAAGGACGCTCACCTGAAAACAAGAAAAGCATTAGAAACCAATGAATATGGCCCCAGTATCTGAAGGTCTGGCAGCAGGGTTATTTGCCAAACAGAAATATTTTTTATTTCTAGCATTTTCTTCACGCTCAAACAAGAAGAGATCTAGGCATTAGGAAAATTACAAATAAAGGTAGTCTGAGCAGAATGCAGGGCTAGATCAAAATATTACTCTTTGCTGCTTGGTTTTGTTTTAGTAATATATATCACAGTCTCAGGGTGGGGCAACACAACAAAAACCATACACAAAAAACCACAAGACAACACCTACTGCCCTTGCCCAAACCACATTCTACAGTGATTCATACGCAGTCACTTTTATGGTTAGGCATTAACTGCTCCCAGATACTACTACTATTTCACATGTGGTCATTTTCAGAGCCCTCTGGGTGTCAGAATCCCAATGAAATATAAACTACTCTCTTTTTTTAATGCTTTATCTGAACTAGCTGTTCGAAGCTAGTTAATCAACAGTTTCTACAATTTTTGTGTCGCAATTTACGACTGAAATGGAAGCAGAAGGATTTTAGCATCTTCCTTGCAGCATCTCCTATCTTAAAGGTATTTAGTTTAATGCTTCATTAAGCTGATGTCATTTAGCATCTATTTTCCCAAACTCACATTAGTATAGCGCGGCTACTGAGCTATTCAGAATCAAAGAATGAAGAGTTTCTAAGCTGGCTTCCATAATTTGGAAGAAGTGATAAAGCTTTATAGTTTCCCAAGGGCATTTCAATTTTTAACTCCTTAGGCAATGCACTGAAATCTGAGTCGACTGTATTTTCTTTCTATACACAACACTTATAAGAGTGGATATCAGGCTGGTTCTAGTACAAAACCACAGTTCAAAAAATTAAGGTACAATAACTATTTTCCTGTTAACAAAAATGGAATAGTTTCTACAAAATCATAAAGCTGAAGGTATAAAATCCCCTTTATTTAAAAGTACAAGTTAAACAAAGCCTATTATAAGTCGACGCACCAGTTTTCTGCTCATGAAAGAATCTTTGCATGTACAGAGAGATTTAACATAGTCCAAATGTCAAACACTTATTTACACTCACAGTCAACTCTGGAAAAAAGGTAAGAAATATTAAGTACATTTTACAATTGGAAAGAAATAAAATAGGATCAGACATATTTCACTGATAGTCCAAAAAACAGAGTGTAAGAGAGCAGCAGTAACAGAGATAAGCATTTAAAGCTCCACAGTCCCTAATAACTGGGATATTCATCTTGGAAAAAGGAAGCCTCCTTCCTCCTCTCCCCTTTTCTACATGATTGCTCAGAGGGAAGACAGTGGATATTTTCTTTTTTGGGAATAAGATATCAAAGAATATGTAATGGAGACAGTTTACAGGAACAGCTCTTCAGAAGGACCGACTGTGAATACAGCACAGCTGTTAGTCACTGGCATACATAAAACCTCAGTAGAGTCACAGGTTGTGTAGAGGTTTCAGTGCAGCTAAGAATATATAATTAGTTAAGTAAGGAGATTAAAACAAAAAAACCAAACCTATTTAGTAGGCTGGCTATTCTGTTCTTTTATTACCATTTAGGTAACTGTTAATGACAGCAGCAAAAAGCTATGTAGCAAACTACCTGAAATACAAGCATTTTTCTCTCATGTGTTCTGCCATGTCTTAGAAAGCACAACTGCATGAATTCAGCGTTTTGTTTTTTGGTTTCAGGATGATGGCAACCACTACTGCGATATAGCTGTGTTTTCACTGAGCAGTTTGAAATAAGATACTCTCGCTCATGACCCTTGATGTCTTCATACCATGCTTCCAAAATTCAAACATGCCAACAATGTCAGTACTCAAATATTTAATTAATTCAGCCAACATTTTTATGTTTTAGGGCTTTTGAACATAGAAGCCAAAGCTTTCAGCAGTTTGTAAGCAGGTAAGTGTTGACAGGTAGGAGTTATACCCCTCCTCCCTCTCTCCACTTCCATCTCTGAGTCTCTTTAAAGAAAAAGACTTTTGTTGTCAAAGGATTGTTTTGAGGTTGTCTGAAATGGATTAAGTGGTCTTCAGAAATTAACCATGGAGACGATGGTACTTGAGGAGTAAGTCCTTAAGAGTTTTCAGCAGATGCCAGTAGAGGGCAACAGTATGACTTCATATAACCATGTTACACCTGGAAAAGACTGGCTTCAAGCAGCTGTTATGTACTGGGAGTTTTCAGAAATCTCCGCTCTTCCAAAGATCGAGTTTACTGTGCAACACAGACCATGAGCTCTGACTTGACATTGCTGCTTGGTAATAACCTATTTTTCTAAATTATATAAACACCTTGTCATGCACTTCTGTCATTAATAATTTCCAACAAAATTAAAAGATAACCCAAAGTAATTTTACTACCACTCTTATTTCCTTTTCCTTTACGGAATTTTGTAGCCAGGATGCCCCTGTGCTTACATAAGCAACTGTTTCTCCCATGCTTACACATCTTTTAAAGATATAACTTATCTTCTACCTCAAAGAGCGTTAGGATTTTACAAAATGAACCATGGGCAACTTAAAACAAATCTCTGCTTGCAACAGTCATGTTACTTCGAATAAATTTCTTAGTCTCCCTGTAACCAGTCCAAAGATGAGTACGTGCCACTATATGAAAGATATGGATACTTTTTTTTTATATTAAAAAATTACTTGTATTTTAAGATTATTTGATCTATGAACAAGAGTAAGATTTGACACAAGTCACATGATAATATGATGTCTAAATTTAGCAAGTTTTTCTGAATCCCAAGGAACTTAACGATAAAAGAAAAATAGGATGAATTGCTCTCTGGAAAGGGCCAAACTTTCTTGCCTGTCAGAAAATGGAACAAACTACCCTCTGTCAAAAGCTTCTTTTTCTCTGTTTACTGTATGAGGAGCCTAGGCAACTAATTTAGATTATGTGTCTGAATTTAGGGGCAGCAGATTTTTTGGCTTTTTTGTTTGAGTTTTGTTTTTAATTACAACACCTTTTCATTGCAGTCAATGGTAAAGTTTTCAAAGGTATTATTTCACAAAGACAGGGTGAGTGGTTGGTTTGTTGTTTTTTGGGGGTTTTTTTAATTTCATTTATATTTTTAAAAATATAGATAACGTAAGGAAAAAATTCTCCTAACTTCCAAACACATTATCAAACCTTAATCCTAATACTTCTCATTTGGAAAAATACCTAAAAAAGGCCTGACCTTCAATGTTATTGTTTGCAACTCTGCCATTAAACTACAACTGAGACTATGATCTGCACTTTTCACTAAAACATTTCACCAGGTTTTCTACTTCAGTACAGTATCAAAATCCAACAGGCATATTGAATACATGCGAATTTGACAGCTTGTCCAGTCACCATTCCCAGAAGTAATGTTGTGAATACAACATTAACTAAGAACAATTGCTATAGTTAAAACAGCAAAACATTCAAGTAGGACAGCTGTAATAAATGCTGTTTACCCGTAAGTTACAGCTGACTGTCATGTCCCTGCTGTCCAAGAACAAACTGCTCAACACATTAATGCCACTTCTGTACAAATAACCCCATATAAATTATCCTTGGATAAACTGCAGTGGATTTAATGTAATTGAAAGTCTAGACATTTTACTTCCAGATTTTGTATGCACACAAACAAAGCTTTTAACATAATAAAAATAAATTTAACCTGAATACAAGGATTATGAAAAACAATTCCATGATTGAAAACCATATGGGATTTTGATCTGAAAACACGTCATGACAGAATTGATATGTTGAGGGTTTTTTCCTCCTCATGTGTGTACATCTCTAGCTTGGGCTCACAATACCTACTGGATCTTAATGTAGTATAAAAAGATTAAACCAGCATAAACCAGATTCTTCTATTTCAGTTCAACTCAGGATGGACAGTTTCCTATGAGACATTTGCAATCAAAGGTGCTGTAAGGCAGCATTTACACGCAGATTTCAAACTTGGATATATAAATACACATATGCAGATATATCCAGATTTCAAACCCAGATACCCCTGGGAGCAAAACAATCAAGAAACAAAACCAAATACGCATCAGCTCTTCAAGATTTCAGTTGCTACAGCTGGACATTTAATAAATACTTTGACACCGTAATTCAAATTAGTCATGTGTTGCTATTTTCACACTGTATTTTGCATTCCCTAGAGTCAGTTTAGCCACAAAAAAAGAAGCTAATTTACAAAATCAGGTGGAAACCTGATATAAACACCAATGTTAGTCATTGCTTTGAAACAATGACCTCAGGTAAGATCAACCAAATATGTACTTGACAGGTGACAAATACATTCCCACCTAATGAGACAAGTGAACTATTGACAAATGAACAGTAAAATAGTCCTCATCTGAAAAGACAGTAACAAAACTGTCCAAAGAAACTACCAAACCAAAAAGGAAACAAGCACAGAGAAGAAAACAGCATGCTCAAGTCAGCGTTTAGTGAGCTACTGCATTCAGTTTTGGAAGCAGTGTCACAGAGCTCTTTCAAACCATGTAACAGGCATTACTTGTATTTCATTCTCTTACATTTAGAGTCATATTTACTGTCCCCATTCCCATGTGGCTTGCTCGGTCACTTGTAAACAATTCTCAGGTATGTATGTTAGCCTTCACGTACCAATTCCCTGGCTTTCTGTCTTTAATGGAACTGGTGCCTTAAGGAATGAAGACTTTGAATTATGCAGCAAAATTATCAAGGGAGGGGGTTATACTTTTTAATATGTCTATGCTTGGTCAGCTGGGGTGTTCAGCACTACTGGTCTAGGTCACTACTCACAAACATCAGAAAAAGACTTATGACAGAAGGCACTAAACATTAGATCATGTGCAGTCTATGTAGCTTAAAAGGAATTGTTTTCTTTGATTTTCTTTAAAAACATTAACAAATAATTATCCCCTCTCAATCTTCCACAGACCATTTACCATCTTCTGAGTATAGCTCATTTTCAGACATTGAACTACTTTTAAGAAGGATCAGAAGATCATTTCTTACAAAAAAAAAATTATATATACATAATGAGGATATTATTTCCAACTGTCAGATCAGTTATGCTAAAGTAAAATCCTTTCTAAAGGCCTAACTTAAGACTGGTAGGGGAGAAGGGAAGAAGGGAGATTCCACCATCACCCAACTGTGGTGGAAACAAGTTCACCTGGGGAGGAATTCAGAAGCAAGGGGGCCATCTGGATCTCACATGCAACACTCCCTACCAGGTGATCAACAGGGCAGCCCAGAAAGGGAATTGCAAGAAGGTTTTTTTAGTCAGAGATAATCTGAGGTGATGACAGCATTCAACAGCAAGTAAGGATGGGCAAAAGGTTAACGGATATAACAAAATTATAATCTGTGACATATGCTGTACAACATTATCTGTTCATATAGAGCACTTGACAGCTTTACACATTTATCCTCAGCTGCTGTTGCTTTGTATATGGTGTTCCCATGAAATCAAAAAGGAAGTTTGTGTCCTTAAGTGTACATAATTCAGGCAATTAATTATACAAACATATACACACAAAGAAACCTAAGATACACAGAACTGAAATTCTCCCACATGAAAGTAACTTCATTAGGAATTAAAATTAAGTTAAATAGGAACTCAAGGAACCAAGTGATTTCTGCAGGACTTAAATTAGAAAAAGCCAGAAAACCAGTTACTGAATGAAAACTGAATATTCACCCATTAAGAAAATACTAAGTAAATATCTCAACCTTGGTATTGTACACCACAGCAAATGGCTCTTGAGAAGACAAAACACTTCTTCAGAATAATGAATTTCCTCCTGTGTAGAGGTGGTAGTTTTCTAGATACCAAGTAGCATTTCCAACAGCATTTAATACCCTTGGTCTCTTAGCATTTTTTATCATTTTGACCAGGGATTCTAGGAAGGGAAGTTAATGGGAAAGTAATCAAGAAGCCTGGCCAATTGCAGCAGCTAGTGGCTCTCTTTACAACACCTGAACTAGCAATAAAAAAAAGTGATCTGAACTGCACGAAATTCTGTCCTGCCTGATT
Source organism: Actenoides hombroni (assembly GCA_024336885.1). Taxonomy (NCBI): domain Eukaryota; kingdom Metazoa; phylum Chordata; class Aves; order Coraciiformes; family Alcedinidae; genus Actenoides; species Actenoides hombroni. The sequence goes on along the minus strand of WUAM01000287.1, from coordinate 86,283,736 downwards.
TTCAACTGTGACACACTCAAAATTCAGCACTTTAGAAGGTACAGAAGTACCAATACAGGAGTAGATTTCTCATGCCAAGAACCAAACTTCATGATTTGAAAGATAAAATACTTGTGGACATCAGCAGAGACAAGACCCAGAAACACCAAACATACATGTAATTCTACACTCCTAGACAGCCTGATAAAGAAAGGGATAGCTTTGACTGTTCCAAGAACAATCCTGTGGCCTGAGAGAAATGGAAAAACAGCACTCCAGTACGGGTCAAGTAGACACATTTCTTACGTATTCTTCATTCTAACCAGGCTCCAATAGTTGTGGAATTTTCAAGCATAAAGAAGAACTAGAATTGGTTTTATGTAAGTCAACCAAATGCATTTCCCGTTCACTAAAAACAGTCACATATTAAATCAGAAGAAAGTTTGAATGCTGCTGTTCTCAAGATAAGGGAAAAACAGATTTCTTTAACCATTTGGGTTTCTGGTAATACTCTTCTTGTACTAAGTACCCAGCCACATCTTATCCTTTCAGGCACAGAAGTGGTATTTTCACAGCTGAGGATGTTTGCTTTCTGCAAAGTTTTGGATTTATTTTATTACCTCTAATTGAGGCCAATAGTCCAAATTTTGTCCTATATGGTACATAAAAATTACCATGATATAATCGACATTTTAGCTATTTATAACTAAATAAATTATCAAGACTAGCAAAGGACCCTACAAAATAAGAAGGCTGTCTGAATCTGTATAGTAAAGCATGGAATAACCACCGTTATACTTAAGACACTCATCACTTCTACAACAGTATTAAGATTTTAGTCACAAAAAAACCAGGACACACTTACTTTTAAGAATATAACAGCTTCATTCTTTGCATGAATTGGTGGAATTAAGCAATTCGGTTCCCCTACGAATTGGGCATTAGCATCTATGACTTCAGTGAACCCAATGGTCAACCATATCTTTTAAAGTAGATGCCTTACCCAGTAATTCATCTGATCTAACCATGTCACTAGCATTCCAATAATCTATCCCTTACAAGAACATTTCTTCATTCATGGAAGGAGACAAGAAGCTGACAGCTAAATGAAATTTTACAGGTACTTTTAAAGTTTTAACTGTTGCCTGAAGATAAATAGGACAATGATGTATAAACTGAAAGGTTTAGAAAAGCAGAATCCTTACCTTTGAGGCCTTCTGCAAGCTCCTTTTTAAATTCGGTAGATAAAAGAGGGATAATTTTTAAGTTACTGAATAGAAACAACCTATCTGTAGACATTTGCAAGCTGTTCACTGACTAGATACAGATACATTTTTTCACATACTTCATTGTGATATGAAAGGAAGTTCCTTCAAGTCCCCCTTTTATCTTTTTTTTTTTCTTTAATGTAAGAAAATATAAATTACTTCTAAGGTAATTTGCCAGAAGATCTGCTAGAATGAGGATCCTGGCTGTACATTATTTCATGATATACATGAACAAACAGTTGCCTGTTTAGCTATTAAAACTCTGGAGACATATTTGACATGGTAATAAACAAGAGTTATACAGTACTTTAACTCATTACCTCCAACTACTTTGAAGTCTGTTATTTTCATAGATGACTGAACTACTGTTAATAACCAAAGATTTCAGTTATAACTCCACAACTAATATTTTGTTTGGTTACTCAGTAATTTTTACTTGAAAGTGCAAGATTTGGACCTAGATTTTTACAGTGGGACCTTAAGTATGATTTTAAATCTGCTCAAGCACCTAATGAATCAAATTGTAGAAATGTGACTACAATGGCAAAGCTAGGACTGTTACATCAGGCTCTCAAATGCAAAAGATGAGAGACATCTCAAGAAGACAATCAGCACCTAGAGTGGCAGGGGACAAGCATGATGAAATGTTTTCACGAGCTTAGAATACAGCCTTTAATTATGGAAATTGAAACGGCAAGCTTAACTGTGTTGACACAACGGATATAGAAGTCCATGGTCTGAATGCTTTTTGCTGTTTTAATGTAATCTCTTGGTATTATCTTTTATTCACATATATGAGAGCAAATTTACAAAGAACCTTCTCAACTCATGCTTACAAAATAAAGCCGCTTTTTCCACATACCAGAGAATAGAACATTTAAGAATGCCACATTAATTCATGGCTTTTAAATGACATAGATAGAAGCATTAATCTTTTGAAAAAGCATTTAGGACAGATGTCAAGTCACAGATATCTCACTGGCTTTTTACTAGGACTTTGACTAAATGTGATAGAAAAAGCAAAATAAGGTTACATTTTAACCTATATTTGCTTGCATAAGCATTTTCTGGAAGACCTGTATGGTCATCAGCTGTCCCTCACTACTCCGTGTATAATGGAGTAGGTAAAAGACAGCATAGAAAGTAGAGAATTATAGTGAAAACACACAATAGTTAACTCAAAAATATATCAGCCTGCAAAGTTTCATTGTTCCACAGCTTGATGTGCTGCATCCCAAAGATGGAAGGGATTAGGATACAAGCAATTAGGAAAGCAACAGCATAAATATCAGACAGATGAAATGCACATGTGCATGTATATATGTTACATAGGCGCACACAGATACATACATAGAAACACACACAAAGCTACTAACATATTTGAATACCTATGTATAAGGCAATTGCAAAGCTGCACAAACCGCAGCCAGTAATCGTTAACACTGAAAGTTGCTTGAAACTTTACGGGATGTAATTAACCTCCTGGCCCCCAGTTTTCAAGCTCAAGGAGCAGACCACAGAATTTCTTTTACAATTTATGAACGAGCCAAGGAATTTATATCACAGTCAGAGGATTCTTTTGCTGAATTAACCCCAGCTCCCTCTGACCCTAGGAAGTCATAAACCAACAGGATACAGCAGAGAGAGAATGCACCATAGTGTTTCAGCGGACCCACAGAGAGCCGTCTCTGTCGTGCCAAGGCTGGCAACTCGGATGATGAATTACAGAGCAATATGCCGGGTTCAGATGCAAACATCAACCCTCTATACATGCACATGCATGTATGTTCACTCACCCTAAACCAGCTCAGTTTCTGCAAAAGGCCAAGTACTGTTAGGGCTCATTTACAGAGTCTTACTCTAAGATAAAACAGGGAAGAAAACTGCTTATCCAGGAAGCACGCATACTATGAGAAACAATATTTAATGACATTTACTGCATACTAAATAAAAGCCAAAACCCCACTGAGCTTCTCTTTTTGTCTATGGATTGAGCATATCAAAAAACAATTCCAAAGCAGAACCAGGAGAGTACCTAAGAACCTTAACTTTTATAAAGAATAGCTTTATAAATTAAAAAAAGGGTTCAAATTGATACACAGATGTCTTTAAAACAACTCTGCCTGGCTTTATTTTGTAAATACAAAACAAAGCCGCTTATATAAAGTAGCTAATAAAACAAAGTCTAGCTGACCATGTGCACAGAAAATAGGATAACACAAACAGCTGCACCAGGACCTTAAATCTAATCAGCTGTAATCACCAAGACATGAAGGTCTTTGCAATATTTACACTCACGGTGCACTGCTTAGTTGCAAAAGCAAAATACCAGAAAATTAAAGGGTAATGTAATTCCTCATGGAAAAAAGTTTCATAAGAGAAGTTAACACAGATTAAAAATCAAAGCAATCATATTCCTAGAAGCCTGGAGCAATAACAATACTATTGAATTGCTTCCTTTTACTTCTGTCTACCTGATTTATTAAAGCAATGCTCAGGTAGGTAAGAGCCTGGTCCTCCCAAAAGGCACAGTCCCCAAGGGTTGTCTAAATCCTCATATCACATGCTTCATGAGTGTTGCGATTTGGTTTTTTTCTTCCTCTTCTCTGCATCTTCAGGAAGTAAAAAAAAAAGGAAGAGAAATGCACAGCACACAGGACAGAAGACTGAAGAGGAAGACAGAACATGTGGGATTGGGGATTGTGAAGTAAGGACTTTGAAAGGAGTTGATTTTTGAAAGGTGGAGCTGTAGAAGAAAGAACAAGAATAAAGAGGAGGAATAGGAGGAATGGACAGAAGTGCTGCATTGCACATATATACATAAGTATTATACAGCTGCTATGAGGGATAACTGTTCCAAACATGAAATTTAGTAAAGAATAATAGCTAAAGATAAAAGTCAATTTTAGACTTTTATCCTGACTGCAGGGCCAGGATAAAAATATGCTTGTATCTATAGCAGTCAAAAAAAAAAAAATATAAATAAATCACAATATATCAAAAGCTAGTAAGACCTGTAATCTTAAGATGTGGTTTTGATAGACTGAAGTGATTAAGACCTTTCCAAACATAGCAGAAAGCCAAGTGATTAAAAACAATTCTGTCATCTCCCTGTAAACCAAATTTGCCTATGCAAAGGGAATGGAATGTCCCAGGAAGGCTAACTGTCAACTAAGCTCACAAAATGAAACCTATCAACATGACTAATTTATTTTCAGTGTGTTTACAGAAGCACATATATAACATGGTAGGGAAACAGTAATATAAAATAAGCTGCCTAACTCAGACCCAGGAATATTAGGAAACCAGCAGAATAAGTCAGATGTTACAACAGAAAATAAGTTTTAAATTGAAGCATACTCAAGGTAGAACATTCTAATGTGGGTAATGTGCAACTCGTGATGAGGTCAAAAGTTACATTAATATGATACCAGAGTTTCAAAACACCTTGGCAGCCAAAAATATCAATGAACTCAGATTGTATATATATATAAATACTCACATACATACACACACATTCATACATAATTGCAGTTGAGAACAGAATCTGGTTTTGCACACTAAGCAGGTAAAATGCCTGAAAAAGATGCTGTGTTAGGCCTACCTTTAAATTTGCATTTCTGTTTGGAGATAGACAAATTGTGGACATACTCAGATACCTTGTTAAATACTTAGAAAATCTTCTCTGTCTGTTACAACAAACAACACTGTACCTGTATGGCTTCGAATATGAACTCGCAGTGTTCCATTGCTTGCAAACTTCTGCCCACAATACGGGCAAATCTTCTCTTTTTCTCCCGTGTGAGTCTACATAGGGTGGGGCAAGACAAGAATGAAACCTTCAGCATAGCTTTAAAAGAAGTGAAACATAGACTATTTAACTGTATTGACATTGACCACTATTATCCCCATTGTGTAGTTTACTCCATCGCATCAGGCAGAGATTCTAATGTAAGTAGCTATAGCTGTTCTTCCCATTTCCTTCTAAAATTTCTAAACACATCTCATTATTAATAGCAAAATAATTTTCACTTCCCAAATTTACTGTTTCCTACATAGTTACTATCAAAAGTAACCGATTCACCTTTTTCTATTTACACGATTGCAAGGATAAAACAACTGTTTTTCAGTTTGCTATCTATGATAGTGGTTTCTAAACTAGCAAACAAGAATTCGGTTACCTAATAAGATTAATCTTCATAAATTGATCATAAGAAGTATATTGTAATTGTCACTAACACTAAATCATACACCGAGCTTGTATTTCAAAATCAAGCTTTCAAGGCTAGAGCACCTTGCTGATATAAGAATTATTTCTAAACAGGAAAAAAACCCAAAACAAAACCAAAACACAACTCACATCTGACCCATGTGGTTAACAGCAAGACCACCTTGAAGTTAGTTACATACACCGGTTCTCAGAACTTTTCACAGTGTATTTTCAATGCCCAGTTCTGAACTGAAGCTTTAGCAGCTAATAGATTAATTTATCTTTATAACTGTGACTGCTCTTTTAATAGTGAATTGATTACTTCTTTCCTATCCTATTTAAATGAAGTGAACACAAATGATAACATTAATTTATACATACAGCTGACTATTTGGTTTTCAAGCTTTGCACATGACTTCAGATAGGGAAATGAATTCTTATTTTTATAAAATACATTGAAGTGACAAAATTCTTCATTACATCATGAAAACTTTATCTCACATAGTACATGCTATGCTGCAGCTGAAGGAAGAGTAAATGAGAAATCATTTCGATACTGAAATTATTTAATTTCTTGACATTAGGGATATATGAATGTTAAGCCCCTCTTGATTAGAAGAGTTTCTTTAGAAATCACTTGCATCACTATCAGCAACATTGAAGGATACCAGTTAGACAGTTTTTAATTCATCCCAAACAACTAAAAAAAAATTTCCAGGAGCAACACATTACAAATACAAGACTCACAAACATACATCTAGTCCTAGTCTGACAACAGCACAATGATGCAGCAGCAATTACAATTAAGAAGGAATGTCAAAGAAAGGAGAGGGTTAAACAATAAATGGTAACTGCTTTCCATGAAGATACAAACCTCTTAAATGTATATGGCCTTTTTTAATGTGAAATAGTAAATCATACTCAATTTTTTAGAAAGGAATCTGAAGAAAATTTTAAAACTTTATGCAGAGCTCATCAATGATTCCAAGTAATATTTTTAGATTCTAAGTTCCAAAAATCAATCTCAGCAAGATTCTTCATGAGAAGTTAAACTGAAATCAATGTATCAGTATTATAGGCTAGGTCTGTTACTTAAGGGATTAAAACAAGTAGATAAGGATGAAAAGGATTGCGTGTCTGAAAAGCAGTCTGTTTTTACCAAACAAATCAATTTGCCTAATGAAAGATACCATGCCCTCCTACCATCTTGCTCCCCAGGAACATAATTGGAAACAAATCACAAGTTTGTTTTGTACACCCTTTATTTTTGAGCTCCTTAGACCAATATATTCAGGCTTGAAAAACAAATGTGCTTTAATACTCCTTAGTCTAAAAGTAATGAAAGAAGGAGAATATCCTATAATATAAATTTCTCTCTATTACAGAAAAATTGAACAGATTTCAGAGGGGCTGAACAACAACTGATGAACCAGGTTAGTTGAATCTCAATCATCAGTCAGCGTACTGAAGTCTACAAATGAGGCAACCCCATGTCATTCTAATTCTTCTAAAGTACGGGAGAAAATCTTCCACTAACTCTATCTGGAACAAATATATCTTGGTTACACAGTTATATCACTCAAACACCAGAATCTTTACTTCCCAGCAAATGTAATTACTAAGTAACTGAATGCCTACTAAATAGGAGACAAGCACACTACCAAGAATCTCACTATTGCAATGAGCATTTTCAGATGTTAAGCACCACCACAGCTTTCTACTGAAAAGCCAGAAGCATCCGGGGATTTTATGTTTGGTCAACAACCTTAAGGACACAGAAGGAAGGAATATAATAGAACTGATTCTACTCACTTTTTTATGACTCTTCAGGACTGAGGGCGTCACAAAAGCTTTGTCACAGAGATCACACTTGTACTTCTTATGGCCATCATGTACAACTTGAATATGAACATTTAAGGTGTCCTTTCTTTTGAAAGTAGCATCACAGTGATCACACTTGAAGGTCCTTTCACCTTATAAAGAGAAAAACAAGGTTTAAAGATACCAGGTATTTCTGAACTACATAAAAGCTCATTGTTTCATTTTCAAATGAATTCAAATTCAAAAAATGAATAAAAGCAGCTAAGAGAAATAAAAAGGTGGGTCCTGAGAACAGAAGGAAAAGGAGCATCAAGTAAAAATGTCATTGGGTAAAGTAGTCCTGACAACAATGTAAGCAGAAATGTGAGATTAAACTCTACAGACAAAGGTTAAATGGCAACCAGTGGTAATGGCTTCCAGTAAAACAGAGCACAGGCTTTATCAGCACCTCCAGTAACAGACTCTCATGGTAACAAACAAGAAGATGAAATCAGCTTCATCTTTTAAATTCAAGAACATGTCTCTTACCATTTAAGTTTTAAAAGGATTGTCAAAACAAGAAAAACTTGCTTTTAAGTGCATTTAAAGAGAAGGTTCAAATCTGTCTCTGAATTTTCTAACTCCCTGCGGTTAGAGTTGAATCTTAATACTGATTTAATACAGCAAGTTGCATATTGGATCAAGGTGCCATATGTCTGTTTTTTCTCAGTCAAATGTGAGACCTGAGGAAGTTCTTTTTCCTCTCTTGACTTCACACTTACTGTTATGGATTAACAGATGTCTTTGCAGAGAGAATGGGGTTCGGAACAAAGCTTTGCATTCCTCACACTGGAATGGTCTCTCTTCAGAATGGGTCTGCAGGTGAAAGACAACATGTCAGAGGAAAGGCTCAGGGAAATCAATTAGATGTCATTACAGTAATTATAGCTAATTTACTAGACTGGATGCACGAGAGGCTATCATAGCCATTTGAAACATCAGAGGATGAAGAACTTAAACAATCCTTCTGACATCATATGGAATCCTGAAAGTCAGCACAGCAGCTACTGAATAAATGCACCTTCCCAGTCCTCAGAAGCATTACATGAGGTGTGCATTTAAACAGGAAGAAAAATATAGAATAACCAGGAAGAAATCCACAAGCTCAATTCAATTGCTTCATCAGTACTAATACTGGTTTTAAGTACTTACTATTATGAATAAATAATTTAAAATTAAACACATACACAGACCCCTTTTTCTGTTAAGTCTGAAGGTAAAACTTATCTGATTATCTCAACATAGTATCTAAAATTTGGCAAAGAAAATGTTGCAAGTCACGAAGCTTAACACCCTTCTTTTAGCTTCTTATATTAAAAGGCAGATAAAAAGCAAACCAAAACAACCAGAAGCAACAATACCAAGACTTCTGTTTGCTGAAAAACAGCCACAAAGCCATAAAAAAAATAAAATAAAATAAAAGGCTATGGTTCGGTGAATCTCTCCAACTGCAGAGTTGCTGAAGCAGGTTTCTTCTCTGGAGCCTGAGAAACATCCAGCCTCATTCTACTTCTGTAAATTTCAAAGCACTTTCACCGTTTCCTAGTGTTATTAAGTGCTGTTCCACTGTAGATGATAACCTGTACAGATTAATGTGCTATCTACCCAATGTTGTATTTTTTTGCCAGGGAAAGTAAGTTTTTAAGTCTAAATGTCATATTAGCTCACAAGGACCTTAAGTAGAAAATGCAATGCCAGGAAGAAAAAGGGGATGGACAGTAAGTGTTTTATAATTTCCCTAGTTTCATGCACTTCATGCAAGAGTTAATTTTTTAGACTTAAGGTAAATACTAGATTATATAAGTATGTTATATTCTATTTCTGCTATTCATACCATATGACATTTATAGCTATCCCTTAAATTATGGAGGGGAAAAAAGAGGGACTGTGGGGAATCCACATAATTTAGATGTAGATGTTAGACAGAGGGCCTTAAACACAGGCTGATTTTAACACAAATGTCCTCTTACATACCAAAATATTCAAGTACTTGCAATGGTATATAGAAGCATTGGATGCAAAGCCAATTCCTTGACTTCTGCCTATGTCACTTAAAGCAAAAAGGCAACTGAAGCACCATCCAATGTGTGGAATATATCACACATGACATAATATCTGCTAAATGTTTTGGTCCAGCTGCTATAGGTTTACATCATAGTTTGCATTGGTTGACACCCTGCTCAGCAGTCAGGCCAAGGATTGACAGGATATGAAGAGACTGAACTACCTTCTCACCTCAACAGGTGGTTCCTCCAGAACAGGGTTGAGACATATTGACGAGACACTGTGGGGAAGCTCGCAGTGCTGCTGTCTGTGCTGTACCTGTTCTGTGGATAAATAGAAGGGTTCAGTCTCTAAGGCTGTCAATCTGGCACCTTTCACGAGCGCAGAATTCATGCTGTTTATTAAAAAAAAATAGAAAAAAAAAAAAATAAAAGCAGCTCTATTTTAGAACACTCACTACTTGAGTGATAGTTCTGAAGAGCACATTGATTTGTACAGAATTCCTTCTTAGCATCTCCTTGATACTTCTCCTGGGTTTTAAATGAAAATACAAGTATTCGCCTGCACATCTTAACTTCGCTACCAAGAAAAATGCGTAACTAGGCATACCCACTTGAAAAGGTACACAGATAATCTGTCTCTTTTCTGAATAGTCCAGAAATAATGAGGAGAGGTAACCCCTCCCAAACAAGTACATTAGTTATAACACTGTTCTTTTTTGTCCTACTAATAGGTTCCAGATCAGAGACAGCTTCCATTCAGCCAGAGCAGGGGACAGCCACATGATCAAAGCAGCTGAGGATGAGCTCTTCTGGAACATTTCACAGCAGCCCTTCCCACCGTAACATTTGTGGAGGTTTAAACCCAGCCCATGGCTACTTTTTCCCAACACAGAAACTGAGGCAATATGGTTGTTTCAATTCATTATATTCCCCAGGACCAAATAAACCTGGATTAATCATAAACCCTTTAAAATCCTGCGTCTGATGACCTATTTCTGCTATCATACTCTCATATTTTAGTCTCTGAACTCATCCTCTATACACAGCAATAAAGGAGCAGACAGAACAAACACTGTGCTTTCTTCCATATGGGAATAATCTGCATTATACCTCACAGAACATGCACCTTCCTCCAGTCTAATGTGGATGAAAGGGGACTACTTTTACCTGTAGCAGAATCCAATACTACAATTGCCTCTTAATTTCAGATACTCTTTTCTTGTCACAAAAAACGAACCACATTCTTCATCTGATCATTAGGCATACAGTCTGAGCTTTTTCAAAAGACGCCTGAGCAAATTCCACATCATGTAACACTTCACAGTGCTGACATCTCCAAGCAAGTGACAGCTTGCACATGCACCTACACAGAGCAGCCATACTACTTGTATGCAGAAGCAGCACACCAAGGGGGTACCACAGGAAGATCAACAGTTCTGCTGCTCACATCTGTAGCTATAAGGGCATAATGAGTGCTAAATTACGGTTCACATCACAATGCTCCACAGAACAGAGCAGATATACTCTCCGCAACTCCACTATCTCCCAGTGAAACATGAGCAACTCATCTCCTTCTGCACCTTTGAAATGACCCAACATTCATCCACATCTTAAAGATGTTTAAAAGCGCATGTTGTGGGAGCCAATTTTATTCTGGTACTTCCAACACAAAATCAGAATAAATAACCCCCATAAATGAATCACAGAAACAGCAGCAAATTTCCATCTAAAACACAAAAGAAGAATTCAGAACATATAGGTAACCTGTTTCTTATCACAAATAAAGAGTATGTAGCTCTGCTGTAAAGCCCAGAGAGGTTTTTCAAGCATGTTGCTATCAAACTTGAACGTATGTTTTCTGTTAAATGCTGTTGATTTATATGTTTAACTACCATACAATCATTCCTACCGCAGGTTTCTAAGTTCCCTGCTATGAGTACAGTAACTGCATCCTGGAACTCAAGAAGTAATTCAGAAAATAAATTCAGAGTCCAACTTTTCTTCCTCCAAAAGAAAATGAATCCTAGGAAAACATCTTAAAGGAATACACACCTATTACCATTAAAAACCCTGTGCTGAAGAAACGCACAGAAATATTATACACAATAAAAGTTTAAATTGCCACTGTTACTGGATCAACATGCCTGTGAACAAGCAAAAGAACTATCATCTTCATCCCCTAGCAGAAGTGCCCTCCCAAAATCACAGCACTTAGAACTATTTCAGCATGCCAAAATACTACATCCTTGAGCTGTTCTTGCAATACTTTTGTGCACACACATCCATATGCCCCTCTGTTACTTGCTACCTCTCCTTGTTCACACTGCTTACTCAACGAAGAGAGGCATGTCTAAAAAAGCAATTCAAGAGATCTGTCAGTCTCCTGTCTCTCGGGCTCATCCTTGCATTTAACAAGTGAAATTAGAGACTTATACGTGGATGGGTGAATATTCACAGCTGTTTGGATAAACTTTACATAAACACGAGAATGAGTTTCTTTCATTATAGGACAGGGTTGATTTACAGCCAGTGCTATGTGCAAACACAATCAGGATATAAGTATTCCAACATGCTGTAAGGAACTCTGTCAAAATTAGGCACTCACTAAATCTGTCTAAATTTTAATATTTTTCCCATTAAGTGGAACCTCTTATCCTTGCTTATGTTCATGGTGCTGCTGCTTTAAACACAGAATTGGGTCAAAGCATTTACTTATTCATACTTAATCCTGAAGTCTGTTTTCAGACCAAATTCCCTACTAGTCACCAACTGCAAATTAACTTAAACATGTAAAAAGTATTCATTTAAATTACAGAATTACCTTTCCAGATATTTTATACATTTTTCTTAGAATATATCAAATTTGTGACATTCTGCCCCATTTTCTTAAAGTCTACAACATAAGATACAATTATGGCATACATGGGAACTAATCTTGTCCTTCAGCAGGCTTCTGCATGCTTTCTTGTTTAGACAATCATCACCATTTCAACCTGCAAGAGGCATTACTATTACTCTTAAATGATTTATGGCTGAAAGTGCAAGAGGTGGTGCAAAGATCCTGTGCCAAATGCCCAGATGGCATATAACATGAGCTAAACGGTGAAAGACTTGTAAGTATGGGTACATAAGTTTCAGCAAAATGGGGAAAGAAAGGGGTAGTTATTTAAAAAATGTAAAGGAAAAAAAACCAAAACCAAAACAAAAAGCAAAGGGTTCCAAATACTGGGCATAAAACCAGACAGGTTTTGGTTTTTTTGTTTTGTTTTTTCTTTTTTAAAGCCTCATGATTCTGAAACAGAAGTCATGGATGTAGCCTTGCCATTAAAAATGTAACTCCAGGTTAAAAACAATGACAGGCATTATAGAAATCAGGCCAAGCAGATTTGACCTTAAATCAACAGAAGAGGAGCATCCCTTCATAAGCCTATTTTTCAGGTTCTTCTTATTGTTTTTCAGGTTATCTTAATGTGTGAACACTGCCCAGTGCAAATCCAGTATAGTTTGAAAGCATCTGCTGCTAAGTCCAAAAATGACTGCAACAGGACTACACTTAGTTTTATTCAAATCTGGATTTTTTTTTTTTTTTTAACAAAAAGTCACAAGACATTTTAGATCAGTTACATTTCTAACTCAATAACCTACTGTCTACAAAAAAATTTGAAAAATTAAAAAGAACCACAAAACTCCCTGAAAAGTCAGAACGGGGATTTATTTAATGCTTTTAACCAAGCAACTGTGATTTCCTTCTGCGTATTACACTTTTTTTTTTTTTTATTTATTTCCCTAGGATTCATTTTCTGGTTTGAGATTTTGGATATAACAAAGAACTCAAAAAAACCCCAAAAAACATTCTCCAGTACTTTAATCCCATGTTTATAAGCATGCCAGAGCTTAATGATGAACCACTTAAGAGAAAAAAAAACCAAAAAACCTGCAAATCTGAGGCTGGCAGACCTGTAAACAACAACAGCAGAGTGCTTTACCTTCTTGTGATTCTTGTAAACATTTCTGTGGGCAAATCCCTTTCCACAAAGCTTGCATTTATAAGGTTTATCTTCACTGTGTATTATTTTGTGTGCAGTCACTTGATCAAGTCGTTTGAAGGACTTATTGCAAACCTCGCAGGTGTAGGGGCGTTTTTCTGCAGAAAATGAGTGGGGGACATTTAATCTCCTGTTTATACAGGGGGAGAAGATGAAAGGCAGAGACAGTCATCTCCTCAGAGAGATTTTTGCAATTAAGTCAACCCAATTAAGTTTAAACCAATTAGAAAGACATCTAATGCCCTTTATGCGAGACAGTTAAGTCACTTCACAAAAGATGAGCCATGGTGTATCTCAAGAAATTGGCACATTCTTTGCAATAATCATTGCTAAAACTAAATTCTGATTAATTAGCTTAAATCAAAAGAGAATGACTTCAAAGAGGAAAACTCTGTTTCCAGATTACAAATGTGAAAGAGGGCATGACAGTTTAAATGTTTTAAAACTTAATTAACAATATACATATTAGCTGCCAAAAGCAAAGGTTCCTATGCAAAAAGCCTTTATGCTTCAACTGGTGACTGCAACTTAACTACATTAATGCTCATCCAAAAGTGTCAAAAGAAAGCTAGGAGCCTCTGAGATACAGATTATGTTACACGAAATGAGCTTTTGGTGTGGACTGATACCAAGAAAATAGTACAATTATAAGCCTGTGCAGCTGTAAAAACCGGCATTTTTTAAATGCTAATGTATGTGACAGAACAGTGTTTGCATTTCCATTGTGTTGGCTGATGTTTCCAATCACTGGTGAAAGACATAAAACCACTAGATTGCAGTGATCAGAAATCCTGGCAGAGACAATATGTCCCACTGCCAAACCTAGGGACAGGCCACTCCCTGCTTACAGTGACCTCTTCTGGTAGAGGGCAGGGACAATGAAGCATCTGGGTGTGGTCTACAAAACGCTGTGAAGTATGAGCGGCTTTCCTCTGACTGGAAACTACTTGCACAAGTTCACTAATACAGATGCATACGAGTGAATGCTTCCCTTTTTATCACAGATCTGTGTCCGACAGCATAGCCCAGCTCCCATCCTCTTCTTTTCAACATGGAATTTCAACCACTGGTTCTTCAACTCCTCCATGAGCCAAGCAGCAACCTCTTGCCCCATTCCAACTAATTCATATCATCTACCCCAGCCAGCATGGCTAAATAGCTTGACAAAACAGCAAGAGGAAGGAGACCATAACATTACGCCTGGATTTCTGAAAGGCTTATAAAGGATAGCTTAGACTGTTTCCTTGCAACCTGAAATCTCCCTGAACAGCTCAGGATAACACAAAATTCATCAAGACTTCTATGAGAAACAAATTCAGGTAAAATTTAATATATGCTAAATACATGTACAGGCTTGTGTTACTTGTGTATGTTACCTGAATGAGTTATCATATGGCGTTTTAGCTGGTTAGCCGATATAAATTTCTTGTCACATTCCTGACACTCAAAGATCTCATGGACCTGCAAAATGAGTGTTAAATAATTAATATGTGTCTCAAACAAGATCACACATCTTACATGTACAGAAATTCTCTAACAGACCGTAACTGTTTCTTAGACAGTAGCTATACCAATACTTATGAGTATTCTGTGATTTCCCCCTTTTAGTCACTCAGTGAACAGTATCTCTCTCAAAAAAAACCACATTTATAATTGCAAACAAAAAATTATCACTAAAGCTATATTTGGAAGCACAGGTTACGTAAATTTGTAATATCAGATCTATTTAAAAATATCATTATTATGACAGCATTAAAAAAAAAAGATGCAGAACACCTTTTCAGAACATTTCCTTCTAGTCAATAAAACATAAGTAAAAATATCACAGTAACTACTTAACTGCTGTAAGAATTCTGAAAAACAAGTATTATCAAACTCTCAGGAATGTTTCTCTTAAAACCTTTTAGAGGCAAGACAGTGAAGGGGCAGCAGTGTCTCAAGCTGTGAACACAGTAAGTATTAGATGGACTTTCAACATCACAGCATAAAAGGTCATCAAGGACTAAATGCTGGAAAACCAGGAGTGGGAGTTGAGAGCTGCCACTTCTGATACTCAGTTTCTTAAAAAAAAAATAAATCAAATGTTCATTTATTGTTCCTCAAAATCACACCACATACATAGTTCTCCACCTGTCTAGATCACCATAAACCTTTCTCTCTATATTTTATTTGCCATTGGCAGCCTCCTCTCAACACACAGTGCAATCAAATGCGCATTACAGCTTTTTGGAATTGCAGCCTTACACAGCAAAACTTCGAGGCAGAGATCACATTTCATAAAGCTTTTTTGGACAACTCTACAGACTTTCTGTAGGAGAATCTAGCAGCTAAAAATAACAAACATCAAAGGTTCAACACAGTACACTAATGAAAAACATTTGCCGATAGGACAGTAGAGAAGCTCAACTAAGACTTCCACTTCAATGGAAAAATAAACCAAATGGAACAAAAAAAGAGATGCTCCACAGGTATTCTGCCTCACTGTGTTTCTATGCTGCTACTCAGAACCTAATTTTAGAGCAATTTAAATGTTTTAATACAAGCAAAAAGCAATTCTGCCATTTCCTACAATTTCTGCAAGCTTGCAGACTTTGGACAGTGACGTTTAGCAAAATCGTCAGATCTAATCAGGCACTAAGTTCAAATGATGATCTTTCATTCTTAATACTCCATTTACCTAGATTCATTTCAGATTAATTTCTCTTATACATACATATACAATCTACTACTCTAACCTTTTACAAAACATCTAAATATTTACTTCAGTTGCTGACTGCAGTTTAGAGAATTCTGCAAAGTGCTATCAGAATCCGCCACAACAAAATTATTTGAAATAACTTGTAAGGTATTCTTTAACATAATATTTAATACATCAGAATCCAGACTGTGCTTTAACACTTCACATACCTGATTTCAACTTGTAGCAATTGTTTAATAAGTCTCATTGAATACATTTGCATCAAAATAGACACTTCCGTGCATGTGCATTAAAAAGCTCCAGCTATCAAATATATATATTCTATAGCTGATACTCTTCAATCAATTCTTTAAGAAAGAATCAGACAAATTTGTGTGCACATGCATTAAATAGCTGTAGCTATCAAGCACATACTCCATAGCTGGCACTCTAATCAGTTCTTAGAGAAGTGCACAATTATATATGTTATAACATATATATGTGCATATATATGTTAAAACACCAGTAATAAAATATAGGAAATATTTTATGAATAATGATATTCAAATAGATTTTCATTTTAATAAAACTTAACAAGTAACATGTTCTAGGAGTACACATGTGACCCAGGCCAGTGTTCATGCAATGATTTCTTCATAAGAAAATGAGTCTCATTAGGGTGCTGTAACAGCTACCAACATAATCCTCTATTACACTGAAGTCAGATCATATTTACAATTATGTGATGGGCATTTGAGGAGCTACACCTTCAGATACCAACTTGCTAAGTGCTATATAAAACAGCAAGCATCTGAACAAGATTAATATATGCTCAGAAAAATACACTACTTCACTTACAGGACTAACAAAATTTTCATGAAGTCCACTGAAAGCAAAAGGTCACTGAAAGGAGTTTTGGAGGGTGAAACTGATCTAAAACTTGGAAGATACAAGTAATCTATGATCAGCTTTTCTGAAAACTAATTTGAATTTCAATTTATGACTCCAAGAACTGAACAAAACTCTGTTTGTTGGAAGGCAGGGCTTTGAGAGAGCAAGAATATGAGAATGTTGCATCCAACTGAAATTATTAAACATTGTCTACAGTTTTAAAGCGGTGTTTAAACTTTGGCCTCCTCTGCTTTTCCACAACTTTCACAGCAGCTGTCAAAAATAAAGATTTCACAGTACAACAAAACAACGCCCAGTGCTGAACAAAAAGGGTGGGAAAACCCCAAGGTGGAGACTCTTGGAAGTGGCAGATGTAAATTGGTGAGGGAAATCACAGATGATGTTTACAAATGACTTTCCTCACCATAATTTTGCAGGAAAGTTAAGAAGAATAAAGGGGTTTTCATAAACAATTAAATACTCTCAGTCTCTTAGAATAGTGTGAGTAGGAACCCTCTTGGTTCAGCCACGTTCTCCTGCCTGCAGCTCCCCTCCTCATGGAATCCTACAGATTCACAGAGGAGATCTCAAAGGGCAACACCTCAAACTAGTCTTACCAGTGAAGCACAGTCCTATGTTCCGTACAGGCATTTGTTCTATGACTTTTTCCGAAGTCAAAAAAGCTTTACTGCCATATACTCAAAGGTGTCCTTAATCTTCCCTCTGAGCATAATTAGCTACTTCACAATTGAAAACACCTGTCTACAAGAGTAGTCAGAAACTCATCCCACAGCTGTACAGCTAGAAAAAGACTTGCCCTACCTTGGTCTACCTTCAAGTACTGAAAATGTAACACTATCAATTCTAACTGCATCCTCCTGGGAAAAAAAAAGACCAGCAAGGCTGGGATTTGTTAGAATTTTTTTTCCTTTTCCACTTACAGAACAGTAGAGCCGTTGTAGAGAGGCCTGGCAGCATGTGCTATTCACAGGTATATGCTCACTTGTAAGTTTAAGTTCCTGTGAGGAATTCAAATCCAAAACATGTATTCAAAGGTACTAAAACTCTTTAGCAAGAACCACTCCTGCTTGCTTGCTCACTGTTATCATTGTTTGAATGACTGAATTTTGCCTTTTATTTAAACTTCATAACTTAGTATCAAAATATAACTCAGATGGTGCTTCATGTGCTCTGGAAGCAGTTATCACAAAGCTGCAGAATGGAGATTTTACAACAAATTTTTTCATTCTATTACCTGGTCTTCCATAAGCTCCTGGAAAGCATAACCTGAACTGTGTTTGCTGGGAAATCAATTTTTTGTTTTTATACTACAGTACCACTTGGTAGCCCAAATCATGGACTACTATAAATACCAGATAGAAGGATGTCACTTCACAATTGGAGGGTGAGACGAGAGAACAGATGAATATAGACAGAATGGAAAACAAAAAGATATGTGCAATCACCACAAAAAGCAGTAATACCAGTGGATGGACATCATAACTGTTGCTGAAGTTTTATAGGCATTATGCAGAAAAAGGGCTGTAATATGGCAAGTGGTTTTGGGAATCAAAAATAAAAAAAAAAAGTGTAGATAAGACTCCTCATTAAGGAAGACAAGTTCAGAATACAAAATATCCACACTCTGAAGGAAGCTCCAAAACACTCAATATTTAGGAAGGAAAAAATCAGCTGCACAAATGCTGCATGATGACCAACAGTGCACACAGTAGCGCAGAAAATATTAAAGAATTCCAAGCAAAATATCAACAATGAGATTGGAGCTGCTGTGAGAAAGAATTTTCATTCTGAGATGTATTAATAGACATATTCTCATACTAAACTCAGGACAGTCATTCCACTATACTTGTCACTACTACCAAGGGCTTAACTAAGCATCGCTGCTCTTGTCTGGGCAGCTGACTTCAAGCAGCATGCAGGTGAAAAACAGAGAATCCACAGGAATTAAAAATTACTAAAGGAAAAAAGCAGTCTCGGAAAAAAAAAGATTCTTGAAGTTAAGATAACTGTGTCTGTACAGCCTAAGAATTGCAAATGGAATTCATAACAATGCAATACACTAATTGTTACAAAAATGACAGCCGTGAATTTTTCTTGGCATTCTCTCAGATAAAACATAGAACAATTAACTCAATTTGCAGTAAAGAATAAGATTTAAGTAGGACATTAGAATAAGCAAACACTAGAATAATGAACACATTCAGAAAAGCTGATGGCACTGAAGATGAAAGTCAGAATACAAAGACATCAATGGAGGTGATAGAATTTTCTTTAGTGGAACTTTTCAAGAGATGAGACAGTGCATATCTAGTGTTTAGATAGTGTTTACTTCTCTCTGCAAAATAGAATTGGCTAGAAAACCTCCGGAGGTCTCTTCCAGCCCTGTATTGCTTTGAATTCATTGAGATAAACTTACTAAAAATAACAAACAAGCCATGCCACCAAAAATTAACATGATACAAGCAACAGTCTGGAAAGCAAGAAAGTAAGACTAAGGGACAGAAGATGATGACAGTAAATTTAATTGTGCATGGCATCTTTAAGACATTTAAGGCACAAGCAAACTGCAAGATAAACAAAACTAAAAATGGGTTTAAATCAAATATGAGATGAAAGCTACAGATCTGAATGCCCATGTCTTCAGAAAATATAGATCTCTTCATTTCCCCTATAGCCACCCTCTCTACCTTCTGTCTATATTTAGCCCATATCCAGGGATAAACTATAGCAAGCTGCTCTATGAGGTGATGAATCCCTCTGTAGCCAAGAAAAAGAGAAGGAACCCATGCACTGAAATGAAGACAGATTTCATGAAACAGCCAAACACCAACACCAATATAAAGTAAACAAAGTTATACTCAGCCCAGCAAACATATGGCAGTCACAGTAAGTGGGAAAGCAGTCCTGGGGAAACAGGAGGAGCCAGAGCTCAAGCCCAATGCAGAGCAGAAGCAGACCAAGCAGGAGACCCTCCACTCCCAACAAGACTCCCTCTTTATACTGGGTGTGTCATTTATGGGATGAGATCCACCTGTAGCCAATTTGGGTCAGCTGCCCTGGCTGACTCCAAACTGCTAGAAGCCTTCAGCCCAGGGCAGGCCTGTGATTCTGTACCGGTAAAACCAGGACACCTTTTTTCTCCAATTCTGTCAGATTTCTGCCTTTCTACTGTTTGGGTTTATTTTCTATTATCTCTTATACTTCACCTTTCTATTATCTACTTTTATTTTTTTTACATTAGCAGGAAATGGATGGAAAAAAAAATCTCTTTTTCCTACCTCTTTCATCTATTATCTTCTCACAGTTTTTATTTCCTAATTTTTGACCATTTTGGTGATGAATCCCACCCCACTTCCTACAAAATCAAAGTAATTGAAGCAAATCAAAGATGACTAAGTGCTCAACTGACCTACCATCAATGCTACTTGAAAAGCTTGTTAGTGTGCATCAGTGTCTACACAGAATTACAACTATTGAAACAACACAAGTATTTTAGTAAAATAGACACACTAACCATGATATCTTACATTTTCAGGGCCAACATAATGTGCACCGATGTGTAAAAATTGTAATTATATGTGGCAAGGTATCCCACGATTTGGTCTGAGGAGTAACAAAGTATAGCCCTGTTAGACAAGAAATGCAGGGCTTATTAAAACAAGCAAGGAGAACAACAAATTTTAAAGGAAGGGCCTCACCATTTCCTTTGCGACAACATATTTTAATTGATATAATCTATATCCTCAATGGATTCAGGTTATAACCAGGGCATTATTAAAGACTTACAGTTAATCTGATAAACAGTACAATGTAGCTTTCTGTAAAAACAGAATCTCCTGGGTCTTAGTGATTTATCAAATTAATCTTGCAGGGACTTCCTTTGGCTATGATGGATTCAGAATCTTATATTCATAGTCCATCTGTATTTCTGTATGAAATCTCTTATTTTCAATAGATGCTTTTCAAACTGTTAACCCCTCACTGTTCTGATCACGCACATAAATGAAAAGATTTATTTATGTTTTTTCAGGAAAAAAAGATTTTTTGCTATCTCATAACAAAATTGCAAACAACATCCTTACTGGTATGTCACAAAGTAATAAGAGAGACTGATACTATTTTGTGCAGAAACTGAAGGCTCATCAACCTATTTTATGGTCTGTATGCATCCTATCACTACACAACATGCTTCTTACATTTAGCTTATCATTTAAGAATGCTGAAGAGCAGCAAGCAACTTTGACTTAATGGTGGAGTGCATAAATGATACAAGCAAAAACATCTCTATTTGGTAAAAGATGCATTAAAACTTGAGAAAGATTTTTGTTTTAACCATTTGTGATTACAAAAATAAATACCCACAATAAAATACACTGGGTTTATAACCAGGAAAGAGATTACCCAAAGGTTTGCATACCCGCATCTTTCAAGTGACCTAAGCACCACAGTCTCATATCTTAGTGGGGTCAAAGCCTGCTGTGAGTTAGCCTTCATCTCACTGACCTTTCGATGCTCTTGGAGATTTGCTGCTGAGGAACATTTCTTATTGCACACTGAACACATCAGCTTCTTCTTAGAATTTCCTGAAACAGAAACAAAATACCACCACCATCTTAAAAAGGAAGTGCTAAGAAGGAATCTAAGTATTTCCACTGAGCCTGCGACTTTTCACAGATCATTTTACTGACATAAGATTTTTACATTTGTATCCCATCTTCAAAGTGTTCCATATCAGGAGTTCTCTGTGGGTGTCCAACAAACCAGTTAGTGATGGAATGTAAATCAAGAAAACTAGAACAATGAAAAAAAACCAAAACCTTCAAATCGATGTTACCACACATCACCAATCCAACATAAGGAACACATTTCACAACTAAGAACAAGTTGCTTTGTAATTGAACAGTTGATTTCTTCCAGAAGACAGTACAGGAATTAGTGCAGCAATGACAAAAAGAGATCCCAAATTGCAGACAAAACCATTTCCCGTTTTCCTTTATTCAGAAAGCATTAAGCATTCTACTATATAAAATATCATTATTGGTCTTTAACTGAACAAGACAGAGATATTGTACTAGCAACAGAGCATGAATTCTCATCTAAAAGGTAAATTACAAAACAAGCTACAGGTCAGCTACTAGATGTATTTTTGAAACAACTGTGAAAAGGGAAGAGAAAGTGACAGAGCATTTAATTAAGTTTACATATCATTTACCTTTTGAAATTAAATTTAGTACCCACAAAACTATTTTGTTACAAGACAAAGCCACCACAAACCTAATTCTTTGTTTATAATTACATTACCACACAAGATATTTCCCAGCTTATGCTAAAAAATGTTCATATTACAATGAATGCTAAAAAAGAATGGACACAGAATGAAAGAGGAGAGAAGTGCTGCTTAGTCAAATACAGAGAAAGTACGGATCATCAATGAACTCATTAGATGGCCTCCAGCTCAATTTTTCAGATGCTCAGCATCCTATATCTTACCTGCTCTTGCTGTCCTGAAAAATTCATATTATGTTGATTCTTCTTACTACAATGTACCCCATCAATTGATGGGTTCAGTATTTAAATTTGTAGTATAAAAAAAAGTACTTAATCTCACATATGCATTTGCTGTTAGAATTTATGATAAGTATTTATACATACACTGATATACACATAAATACAAGAATACACTTAGTACTTCAGCTTACAAGAACATTAATGAGACCTTTTCAGATGAGAGAACAGTGATAGTGTTTGTTCATAGCTGTTCATAACAGACAATGTGTGCGGCAATCCTCCCCACTTTCCCTTGCCTCCAGGTAACACAAGACAGGAAAGAATTCTAGAAACGTCCCTCAACTGTAGTAGTTTATTTTCCTTTCTGCGCTGACACCAGTTCTGATTTCTATGTCTCCCAAGTGGCAAAATAAAAGCTCTGCTCATTGTGCAGGCACAGCAAAAATATCCTCCAGGCATCTGCTCTTAATCATGCCTGGAGTGATCCTTCAAGAGAATTGTAGAATTTGTGTACCACTACACAACTGACCAAAGATAAGCCTAACTGTGACAATGCTCACGGATTAAAAAAAAGTAGTATTTTATAAGAATGGTTATGGAAGGGTTCCTCTGCACTGTAAGAGTTTGGCAGAAGCAAGAGATTTCACATACTCAAAATCTTACAAAGCATCTCAGTGCTGTCATCATCAAATAAGTACTGTTCCCTTTGCACTCTGGTATTCCACTGTCCCCACACATACTGATCTTCCACTGATATTGAGAGAGGACACGGAGAGAGAGAAGAATGGCAGAACTGAGATCTGCACTGAGGGCCTGAGAGCAGTATTTTGCCCTTCCATGAAAACAGAGTGAAGTTTGATTGAAAACTATTGATTCACCATACACAGATATAAACCCACCAGGGCCTAACAGGACTAGCGGACTGTCTGGTCTGGCATCCTGCACAACAGAGGCTATAGAATTTTATGCAATACCCTCATCAGGACTAATCACTTGTGACGCATGTCTTCCAGAAAGACATCCCATTGTGTCCTGAAACTATCAGGAACTCACCGCTTCCTCTAACAGTTTGTGCCAGTGGCTGGTTTTCCTCACTACTGAAATGTTTTAGTTTATCTGTTATTTGCCTAGTTTAAACTTCCCCAGATTCCTATTACATTTTCTGCAGTAGACTAATGATTCATCTGGCATATGCAATTTCTCTCTGGGGAAGGAAGAACAGTTACGCTCGCAATTAGTTACTTCTTAATTTTCTTTTTCATACAAATGAATCCATTAAAAGAAACCAAAAACAATGTTTACTCTAATTTGCAAATTTAAGGCTAGGAACATGTTAGAGGGTTTTTTTTCCAAAGAAACATTAAACTCTTTCTTACCACTGTGAACATTTTCCTTATGTTTTTTCAGGGCATCCTTACTCTTGAACTTCTTCCCACAGCTATCCGCCTTGCATATGAATCTGGCATCCCCCCTGCATGCTTCCTTGTGCTGTTCATAACTATATGGGATAACCAATAAAAAGAAAAAACAAAACAAACAAAAAAAAGCAACACATAAAACAGTATCTACAGAAAACAGACACGTAAGTACTCTGAGATGAACGCATGCTGCACTGCAGAGTTCCAAGGCCACCTCATGCATTACTTACAGCAAATAGGAATGAAAGCATTTGACTTCTTTCACTGTTAGGATTCGCATACACTAGCAAGCTTGAAAGCTAACATGCAAAGGGAGGCCAGCAATGATATGACAGCAGTCCAGTAACTCAGACACAAAACCTCGATTCTGAGCTGAAGGAAGTATTGCAAACAGAGCACTGAAAACTTCTTGAAGAGTCCCCTGGGCTGATATTCTCTGTGCACTGAAGTACACTAAAGAAAAAAATATTAAAAAAAAAATATATTATACAACTTACACAGGCTTGCAGTAGCTAAAAACATATATACAAATCTTTAAGTAGGCGAGTAATCTATTTCATACGTGAAGTCTCATGGAATTCAGTGGGACTGATCAAATGGATAAAGAGTGAGGATCATACTGCTGTATCCTCACCCAGATTAATCTTACTTTGCATGATGTAAAAATTTACCTACCTAAAAATTTACCTAACTAAGCTATACAGCACAAATCCAACTTCCACTATAGCCTTGAAGGAACGAGTCCAAATTCAAGGGAAAATATTTTATTGCCTTCATCAAATAATTCTCTGCTATGTAACGTTATTTCCATCAAAGAACACAGAGCTCATATAAAGCTGCTAGTTCTAGGAATGTTCATGTTATTCAGATGTAACAAAGATTAATTTATTAGAATGCATTTAAGGCTTCTCTTGTATATAATATCAGTCTCCCTTTCCAATATGAGTTAGATTAAATGTACTTTCTACAATCACGCATCTAATGCACTGTCTGTAATTAAATGTATAATAAAAAGTAATATATCTATTTAATTGCAAGTAAAAAACCCATAAATAATAGTTGTGTAAGTATAAAAGTATAATTGTAAGGGGTGTGTGTGTATATATATACACACACACACACGCACACACATATAGCTGGATTAAATTTATTTAAAAGATCTCTTAAAAAAAAAAAAAAAAAAAGGCACTCTTGTTGCTACTTTGTTGCAACTCACTGTCTTTGTAGAGCTTGTTTGACAGGGAATTTCTTTCCACAGTTTCGGCACTTAAATTCCTTTTCCTCACTGGGTTTTTGGTGCAAAGTCTGAAGATGTTCAGCTAGAATCTCCTGGCTGGCAAAACTGGATTCACAGTTTGGGCACGCATGGTCCTCTTTACAGGTGAGGGTATCTGCATGATTGGACGCAAAACCAGTAAAGGAATAGTTTTCAGGGAGTATTTTGATTACATTAAGAGAGACTCAGCCAGAAACAGATTATGCAAAAAGGCTTCATAAAATTTAAAAAAGGACATAGTCTGAGTGGATTATAGAAAGCCTATGTGGAGTGGATTACCATTAAAAATGGATGCAAACTATTAAATTGGGTGTGACTTAGTCTGTTAGCCTATATTAGTCATACAGGTGGTGTCTACTGTGATAAAGATGTTGAGAATTCATTCACCAGACAGCTCAGGTCTTTAATCAGCCATCTTACCTTAGGATTGGTTGAAATGTTTTATGAAAAAGTTTATTTCTCTCCCATCCAAGAGGGGATCTACCCCTCTTACAGCAAAAAACCTTAGCTTTCACAAGACTTGTTTCAGGTGAAATAAACTCTGTCTTTAGTCCAAAAAGTGAAGGCAACTTCTCATGAAATCTAGACTCACTCATTATCTCAGTAATTCACAGGACTGGCTGCTTTTTATCAGTCAAAGACAAGAACATCAACTCAATCCCAAATAAAGATACAAAAATAATACAAGAGCTCATACTAAACCTGGGGAGACTTCCACCTCCCCAACCCCATATAGTCAGCATTCACTTTCTTTTTTGTTATTACTTTTAAGCTCTCAAGTTATCCTATTTTTCACACATTGCTCACCTGCAATTTTTTCACCAGCTGGTTGTGCTTCTTTATTGTTGCCACTATCTTCATCTTCCCGAATAACAGCTGCTTCTTCTTCCTCCTCCTCCTCTTCTTCCATGTCACTGTCCAAGTACCCAATCAGCAGTTCTGTGTCTGTTTCAATATCTTCCACAGCCAGATAGAAAATATTTTCCCCTTCCTGTTGCAAACAGTAAAGCAGAAACGATGAACAATTATGTCAGGAAAAGTAAAATCTGGGGATAAGTATGGACCACAAACTAATGTTAGCCTTCTACTATGGAAGGGCTGGCTCCATTCCTCAGGAGTACAATGCAAGAGCAGCCTTTCCAAGACTTCTTTCCCAGTGCTGCTGCATGCATAAAGCACCCTTGGATTCTGTTAGTCTGGAAATATTCCCCTGTCTCACCCATGAGGACTTTCCCATATGCACTGTAGCCTAGACCAAGGTGAAGGTGGTATTAAAGTCCTCCTCTCCTGCTGTACCCTGCCTGACAAGAACTTCAGACTTTCAAAATGAAACATTTGAGTATTAGAAAGTAACAAAATTTATAATCAATACATTTGCTGTATGAGTTTTACAACCCAGCTTTACATTGCATGTTTATATCATGTTATTTTCTCTCTCTCCCTCTCCTCAAGTCTTCTTCATGAACAGGCTTTTACTCCTGGTCAGTTATCTTCACTATCAAGTTAGCAGGCACATCTGTAAAACACACTTTAAACCACTAGATCAAAAACCACTGCTGCTCTATTTCAGTGTAGATACACAGATCCACAGAAGGCCAAAGATCCAGCCCAGATTCTGCCTGAGAGGATAAGCTACATAATAATAAGCTCCAAAAGCTTCTCCACAATGAATAAACAAGTTTCCTAATAGATACATAAGCTAACAACTTTAATTAATTATTGTCAAAGACCAAAGTTACCAAGGTTGGAATGGGGCAGGGGAGGGATCTACAACAAAACCAGCTGTCTCCTAAACAGAGCTGCTTATTTTTGCCATATGTGAACCAACTGCTCTAGGTACTACCCAAAGCACCATAGGAGACTCATTTTTATGCAATGAAGACTGCCAAGTTCTATCATAAACCTTAAAGCTTATCTGATTAACACCCAGAAAACTTAACTGAAGATTCTTTACAGTACACAGACCCATATATTTTGTAACAAGCTTCCTAGTACAAGATAATGGTTTTTAATTTTTGTAATACACTAAGATTAATTTAAACTGTCAACAGGGTTGTAGCATTCCTCGAGCTTTAGCAGGTCTGTTGTATATTACACAAGATACTGTCACACAAGAGTGAAACCTACTTAATTCAATAGCCTTGATACAGCTGGTGCTTTCAAGGACAGATGACTTTTCTGTCCTCATCTCCACAGCACCATTTCAAAACAAAACAAATTAGGCCTTTTCCCTCCCTTCCTCCAAGACATATTCTGCAGTCCAGGTACCTACCAGCAGGCCACCCTAACTTTTCCACACATCTAAAAGTTGCTGGTTTTCATATGCCTCTGTCAAGTTGCAGACACCTTTAATTTACTACACTCTAAACTCAAAACAAATCACATACTGAAGCTCTAGACATGAGAACAACAACAAAAAAAGTCTTTCTACACTTAAGTCTCCACTTAGAATAAAACTACTGCGGTAAACCTCCAACAAACCACCGTGTAGCACAACCTTACTCTAAGAAGAAAACAACCTTATAAATGGAAGCACATACCTATTACTGGCTTGCCAAAAATAAAATAAAAAATTAAAATAAGCCATGTATCCCAGGCAATCGTGAAGTCAACCATGTACTCATTAAAGCATCAAATAGCACACCTTTCAATTAGAACACAGTGACCTAAAACAGAAACAGCAACAAGGTCCAAGGAAATATTATCAGCAGTAAAACTGCAGTCATGTTCAGCCAGAAATACACGATGGGATGTCACAGGCTGACACTGAGTTAAATAGAGCTTTGGAAAGCAGGAATTGCAAACTGTGAAAGCTGGTCAGCGCTCGCTTAAGATCCAAACAGGCAAATAGTCTCTCTGGAGAGTAGGAGATTTACAGAGTTGGACAGGTCACCAGCACAGAAATTGAAATTACTAGTACTACATGCCACCGAGTACAAGTAGAGGGGAGGGGGCAAGAGGGAGGACAGCAGTAACACATCTTCACAGAAATACATGGCCTTTACTAGCAAATCCTATTAAAAAAAATAACCTCACTATGAAAAAGCAGTGTAGTAATTTTAAGAAATGCTAATAAATAATTCTCTTCTCCTCCTTTTTTTTTTTTTTTTGCAAATTTGAATTACATCAGCAAATAACTTGGGTTAGCCTGAAACATTTTGAGAATTAAACTTTTTGAGCAAAATAAATTAACACATGTAAGTCATTCTTAGGTGGGACTGGAAGTTATTTCACTGTAAAACTGAAGTGTTGGAAAAAATATAATATGCAGATAGTTTATTTCTTTCATAATCTCCAACAGGACAATATCTGTAGCTAGGAAAACATCACTGTCTTTGTTGCATTCTGCAAAGTTACAGACTGCTTCCAAAAATGAGAGATTAAGTAGACTAAGACTCTTCAGCTTGAGAAAGAGCTGCCAAGTAAGAGGAAAGGATATTATAGTGTCATGTAAAATAAAAGATGGCATAGGAAATGAACATACAGTAACTATTCACTGTTATACAAGGATTAAGGAATCAAGCTAAATTAAGGATTTTCTATAAGAAAACAGAACATATTTCAACATACTATAAGATTAAAACAGTGGAACTCATTATCACAGAATCCTGCAAATGGCAAATATAAAAACATAAAAATAAACTAGATACATTCAGATCCACAGCCAAGATTAGAAAGAGAAAATGATCTTTTCTATTAACTTACCCTCAAGCACCTCCTGATCATCCTATCAGATAACTAGATGCTTCAATTCTCTCTTTTCTACCAGAACATTTTAAGCACTGTACTTGTTTTCAAACCTTTCACACTTTTATATTGAATTTTAAAATTATAAAGCAAATGCAAGATTCTGCTTTCCACACACCTAAGTCCATACTTGAGATTAGAACAAAACACAACTACATCTCTAAATCATTACTCCCAGTTCAGGCAGGTATATGGTTACCTAGCTATCTTTTTAATTTCTGCAGTTACAAGGAAACAACTACTTTGAAGTAAAAGCTCCTGTTGACTGAATAAGGCTATACTGAGAAAATTAAATTGTTGTTACAGTAGTGAGTTAACTACTCTGGAAATAATTTGGGGGTTTTCTTTATGTAAACTGTTCACTTCAAGCCAGGAGATATTCATGGAAGCGATTTAGTGCAATTCCATCACAGTGGATTAATATAAACCTTTCAAAGAGCATCAGATTGTAACTAAGGACCTCTTTGGTCTTTCATCCTATTAATCTCATTTATGGTATTTTATTTAAGCACAAGAGTTGACTTCTAAAAAAGAAAGTGGGAAAAAGGAAAGCAGTTAGCTACTTTTCTCAGATCTTGCAATTTTACTGCAAGAGATAAAGACCAAAGGGAGGTCAAATTAGTAAATCAGTAACAGGAAGCAAATGGCAGGAATCCCCCAATTTACCTGGATGGCTGCCAGGTTCTTCTGTTCCTGTGATGGAGCCTCATGGACAAAACGCAGCCAATTTGAATGGCGTGGATTGCTTGCATCCAGGATGTAAAGGACCTCACCTTTACTCCCACGAACCTGAGACGTTAAAAAAAACAAACAAAAAAAAACAAGAATCAAAAAGAGTTAAAATTATTCAAACACACACAAGCATGTAAAACACTAAGGTATGCTTGTGCTCAGCAAGGAAATCTTGCATTCAACAGGTACTCACATTTTACTCCTACAGTCTACCTAATTCTAGCTTACATCGAAAAAATGAAAATAATAGAAACTTAATATTAACCAAGTAATTCTTCCTCCTTGAAACAAAGACACACTGTTGAAAAAACAGAGCTGCCACTGCCATATAAAAAATGGTTTTGTTTTAAATAATAGATCACTTGAACCTCTACTGATACAGAAGACACAAGAGCCAGCAAAAAAAGTCACACAACCACACTATTATTCCATGTGATTTATTTATATAATGAACATATTTTCTTTCTCATCTGTCAACAACAAGAACGCAGAGCAGGTATTTCCTAAGAGCTGGGTATTTCAGCTATGTAGGATCAAAATTAGATTTTCTTCATAGCTTTGTATTTCAATTGTTCACATTCTTGCTGTATTTGTTTCTAATACATGAAATATCATATTTCTTCAGTGTGAGTGCTTAAATTACCTAAACATTTAGGATATCATTAGAAAGAAAAAACTGTATTCCATTACAGTAATAGCTGGTGACAGCATGTTGTTCTTAGATTAAAACAAACAGACAATAAAACCAAAAGCTTACTGTAGTTCTGCAAATAAATAATTCTTCACGATTTATCACTGTTCTTCCAAAGGAAGACATCGTATCTTAAGGACACAACATGAAGTGCCAATATTTCAAACTTTAAAAATTGTTCTACTTTCAAACACAGTAACCACAGTGAAAAGTGTCAAACCTATATATGTACAATGCACCCAGAAACAATATTATCTATGGACCATGTATGTCCTATAAAGTTTTCCATCAGATTTTGACTTGAGTTGGAAAGAGAAGGAATCAAAATCATATTACCAAAAAATAAAAATACAAAAAGACCCCCCCACCATTATACTATCTACTTTTTACTCCATTCTTTGTCTTCATTTGTTTGATCTTAAGATTATAGAGAATAATTTATATTCACTTCAATGATAGATGACCATCTCAGTTGTGCTTTCTCAGTCTCTGCCAATCCATAAAGATGTATCAAACACAAAGCAAAGACTTACCGCATGAGGAAACCATTGATAAAAGAATACAATAAATCCATTAAAGATGTGCTATATTCTCTATTGCCTTTTTCACCTCATAGAAAAAATAATGCTGCATCATATGCACAGATGTGAAGAGAAGTCAAGAAAAACAGTCAAAACACTGTATTTAACACAGACTAGATTGATGACATTTACCACTCCTTTTCTCACAGGCTGCATTAATAGGTCAGTTTCCTAAGTGAAAACTTAAGAGAATCACGGCAGTGAATCCCAAACTTTGTATTTAAAACAAACTAACAAAAAGACCAGCTCTTACTTTGCTAATGTATTTCTCAAACTCAAAACCAGTACAAGCTATTCATGGTAGTTAAATGAAATATACAGGTAGACTCTACATTTTCAGTTCAATACAGGTGAACTTAAATACCATCCATATTGAAGTACTAATGAATCAAAAGGAAGTTTGGAATATGTCCCAAAGGGTGTTTCCTCCAGTAACAGTTCACTAGATTCCTCAAGTCATCCTTCTGCTTTGTGGCGTGATCACCAAACAAGTAGCTGAATTAGAAGATACACCAATGGACGCAAACTAAAATGCTGTCACCTGGATCTGCCTGTAAATCCATTCTGATATCCAAGCAGACAGCATCAGAGATAGCTGTCACTAAGAGATGTTGACCTGCAGGCCCACACAATTCTGCTTGCCACAGCAACAAAGAATTTTCCCTCCTGCACTCCTCCATCAGTGATACTGGAAAGCATGAGAAACGTACTGTGTAGCTGCAGTGTCTCCTCCCATTCCTGGCAGTGGCACCAGCCATCACAGCCAGGGAAGACAATGGAATAATGTGAAGTTATCTCTGGGCTGCTCAAGAAGCTTAAAAGATGTTGCAGTTTACCTCTGTACACCACAGAACCAGGACTCGGGATGTACATTTCTGGAGCACAACAAAAGTAAACCTTCCCACACTGAATAAGGTTTCTCAGTTTTCTTCATCTCCAAGAACTCTCTTTTACAAATACTCCCACACGTATCCTTACCACTTACTCCACACGAGACCTCAAGAACTGAACAGGACTCATTCTGCCACAAAGCCTCCAGACCGTTCCCAGGGGATTTGACCATCACCCCACCACTCCAAGAATCTTCAGGGCAACCTGCCTACCCCAACTGCTGCTGGCAGGAAATTGCTGGAAAACTGACATGTCTTTCAGAGAAAGGAAATGAAAAATACTTCTGTATATCACAAAATAGAGTGAAAAATTATGTAAAGAAGTTTTTCTTCATGCATCTGCAAGTAAATTAATGCATTTGTCCCAGACACCTGAATCATTGCAATCTTTTATAAAGTACTTAAAAGATTTTTACATGACTGATGTTCATTGAATTTTATGAAGTAGTATCAATTTCATAATGCTAGCGAATATAATTGTATTTTTAAATTGTGACATGTGAACCTGACACCTGTCTACATGAACAATTCCATGCTTGAATGTTATTTTCACAGTTTCTATACTATTGGTATTACCTGAACTAAGTAAGATCATCTAGTTAGCTTGAGGTATATTCCTTAAGATCCTCAAGCTACAGTGGTGACTCCAGAAAAGATTTTCTGAAACTATTTAGCAGGATCTGAACTCAAGTACAAACATATTTCTAATTGATTTTCTAAGGCCACCAAACTAAAAGCACTGTTAAGTGATGAGACCACTCCTAAATAATAAAGGATTCAGTCATATTCAGAGGTCAGCAAAGACCTAGGACTGTACAACATGCCTATGGTCAACACGGAGAATCAGTGAAAGTGGGAGAAACGGACCTCAAAAGCCTACCCACCAGTAGATGACATTACACTATGTTTTACTTAAAAAAAAAAAAAAATTCAAGGAAAAAGGACCTTATCCCTATCTCCTCTAAATAAAGTGGTAAATCCACAAAAGTTGAGGCTGCCTGCTTTAGTTCACTAGACAATCTTGGACTAGGACCCATTTATTGCTGAGGTCTAGATGTTCTGGTAGTTTCTATTACCAGTTAGTGATGTGACCAGATGTGCTGTCACCTTTGATTTCCCAGACTTGATAATTCAGTAGCAATTTGTTTCATATTTAAGTAGGCAGACTTTGCATAAGCCTACAATAAAGCTGATACAAGTTAACACCTGATAACCCATGGAAAGATATCTTTCCATTTTACTACAATACTCTCAATATTTGGTCACTCACTACAGTCAAACACCTAAAATGCATACACCTATCTAAAGCATACACCAGACATGAGACTACCTCAAATTGAGGTGCTTAAGAATTATCTTCTCACAAATCAACACAACAGGTCTCACTGAACTAATTTAGTTGAATGCCTTCACAGCAGGACAAACTACCTGACATTCACTGTTACCACACTGGGGGTTTTACCTCAAACTCAAACAGGACACCCTTGAATTATGCAACATTAACAAACACCATGTCATTATATAAGTATTTGGAAAAAAAGTGCCCCTAGTTATTGTATAAGTTACCATATGAAAACCTACACAGGCCTAAATAATGTCTAAGGTGCTTGCAGTGCCCATCACCAACATGCACTACTCCATCTGCTAGCCTTTTATGCTGTAATGAAATTATCTCCACATTTCCAAAATACTTCTGAAGGTGTCATGTCTGCTACTTCAAAACGCTGATGAGTGCAATTGCAAATGCTCACTGGCAAGTGCACACCTGGCAAAAGAATGGGGAAAAAAAAGCAAACAAATGAAAACAAAACAACAACAACTTCACTGAAAATGAGCAGGTGGTTACCTTCGCTGAAGGCAGTAAACACACTGTCTGCTTTCTGGAAACCATTTTCTAAATCTGAAAATCTATGTTCATTCAAACAGCCATATAGAGAAAAGTAGTTGTCTGCATTGCATTTTTTTTTTTTGATGAGCTGAAAACATGATTTTTATTGCTAATAGTATAAAACAGCTAGATGCAATACTTCTGCATCCTCAGTTTCAGACCTCTGTCACAGAGCTCACTGAGGAGTAGAAACATTTTAACATTGCTGTAGAAAGTATTAAAATAACTCTTGCAAAGAAAACCTGTGGCAGCAACTGTTGATTTGCTTACTCACTAAGAAGTACTGGGACATAGCGTGTGACATTTTCCTTCAGCCAAAATATACAGCAACAGTTTTTCATGTTATTGAAGCTCCTTCTGGTGCATGACGTTATTTGACCTTGTCAAGACAGAATGGTTCAGAAAACCCATTCCTACACTGCTGCTGACATTTTACTGAGCTTTCATAAGAAGGGTTGAACTTGATGTTCACTGGAAGGATACCCAAATCTCCTTAAACAAACTGTGTGAGATCCTATGTAACACGTTCAGATTAGAAGAGCACCTCAACCTATTAACATGTGCTTTCTGTTATCTTCAATAAATCCCTTCACTGAAGAAGCAAGGCTAACACTTTCAGGAGCATATTCTTCTCATCAACACATGAAGCTCATTAAGGTGCCTGTTCCAAAAGTCATTAAAATTAAACCAAAGCCATATACTTAACATAAATAAAGATGAGAAAATTAGGTTTTAAAGGAGCTGATTAATGAAACTTAGCTAAATAAACAAACTGGTAAGAATATTAGTAACTACTATGGACACCTGTCTATCCAAGTGGGGATTAATTTAACAAAATTGAAAGTGTACGATACAAACTTGCAACTGAGATTGGTCATTAGTCCGAGTTACGCATGGCATAAGCTATTTTAAATGCAATTTATGTAAAAATGCATCCAGCTGCACTTGTCTAAGAAATGCGAAAAACAAAAACATTTCTAAAAATTAAACAAAAGATTCACACAAAAACATTAGAAACAAACAATTTTAAATGTAAATACTATCTGAGGAGTAATATCTGGGAAGGTAGTCTTCATACAGAAAAAATAAAGACTACATTGTTAAGAACTAGATTTCCATTGTCACATTTATCTTGAGAGCCAACAAAGACTTCTTCAAATCAAGATTTATTTTATCATGGAACTTAGGACACAATTCAACTTGATGCCTTGTATGTAAAATCCTTCCTACATCAGAACTACATTTTATAGGCAAGATATCAAAGAAATAAAATGAAAAAAAAAAAAAAACCAAAAGCACACCACTATTAGCTTAAAGTACTTGACTTTTCATACCTCAGTCCTTAACATTAAAGCTCTGATCTAAAGCTGGCTGCAGCCAATAGCAGATATTCTATGGCCTTCACTGGTTTTGATGCAGGCTTATTTAACTATAAACAACTGTCACTGCAAAAGCAATGAGAGTTAAGAAGTAGAAACATAAGTTCATTTCAATTTCTCCTAAGCAGGAACATTAGCTTCTATTGAAAGATTGAGTCCCAGAGCATGTGTCTGTTCTCCTTGGTTTTAATAAAACAATGAAGAAAACATAATTTTGGCAGACAGACAGAAACCAAACTTGAAATATGCAACATTCCGCATTACAAAGTGCATTATGTGCCATCCAATCCTGACCAACATTTCTTCATGGTATGTCAGAGCATTCAAAGGAGAACTGAGTCTTTCCAGCCCTCCCTGTTTTAACATTTGCCAAAGTCATCACCAAAAGTATATGCTTACCACAATCCAATAGCAGTGAAATGAATACCACTTCCTGGTTAGGGACAAAAAAGAAAATAAACTGAACAGCTATCTTCCCTTTGCAAAAGGGACATCTGAGCCTCCAGAAGCAAAAACTTCTGTGAACTTTAATACCTAAAAATTATTCTGTTCTTGCCTTAAAGCACTTGCTCTTCCAGCAAACACACATAATTTAAAATCGCTAAGCCAACTATGCTAATACAGAGCAGTACTTAATCAAGGTGTTAGTGGGATGCTAAGAATAAGAACAAAACTCTCAACACAACTAGCTGCGTACTTAACTAGCACAATAAACAATTCAGTCAGATGATGGCACCAGGGTTTGGAGATAATGGAAAGGGGGGGGGAGGGTTGACAGGAAGAAAGAAAAATCACAAAGACATGTAAACTTTTTCTTGGCTTTTTATTATTACTCCTAGCTATATGGTTACCACAGGTTTGCTGTTTGGGTTTTTTGGGTCACTGGACCAAATAAATTTTTTGCATTCCATATTTTCCCAAAGACCAAAAGAAAACATAACGTGTACAGTTCTGTCTCAACATGATATATTAAAGATGCCAACTCACAATGCTGGTCACAGGGAAAAAAGGAATAGCTTGATCAAAACAGACCACATCACAGACCACAACTCTACACAACTAGAAATGCATGTGGTAAGCTTCCTCACAGAAAACTATTTCACAAAATTGAAGCTCAGATCCCAAGCCTCACATACCAAGAAAAGAAATGTTCTACTCATGTTCACTTTTATCTTAAATAAAGCCTACACTACTTAACCTTCTTTCTAAAGTGTCCTCTCTGAAAACACATTTGTCTGACTGTCATCAGACTGTGAGGTCAGGTTTTAATGTGTCTTCATCCAGTAGTCTTCAAATTAATTATTTTTAAGATCTTTGGTACAGCTGACTATGCACAAACCAGGCT
The DNA here is from genome assembly GCA_024336885.1 of Actenoides hombroni. Classification (NCBI taxonomy): domain Eukaryota; kingdom Metazoa; phylum Chordata; class Aves; order Coraciiformes; family Alcedinidae; genus Actenoides; species Actenoides hombroni. Next base: position 86,247,323 of record WUAM01000287.1, on the reverse strand, counting down.
AGCTGCTGTGGCTGCCTCCCACAGCCTCCGAAATAACCTTCTACTTGCACTGTTTTTCCTTTCCACATTCCTGGTCTTAATTTTCAACATAAGACTACTCTCAGCAAGATTTAAACTATATTATGAAGCTCACATTCAGATCAACTTCAGTAAAACATGAACAACTTCAGTTCAAGCATTCAGGAAGTCATAAAGTCTGGTATGCAGGAATCTTTTCGAGGCACTCAAAACGAGGTTACAGTAAAATATTATGAAATGGTTTTAGAACAGCTCATAAAATAATTTTCTGGTTTGTTGTCAATGGGGTCACATTAGTGTCATCAGTAAATACATGTATTTGTTTTTATTTTCTGTCTTACAGCAATAGATAAATCTCATTTCATCACCAACAATGAGGGATCTGGAAAGTTATATGGCTTTCCAACAAACACTCACTGCTATAATCCACCCACCATCCCTTCCAAAAACCTTGTTCTAGCTCAAGTATTTTACTGTTTTAAAATAACCTGAAGGAACATCATGAAAAGGCAATGAGCCACATTAACATGTACTGCATTCAGCAAACATTTGTCATAAAAAGTACATTGTATTGTATTTTGTTTTCAGCTGAGAACAAAGAAAATGAAACCAATAGTTCCAAGTCCTTAACCAAAGCAGAGAGGGGAATAAAATGTCCATACAGGGGGAGGAAAAGGGGGAAAACAAAGGCACAGGCTTAACACTCATCTAGGAATATTTTGCCTGTATTTATATCGAGCTTGGGTTTCATGAGATAAGGTTTTAGCATACTCTCATTGTTCCACTGTGTAGAATATATTTATAGCTTTAAGACTGTATCAATACTATGCTCTCTTTACAAGCTGCTCCGCGATGTTAATGCTAGAGCTTTTTTTCAAATAAACATTTTTTTTTTTAGCAATAAATCCACAGTGCTTTAAGCCAGACGTCAAACATAAGCTTTTTTTTGTACAGTGCCACACAACAGAAATAACATCCTTCCACCTCTAACCATAGGGCAGGGGTGGGGGGGAAACCAACAAAAACAAAACCAAAAAAACACCAACCAGGGTTTGTTACACTAAAAACTTTATTCTGAGAACATTTTTTGCTAGGTGTTATGACATCACTCTAGACTACTCACTTCCCACATGAGCCTGCAGTCTGTGTTGTCATCCAGTTCCTGTGGCATTCGCTTCTCCCCTGCAAAGGGGCCAAACTTTTCACCCTAAGGAATAATCATAAAAGACAAAGAATCAGCGGGAAAAAAAGGCAAGTGATTTACCAAACTCCAGCAAAGGTATCATTTTTAGCTTCAAATGGAAAAGCACAGTTGTCCTTTGTCATCCTACTACATGCCAAGAAGGTGCACATCCTTGAGGGTGCAATTTCAAGCTCATGCACATTCTTTTCATAGCTTGCAGAATCTCTTCAAACCACACCTTCCCTCTACATGCTTATTTCCCCCTGATGAAAAAAAGCATTTTTCTTTATTTTAAATAAGACTGAAGTTTACAAGTCAAATTTCTTCCATTTCTTGTAAGATTTTCAGGAAGCACCTTGCAATAGGCATCTGACTAAAATGTCAAGTGTTTGGCAAGCACAAAGTTTACATCAGATTTATTTGTAAGATTATTTGCAGTCTTGCTTTTTGAAGTGACACAAATCAAAACACTGAGTAATGGAGGTTTTGATCATACAAACAGATTCATTGAAAAACTGTAGGGAGTATGCATGTGTCTGAATTAATTCAAACCTTCATAAACAAAATTAACATGTTATACCACCTGCTACTCATAACATGATGTGAAAGCATCCATCGATATGTTCTTCCAGAAGTATTGGGTATCGCTGGTTTTTTCCTTCAGACATCACACTAGAATCAGGGTAAATTATTTAAATAGGACTTTCTTCTTACACAGGCCTAACTTCCCCACCACCATCACCTTGTCCTTATTTGCAGTGACAAGCCCTACAAACTGGAATGCAGACTGCAATGTTCCCTTAGGCAGTGTTCAGATCAGAAAGCTCTATATGCTTTCAAGACTTAGAAATTATAATTATGTAATGAAAAGTAACTTTGTTGTTTCTTTAAAAACAACAACAGTATTTTTGTCTAATAAAAGTATCGATGTTGTCCACACATCCCTTCCCCCCAGCCACATTCCCTAGTCCCAGAAACAGCCTGCTACATATTTTCTCTCTTGCTTAGTTTTTGACAAACTGTCTACAGGTAAAGTGCAGAGGAAGAAGTAGAATGGAAAACTTCCAGAGGAAAAAAACCAGAATCCTGGTACTTAAAATTAAATATGAAGAGGTAATAAACAAAGGAAAATAAAACTGGCATTGCATAACAAGACAACAGAACTGAGAAGCAGTATTTTTAAGTATGCACAAAGATTTCATTAGAAAGAACAACAGAAGACAACTGGAGCCCAGAGCAGTGATGGAGACAAACATGGTTGAGTGATAGCAAAAACTGGCATTATAGATCTTTGCAACCTTCACTTCTTACTGATCTCCATACCACTCTTCACCATTTTGCTTAATAAATGAGGTCAGAGCTCCTCCCCTATCATCTTTATAAACCCTGGGATTTAATACTTAAACTGAAATTTCCTCCTTTTACCTCATCAGCAATGAAGGTGAAAATAGATCAATACAGTAACATGTGTGCAGCCAGCAACCTTCTCAGCTTATGCTGAGTACCACCCCAGCACACATACCTGCATGGCTGCAATTAGACAGCAAAATTACATGGGAGGCAATTTGCTTAGATTAAGAAGGAAGAAGAGTTGATAGGGAAATCTGCTCTTTCTGGGCTGGCTGACCTGGCTTTCCTCCTCACTTAGAAAGCAACAAGTAATTTTGGTGCAACAAGGATTGCAGCTCACAGAAATTGCTGAGCTATAAGAGGGCATAATTGTATCTGCAGAATCTCTCATCCCTCAGAGCAATTATCAAGATGAAAAGAAGCTTATTGGACTATAATCTAGATTAGTTCTATAAAAAGAAAATTTTTAAAACTGCATGAATTTAATACATAAGTTATTTGAGGCTGTAATGAATAAGGACCCCAAAATAGCTTGTTTCCATACTCACTTCAGCAGCAGAACAACACTTTTTAAGACAGGAGTTTAGATCCAGAGGATCCATAGATACCTTATAAAGCACCTACAGGGTTAATTTTACCCATCATTGAAGCACACATCACCTCTGGGATGAAGCACAGCTACAATGTAATGCTTTGTACTGACTCAAACCAAGAAACACCATATACCATTCCTACCTCAGCTACTCCAAAACAGTAAACCTCTACTGCAATATATTTAAGACCTTCTGGAATCTCAACACAATAGCAGAAGCAAAAGTCAAGATGTCCACCTCTAAATGTACAGTGACTATAACATGAACAGTAGGTGATTAAGACTTACAAGCACCTTTCTATAGCTTGTCAAATTTGGAAAGAAAGCTCAAATTAGACACAGCAAAATCTGATGTCTGGGTACACAAAGGTCCATGGGGCATAAGTGTAATTATTCATTTAGCCTTTCAGAGCATTTTCTTTCATATATATATATATATATATATGTATGTATACACTAGTTCTAGCTAATAAACATGCTGTCATATTTCAATAAATATTGATCAAAAACATACTGACTTCAAACTTCCTCTCTGATCAGTGCGGCATACAAAACAGTCTAAAGGCAACCACAGAAATAATTGAAAATACAGAACGCACATCATTCACATGCCAAAAAAGCTATTTTCAACAGTTGCTTTCGAGAAAGCAGCAGTGACTAATCTTCTTCCAGTCACAGCTAAACACTGAGAAATGCAGTGGCTCTCCAACGAGGACGTTATGATACTGGTGCTGTAACCAAAGGCCAGATGTTGGAGAAAAAAGACAAGAGAATCACAGCTTTTGTTAAGGTCAGGAAAGTTTTCCAACTTTTATGATTACAGAAGAAAACTTGAAAGTGCAGCATAATGCCTGAAGGTGCAAAAGCAGATGGCAGACAACAGCAGTTCAAAATGCATTATTAACAAAACTTCACTAATAGCAGCATTTTCAGAGGCCTACTTAATGATTACTCAGCACTTGGAGAGTTGGTACTGCAATTTCTGACTATAGGATCATATGAAATGTGTTTTATTTTCAGTTAAGACAACTGCTGTTGTTTGATAGCCATAGACAGAGAATGGTGCAGTATTTCCTACTCAGCAACAAAGATTTTTACTTCACAGTTAAGTGTCATATTCAACACCTCCCTCCAATCCCAAAGCTCCACGGAATTAATTTAACAGCTATTAGCTACTCTGCATCACAGTCATGAAGTGCAGCACTGCTGCCTCATTACTGGACAGAAAAACACACTGGAAGCACTTCAGACGCTCTTTCTCTTTCCCTGGAAAGAGTAACAGAGTCTGGCTATGTCCAACGCATCATCTATGTTATATAAACATCCACCCTTGTCTGAACAGCCCTGGTGACACTCAATGCTTAGGTCTCCAACCATTTTTGTGCATACCTGTCTCAACCTCTGCCCACAAGGCAACTCTAGAGCTGGTTCCTGAGGCTATCAAAGAGCAAAGTCTTGTCTGCCAGACACATACTTCTGATCAGGGCTTTGCATACCACAAACGTCTGTGCTACCAGCACACAGGGATTCCCTGCCAAACAAAGGACAAGCCTGTAACAAACACCATCACCAGGCACTCATACAAACAGATCCTAAAACTGCCTCTGCCTTCACTTTCTGCATTCCACGTGCAATACACGTCACACTCACAATGCTTCACTTTGGCTGCACGCTCACGCTGCGCAGGCAGAGCTCCGACAGCACAAACTTTGCCCGTATAAAGAGAGCTCAAAAGCAACGTAATTCAGACAAGAAAATGTTCTATTTTTTCGTAGCATACAGCTCCAATGGTTCAACTGACAACAGTGTAAAGGAAGGGGGCTCAGACCCTGAACTCTGAACTGAACCTTGTTGCGAAAAACCACTGAAAAATTCGTCAGCCCTCCAACCCCCTCAGAGCCAAAACCAGGAGGAAAATTGAAAGCAAAACACACAAAAATCCACAGAAGAGTACACTATTGCAGGGTTCATAACCTCAGGTATGCGTTTCTCTGTTCAAACAAGCCATCAGCACAGTTATAGTAGGGATTTCAGGTAATCAAGAGACTTTCAATACAATTATGAGGTGTCAAGGGACCCGACCTGGCTGGGATACGCGAGACCTGCATTTCAGCTGAACCACGTCTTTCACAGGCCCAGCTTTATCATCCCGAAACGAGGAATGCCATCACCCACCCCACCGAGCTCTAACAGCTGGGAGGCGACAGGAGCCTGCGACCGACGGGCCGGTACCTCCCAGCCCTCGGAGGCGCCTCCCGGCCCGAAGCCAGGCGGTAACCAGGGAGGCGGCCCTGCCCGGGGAGCCGTGGCCTCAAACACAGCCGGAGTTACAAAAACCAGGGGAAACAAAAACCCCCACAGAGAACCACCCCCCGCGCCGACCCCGCAAGGCAGTTGCCGGCCCGACCCGGCCGGCCCTTCCCCGCCCCAAGCGGCAGCGCCCCGGGCACCGGG
>WUAM01000287.1:86197336-86241626 GCA_024336885.1 Actenoides hombroni | reverse complement strand
GGGCCGGCCCGGCCCTCCCCCCCCCCAAGCGCGGGCGCCCCGGGCACGGGGGGGGGGTATGGGGGGGGGGGGGGGGGGGGGGGGGGGTAGGGGGGGCTGGCGGGCGGTGCCCTGAGGAGCCGGAGCCCGGACGGAAGGAAGCGGAGGCAGGGCCGACAAAGCGGGGCTGAGGTGAAGCTGGAGCGCAGCAGCCCGGCCGGCGGCGAGGAGCCGCCCCGCTCTCCTGTGAGACGTGGCAGCCGCTCCCCGCCGGGCCGGGCCGTTACCCCGTGTAGCCCGGCCATCACCCACCTTTTTGACTCTGCGGGCCGTGTAGAGCCCCATCCCGTCCTGCACTTTTGACGACTTCAGAGCAAACCTGTCCGGCACGTACATGCCCAGCATTTTGCACCGAGCCGGGCCGCCGCTTGCTACCGGGGAGGAGGATTACCGGGGACCTCCATCCCATCGGGAGACCGGCAGAGAGAAAGAAACCGGGGGAGGGGGCAGGAAGAGGGGCTGGTTGCGGGGCTTTCCCGGCTCCTGAGGGAGAGGGGAGGAGCCAAGCCGCCGGCGAGGCCCCCGCCGCGGCCGGGCAGCGGGGCCACGACGGGACGGGACAGGGCGGAGCGGCTGCAGGGGGGGCGCGGCGCGCCGTCCAGGGTTGGTTTGGTCGCGTCGTGTCAATGTCGTGACAGAGATGCGAGGCCTTGGGATTTCCCACACCTCCGACTGGTGAGGCCTTGCCCCCACAACACACTCGTGCAAGGCACAGCAGTAGCCAGGTTCCTAGCATGATGCTGTGGCTAACGATGTACCAGCGGTCTCTGCACAAGGGCATAACAGTGTGTTCTTCACCCGTAGGCTGGGTTCTATTTCCAGAGCAAGTGGTCCATCATCCAGGCACGGCCACGTGTTCAGGCACCATTACAGCAACTGGCCTTCATCAGCAGGTTGGCTCTGCACTCTGGTTTCTGCAACAATGTAACCTAAAGTGAGAGGTGAGCAGGTAGCGCTGGGACTCAAACTGGAGAAACTGAGTTGTTGGTGAATCGCAGAGGCAGATGCTCTTCACCCTGTCACAAAAACCCAGAGTTGTTTTGGTTTTTTTTTTAAAGACCTTGGTCCTCTCATATACATGCTGAAATATATTTCTGGTACTTACAGATAAGACTACTCAAGAGAACAGAGGTGTTCTCACCAGAAACAACACATCTGAGAAACTGACTTGTGTGCACAACTCAGACAAAAGATCACATACAGAAACCACAGTTTCTCAGAGAAAAAGCACAAATGACTTGTCTGAAATTCCTTGGCCCAGATTAATGACAACGCTGTCTTTATTCAGCAGAGTTGATCTACAAGAGCCTGGCTGAACAGCAGTAGATGTTTACTCAGGAGGGTCCCACAAAATACCAAATACCCATTTTCTCTTTAGCCAGAGTTCTGGAAAATGGACTGTAAAAAGGATCCAATGCAGCACATATTCTGAATATGAGAAAACACACAGGTTTTACCTTGTGTTGCAAACTGGAATTAATCCAGAATATTTTAAAAAATACTATTGAAATGACAGTTTGAAATTACGTGGAAAGAGTGAAAAATATTACTGTTCATTCCAAAATCTTGAGACAACCCAGATGCATGAAGTCTCAGTGAGTCCTTTCCTCTTCTTGAGGGAACAGAGAGTTTGTAAGGAAAATCTGAAAATGGGCAAGATTCATCTTTTAAAGTCACTGTATATAATGCACTTGATTCTAATCATAAAAGCACACTAGCACATGCGTGAGTATAAACACCATTTGAAATATAGAATACATTTCAATTAACACAACCAAGACGTTTAAAAGTAGAATAAAGGACTTTTCAAACTTGACAACAGTCTCTGAACAAGCCTCAAACAGAGGTGGTTTTCTTTTTTTCAAGGGGTGGGGGAATGTTGGGTTTGATTATTCCAAGCTATAAGTTCATTGTACAATGCCAGCATAGGGCTTTTGGAAAAGTCCTTGAGGTTAATTTTTGTCACTCCTTCACAGTTGCTACTACAGTTTTCAGGGTTTCTGCTTTATCTGCTCATTGCCAATTATTTCATGTACAGAATTATGATATTTTGTTTCCTAGTGACATTAAGGTAACATTTTTGTTTTGCATTATTAGCTGCCTGTGCATACTTCAGTTGCTATTTACAAAACAGAAAAAAATATGGAAAAATATATACAGGGACAGCTGGGTTCCATTTTTATTGGCTTAATTTTTCTAAGAAAAATGCTTTGATAGTTTTAGCATTCATTTAAACTGAACCAGTCAGATGAATTGTTGGCGATCAAAAAATCTGAGGACACATTAAGTAGAATTTATTCTGAAGTAATAAAACCCTCATTTCGGTGGCAATCTTAACCAAATAACACAGTAGATAAATCATAATGAAGCACAAGTAAAAAAGAAAATTGAGGCATAACATACAATTTGAACTGTTGTGAACTTAAATAGTATTTCTGTGTTAAGTTTGATATTCTTAATTCCTTTATGTTACTTCTTAAGTAAAGGTACCTGTAATGTTTATTTAGTAGACCATATACATGTTATCTGGCAAACTACTTGAAACTGACTTAACAGAAAATACCCTTCGTACATCTTGCTTTCCTGTAGGTCTGCTTTTTACTTTCTTAATTGTTTGCCCCAAATTCCATGGGAGGAAACCACATGTGGTGAAAAACAAAGTAATTAGAAGAGTTGCTTGTCTGAAGTTAAAATAATTGTTGCAACATCATACCAGAAGCACGTATGATTCTCCCTCCACCCAAGGAACAGTTAATTAAGGGTCACAATTAAGTTAACATGTCACACTCTTAAGAAACAAAAAGATTTAAGTTTAAAATGGTCTTCAAGATTCCAGAAATAAACATGCCAGCCAATGAAGTATCCAGCAGCTCAAAAGGAAAGTGTGTCCTCCAGAAGAAAGGATGTTTTTTTCATAGCTAATGCCTTGTTTAGATGGTGTATCATCCCTAAGTGTTTTTAGGGACTTGACATTTCTTTTCTCCTGCCCCTCAGGCAGCTGGGCTAAAATCAGAGAGGCAAGGGGTTTTTTTAATCCTTTTAAGAAAGCCTTGCATCCTCTAGTATTAGAATATTTTCTTTTGCAGCATCCATAGCAATACCTGAATTTGACTGACAGTTGACAGATCTGAGAAAGGGTGTTGTTCATAATAATGGTTCCCCATTCCCAGTTTGTGTATTCACTGATCTGCAAAACATTTCTGCACTGCAGATTTATGAAGTTTAGAGCTACTGCTTTGAAAACTTCCTTCCTACATCTACATACCCCATCCAATTCCTCTTATACCTGGTAAAATCAGGAACAGGACTTGAAAGACAATCTTTGCCTTACCTGGATTGTACCCCATTTGTAAGACACTTACAATATTGGCAGTCTTTGTTCATGTACATAAGCTTTATCCCTGATCAGGTATGCAAAGCTTTCTGTCAGGTATTTCCCTGGAATTTGCCAAGCCCATTTCTTTTACTAGGTGTAAGTTCATTAACTTTGTATGGGATCATTATTCTTTTTCATTTTAAGTGACTTCCCAGACCTTCTGCACTACAATATATGGACCAGGACAGAATAAGGGCTTTCTACTTTCTCATTTTGCATTGAAGTTTTCAGGAAGAAAAAGTTTCACCTTGTCTAATGACAGAATCTGAGGAGAAGATGGGAAGAAGGGTTTTTGTTTTCTCAGTTGAACAGAGTTCATCTCAAAAAAAAAAACAAACAAAAAAAAACCCTTTTTTTTTTTACTACTCCATTTCCTCCAAAGAAACCAACTAACGTATACCTGGGGGAAAATCCTCCCCCTCTCTAAAGCCAATAGCAGCACCTATGGTATGCAATGCTGACAAGCTGAATACGAAACCATATTGCTTTAGTCCATGCAACATGCCAGCACATGCAGACACAATGACCCTTTTGCTGCTTCTGAAAACAAATCCAAAAAGGGTAATATTCTCAAAAGAAAGATTTAGATACAGAAGTAGCAAATTAGCCAGCAGAGCTTAGTAAGAGCTGTGTATGCCTTTAAAGTCTGCCCTCCTTTGGGGACAATGGCACCCTTGCTACTAGTAATCATCAGGAACAGTGACTCTAAGTATCTGGAACAAATTGCGTTGACATGGAGTCAACTTAAACCATATGTTATGCTACCAACTAAAAACCTCAATCTCTTAGATATAAGACAATCTACTTTCCTAAACAGTTAACTGTGCCTTTGTAAGTATGACAACAAATCCCATCTACTCAGTGTCTCAGGGTTTTTTTTCCATTTCTAAGAGTGTTTGTTTTGTCTGTATTTTCTGGTGATCTGAAAAACTTAAGTTATGCTATCCCTAATGCACTTGGATTTGCTGAGGAAAATTCCTCTCAGAACTATTTTTAAGGACCACTTCCTTTTTTTGTGGCTTGTTTTTTTCTACACTGATTCTTTCAGAGCTTTTTGGATTCAGTAAACACTCCAACTTAAAACATTTTGCCACCAAACCTCTCTTCTAATCAATTCACAGTTGGTTTTTTGTTTTTTCTGTAAATTAATACAGACTTCTTGTGTTGCCGTATTAAAGGTCATTCAAAGCAGTAAATGCCAAGATTAGTTTTGAACCTATGTCTCTTTCTTTACTTGCATGTACAGAAAGAAATTTTGACAGTAACTGTTCTCAGATATTTGAGGTCCTGGAAGTTAACTCCAGGATTTCAGAATTAAGAATTTTCTCCTCCCCCTTTGAAAATATCAAAATACATACTTGTGTTTGCATGCCTATTCCCAAGCTGATTGTATATGAAGTGTTCACTCTTATTGTTTCAAAGGGTTTTCAACTAGGGTTTAAAAAAGTTCTTTAAACAAAAAATTAAGTGAATAAATACCAAATTAAGCTAGTAATTCAGGTTTCATAGTCATACATTAAGTGATGACCACTAAATTAATCCACATCATATGGACCCAAAAGAAGCACAATGTAATTTGACTGTAGTAGATCTTTTCTGCTATTTCACACGACAACTTCGTGTAAGACATGCACAAAAGAAGTCTAAAAATATACTAGAAAATGGTTAAAAACATTGAGTAGCAATAACTCTTTCTTTGAATAGCAAACTCTGCCCTGAAGTATTTACATTTTTATCTTGACAAATTGAAGGTGTGTTCTGATAAAACAGGTTGTGGTTGAATGGTGAAAAGATCTCAGCTACAAAACATTAGCAAAATGGATAGAGAATACAATTTCATAGATAGCAACTCTTTAGAAAAAGTACTGGGAGCAATAGTGGGTCTTAAGCCTCAAAAGTCATTGTGCTGTTGTGAAAATAGACTATATACTCTTATTTATACATGCCAGAGTGAAAGACTGCAAGATAAAATAATCATTATTGGTTCAGTCTCAGCTGGAGATCTGAATTAATTGATGCATCATTCCTAGAAAAAAGTGGAATGGCAAAGTTCTAGCATGTTTTTAAGAATCATATTAAGTATAGCTAATACCATTCTGTAGGAGTTATGGGCTTTACAGACGATGGAGAAGTGAAATCCTGATGATAATCATAGACGACGATCAAAAGTCTAGTAGATATGGCCTCAGAAGAGAGATTGAAGACCTTCCAGTCCAGAGAACAGAATATCAACAGTCATTGAATATATTAAAGTGACTTCAAAGAAAACTAGAAAAATCTTTTTACTTTTAGTGAGCACTAAGGACATGAGAAGAATCAATAGCCAAAATGAAGCAAGTCAGAAGGTGGACATTGAAATTACATTTGAAACAAGTAAAGTAGTTGCACAGACAGCCTAATGAGGTTACAGGGCTTTCATCATCAGGGGTCTGCAAGAACAGGCTAGGCAAGCAAAGTCACACAGGCATGGCTGGTGCTTGACATAGCCCTACACCAGGTGATTTCCTGAGCTCCTTTCTAGCACTTTTTCCCATGATTGTACGAGTTTAAAGCAAGATGCACAAAAAGCGATGATAGACCAATACATAAAGTACCAGTACCTAAAGAAGAGGAAAAAAAATGGAGGTAGCTTTCTGATATACAAGAGGGGCCTCGGGCCTCAGCTTTCTACCTTTTCTGATTTGACATTGTTGCTTTTTCTAACCCTTCCCTGTTGTTGGTGTCAGCTTTAACAGAAAAAAGAAAAAAAAAAAGAAACATAACTCCCCAGTCTTCATAGATTTGTCAGTTTTCTCAGGTTTAAAGGGCTGTTCAACAGGCTGATGTAAGAAAAGCCTGTTGAGGGCTATTACATTCATAGAAGCTGTTTCTAGCTTATAAAGTCTCCATGCCTCAAATACTTGAAGGATAGACAAGAACCCAGGGACAACACCATGCTCACCTGACCACGTCATATAGTTTCTCCTAGACACCTGCTCTTGGACACTGCTATGAAGTGACCTCTGGCATACTCATGTGTTATGCTTCAATATAAAAGAAACCAGAAAAACAAACTTAGGGAAGCTCAGAAATTCAAAAAGGAACACAAAATTCTAAAATACTCTTTAAAAAACATTTACTGTAAGCCATTCTCCATTATTTCCTTCAGTGACAGGAACTGACAGAATCTCAGCAGCAAATTAACTCCTGGGCCATATCCTTACACATTCTAAAAGTGTCTTTCCTCATCTCAGTGATATCCTATCTCAACTCAAGAGTTATTTCCTAAAATGATCTTACCCACTCTTTTTCCTGTCAGCCCCCATGGGATCAGCTCACCCTTTTTTCCTTCATTAATGGAAAATGACTTCCCAGATCCAGCTTCTCCCTGGTGAGCTCGTTCTGTCAATCCTAACCATTCACATACATGCCCCATTGCATAAAGGTCATACCTTCTCATGCCCCATTTCTCATTAGGCCTTGCATTGAGTTGATAATATGCTCCTTCTGGGAGCAATAAGTCTTAAACTTACCTACTTCCTCTCCTACTTGCAATCTAATCTTGAGAGGGATCTTCATGTAACACAAGCTTTGTCACCAAGCTGATTCTTAAGCTGTGCAGCTATTTTTATTTGTTGAAAAAAAAAACCAACATAGAAATTAGGCTCCCTTTCAGTACCTGCTCTGTGCCTACCATTAAGGTCATTGTACTTGACAGCCCAACCACACAATAAATTCTTTATAAAACCTTGAAGGAGCTATAATGCTGTCAAGTATTTTTCCACCATTCCTGAACAGGATGTGGAAGCTGGAACACCATGTTGGGTTTTCCTGTAGCAGGAAGACAGCTGACTACAGTACTATGAACTTACAGTGGTTTGTTAATATTATTATAGCAGATGGATGACAACTCCTATTACTGACCTTTACCTTTCATGTCTGCCATGTGGTGTTGGATATTCATATTTTCACTTCTCCATGAATCTCCACTCATAGGGTATCATAAAGCTGCTACACAGAATGTTTTTAAACCCTTGGAGAGCAGCTATATACACACAGAAGATATTTCTCAGAACTGCCAGCTATGGAAAATTAATTTTGGCACCTTAAGCACAGTTTCAAAAGTGTGTTCTGTCCTTTGCTCAGAGACTTGTCTTGGGTCATCTTTCATGTAATGATTATGCTCTTTGGCCTCACTGTCTTCCTCCCATTCTCAGAAAAAACACACTTGAGTTACTCTCTTTTCAACCCATGTCCAATTCAAGTGCATGTCCAGTGCCTTCAGCATTTTATTAATCTGTTCAGCTGTGTCTGAAACACCAGCTTAAACCTCCTGATTATCCCCACTAATTACTTGTTTCTTCCTAAACTGTGAGCTGGAGCAATTTTAGTCCCCTGGTCACAAGAAAAGATTTTGCTCTAAGGCCTACAGGAGGTGGGAACACAAACAGGTCTACATCACTTAGTTGGGGAGCTAAGCCTAATTCCTGGGTCTACCTAAGAGGCAATACTTAGAGTTTTAATCATCCTGGATCAGATCCCCTGTTCAAGTATTACCTTCCTGCACTGCAGACTGCATACCTGCTACTGTCTCTTCTGACCCCTTTCCAGCCTCTTCACTCACATCTTGTCTTCATCCTGCTTCATTTTGGCATTTCTAGTATTCATTTCTGCTGGAAAAATGCCCTCAACTTTTATCCACCAAATAGTTTCCTCTTGTACCCCCTTCAAACATTTTAAAACTTTTTCCAAAACTCCTCCTCAGGGCACTGCTAGTCTCACCATCAGCACCACCTCAGTCTATCTTGTACACTTTTAATTTGAAGAGTTCACATGTTTCAAGGACCAGCACATGCCTCCAGTATTTACCGACCCTAATTTATGTAATTCCTCGAAATGTGACTTGAGATTGTTTTGGGTTCAGAGAGACCCTTAAAGGTCATCTAGTCCAAACCCCTGCAGTGAGTAAGGACATCTGCAACTAGATCTTTAACTACATCAAGCCATACAGCCTACAGTTTTGAGAGCTTCAAATAAACAGAAGAGTCATCTTAAAAAATTTAATTGTGTATTGGCAAAGTTTAAAAAAACATGTCATAACATTCTGAAGAACTGATTTCAATAACAAATCTGATTTATGACCACCCACTGAATAGCATCAAGTTCTGTAAAATTAAGTTGTGCCCTCTATTCATCTTTGTAAATAATTTTTTTTATTTCACTGATCACCAAGAACAGAAGCTGATGCAAAAAACTTGTTACAAGCCTTCTAAACCCACACTTCAGGGCACAAGCTGATTTTGAAAGCCAATTAAAATCACCAAGGAATTCTGAAACTATCTGGAATTAGTAGAGAAGAGGAATCAACGGCAAAAATGTATGTACAGATTAATCTAACTATTAAAAGGTTAAATCATTAATCAAATGATTAAAGAGGACAAGTGTACTTTGAAAAACATGCTTCTTGAAGTAAGCTGATGGCTATAAAAAAAATAGTTGAAAGATGTCTGCTGCTACGTTGCTTACTTTCTGAAACATTCATCCTTGGTTAACAAGACCAACAAATCCTACCACTCTGTCTAAAGCTGTAGCTGGTTCTCTATTATGTGCAAAGCCTGCCTATATAAATGCTTCCTCTTGGCTCAAGTGTGTGCTCCTCTGACATTTTGGAGGAAACAATGGCACCCCTCTGGGTCAGGCTGCAGAGTCTGAGTTTGATATTGTTTGTGGGATGCTGTTCTATTCATCACACAATAGGGTTTCTGTTTCTCCCTCAGTTCTATTGTGTTAAATCACACTGCTTTTTTTAAAGTTAGGTTTTAAGTTATAGCCTGTCAGGCGCCCTCAGGCATCTAGGCACTGGGTGCCCCATAAATTAAAGTTATTACTGCTCAGTATTGCTGTAAATGAGTTAGTCATCTTTTCTCATAAAGCTGCAAAGGAAAGGACTGAAAACACAATGCAGCCTCATCTTATTTAAAAGTGTCTTGCAAGAGGTAAGAGATATTAAGATGTCCTTTGTGAAACTACAAGAATTTCTGCCCAAACTCTAATAACCCATCACAGAAAGGTTGAAAGAAGCCCTGTCTACACTTGAGAAGTAGCTGTAGTTAACCCTTGTTGTACAACATGGTTGTGGCCAACCTGTATGCTGGACACACTCCATTGTTCTGTTAAAGTGGATGAAAAGCATTAACCTGCACAGAGTCACAGAAGCAACGCAGGTAACACGGTTTTGCCTGATCTGAGCCTCAAAGTTATTCTCAAAACTTGAAGGGACCCTGAGAGAGAAGTGGAAGAGAAGGAAGTGCAGTGAATGCAGAGCGCTCAATATTCAGTCCCTTCTACAGTTCTGCCTAACCATTGGCTTTTTGAATGCATCCAGTCTGCTCACATAAGCACAGGCACACATCTATACACACAGAGCCCCCAGCAAAGAACACCAGAAGCAGGGTCTCCATTTCCCTTCTTACAATTTCTTGGAAAGAAACCTTTTTTTTTAATATTTGGACTTGCTGAATTTTATCACTTGTGCAATAGCTTTTGACACTGCATTACTTCCATGTAGTTTACAAACTGCAATAAGGATTATTGTGTTATACACCATACATTAATTCTGATAAGACACCATCAAATAAGAATGGCAGCAGTTTATTTTAATCTCATGCATTTTGCAACTTTCCAGACTTGTGGGCAGTAGGCATAACCGTTTTCTAATAAAATTTTGAAGGCTGGCAAAATCTTTTATCATAGTTCAATGTTAGTTATTATAAAGACATAGGAAAAAGCTAGAACAATCCAAAAGGTTAGGAGCAAAACATTATAGAAATAGATGAAGCATTTGTCCGTTGCAGGGATTTTAACTCTTAATAATCTACACTGAGTTGAACACAGTTCATCTCTAATACTCCTGAGTTAGCTTTTGAAAATTTTCTATTAATAGATACTGTTATGACAGATTAAAGTCACATAACTTCCTGATTTAAGAACCAGGTGATTATTTGATCCAATAGATACCATTGATGCAAATCATTAGCAAAAAAAAGAAAGTTAAAAGGTTTCAAACTAAAAAATACATCCAAAATACTTTCTTCATTGGAAGTCTACTGCCTTGTGAAGTCTAGGAAGGAACAGTTACTGATTTTGATATTTTTCCACATGACATTGTCCCCCCTCTTCAACTTTCAGTATCTTCCTAATGGAACAAAGCAACCAAAACCCCTGTCATCATATAAATTAAGACATTTATCCATTTCAAACACAATATGATATGGAGGAATGCTACAGAAAGATAGCATCAGTAGGAACTAGAGCTGGCTTGGAGTAAATTCAAAGACAAAACATTTTTATTAGACTCTAAGCATACCTCTTATGACAGATCATTTACTAGCAATGTTGTTCCTCCTCTCACCCTTGCTTCCCTCCCATTAAAAAAAACTGACAAGGATGAAGAAAACACCAAGTGAGAAAATTCACATTCACGTGGAGAGAAGGATAGTCAGAAACATGGATTCCCTGCAGGTTTGAGTAACCTGCAAGCTTTCACTTGTTCATTCAGCCAGCATACAGCATATACCCACAGGCCTTGTCCAAGGGATAGACATTTGGACTGCATTAAGCTTCCAGGGGGTGTGTGTGCAAAACTCCAGTATGAATCCATTATTAAAAAGGCCGCATGTTTGCTATTTTTGTGGTTTGTTGGAAAGGTCATTGTTTAAGATGTTTTCATTTAATGAAAATGTGCCTCTACTCTTGTTATTGTTGTTGGATTGTTTCTTTCATGTATGTTCCTCCTCCTGAATATCCTTATTTGTCACCATGTTGTGAACCATCTTACTGTGCCTCTAGCTGTCATGGAACTGGTTAGATGTAATAGATTTGTATAACATTTCATTACACTAGTGGTTAATGTACAGATGGGTATGTTTCCACCATAACTTCTCTGAACTCATTAGGAAGTTTTAGGCAGGAGAAGGACAAAAGCAGCCATATTCATTGTGCACAGTAGTGCAGGAACTGCATTAGTTTAGCAGTGAAAGACTTGTTATACTTCTCAGGAGCTCCTCATCAAATCACTACCATCCTTCCTCTTAATCTCATCTAAGCACTGAGCAGACACCTACACTTCCATTCACACAGGAGGTCTGCTACAAAAGTACCAAATATGAGCAAAATTACTCTTCCCACGCAGAAAATACACAAAGTACTGCACCTCCTCTCTATTATAAGCATGTCTGGGCTAACAGAAATAAGCAGTCTAGACAACAAACTCTCAGCAATTAAGGTCTCAAAACCACAAATTCCAGTTGAGGTACCAAGTAGTCAAAGATTTCCCAATTAACCTGTGCACAAACTGAGAGTATGGATAACTGTACATATCCATTATATGAGAATTCACAAACACTCGCCTGTTGTATTTCGAGACGGAATAGAATATTAGAAAAATCATACGAAGAAGCACAAATAACTTTGAAATGATATCCAGAAAACATTCACAGATGAGTTAGCAGTAGCTAAATATTTATATTGTACATTTCACATTTATCCCAACATACCCTTCTTTTTCCAGAAAAATGTCTCTGTTAGGGCTAGGACAGACAGTATCCAATTTATTTGTTTCTCTTGGTGTACATTATCTTCCTTTAAAGTGAGCAATGGAGCCAAGCAGGCCCCTCTGCAGGGGAAAGGACAAAGTATCTTCATTTGAGAGCTACTGGGTATGCCTAAGGCAGGAGAAGCAAACGAGGAGACAATAACATGCAGTTCAGGCTCAGGAGATAGACAAGAACAGCAGAAGAAGCCAGAAAGATGCGCCAGTGACAACGGGAAAAAAACTTGCTAAGGACCAGAGTGAACACAGTCTGCTTCAACCCCAAAAGCCACAGAGCTGACTGAAACCAAGACTGGAAGAGAGGACAAAGTGAGCAGCAGGAGATTTGTTTATAAATCCTTCTCCATGTCTAGTCTGTCTTTTCTCTCTCTCTCATCTGTTTTAAGAGGTTTGTCTGATGTAGGCTTTGTTGAAAGAAAACCTGAGGTTTGAGTTTATAAGCTCTTTGAGAGAAGAGGTCTGGACAGACCTACCTGAAAGCTCTGGTCAAAGATGTTTTTTTACTTTAGCTTTTTTTTTTTTTAAGCAGTGATATTTCGGCCTTTCTTTTAATAATGATTACAAATACTTAGCTACTACATGCAGCATATAAGTAGTGGCTTTGTCAAACTGTACATCTTAGAGGGGCAAGTGAGTGACAGAATCACAATCTATACACAAGGACACAATCTAAGCTCAGAAACAGTAACCACCTCAAAAGCAATTCCTTTACACATCGATAGAAAGTCTGCATGGGCCTCTGGTAAAAAGAATTTCATAACTTTCCATACTTCATCCTAACTAGGAGCTGCTGACCAAAACCTCTTAGGAGAGCCTCCTGCAAAGCATGCTGAGTTCTAAACTGGGTTGTTATACAATAAGTTGTAATGCCACTTGAGCAAGGCCAGAGGAAAGTGATTGAACACCTCCAAAACACTATGAGAAAAGGGGCTTTGCCAATACCAACAGTGAACCTACAATTAAATGGGATACAGAAACGGTTGTAACTTCCTTTACCATACTACTCAAAACAAGGCAGCAGGCAGTGCCTTTTCTCTGTGTACTTTATGTCTGCTCCACCATCTCTGAAGAGGATATGAGATGAATTATCCAGAACTCAACAGTCACCAATTAGAGGAAACAGAATCGCTGTAGTGTCTACACACTGTCATGCATCATCTGCCTGCAAACTGCATTGCACCAGCCATTGTCACGGTGCTGTCCTCCCTGGCAGCCAGCTGCACTGTTTGAACAGGAGAGGGTGAAAGAACATGAGGAAGCCATTAGAGGTAAGAAGCAATTGCCCAACATGACTCAAAAAGGGATCTGAGGAAGCATAATGGAATCACTCATGAGCAACTGTCCATCCGGTCAACATCTGCAGGCAGCCAACAGCTGCTTCTGCTCTCAAGACAAACTAAAATAGTTCTGTAGAACAGCACAATACGTGCATTAGCTTAGAGTACCTTCCCAGTAGTTTCAAATGTGTCAAACACGAAAAAAACCCAACCAAACAACACTTTTGGTCTGCAAAAAACAGCTATGGACAGTACTTGGGAAAAGAAAAACCAAGAGGAATTATGCCCTGCTATTGAACAATGAAGGGGGAGAGCTGTCTCCAGCTTCTAATTGTAATGTTATGATAAAACAACTTGAACTAAATGTATTTGTGTATCTCACATTCAACCTTGCCAGTCATGTGATGGGAAATTGAGGAGAATAAACATAGTAATAATAATGGGACCAGATTGCATCTGGCATACGCATGGGTGAGTGGGAGGAAAAAAACCAAGAGTGCCCACAGCCTATGTGCAAGCCCTGCCTACACCCAACAGGGCCTTCACCCTTGTGTCCTCAAAGAATTCATTAAATCCCCAGGATACAGAGGATGAGCAAGTCCTGATTTTATCAAGGACCAAAATAAGAACCATGCTTAACTGCCTGAAAGGAAATACCCTCTCACCAACATCATCCCTCCCTGATGATAAGTTATCTGGCTCTGAGATGTAACATCCTTTTTAACAAGCATATTATTGTGTCTATAAACAGCAAGTATTCAAGTAATATCATTTCCACCTGTTCTTTTTCAGTTTTCCTCACAGAAGATAGGATCAGTAAGGAAAGTCTTCAAAGGAGGAGAGGATGTCCTTCTGAAGTGAATGATAAACATTTATCTAACAGTTCATCAAAAGGTACCTCAACATTATGTTTTTCAGTAGGCAGAAATCAAATTGTAAATCAGTGGACTCCAAAATACACAATGGCTGCAAGATCAGAATGCCAACTACGCATTTGTTATTCACTCATGCCTATTACGAGATAGATAAATCCCTTTTTTGTTAAGCCCACTGTTAAAGAGCAAGTTGTGCTGGAAAGTAGTAACTCGCTGCATTCAAGAAAATATCAGTACTATCAAGTCACTTAAACCTGCATTTATAAACACTTCAAAAGAAATTTCTTTTAAAGAAATGGCTTTTAAAAAAAGAGAGGGAAAGTACGTCCCACACACCCTGATATCAGCTGTGGTTGTCCAGGCAAGCTGAGGATTATGATTCCTATTACCAGTTATGTGGACTTCAGAAAAATGATAAAAGCATTCTTCCAAAGTAGGCTTTGGAACCATTGAACAGATGAAGTAAGAACTTGCATCTCCGACAAGATTAATACCACAAGTTTATAAACAAGTCTAGACACTTACTTTAAAGACTAAACCATCTCTGAATTCTATCAGTTGCTATCATAGTCTTTCACAGACTCACTGAAACGGTAAACAGACTGAAATCCATAGAGTACCGAAAAACAACAAACGAAGGGCTCTCCTCAGTAACAGGGAGCTACTAGGGTAAAGGTTTGATATGGAAGTGATGGGAAAAGCACAGCCTCTCTTCTACAGAGCTGTTTAAATCACACAGCCAGAAACTGCTGCTGCAGCTCAACAGGAAAGTGCAACATTTGTAAAACAGCAGCTTGAAAAGGCAGAGGGGTGTAGAAGTCAAGGTGGAGTGTGCTGTAAACTTTAACACTTAAAAAAACCACAACCCCAAAAACAGGAAGGGGTGAAGTAAATGAAATCTTTTACTTCACAAAAGTAAAAGTTTTTATTCTATATACCTCTGTTTCACCTGAAATACTATGCAATCCCACGTGTGGAACAGGAGAGGTAACAAAATAGGCATGAATAAGGAGTTAAGGTAAACCACTGAGCACCAGATATCAGATCATTTTCTAAGCCAGACTCTGATCTTTTCTCCCCAGTCCAAAAACCTCATACTTCAAATAGCCAAGATAGTTTCTTATCTCTCATTCTAAGGCTGAAACAGTGTTTCCCATCTGTGATTTAATGAAGAAGCAGACCTACTCCCATCTTACATTTCACATGGTTGGTCAGACCCTTCACTACCAGACTTTCTAGACTTAGAAAAAGAATTTTGACACCATTAAAACAAGAATTCACATCTTTTAGGAAGGTATGAATTATAAGATTAATAGTTAATAATCCTGTCAACATTTATTTAAGCTAAGCCATTGGAGCAGAAATTTACAGCTATTTCAGCTGCCTGTTGCTACATACACACATTTCTCTTGATAAAGTAAAACAACTAAGCACATGCCTGCTTACAGCAGGTGTTGTGCTAGTAAATACTAATAACTTGGAGGTTTCAGTTGCAACATGACAGAAGCAGTGCATGACCCCTCCTGTCAAAACCACTCTGTCAAATTCTGTATGTGCCATCCCTTATTTGGCATCCAGAGTACATAAGGCAGGTTTGTTTGTTTTTTTCAAAAATGTACTAGGGATGGCTGGACCTTCCTATGATCAAGTTTAGCAGGACTAAGCTCTCATTTAAATCAAAACAAATTAAGCCTCTGAAATCCTCTAGCCTTGAGCCTGCCTTTACTGCCACATATGAGAAGTCTGAACTCCCATCACATCTCCGCAATAAAATACAGGCATAGCAGGGGTGAACAGAACATATAATGAAAATCAGCTTGTGTATCAACAGCAATAATACCCCCCCAAAACCAGCTGTTAATTATTTCCTCTGTATCAGCCTTTTAACAGCGTTGCCATTATATTATCAACAAACATTTATGGTATAAAGGACCTCTTCATTGTTTACTCAAAGAAAGACTTCCAGAATTCATGTTTGTTTGTTTTCTAAAGTAAGAACACATTATAGTTTATATTAAACATCTTACACATTACATTGCTGGCTCAGAAGACCTAATATAGGCATGGAGTACACACAATTTTCAGACAGAGAGAGGAAAGAAGAGAAGAATATTTTCTTTAACAGGGTCATATTTACAAATCACAAACAAAGAGCTGAAATGACAATATCACAATATTGAAAAAAAAATAATAAGTCTCCCTGACAGAGCTAAAAACCCCAAATCCCTACAAGGTCTGAAAAAAATTCCTTTTACTTAAAAACAAGTTTAAAAATGTAAACCCAGAGTGCCCCACCTACCTCCATCAACTTACACTTACCTTCTTCCAGTGCAGGGCAGGCATCTTTTATAGTTCATGTTAAAAGGCTTGTTAAAGGAAGCAGGGTCACTTGGCCCCGGTGGTGGGGCTGGTAATGAAGCCCAGGTGCATTCTCCCCAGCTCTGCAGGGCTGAGGGGTGGCCACACACTCTGGAGAGCAGACGGACATCTCATCGGGGAGCTGGCTTGCACTTTGTATAGCCACTCAAAGCAGTGAAAGTGAGGTAAAAGCAGATGGAAAAAGCCATTGTCTTTGGTGTGGTTTTACTTTCTAGCCATATCTCCATTAAAAAGTCTATGTAAGAGGGAAGGCCAGGAGAGAAATGGGTTTTTATAGGGTTTTCTTCAGGTTTCTATGGTGTCAGTAAGTGTCTTTGCTGATATGTCACAGCCCCATGGTTTTTAACACCACTATTGTTACTTGACTCCCAGAAGTGAAGTTGCTCCAAGTTTGTTTATTGAGCAAAACTGTGCCTCTTACTCTGCTGCACCTTCTAAGCAGAAGTGTTTGAGTGAAAACCAGGAGTAAAAAAATAAAATGTGTATCATAGGCAAGAAAAAAAACATTTGCATTCTTCTAACCTCCTTCTAACACTGATGCAATACTAGGAGACCTTTTAAGTAATAGCAAACATTATGAAATGGAAAAGGACATAAAAGAAAATGTTAATACCTCAGGGGTACTCTGGTCCTTCCCAACTTTCTGCATTAGGGAAAAAACTTCACGTATACTTTGGCATCCAGAATCTTATCAAATATTTTATTTGCACATGCCAAGACTTCAGCTGTTCATTTTAACTTGGACCTGCAGGAATGCTTGCACACTGAGCTTGGAAAAGGGGAACGAGAGTGGATATACACAGTTAAATTGTCTACTTTATTTCACTGTAAACAATTAGTTTGTGGTTAAGAAGAATATAAGTTACTATTGGTGGGAAAAAAAAGCCAAACAACTTCCTCTTCCCAAATAATCAAATACATTCTTGGCCAAAGAAATAATTTAAATTAGTCCACACACATTATTTATGAAATGCTGTCAATTCTCACAGTCCTGGTACTCTCTAGAGGGCCTTCCTTGTTTAAAGCCCAAATCCTGAAATGAGATCTGCTGATTAGAACCCTGTGTATGAGTAACAGTTGATGACTGCTTGTCTTTAACCCATGGGAAAAGCTCTTCATGGTGTACACCAGCCTTCAGCCTCATGTTCTCTACTCAGTACATGCCAAGTGTAAATGATACACTTTACTGAAATGTGTCTTTACTTCTAAATAACAATGAAGTCATAGTAATTTTAATTAACAGATGTACTGAGACACCAAATTACTGTCTGTGCGGTGCAGATCTGGGACAATCTCTGTGTGGTCAGTCAGACCAAAGATGTGTGTATTGCCACAAAATCTGAGGGCTGATCTCTGCTATCACAAAGGTTTATGGATAGCTTTCCAAGCAGAAAGAGTGAAAGAAATGTCAAAGTTTCTGGTACACAGTTGCTCAGCATAGTTTATCAAATTAGGGAACATGCATTTTCACATCCCATCTACCTGAGTGTATTCAAACATTATAACTTCAAAGCTAAATATTCAAAAGACTTTGAGCAACCACAGCTATTGCATTTTTTCACCACATGCTAAGGTAAAAATATGTTTGCTGTTCTGAGTAAGGATTTTCTTTCTCCCTGATATATTATGTCTTAACATTGCTACTTAGAACCCAAACAAATATGTCTCTGAGACCCACATGTTTTTTCAAGGGGAGGTCTTGAAATGAAGTTGTATGCCTGTGTGTATAACTGATTGATTTATTCTGCAGTATTGCTACCACCATAACTTGTGTCCTGTAACTCATGGACCATTTTGTCCTTTGGGCTCTTTGAAACTTACATTGTAAGGCTACTGCCAGATTTGTCAGTAAGTAAATCAGTAAAATGAGATAAGCACCACTTTGATGAAGGTGTTGAAGATAATCTTGCTGTGGTATGCAGTGACTCAATGACTCTTTACTCATTTTGAAACAAGAAAAAAATCTGTAGAGGATTTCTTCTCTGTTATACAGTCCTGCAGCAGGTACACCTTAATTAGGCACTGCCACCAGGGTGGGCCACCATGTACTGCTTTTCTATAGTCCTGCACGTTCCTCAGCTGTACACGCCAGCATTTTTTTCCCAAAGGGACACATACCATCACTATGGATGCTGAACTCCATTTAACCTTCTATTTCCAAGCTTATGTTTCTAGTTTAATTACCTTGTGCTTAAAAAACTTTCATGTGTGATATACATTTGTACGTGTATTTCATATAGTAGCTTTTTTTGAGCTTTTATGCCATATATCCATCCTTTCTGTTTTTTAAGAAGTTTTTCCTGTATGTTTTGATGTGAAACTAGGGATACAGATGTGACAGTGGATTAATAACAGGATCCAGATCTGTGACTAAGTCAGACCCAATGTAGGGCAGCAGTTCAAAATTAGTGTTGTTCTGTGGCCAAGGTGAAATGAGGCTGTAGATTTGTTGCACTTCTCTGTAGACAGAAAGCTGTAAATTGGTGATGAAGTAAGCCAGAGGATGAAGACACACACAGTCTGAACTGCATTTGCAGCCAGGCTTACTGGCAGTGATGGAGCATGAAGAAAGCTCTTCAATTGCCCATCCTAGAACTCCTTACGTGGGCTTTGTGCTTCACAAACAGTCTGGAGCTCTCAGTAGATGATACTTATCTTGCTTTCATACTCACTTCAGTCACCTCCCACATAAGGGTGACATATTTGCCCTGTATAAAGACTGCTGCCCTTATTTTCACTCCATCCTTCAAAATCAGAACTGCCTCTCTTCAACTTCTCCAAATCACTCAACTCAATTAAGACCTGAGTAAGAACAAGAAGATTAGTAAATGTGGTACTGGTATATTCTCAGTTTCATCCAGAAGAATAAACAGAGCTAGTTGTTTGGAAAAAGAAGAATTCCAATGGAAATACAGACAAATATTGTCACATTTTTCTTTGAAAATGTACTGTTCAGAAATTGAAAACGCACGCATCTTGGGGAATTTTTTCATTTTGTGACATGCTGCAAACAGAAGTGGTTAGCAGGAAGAAAAGCCAAGTGAGCTGGATGAATATCCAAACAGAGGAATCTGGCTAAAGAGAACAAATACAGCTGGAATAGTGATGAAACATATGTTTTTAAGTAAAGATCATAACAAGCCAGTGGAAGGGGTACAGTTCCCCACAAAAATGGCAGCAGTGAGCAAAGAAATGCTTTAAAAAAATGCAAGTTTTGCCTTTAGCTGAAGGATTCAGTAGCTTTTTAGACAGTGAAAGGTAACGAAACTATCTCCCTGGCAACTGGTAATCTAACACTGGTACCACAGTCCCATTCTGGAGGGATTCCCAGCTGTAATCATCTACTGCTCATCTACACTGTGGCACAGTAACCTAGCAGACATGTGTTACTGAAGCCATTTGCTTTAAGAAATCACAAAGGTGTTTTCAAACGAGGAGAGAAAATAATCTCTGGAGAAATCTAAATTTAAATTACTATGTTTATTATATAATGATATTAAACACAGCAAGTGTCTTCTGATCAGTCTTCATATGGTATCTGCCTTTTTCTTGGAGTCATCACAACAAATTCAACATGTATAACGTGCTGAGTGGGAGCTTCCACAGCCACAAAACGCTACAGTGCCCACCAGTCTGCAAACTGAAACATGCCGGGGGCAGCAGAAAGGACAACCTGAAGTTCTCAGCACTATGGGGCCAAGGAAAACTGCAGCTGACCCCTGCAGGGATGGAGAGTGCTAAATCCCAGCAGTGAGATGTTGTGTGGACAGGCTCATAAGGAAGAGACAGACACGATCTTTGAATAAGCCCTGACATCCACTGCCTGCATGCTGCGGACTGATACATATGATGGGACCAAGAGCAAAAGGGTCTCAGTTACCTGTCCTGAAGCCCTGATCCATACTATAATATTGGAACTGAGGCAGTATGTGTTGAAATGGGGCTGCTCTAGTTGCTTCTCAGAAGTGTTTTCCATTAAGCAGCTCTATACAAGTTTTTGAGTCAATGAAGGTGACTTAGAAAAACAATTAAGAATATTTAGAAAATATGACATCCAGACATATAGTATATTAAAGAAATCTACATGATGGAAATAACTGCAATTTAAATGAAAGTACACATTTTTCTCTTAGCTCTACCATTCTTGTCAATGGAAAAAAATAAAATAATCCTCTCAGCTTAGTATTACTGTGCTCAAAACCAGCAGCATCTAGAAAGCAAATGTTTTCAATGACAACCTAACAAAAATAATAACTGGTTCTCTGGTGTGTTATTTGTTTTAATTGTTCAGTTCAAGTTTCAGCATGCCTCTTCTGTCCCCAAGCCTATTTGCCCCCTTAGAAGGCCAAGAAGAAAAAGAAACAATGTATAATCTAATATTTTTAATTTTATGTACAGGAATATAACGTTATGGCAACTTTGTACATGAAATACATACAGTATTTAAACATGAAAATCAGCTAGGTAAGAATTTACATTAGCAATTAAACTGCTTCATGTGCAGACCAGTTAATACTTAGTTTAGATCTGTATTTTATTGGGGAGAGATTTTAATAGTTTACAATCATAGAAACATAAACATTTAAAACAAGACTCTATAAAATAATTTACAGAAACCCTACCATCTACACTGCGAGAAAGGGTGCATGTCTGAGTTTTGTGTGTGAAGAACAAGATGGATGAATGACGTATCTCAGCCTTTTTTAGTATACAATAATTTAGAAGCTGTTCATGCAATATGGAAGCAAAGGAGCACCAGTTCCTTCGAGGCTTCCTGCTACTGTGGACATCTACCGAGCATCACATGTGGGTCACCGGACACATGATAATACCGATGCCAGGTGCTACCAGAGAGCACTAGCCTCAGTTCCTCCAAACAATGACTTATGTAAACATAAATATACAAGTTGATATCTTTTCTACACAGTACAAATAAAGGTCACAACCTCTCAGCTGTGCAAGTAGTCAATCCATATACTTAGAAGCAGGTTAATGTTCAGACTGGAGTTCCATATATTTCTATGTACAGGGGCACTAACAGAACTTCCTCGTTTTCACCAATTTGCTCTGATACTTCACGGAATGCCCGCCATGCCCTATCACGTACACATCCAGCAGGTAGGACTTGCCAGGCTGCAGGCCTCTGATTGTCTCTGTGGTCACTGCTTTCTGGATGTTCTGACTGTGGAAGTATTTACAGAGAACCTTCTCCAATTTCTTCCTTGTATCTGGACCCAAGCACTGGTTCTGCTCTCTTTTCTTCTGCTCTTCACTGTAATTGTCATCCACTTCCCTTTTGTAGATGCAGAATTTGTTTCTCTCCTGCGTGCCCAGCCACGCCACTGTGACCGAAGAACACGTGCGGAGTTTGTCAAAGGCTTTGATTCGTGTATCTTCAGGAAGAGAAGGAAATGACTGCTTGTTCGGCCTTGTTGTAGCCAGGATCTTCAGCATAGAAGCACCTTTTTTGCTTCCTTTCAGCCTAATGAGATATTTAGCTTTTGTTTTTCCCCGCAACTGGAACTGCCGCACACCCTCCACATTTTGAGACAAGAGAAGTTTTCCATCTCTTCTAACCTGGATCTGAACAGCATCCAGGCATGAATGAACAGAGAAGGTGACTTTTTGGTGAGATGAAACAGGAGCAAACCGTAGAAACTTGGCTCCCTTTCTCTTGATGAACACATCTGTAACTTTGCCATCCTTCAGTTCGACCGTTTTCTGTTTAGCCTCCTCCTTTGTTCTGGCAAAGGTGCCCACATATGCAGTGCTCATGTTAGTGTTGGTATTTACTGCAAACATGTCAAAGTAGTACTGCGTATCGGGCTTCAGGTCGGACACTGTGAAGATGTTCTTGTTCCCGATACAAACTTTATGCAGGTCAACTCTTGGCTTTGAGGATGTTTGACGCCCAAACTTTGATGACAATTTTAGGAAACCACGTTCTTTACCAGAGTTGTTGTCTGAGGGGAAGCCAAAATGGGCAAAGTCGAATGGACTGAAATCCAGACCTGGTTTTGGAGCCATCATGAAGGCATCATCAGAACTGAGCTTGGCTTCAACAGCACAGAGGCTTTTGAAATTGTGTTCTTTATTGATGACTATGCAATACTGAATTGGCTGTTTCAGTAAGGAAGCGGTGGGACTTGGCTTCCACGCCAGCGTCACTGTTGTACGTCCCAGAGAAGTGACATCGATTCTGGGATCATAAGGTAATTCAGGATAAGGTTGGTCCGACTCTGGAGTAGTGGTTGCATACACTTTAAAATGTGTGTCTTTCTCTGTCGACAGCAGATCCAGTTGGTACAAACCAGATGGGGAACTAGAGGACACAAAGTACTCAACATCATTTCCTTTGTAAGAGAACAGCTCTGTGCCTTCCTCATTAGTAATCTGCTGTTTCTGTTGCTCAAGAGGTTCCGGTTCACCTAGATGAGAAACAAAGAAAAACATTTGTACAGACATAATCTGCAAATATGAGAAAATAAAACTCTAACAGACACTTCTATATAAAATGCAGAAGTGAGATGAAAAATGAAGGTTTTATCTTCTGAGGAAGATGTTATTAATACTTCTGACAAAGCAGAGAAGGAAATTGCTTTGGCATAATTTGGATAAAACCAAAAGCAATAGAAACTGCACCCAACCAGTATTAGTTTCATGAATGGCAGCTACTACCTTCCACTTCACGCACCCAACCTGGAGACACTGTACGGTTTCCCAGGGGGAACTGACTCCGCTGCTTGTTTCTGGACTTCAGCCCTTAATTTTGGCGCTCTGAGCCATGCTAACATTTTGTGCCTAAATACAGTGGAGGCCCAAGGTATGTATACCATGAAATGTGGTGTACGTGACATTTTAGCACTTGTGTGACGGGCTCTGGAAACCAAAGACCTCTTCTCTCTTGAGTAGCAGTTATATGACTGTTTCCAAATAAGCTCCATGTCTACAGACAAATCCCCTCAAAGGGGTGAGCTCAGCTCTACTGCAATGACAGCCCTGTCTCTCCAGTTCTTATCTTGTGTACACCGACTCCAGAAAAGCCCCTGTGAAACCGAGTTACTCTGGGCAAACAGAGTTTGTTGTGGCAGCATCCAGTGCTCTCTGTAACTATAACCTCAGCTTTTACTTTTACTTGTTTACAGACCTTTTCTGGTCACGTTGCTACCTGACACCAGTTTCCTGCACAACGGCAAGACTGGGGCTTAAGATCCAAACATCAGGAGATCATAAAGATGGGCCTGCTGTGAGCCTCTGTGTCACACTGAGACTGGTCTGAGGTGCTTTGAATCCTGGAGAAAAGCAGGTCTCTGAGACACAAGGACATTCATTGGTGATTTGTTACCTGAACCTTCTCCACTGGTTTCCTCTGGGAGCTCTTGCACACTCAGTTTCCACTCCAGAGGGGCATCGCATGGTGTCACTGTCACTGCTAAGGGAGTGTTGTCCTCTTCAACCACAAAGAAATACCTAGGGGAAGGTTAACAGACCCATACATCAATAAATCCTGATGCCAGCCAACTGTCAGGGACTAACTTGACATGATCAAGGTCAAGGTCAATCTTGGTAGGGCAATAGAGCCAAAAGCAAGCGTGTGCACAGGGAATATGGAAAGGCCCATGGGTGAGAGCTAAGGAGGTGAGGGGAGTCCTCCTACTGACACGGTGATGCAGAGTTTACACTTTGCTTGTCAAGACCTAGCAGAGGGGTTTCTGGCCTCCTGCCCTCCCCTCCAGCAGCTTCACTTTTTACCCTGACACTAGCTATGTGCAGTGTAAATGGTCACAATGGTATAAATGAGGGAAACTTGGTCTTTTGTGGAATGTAGGGATATGTGCTTCCAGGCAGGATGCACATTTTATGCTGTGGCCAGGTAAGGGCCCTAGAAACACACACAGATACATGCACATTCAGCATTCCCCCAGGCACTACACATTTACTGTAGAACTTTTCTCACTGATGAAGGAGGTGTGTGATATGAGGAGGAAGGTGGCAATGCTGCTCTTCCCCGAACTCTTTGGAGCTTCAGTTCTTCTCTGGTCTAACCTCAGTATTTTCTGACCCATAGGGTCAAGGTTGGGAAGTGGGGAGTTCTGACCGCACTGGCTTACACCACTTCTTTGAAGCACAAGATGAAATAATGAGGAGAGACAAGTGTGGTGGGGTAAGCCTGTAGTTTCTAATTTCCTTCCTGCTCCCTTTGCCTTCAGACATGGTTAGTGGTCCCACTTCAGGGAACTTCTGTGGTCTGTGGGAGCTCTGGGCTTATCCCAGAAATCAAATGAATCGGATAGACCCTCAGCCGGGGAGGCCAGTTAGGGATGGAAACTTGCATAGTCACTTACTTCACCAGACAGAACACTGGCATTTGTATTTCTCTACTTTGGATCCAATTTTTATTTCAAAACACCCAGCAAACAAAGCCAGTATCTTCAGAGTACAATCTCCTTACTTGAGCCAGAGAGAAATACCTTTTAGGAGTGTCTCGGAAGAGGTAGCTGCTAATTTCAGCTCCATCTGGGATGACTGATGAATCATGAAAAAACGCTTTGTCCCGGATCTGCATTTGGAAGAGCTCTTCATCTCTGGTAGGTAACTTCTGGGGCCTGGAACTAAGTGGCAGCAGCAGGAGCAGCAGCGGGCAGTGCAGCAGGAGCATCCTACAGCAATGAGAAGGAGTCTCACCTGAGGAGAGCTGCACCACGCACAGCAGGAACTTGTCCCACACGGGTGGGCGAGACCGTGTCGAAGAACCAGTTTATTTGTGACCCACAGTCACTGACACAGCTGCAAACTCCTGTGGCTCTTGTGGGCTAATTTACTGCTGAAACATGGGCATACCTATAACAAAGTTGCATGCGCTTTTATGTTTTGCCAGCACCTTCTTTGTACTGTCATACATGCACTAGGAATACACGTGGTAAAGACTAAGCTTGCATCGTCACAGCACTTGGATAAAGTACGTAGATCAGGTTTTCCCATCTTGAACTGTAACTGAAAGCAAGTTCACACACTGTTTGCAGATTGGTATCTCTCCCTGTTATTGACAAAGAGCAAAAGCCTTCCACATACTTTGGTAGAGCTACAGTTTGATCTTTTGCCATAGCAGAAATAGAGCTCGCTGGACATGGAGTAAGCCCAGAGCACATGGAGTGTACATCAGCTTCGCTTTCCTTAGGAGATTCTGGTTGGGCTTCCAGCAATCCTTTGCAAAGTAAATATTTCCAGTGAAATTGTTCTTTATGAAAAGAGTGAATTAGGAAAACATGTGATATAAAGCCACACATATTCAAAGCACATTGGTATTAGCGTGCAATTCAGCAGGGCTTAATCCTCAAGCCTGATGGGAATTACAAAACACAAAAGCAGAGAATCCCTTACAAATTGGGCATAATAATTCATAATCTCAGCCTTTCATTATTATGTCTACAAGTAGGTCAGTAATGACTACCCTAACATATACAGTGGGACTGGATGGAGATCTCCTTTCAGTACAGTAGATGATCTCATATGTAATAGCTTTGGTATAGGGGGGTTGTAGGGGGGAAACAAAGCCCATTTCCGGTACAATGAGTTTAAATTGCTAAATTATAACAAGTAATAAACTAGAAAAAAGAGGTTTATTACTTGGCTGAATGTGTGGCCATGTACCACTCCTTGTACAGCACTGTAAGTTAAGTATGGCTTTATAGCAAACTCTTTATCTTCAAGATCACACCTGCTGTTGAGATTTGTTGGGTTTTTCCCCTCCCCTGCACTTTACCCTAATATTTTACGTAAAAATAGCAAACATAAAGCTTATTGCAAAGTGGCATGATGTAGTCTAAGCCATAATAAGATAGCTCTTCCCCTTCAAGCACTTCAGGGACATACCACCAGGAACCCCTGAGGGAAGA
The DNA here is from genome assembly GCA_024336885.1 of Actenoides hombroni. Classification (NCBI taxonomy): domain Eukaryota; kingdom Metazoa; phylum Chordata; class Aves; order Coraciiformes; family Alcedinidae; genus Actenoides; species Actenoides hombroni. The sequence goes on along the minus strand of WUAM01000287.1, from coordinate 86,215,194 downwards.
ATGCCCATCAGCCTCCTTCCCCATGCTGTGGCTTTCCCTTCCAAAAACCCCAAAGGAGCCACTGGAGGCTGGCGTGGTCACAGTGTGGGACCCGCCTCCCAATCCCAGTCCACCCATCTGGCTTTGGGAGCTTTCAGCAAGATCCAGTCCCTGGTGGCCCCAAAATTCCCACTCTCTTCTTCGCAGAGGCAAGTGCCCGCAGCCTGCCAGCCCTTGACATCACCATGTCCCAGCTGAAGCTTACTGCAAGCACCAGCCACCCAAACGTGGGAATTCACTGAAGGCAGCACAGGGGCTCATCCTTTTTTTCATGCCCAAGTTCCTGACAAAATCTTCCCGTACTCCCCCTCCCTCCTGCCTCCAGTTCCCCTTCCGCCACGCACAGAGAGGAGGCTGCAGCGTCTGCCCGTCCTGCAGCCTGTCTGGCTGCCAGTGCAGCTAAACACAGCCATCCATGTGCAGGACAGCAGGTCTCCTGACACCAGCAAGGCCCAGAGAGGGCTATTTTCATCCTGATATTGCTTACTCTGCCTCTAACATTGTTGTTATTTAATTGCTATTTCTACCAACAGCACAGGTCCTCTCCACTCACCTCCTCCCCCTCTCTCCACTGTCCCCCATTACCTCAGTTCATTCTCACCCTGCATTCTACTGTTTTCTCCAAGTCATGCTGTCCAGCTCGGTTCCTGTCCTTCATCTATCTATTTTCCCACTGAAACTGGTGATGCAAGAGGGAAGAGAAAATATGTAGCAAATCCTGAAGAAACCGTAAGCCACGAGCGAAGTGTACTGAAAACTCCCCTGCCAGGATGCAATCTTATCTTCTCCTCCTTCCGCTCCTGCCTTCCCCCACACCAAAGGCTGCTACACCTTCCTCAGCCTTCTCCCTCCAGTCCCACCACATATTCCTGTATTTGCAGCCAGATCTTCCACTTCCTGAATGGAAAACCACAGGAAAGATAAAAGCGACTGCTTGAGGTTCACCTGGCAGAGTTTCCCCCGCGGTCAGGTCCCAGGTGGGCATGGAGATCCATGCTCCCCGCAAGCAAGCAGCAAGCGTGCCGGGGAACCCTTCTGTGAGCTTGGTGGTCGATGGCCTCACCGTCTTGCAAGGAAGCCCTGCCTGTGCCAAGGCTGCTGAAAGTTATTTTGCAGTTGGAGAAGGCTGCGCCCTTATTTATTCGGCGATAACCGTTCCCCGTTTGTAGGGCTTGCATTGCAACGCTTCATCTCCAGAGCTCACAGCTCTCAAATAGTGCACTTTGTTATTGTTTGGGATGATTTATTAACAGGTTACTGCACGGTTCTGCCCTATGGAGGGGAAAGGGCTTTACCTAGGACATGCAATTGCTACTTACAGTTAAATCCTTATTTAACTTGCCCAGCATTTGTCAAAATTTATCCCAACCAAGTCCTGACTTAGCTTTTGATGACAACGGACAAATTTCCTCGAATTCAGACTGAAGTGTTGATATTTATCAGCAAAGTTAATGACATTTGACCTTTTGGAGCAAAGATCGTAAGTCAAAATACTTGCTGACTTGAGTCACTGAAGTCAGCAGAAACCTCCTCTCACACAAAGTAGGATGAGTTTTGTGTTCTCTAACACGCTGTTTATTGATTTTTTAAGTATTATTGTTGGCCAACAGGGAAGAAATTCTTTCCAACTTAATCACAACAGTTACAGCAAATTGTTTGGTTAGGTAAGAAACTCTGACACTGCAGACAGCGTCCTCCATGTGAACCCCTTGAAATTGCAATCTTGTGTATTCCCATAGTCAGTACCACTACTTTGTTAAAATAAACAATTTTTGATTATATGACTACCCAGGCTAAGCTTCACTTCTTAAATAATTTCACTCGCTAATACACTTAAAAACCGCCCATAGACAGTGTTTCTGTCCCCATTAACATCCACAGTGTAGGAACAAGGTACAGATCTGTCTATCTAAACGTAAAAGCATTTTGGCTTAAAAATAACTACAAAAGACATTAAGGTTAGTTAAGTGATCATTGCCCAGGTTGGGCGGGCAGCACCAGTCCACCCCATACATGAATTAGCTTGTAAAGTTGTCAGCTGTTACTGAAAAAGAAAAGTTTTATCTCTTTGTTTCTTTACAAGCAAACAGGATTTTCAGTGCTTTCATTTTCACATAGTCAACCTTAGAGGCTTAAAATAAGCCCAATTTTCATGCACAACATGTCCAAAAGTGGGACACCTCAACAGCAAAGAGGCATCCAAGACACACTCACAGTTTTTGGAAACTGTGCTGTCAGTGTCATACCCCCCTTTCACACCAGTTAATAAACACATCTTATTTTTTGCAGTGCACTCATTATAATTTGGCAGAGTTTTAAGCTAAATTCTCTATAGTTTACTCAAGAGAAACATCAAGAGGAAAGCAAAAAAAATCATTCATTTGTCCCATATTTCTTTCTGGGTAAGTTCACCACTGGGCACTGACTTTGACAAGAGTGCCTCAGAAAATGCACTTGCTAGATGTGAGCATGTGAATTCATGCTCTCCCACCTAGCCCTTGAAAACGTCCAACAAACAATATCATAACTCTGAGGCAGTTTCATTTTTAGAAACCAGGAACAAGCTGAGGCCTAAGCACTGCACTGTAAAGCCATACAAATTACATGAAATATGTTGTGTGAATTTTTATTCTCCAAACTGGGCCACCTCCTAAATGCCTTTTATTCCCTTTTCTAAAAGTTCATCTTGTTTTCTTTTCTTTTCAACTCTGAGTCAATATTTTATTGATATATTCCTGCTGACTGGAGGGATTTGCCTGCTGTTTATCACTGAATTTAAGAGAGCGCCAAAGTAAACAGTCCGAAGTGAAATAATAAGCACCGTTTTCCTTCTGCAGGATTGCAAAAGTGCCCTCTAATGGCCCATCTTTACCTCTCGCTTTTTCCCCAAACTCTCTCTAAATCGAGCGTTAAACCCGAGCATGAAGGTAAACCTGCTGCCCCATCCTCCTGGGTGGGTATGGAACAAAGCTGTCACCCCTGGTCCCCAGGAGGTCACACCCCTGCACTGAGGAAAGGGATCACTCGCCAGCCTGGCTGTGCCAGGACACCGACCTTCCTGGCATTGCCAGAAGGGAGGAAGAGTCCCGTACTCCAACCACAAGCATGAAATGAAAGGTAAAACCCACTGCAGATTGGAAGGACCAGGATGGCACATGCAGACACCAGCAGCTCTAGATCAGCAACAAGAGCAACACTATAAAACATCCTTGAGAAAATACGACTTATTTGCACACTATTTCATTTCCAAAAGAAAGGGGGGGGAGAAGTTTTCTTTTTTCTTCCTGTTCTCTTTTTTTGTCCTCCTCCTCTTTTCCCCCTTGCAGACTGACCCACTTTGGGTCACCCCTGCAGCTTCCAGGGGGTCTCCATCTCTTCCCAGCCCACCTGACAGCTGGACAGGGCCACCCAGTTTTCCCCACTGTGACACTGAGCCCAGGCAGGCTGAGCAATGCCAGGGCAGTGGTGGTCCTGGCAGCTGGATGGTTTCTTTTTTATTTTAATCTAGGAAGTGGGGATCCTGTCCCCAGGTGAGCAGCTCCGGAGCTGCACAAACACTCCGGTAGCAACAGCCCTGACGTGGAAGAGGTTTACTTAATGAACCTGAATATATTTATCTGAATAGACCAACTGATCAAAAAAGCATGCTGTACATTTGAAGTGGGATATAAATTATTTTAACCATCTCAAAAGTTACCACTTTGCCAGAGGTTTTAGTTCTTCTCTTCACAAAGTATAAATAAACAAAAGCAGCAGTCTGGCTGTTCTATAAATTTGAGCTGTAAGCATATACATGAAAATTATCATTACATCAGATCATGGATTTTATGATGACTACAATCCATTCCTATCTTTTTAATGATTTCCACTCGGGCAGTAAGCCTCACCCAACCTTTCCAAAATCCCAAACTCCCCGTCCAGCCTTTAAGAGCTTTGCCTAAAGAACTTAATCTATATGAAAGGCCTGGAAATATCTTGTTAAACTGCAATTATAAGTAGAAACGGTGAGGATAATGGGATTTGCAACTGGCTTAGGCTCCAAGTCGGGGGACAAATTAGCTGGAGCTGTGGCAGCACCTTGTAGGCTCTTCCCACAGGCTGTGGGATCAGTGGGGTGGACACATCCTCAACAAAAGGCAGAAATGGGTGACCTCAGGGGCAGATAAAATTACCCCATTTTTGATTTCAGCTATGAAGCTGATGATGTTTTCTGTCTGCCCTAAGGAAGCCATTTTTTTCCAGCAAAATACAGTGCTTGTGCAGGGTGTACCCCAGGAGGTATCAGAGGCTCCCTGCTTTGACCCCATCACAGAAATCCCACCCAGCAAGTCGAGAATCCATTTAGTTTGGCTGTTGGGATCAAAGCAGTTGTGTACCCCTGTTCAGGTTTCACTGTGCATTTCTTTCACACAGAGACACGCGCACTCACAGGAAGGCTCAATGTCACCGAATATACCTACGCTCCGTAAAAAGGGACCCGGAGAATTAGATTCACCACGTGCAGTGCCAGTGCTATTCACAAGTCATCTTCCACTGCCTTGATCTATGGAAATCCTTTGCTTTACTTCTCAACTGTCTGCAAGTCACACAGACCGGTAAAGGCTTTACAATAACAAAACAAAACAAAACAAAAAGATCTGGGTTTACTTGAAGCAAATGCATCTGGAATAAATAAACTCTAATGTTTAATTACAGAGAGTGGAAAGTGCATGACTATAATTTAGTGAGGATAATTTCAAGGCACTGCCTGCCACAGTGCTTTTGTGTTGTATTTCTTCCCTTTTTATTGTATGGATGGTTATTTTTTTTCCCTGCTTACATCCTATTTTTAAACTCTGGCAAGTTGGGTTTGGTTTTTTTTAGTTGTTTACTTTACCCATGCTGCATCTCATAATTGTAAGTCTGTAGATTTATTGATGTGATTTAAGTCCAGCTTTAAAAATAAAAGGGCACCGTGTGACTTCTTTGACTTATTAGAGAAATGGTGCAAGTAAAAAGGCTGTGAGCTTTTCCATTATACACTTAATTTCCAGCAATATATAACACAAACATATGCACTTCAGCATGCAGAGTTATCACCTCAGCAACAGAGGTTTTAAAAGCACCTCCCAGTTTTGACTGTAATAAAATTAGTTATTCCTAATGTGCAACAAGGAAAAATAATGCCTTTTAAGTATTTACAGGGAGCTGCTCAGTTTGTTTGTTCAGGGGGAGACCAGAGGGGAAAAGTGAAGGCCTGCCATTTAACACTTAGTATTCCCTAAAGGTTCTGGAAAATGTTTGGTATGCTTTTCATTTGGGGTGTTTTGTTGTTTTTTTTCAAAAAAGAGCAGCACTCTTGAGAACTTGTTGTCTGGCCCTGCTTCATGCCTAGGGAAAAGCACGAGCCACGCAGGGCTGCTGGAGCCTGGACAGGAGCTTGGCCAGCACAGCCCCAGCCAGACAGAGATGTGCACCAGCCCAAAGCCTTTCCCTGTTTTCCCTATGGAAAAGGATGGGACAGGAGGGGAGGACTGGGTGGGGTACAATGGGACATGGGGAAAGCAGTCCCAACAGGGATGCAGAGGTGTATCACCATCTCCATAGGTTTTAAAGAGAAATATTTTTGTGCAGCACCAGAGCTGGCTTGATGTGGCAGCTCCCATTGGCAGGATCAGCTGTAACTGGGAGGGCAGGAGCATTTATGGACCTGTAATCCATGGATTAAAGCTCCCTAAATACACACGGACACGATGGACTATAATGGTGCCTTTGAAGCATTTAGGGTCCACTGTGTCAATAATCTGTGGATTAACCAACCGCCTCCCAATTCCAATTCAACCCTGGATTTTCCTTTGTTGAGAGTATTGTTTTAGCAAAGCAAATCACAGTAGCTTGGGGAAAAATCCAACTATGTAAAAATAAGAAAGTATGAAGAAATAAGGGCACATTTCCACCAAATCTTAATGAACAACAGTGGCAACAAACTACAATTTTGGGGATAGCACTGTAAAATGCAAAGCTGTCTCAAATTGGACATGTTGAAAAGCAAACGTACAGGGAGATATGGTATCAAAAATCAAATTTTACATGGGCTGTTTTGTTTCTAAACTGAGCCTTATTTATTTTTCCACTTTTAGTGGAAACAGATCCAACTCTGATTACATCAAAATCACCATCCTGGAGCTGGTGGTAGCTGGATGCTTCAAAAACCAGCTGAGCCGGGAGATGCCATTTGGGACACTTAAGGAAATACCTCCTAGTTTTTCTTTTTTTTTTAATAAGAGACCACATACGAGCGCTTCTCTCCTTCACAGCCATCTCAACCCATGTGACTCAGTGGTGAGTGTCAAAACCAAACAAACAGGGAGTCCCCAGTGCCCTCCGGTACAATGCTCAGTTGTTCTCTCACACCTCTCCTTGCGAGGCGATGGCAGCGGCACAGGAAGAAGCGATGTGCTAGGGCACTGGGGTGGCAGCTAGCTGGAGGCTTGTCCCCCATGCCGAGCTGCACTTCCCTTGGCTGCTCCAGCATGGGCTGGCCTCTGTCCTTACCGTTGTACCTGCTCATCCTCCCAAGCCTGTACTAAATCATCAGGCAGCTGGACATGGCTCCCAGAGAGGGCAAACATCACAGGATGGGTGACTGGTACCAGCTTTTCCAGGGGAAAGTCTCATGTCAGACACCCAACTCAGGGAATTTCTTCCATAGTCTCAGGAAAGGTTGAGCCTCAGTTGGAGAAATAAGATAAAGGCAGAAAAATCTTAGTTTGCACAACTCCAGGACATTTAAGATAACTAACCTTGAATGCCATGCAGCTCTTCGACAAATTTTCATTGCAAGATCTGGAGGTATTTTATAATGGAGAGTAATTATTATCCCCTCGTTACAAGCAATAAAAGTGGGGCAGTGACTTTCCTTGTTCAAGGAAATCCCAATATAATCCCTCCCTTTAATCATAAAACAATAGCTACTTTCCTCAGCCAAGTCATTCTGCCTTCAGCACAGCTCTCCGAGTGTATGTTACTGTCTCTCCATAATGAACTTCAGGAAGGGGATTAGCAGGGAGGAACATAAGAACAATTACAAATTACAACCAACATAAGCATCTTGGTATTCGGCACAGAATTTCCTACTGGTTCTCTGGAAGACTTCTGAATGACATTATAAGCAACTGCCGTTGCCAAAACCCACGAGGGACAGGGATGGCTCAAGTGTCACAGTATGATAAAGAGCAGGAGCAGAACTGGGGTCCGTGCATCCTGCCATCACACCCTCAAACCGACGAGGCTTATGGCTGGGGGTCAGAAAGGCCTTTGGAAAGCGTTCAAACATAAACCCAAAGTCATTACCTGCATTAGCTACCAAAGGAGTTAAAAGTTCCTTGAGCCATTCCCAGGGCCTGGGGAACACCCCTTGCCTGGCAGCTGCCCACAGCCAACAAGGTGTTTGTTAAAGGGGAGAAAATAAGGAGCTGGTGCAGGGCAGGGAGCTGTGAGAGGGCAGTGACAGGTGAGGGGCTGTGGGGCACTGGTGTCACTCACAGGGCAGGAGCAGGGGGAAGCCGAGCCCCTGGCAACTCCAGCAACAACCGGAGTGCTCACATTTTGTGGAAAGCTGTGTTATGAGCACACTGGAATTGCTTGTGTGGTTCTTCCCATCTAGTTTCTGGTAGAAGATTGAAAAAGGGAAAGTTGCTGACTGCTTTGAAACCCTCTTAAGTGCACAGAGGCTGAATCCCTCAGTCTCCATCAGACACAAGTTTTCTTCAGCGTCAGGAACACCACCACACACGTATGCAGGATTACAAATCACAGCCAGCCTAACATTAGTATTCACACCCACTTCCCTACCTCTACACACACAGTTTTCCTGCAACAGCCACTTGGAAATTCTCATCTGCAATTTTACCCTATCTTCCTTTTTGCTGCCTGAGGTTTCTCAGTGCTTCCAGGCTAACCAGTAACAACCAGTACCTCCTGCAATACCACAGAGAGTAACAGCAGCAGCTCTCCAGAAAGCCCTCTGGCAGCTGGAAGAGCAGACAGCAGCTCTAGTAACAACCCCCACCATGGTTCTTGGACCCCCAGGAAGCGACTGCATCCCAGTGCTGCTGACAGGATGATGTCCCGCCAGGGTCTGCAGCAGCAGTGGATGTCTCAGAGCAAAGACACAGCAATGGCAACTCCAAACACAAACTGTAGCAGGCATCTGGCACCAAATGAAATTGTAAGGCTGGATTCTAGGTGTTTTCAATCCAGGAACATTCATAGCAAACAAGATATGGGACAAGGAGAAAATATCATTTATATGAACAGGAGGAAAAAGTTATTTCCCATTTATTCTGTTTTTTCCCTATATTGTTTTCAATCTTATCCCTGCGTTGGTTTTAGTTACATCTGAATCATGCAGTCCAGATCCTCAGCTGACTTGAAAGAAATGATTACTTTTTCTAGCCCGTATTACTCATGAGCACAGTAATGCATGTTATGATGATAGGTGATCCCCCAAAATTTACAATTCCTTAATTATCATCGGAATCCAGATTTTTCTGATAGAACTTGCTGTCCAAAATAGGATTCACGTTTAATATTATCTGCCCTCAGCTTTAAAGGCATGCAAAGGAAATGTCAGGCCCTGAAAGTCCTTAACGAACCCTTAAGGTGCTCGCTCATAATGATTTGTTACGTACCACAGTAATTCACAGATGCTGTGTCTCATTTTCCCTAGTTGGAAAAGGGCTGCTGAAAATATGTAAACATTTGTCAAGTGTTTGAAAATGGAAAGTATCAAATGTAGTGCTAAAGATATTGATATTTACATATTTCCACCAGCCAGCTCAGCTTTAGAGCTGGCAGCCCTCAGCCACAGTTACAGCAGCAAAGTTTCTCCAAGCCCCAGCGTGGCTATCATCCCCCATGCTGCTCCCCACCGCAGCACACACAATTTCTTAGTCACACCCTTGGCTCTGGTGACTTCCTCAGAAGCTGCGGTGGCTGAGAGCAGAAGCTGGCCCATTGCAAGTGAACCACACCACAGAGAGGACAGTCAGCCACACCACTTCTCCCGCATGTCATTCTGAAAATCACCTCTTTCGCATGCTCAGTTCTATACCCTACGTGGTAGGGATGAGAAAAAGCAGGAGTGCTCACACTGGCTAAATTCTGCCTACTGGTGTTTATTTTCTTAGCATCCTTCTTTAAAAAAGACAGATTCCTATAGAGGGCAACTCAATAAATTAGTGAAAAAGATTAGCAAAGGACGTTAGCTGCTCTGAATTTCTCTACGCAGCTACCTGTGGTGAGACCCCCCACAGTGCCTGACACTTCCCACCTCCTCCAGAGAAAATCCAAACTTTTGCTTCCCCCAAGAGCCTGACCTTTGCCTGGCAAAGTGGGTGAGATTCATCCCACCCAGACTTGTGCATGGAGGCTCCATCTCCCTTTTCCTAACCCTCCCACTAGTCACTGGGACAAATGACAGCAGTGAGCGTGCCCAATGTTCACGAGGGAGCAGGGACCTTCACAGAAGGAGAGCACCTGTACGGTGAGGTATGGCTCATGAGGTTACTTGGGGCTGTTTCAGAAGCAGATGAAAGATTCAGGACAAGCGTGGTTGGGCACCAGAGGAGCTACGGACTCACACAGCCCACATACCTGCTCTGAGCCACACTGGGACACAACTCACACAGCATCACTGAACATCTCCAGGGCTGAGGAGCCATGCGACAGAGAAAGGATTCGGCTCCAAATGGCAAAATAGTACATGCCCAAAGAGACGAAGAATCACAGCCACAAATACTGCTGCCACAGGCAGGCCTATGGTCAGAGCTGACATAGGCATCCACCTGAGCAGGTTACAAGACACCACAAGCCATCAGCTTGGACCCAGCCACAGCTTGCCATCCATTCGCCCATCATACCAAAGCAGTATAGGAGCATGTTTGGGAGCTGCCAGTCTTCAAGGTGGCTTTCTAACACTTTTGGGGTTTTCTAAGTGGTGGGCTTCTGCATGACCAAGCTCCAAAGTCTTTCCCAAGTGTGAAAAGACATGCACTCTGAAGGGATATGCTGCAAGAGTTTCAAACCTGCCAGGGTCAACTGCAGAGCTGCGACAAAGCATCTCAAAATTCAGATTATCAGAAGGGTTGGTTTCAGCTCCACTCTGCTGCTGGGTCAGTGTTTATTTGTCCAAGCTGGCAGGTGAAAGGTTAGTCCTTTATCTAGTTACTGCGAACAAAAGTGGAGGGAACACATACCGGTGGATAGGTCAGACTGTCATGGGTGAGTGAACATCCAAACAACCCCAAAACCTTCAGGCCTTCTTATGGTAACCACACATCCTCTGTTGACAGCAGGGAAAAGGAGAAGAAGAAGAAGCAGGGAAAAGGAGAAGAAGAAGCAGGGAAAAGGAGAAGAAGAAGGGAAAAGAAGAGAAAAGAAAGGAATTTCTGCATTCAGAGATGAGTGAAACATGTGCCAAAGGCATTTTCTTTCCCAAAGTGGGATGATATGGTGAGAGCTGTGGCATGGGACGCAGCACTGCCTTCTGAGGCTGTCCTTTCACTAGCGACTGGAGATGGTTGTGAGAACCTTGGATGGAAGTTATTGTTAAAAGGATAAAGTGTCATTTCAACACCACCATTAACATTGCTTTGTAAACCCCCAAAAGATTAAAATTCAAAAAAGTATCAGTTCGTGGGTGCTTTGTCCTCTCAAGCCATTTCAGCAGCCCCAGGAAGTCTGGGCTGGAGCTGGGCAGGGGACTCTGCCTGTGGGGACCATGCCCTCGCGTCCTGCTTCGCTCCCCACGTGCCATGTTTTGCCGAGGGTCAGGAGTGGGGGTCGGCACAGACCCCAGCTGAATAAAACCACACTGAGCTCCTAGTGCCGACTGGGGACAGACATGAACCCAGCAAGCAAAAGGCTGTGCCAGAAGTGAGTTTTGGCCTACTGGAAGTGTATCTTGCTGACATACATGAATTTTGCATTTTCTAGTTAAAGCCCTAATTGCTTGGATTTTCTTGTAAGTGCTTTGCAATTGTTTTTTCTTAAATGAGTGAGAATTAGAACTCTGTAAATTAACAGCACATTTCTTTCCCACCCTGCTATCACACATTTGCAAGAGACATCTTACACTCTAGTTTTAAAATACCTGCTTAATTCAAATGTAAATTTAGACTTGCTCACATGATGTGAAAGGGTCTTAAAACCTACTTATTTTTCCTAGTATGACTTTTTTTCAACTATTGTACTATAACAGGATTATAAAAGTTTTAATTGACTGATATTAAATCTTCCCTAAAAAATTGTTAGTTTAATACCCCCTAGGACTATTTGATTTTTATTCATTATTTCTCATTACTGAAAAATCAGTTTGAGAGAGCCCCTAGGGTCTTCCCCAAATAAGGATAAGATCCTATTAGTCCTACAAATCATACTCAAGTAATTCTTACCCAGGAGAAAAAGCCCACAGGGAATTAAATGCAGATTTAGTAGCCAAAGGAAGAGAAAGAATGGGGACTAGAAACTGTTAATGCTGCTCACTGATGTTTTCCTTCACATCCAGAAACCAGGTGGCAGCTCTGAGACACTTGGCTTTCCCGCACCAACATCAGATCATCCTGATCTGTAAACTGCTTAATTTGCATCAGGTTTCCAGATTTCAAAATGCTGAGACAAGTTTAGAATTTTTGACTATAAACAAATTAGCGGTAAATCTGATGCACCTAAATAAAGTAGCAAGAGAGAGAGAAAGCTCATGTATTCACCATATTCTGTTTGCTGTGTAAAACGCATCTCCCTTGTTTATTAACCCCTGGAGACATGTGTGAAGAACCTGCAAACCCATCTCGCCTCCACACCAGCCTTTGCAGCAGAAGCAGGGCTGGTCCAGCGCTGCTTTCTTCTTGTACTGAGTAAGTTAAGAGCAAGAAAAGTGAAAAGCATAATTTTTCTCACACCCTAATAAAGTTTCAACCCCTTTAAAGTTACTTTACCTCAAACAAACAAACAAATAAATAAATAATAAGAATGAATACGCTCAATTAGGCAAACAATGCTCTTTCCTGTAAATCACAGGCGAAGTGTTGGCCTTGGTGGCGTGTCATGTTGTGAGCGTGCGAGGGTCACGCTAGAGGGGCACTCATATCCGGACCCACAGAGGGGGGAATGAAGTAGGAAAGATAAATTATTGCCTTTTGTTTTTCAGATTTCCAGGTGTTCACAGTAAGTGCCCACTGCTTCTTATCTCAGCTGTCACACGAGCAACAAACATCTCTCTAACTACTGAATTTAATTACACTAAAGCCAGAGCAGTCCTGATTCAGGCGAAAACCCAAACAGCCTCCAATGCTCTTGAACAATCTGTGAGAAATGCTGAGAATGCTGCAGTTACCTGATGGCTTGCCCCCGCCTGGGTGGAAGGACACAAGGAAAGATGCTTGGTGCAGATATTGCCTGCATCCCTCTGGTAACTCAGGTATATTTTTACTTATCGAAGCAGTTGTGGACTGGGTTCTCAGACTGCTCGTGTTGCTGACTACTTGAATAGCACTCCAAACCCATCCTGTAAAATGTCCTCCAGCAGATCATCACAGTTTTGGTGAAGTTATAGTATCAGCTATATCATACATGAACTGAAAAAGAAAATGCTTTGCCTGCTTCTGACATGTCCCGCACAACCGATGTGCTCCCTGGGGTTCAGTCAAAGCCATCTACGCAGTCACAAGATTTTCGTCCGGTTCCTGTTACAGCTCTGTGTTCACACGTATATTTCTCCAGTTCAGTGGGTGTCCTTGCATACTGCAAATCAGAAAATTAAATCTGAAAAACAAACTTCTTTTTAATATTTACTCTCTCTTTCCCTCTTAATTTATTTCCAGCTTTAAGCACATTCTCCTGGAGTTATGATTTATCACCCTGACCTATTTCCTGATCCAAGGGCAAATACTTCCTCTCCTCGTAACACCTTGTTAAAGTTTTCAAACATAACATCTCCTCAGCTTTCAAAGCTCCTTCAATCCATCCACAAGCATCAGCTTACTTGAGTCATTTTCTCAGGCAGGAACTATCCCCGTTCAATCCAATGAGGATTTTTGTCACAGAAGTAGCGTATTCTCAATCGCGACGTAAAACAGAGTGGGGAACGCAGCTTCTGTACTCTGCCTTTACTCCAAGGTGATGCTCATTTACTGCACCACTCATTATCAAGCAGAGCTCAAGCAGTATTTGAATCCCTTCTCACTGGTCTTACCTAAGATAGTCTCTTTCCTTTACCATAATTCTGATTTATTGTCTTTTTGCTCCTGCCCACAGTCACTGACACCAAAATACAGAGCTCAACAGCATTCAGTATCACAACGGGTTCTCTGTGAGCAAGGTCTTATGGGCTGTCTATACACTCTCACACAAGCCTTATACTCCAAACAGGTATTTCTCACTATATAATTAGTTGAGGTCATCATCCTCAGTGCTGGGCATTCCCACGAGTATATGCACTTTGCAAATTTGTTTTCTTTCACAGAGGAGGAGGCTCTACCTTTCCCCCTTGAATTTTATAATCAAACAGGAAAAGAAAGCAAACTCTCCCCCATTATTTTAACTCTCAGGAGCGGTTGAAGCAGTAGCCCAGAGCAGCTATATAGTCTTCCACCTTAATAACATCAGCCCCTTTGACTGAACGAGAAACGTGCAGTTTTCATTAGACTGCCCTTAATGCAGAAAACGTGCGTGTTCGGCAAGGTCGAATGGAAACCCGACATCTCTGGTGTGTCCATCGGTACAAATTAGTAAATCTGCCTCCTGCGAAAGCAAGCCAGGGACTGAAAAGATAAATATCCACTTAGTAAAACAAAATAAAACCAGCACTAGAAAGATGCAAGACCCTGAAGGACGACTGAAAGAGCCCCTTGAAAATAGTGAAGTAATGGGCTTACAGTTTTATTATTCATATAAAGTTTAGCGACTTCAAAATGAACGCAAAGCCAAACAAGACTTGTTATCCCACTAAAATCTGTGCTGTAACTGAAGCCAGTACCCAGATGTTCTGTGGTAAAATCCGCTGCTCCGCTGCATAAAAGCACCACATACCCTGACGTACAGTCCTGGCTTGCCTTTATCCAAACCTACTTAGATTCTGGATTATTTTTCTAGCAATCTTTTAAACTGCCATGGGAAGCATAAAAGGTGGTCTCCTACAAAACCATTTGGTACCAGCTTGAAACATAACCATTTGCAGAAATAAATCAGGATTTCTTTTTCATAAACTGTTTATTACAAGCCTCTCGGAACATAAATTGTAGAAGAAAAATCAGGGTCTGAGTTTAATAAGCATTTCATCTTTTTATATATATTCAGGCAGAAGACCCTGGCACACTTCAGAGTGAAGTGTCTGGCAGACAGGCTCCATCCAGCCCTACTGAAGCTGAGGGACGGAGAGCAGAAGGCCACCGCAGCTGGAAGCTAAAGAACACATTGCGCAATCAAGGTGAGCCCCTGCTCCCCCAGTGCCATTAACCCACCCATCACCAACTTCAGCTCTCAGGGCACCTCCCAGGAAGGGGACTTGTAAGGTGGACAAATCTTATAAGAAGAACAAAACAGACTTGAAGACACCATTTCTGCCCCTACACACAGCTTTGGTGTAGGAGCTGAAACAGCTCAGGGGAAGCTTGGGCTCTTGCTGAGCCAGCCAGGTGCCAAAGGAGGCCCAGGGCTCCAATGAGCAGGTTGTGGTACAATGTCACCAGCCCAGCTCACGGGAGGAGGAGAGACACGCTGGAAAAAACACAGCAGATGGGCTGGAGCTGCTGCCGGGAGCTTTAAATGTCGGATGAATGCCGAGTACATGGTGAAGGCATTTGAGCCGAACAGCGAAGGCAGCACAGGCGTTACGTGATTTTGAACAGCTTGCTTGACAGTTTGCACCATATTGTATTTATAAACATTGGGGAAACCTAAATGCTTCTCCTTGGTGTTTCCAAAGTAGTCACCCACAACAAAACAGGCACGTAGGGTGATCCTATGCGGCTCTGCTTCACTTCCATGACAACCTTCTTCAAAGTACAAAAAGAGGACCTGTATTAATCTCTGTGGGATCAGCACCCCACATGGCATTCAAATTCCCCCTCAAATCACGCATCTGATCTCCAAACCTTGAACTCCCCCCAGAGGGGCTGGGGCTGAGGTAACCCACCAGATGATGACATCAGCAGCACGTCACGCGTGTGCCACCACCTGCCAAGGAACAGGCAGCTCCTCTCACAGGCACCGAGGAACACAGCGCATCCCCGGGTGGGTACAGGACACGCACATCGAATCACCTCGCTGGCAGGGCTGCGATGACATGCTGCAGTGCCCTCCCTTCGCAGCAGAAAAATCAATGTGTTTTCTCTCCGGGTCGCACAAAAACAAGGATAGTGTGATGCACCCGCAGTCCTTACCATGGAAATGTGACAAGGCTGAAGGAATTTTTCAGATGTATTATAAACCTTTTTGAAATTAAGAGGGGCTCATTATCTGCCAACACTGAAAGTACAGAAGGAACGGGTATTGTTCTCCCCACAACGGGATGAAACACAGCCACGGAACCCCAAATACATCCATACAGTACCCACACATGATGCACTGCTGCACATTTCTGCTTCATCCTATTTTTAATGGTCAAACTACAACGTAAAAATCCCTCTGTTTTTAAAATGTGCTCTCCTCCTTCAAATATTAACTAGTTTTACATTCTAGATGTTACTCTAAGTACTCACAGAGACTTTTAGTCATACTAAAAAGTTGACCTGGGCAGCTCTCCTCTTGCAGGTATGTGCTTTGCTTACGAGGTAAGAGCGCGAGGCTGGCAGGATGAGGCATTCCTGACAAGAAGCAATCCGAAATGCCATTCCTAAAATAACTAAGAATCAGCAATTTTCAAAGTAGCTTGAAGAGAATCACAAAGTTTTTCTCCCTGCTCCCTTACAGCATGGTCAAAAGTGCTGACGATGTCCAACACCCAAGTGGTCTTTTTACAGAAACCAGGCTATAGCCAAGCCAGCAGTGCCTTGCCAAGGTCACCAGCACATAAATCACTCACTGCCAGCCGCCCAGGGAGAAATTTACCCTCAAATCAGTCTTGTCTCTTCCAGTTTTACAACTCCACTGGCTCCACCAAGCACGAAATCTGTGCACCTAGGCTGGAAACCCAGCATAAGACAGCTCTGGTTGGGGCTGCCAATGCAGCCTGACTGTGGGATGCTCCAATGGAGACACATTGCCACACTTGTGTCACTGAACATCACTCAGTATCTGCTCACAAACAGCCAGCTGAGGCCAGGGAGATCTATGGATTTATGCTGGGGTCCTGCCTCCTCTCAGAACTCGCCTCCTGCAGCTCAGTCAAGCCACAAGAACAGTGATGCTGTTTAAGCATTTTAATTAAAGGTTGTAACTAGATGTTGACTGAATCCTTTGGTGGGAAGGGAAAGTCTGAGGGACGCTAGAAGCTTCACAACCCGCTCTCTGGAACTACCCTTACAGATGCTGTCTTGTTCTCATAGGTGCCCACCGGAATGATCTCCAGAGGTGCCCTGGGCAGCACGGCACAGACTCTCAGCCCTGGCACCAAGCTAACGGGTCTGATGCAAGCAGTGCATGTTACCACTCAAGCATTAAAATACGTTCGGAACAAAACCGCTCAGAAAATCTGTGCTTTTCAAAAATTCGTGCTAGCCTTTAACTGTGAGGGTTTAAATACATAAAAGTTCTATCTGCAAGTGATTAAACACCGCTTTGTAGCCATTGTCTCTGTGCAGTCGAAATAACACCATGACCCGGGCTGCACGTAGCAAATCTCAGCACTTACATCCCACCGTTGAGTTTTCAGTCTACTTTATTTGGTCGCCACTTTTTTCTTCTTCTTTTTCCCCCCCCTCGAAACCAAAATACGATGCAAGTGAAGACGCAGCCGCTGCCTGCCTGGCACACACCCGCGCCGGGCGCCGGAGGACGAGTCGGAGCTCCGGGCGACAGCCCGGGCTGCGGGGCACCGTCAGCAGCGGGCTGTAAGAGCGCAAAAACGGAGAGAAAAAAACCCCAAACCTCAAAGGGGAAGGGGGGCATCCGAGAAGGTGCTGAGGTCCTGCCGGCAGCATCCCACAAACGCCGCGGCGGAGCGGTGCCGGGACGAGGGGCTCGGCGTTGCAGCCGCGGCCGGAGGGACTGTGCCGGGGTGGCCGCTCGGTGCGGCGCGTCCCCCACCCCGTTTTGGGCGAGGGGTCCCTCGGAGCTGGGTGGGTGGCACCGCTTCCCCAACCAGCCGCCCCGACGGGGCTGCCCCCGTACCGGTGACTTACCTTGTGGCGTCCAGTCCCGTCCCGTCCTGTCCCTCCCGCGGAGGAGGCCGGGGAGGTAGGTCTTTTTTGTAGGAGGGTGGGTGTTTACCTAACCCCCCGCTCCGGCGGGGACGGGCTGCAACGGGGACTGTGTCACGCACGTCCCGTCACGCTTTATAGCCCCTTCCCTTCCCCACCCCTCCCCGCGGGGGGGGAGGAAAAAAAAAAAAAAAAAAAAAGGGGGGGGGGGCGGACGCCACGGGGACAAAAAACAAAAAAAACCAGAGAAAAAGATCCGGGAGGCCCCCCCAGGGCACCCGCCGCTGCCCGAGGCGAGGGCACGGCCTCCCGGGAGAAACGGCTGAACGCCGGGAAAAGTTTACAGGAGGGGCGCGGAGGGGCGCGGAGCGGCTGAGCCCGGCGCGTCTCGCTGCTGCCGCTGCCGCCGCCGGGGCGAACGGGCGGAGGTGCCCCGCGGGCGCGGCCGCCCCGCCCCCGCGCAGCTCCGCGGAGGGGCGG
>WUAM01000287.1:86163794-86197331 GCA_024336885.1 Actenoides hombroni | reverse complement strand
GAAGGCAGGGGGGGGGTGGGATGGGGGGGTGGTGTGGTTCGGGGGGACCTCCTCCCGGCAGAGCAGCGGAGGCAGCCCGCCTTTGTGCCGCGCTGGCCTCCGGTGCGAGGAACTACTCAACATCCATCTTGGAAGTGTTATCCTGCCTGGAAGTCGGGACGGGGCGACTCGGGGAGACTGGAGACTGTGGGGAAAAAAAAAAGGGGGGGGAGAGGGGGGTAGCGCTCCCCGCTTCTCTTTTTCAAGCAGCCGCTGCTGGAAGGGGTTGGGGTTGCGGGAATGCTGCAGAACATCCCAACAGCGCTGGAGGCAGGAGAGATTGTCAAGGATGTGGGAGAAAGGGAATTTATGAAACCTACCTGCAATTTAGCAAGTGGGTCTTGAAACTGTGTGTACAACCTCTCACCTTCTCCCTCGTTACGTTTTGATAAGAGGCAGCTTTCAGGTTTGGGGAGTGAAGGACATTTTTCTTACAATTACCTGGAAGCTGTGACAAAAAGGCAGAAGAAAGTATCCTTTACCACTTAAAAAAACCCTCTCTTTTTTTGATTTTGTGTTGAGGTTTTTTGTTTGTTTGTTTGTCGTGGGTTTTTTTTTGGCATATCAGTCATAAAAATTGTCAAGTGCTACATAAGCATGAAGCGAGTTATTACCGATAGCAGCTGACGCGTTATTTTCCCTGAAGGTAATAATTCCTTCCCTACTACTTCCACAGATTTGAGGAGCAAAAATAAAATAAACCCTCCTGGTTTTGCAAGACCACTGGGTAAATCTGACAGCGAAGCCTCAGTGAAGGGATGCAAATTGTCATATTCTGTAGGATGACAATCAGCTTCTCTCTGTGAAGACACAACCCCCAAAAGAGCTCATGTCTTCATGGACATGTAGCTGTCCAGACCTCTGCTAATTGCTATTAATTACTTCCACTTACCTCCCACTCTGTCAACTCAGAGTAGCTGGGTCACTCAGTACAAACCAGCGAGCACTCTGCCCAGGGCTCTGCTCAAAAATAAAAGTTAACCGAAAGAAACCCAGGATTAAGAAAAAGACCCCCATGGGAACACCCATCCAGTTATTCTCCTGGTTTCTTGTCCCTACTTTTAGGTATTTCACAACTACATTTATCATTTTCCAATAGCTTCAAGGGGAGGGGATTGGGGAAGGGAGGAAAGACACAGAAGTGTAGAATTATTTTATGCATGTTTAAGGAGCACTTAAAAATACCTGGCGTTCACACACAGCATCCCGACTTCTTCCTTAGTAGAGGATAGTTTGCCTCCAACTGCAACAACTCAATAAATAAAAAAAACCCTCAGCAAACTATACATTCTCCTCTTCTGCTGCAAGAGATGCAGAGATGCAATCATCCAAAAAAGGGAGAAGCTGACTAAATAGGAAAGCCAAAATGAGTAAAGAATACCCAGCACATTCTGACTAGTTTTTCCCAAGCCTTTGGAGTGTGCAGGAGCCAGCAGAGAGGGATGTGCTCAGGTGAAGGCAGGCAGCTACCTAGGGGCACGACTCGTGGCACAACAGTCTTCTGTAGAGCCTGCAAAAATGGCTGGCTCTGGTTTGAGGTCATTAGAGGTAAAATATTGCTACCCAGCCAAAGAGCTCTTGAGACTGTGTGCCTCACACGCAGGCAAACCGATTATTTTTAACCCGAGGACAGTTTTAGTGCTATTGTTCTTAGAGGATATTACTGTTTGTGCTTTCGGGGGGAGAAAGATGACATCCCTGGGATTTTATTTACTGAGGTATGTGAATACTGACAACTCTGCCTATAGATAACTCTTTTTTTGGATGCTCACAGCCCCACCTCTATGACAACTGTGAATCTCTGTCATGATTTAAAGCATAGCACAGAGTGATTCCCAGTCAGCGGAACAGTTAAAACACTTTCAAACCAAGATTCACTACTAGAATTTACACAGTACAAAATATTAAACACAGTTATGGAAGGCGGATTTTGGATTTAAATGCTGAAAATTACATGAATGCCTGGGAGATACTAGGGCAGCCAGTTAAATGGAAACCAAGCAATGAAAGCCCAAAATATAGAAAATTCCAGTGGGTAGGTAATTCCTTTCAAATCCCTTTAACTGTCCCAAGTACTATCCCAGCACCTAGGAAACTGGTATTGAAACACTACCCCTGGAATCCAGAGATGATTCATGTTTCTACAATCTTTATGGGAACATTTTGACTGTAAAATGCTATTTCTTATGCCAGTGCAGGAAAACTGAGAAAATAAAAGGGGAGAAAATCAGCAAACCTCTGAATGACTTGAATCTCATCACTCATCTTCTTCTACCCTCCCAAAGGCTTCCTGAGAACTAAGTTTTACCAGCAAAAATGTGGGAAAAAAAAAATGAATTTCAAGAGCTGCACGCGAAAAATTGACAAGCACCAAATTATTCTTGCATGTCCAGTCACAGTCTTTGTAGCTGTGGATAATTTACTCAAGAGTTGAAACTGTTTTGACTTAAGTGAGCAAATAAATACCTGAAATTTGGAACACTTGTAATTGGTTCACAAATGCGACTGTAGACTGCCTAACAATTGTGCTCTTCACGGTTTCACCACACTCAGAGACCCTATTGGAATGGATGGATAGGTGCTCCAGCAAATGAGATGCATGTTACATATTATAGAGAAAAAGAGGAGGAAATATTTAATAAGCTGTCCAGTGAATAAATCTGAATAATAAATCTTTCAGAAACAAAAATGGAAATGGGCAATTGGATGTTCTAGGAGGAAAGAAGGAGGGATAATTCATCATATAAATAATTCATTGCAAATTTTAGCACCCAGTGATGCTGTGCATTTGGTATGGAGGACAGATGACACTGTGTGCTTGCATGTGTGATGTTTAATCACATGTATGGGGTTTTTTTCCGCCCAATTCTGCGGTTCTCGTGATGCAGACTTGCAGATCTGTTATCAGTAATCCATCAATTAACATTTGTTGCTAGGGAAAGGGTATCATTATTTGTTAACCTCAGAAACTGAGATGCTAAACTGGACTTATCAATCAATTATGCCTCATAGACCATGATGCATTTTAGTTATGCAGCATCACACAGTGCTCACTCTCTCAGAAGAGGAATGGGCTGGGCAACAGGGGCCTCGAGAGGCTTCTAGGAAGCATCTGGCTCTGTAGCTTCTTCTGCCTTTCCCCAGCGGAGCAACACATGAATGCCCAGGTGAAGTCTGAGCAGCGACAGTGTGCAGGTAAGCGAGAAACCCAAAATACTTTGCTGTAAGCACAGAGATAATACTTCTACTTTCAGCAGAAAAGCTGACATTGCTTACTGGATTTTGTTTGCCTGAGACTGAGCCACAGGTTTCTGAGTAAAAGGTCAAGTTTTTCTTCTGCCCATTAAGGCAGCAAACAGGTGCTGCTTGAAGCAGAGTGACCTGCGTGAGAGGTGAGGGTCTTCCAGGGCTGGGCAAAGCAAGAGCCTGTAAGAAAACCTTCTCCCAGCGTGATGCTGCTTCACCAAGCACAGCCTGGGCAGGCAGGCAGGCAAGAAATAGTGCACCCAGCACACTTCCACCCAAAACCTGGAAACTTACCACTGCAAAACCAGCAGCAGGATGGTGCAAGCATCCTGCAAGTGCTCTGCCAGCTCCATTCTCGCCTATGTTATGGTTTCTTGTTTTAATAAGAGATGTTTTCTTTACCCTATCTTGAGAAAAATCAAAAGCACATGCAGCAGTTGGCGTGCAGCTTGCGATTTAACTCACTCTTTCTCCTGCATCACTTAAAAGTGCTGGTGGGAGAAGGCTGAAACACCTCAGCAGCAGAGCGTGGTTCATACAGTTTCAGAACACCGTGTTACATGCCCCTGAAGCTTTACCCAGCTGTGATGCAAACAGGTGCATTGCTGCTGACCCCAAGAAATTACACATTTGGGCTGCCCTTCACTCATTACTTGCCTATTTTATCCAATTATCATTTATTTATTAAGCTAATCTTCAAAATCTCTTGGTGTTGACTGTTTTACACCTCCAGTGCATCCTTTTCAATCCTACTGTTTTGTGAACTGATTAACAAGCCTTTTTGCTCCAACAGCATGAAAATAAAACACAAATCTAAAATACGGTCCCTATTGAATTGAGTAGCCAGCACTGGCATTTCCCAGTTCATCACTGGAAAACACCTGCTGTTAGACACTACCGTACTACACTTCTTTTATTTTGCCAAATTTGATATAATATTATAAAACCAGATTAAAGATGAATGATTTCACTCTAAAATCCCAAATCTGCATCTGAAAAATAATGACAAGAAGAGCTCCCATGCTCCAACCATTAATTCTTCATCATAACTTCATTCTACTGAGAAAAGAAAAAATGTGCTCTTTTACATAATTTAAATAATCTAATGTACTTTCTAGATAAAAATGGTTAACAAACCATTGACTTAATCTCAAGTGCCCAACAAACCCCTTAAACTCTGATGCAAAATATCTACTTTTCTAAATAAAACAAATTAATTTAATAAAGGATGATGATATAATAATTAGACACCTTATGCAGTATAGGCTACTTTGATCTAGAACACGCACCCTTTAATTCTTATATGACTAGGTGTTCCCACAGACACAGCCCAGACCTAAGTGCTTGTTATATCCCTATGTCAAAGAATAGTTGTTTTAGACATGTCACTGCAAAGTGTTTGTTCAAGTCACTATTTATGATCACAGCATTACATACTCGCACAATGAAGCAACAAATTCTTTCCTTTGCAACAAGAATCGTCTGTTGAAAAATGGTACTTAAACTAAATGCTAACACTTTTTTCTCCATTTAATGCTTCACATGTCCTAAACTTCAGCTATGCATACCGCTTCTGCAAGCACGTAGACAAACAGGACCTTCTGCTTGTCATAAAACCTCAGCGCAAAAGTCATAACTGCAATTTTTAGAACCAATTTGAGGACTCTGTAGGTACTTACCTGTGAAATACAAAAGATTGCAACTTACACGTCAGAAAACTAGAACCGATTTGAAGAACTGATTTTGGGTTTATTTGATGACAACTGATTGAGGAGGATTTGCCTTCACACAAGACAGACAAGGAGAATCTGTAGTGTCTCAATTCCTTTCACACCACTGAAAAATCCATGGCATCAACCTCCTCTTCCTCTCCTTCCTCCCTCAAGGTGAAAACCAGCCTTCAATATCCTCAGCTTCCATTTCAAGACTGAGAATTCTTCCCCTCTGGTTAACCAATGACAAGAAGAAAAAAAAATTTACAAGCTCTACTCAACAGAAACACCCAAATCACCTATGTAACAACATTTTTTCCTTTGGACTTTCCCCGAAGATCTCACGCTGAATGTAAGGTGAAGATGCTCAGAGTTCTTAGCATTTTTGTACACCTGTGGCATACAACATTGCTGTGTGCAGCAGGCGCGGCTCTCTCTTGATCAAATAGCCCTGAATAAGTGCCGACCCACATCACTGAGTATATTTAATCATCAGATACCCATGATTCCTGGGAAATCAGAATATGCAATCTACTTCATAGACAGAAAATGCTGAGATGGAGAGAGAAAAAGGGAAGGTGTCAGTCATTGACCAGATGACATCATTGCTGGGAGAATCTGAAATATATCAGAGCTAAGATTTAATTCTCTGTAACTACTGATCAGGACCAACAAGGAAAAACTCTTAATCTTTCTCCTCTGGGGAGCCCTGGGTTTCAACATTATGCATTTTCAAAGTCTTTACTATGGGCTGTAACAATACAAAAAGAGATTAAGCATGGTGCAATGTCTGGCTACTGTAAATCTACAACTAGCCACCACATAGCACTTAAAGTATTCATCCAGCTCTATTAACTCACGTATGTTCCTCTTTTCTTATCCAAGCATACCCAAGAGCACGCAGCAATTAGCAGCAATGTTTGGTGTGCTGGCATTCACTTACACAGAGCAGAGGAGAGCTCCAGGTAACAACAGAGTGGGATGGTGAGCTGTAAAATGTTTCTTCTAAAAGCATTATTGAAGGGAAGCTACATGTTTTAGAATAAAAGATAGTCTGACTGTTTTTCATCTCACAACCCCAGAAATCCCATGGTACGAGGCAGCAGGCCTGCTTCATGTTGTCTGAAACTAGAAGCTGTTTGGTATGAACACATTTTTTGGCTGATTGGTGGAGCTTAAAATAAATCCAATAGCAAGTGAGTCAAATTCAGCTTTACATTACCCCCGGGATGTCCCCGGTGCTGTAAGGATGGCTACGTTGCATTACAGAGGTGGGCTGCAATGACTTGACTGTCTCATTAGAAGGTGAAATTACTGTTATCCATTAATTTTTCTTTCCATGAAGAACTACCTCATGCTGCATGGAGCGGGGGCAAAACCTCATCGTTTCTCGTACCACCCATGTTGAAGATAAGCATAACGTCCTAGTAGCCTGAGTGTTTACATTGCCCTGTGATATATATGTGTAGTTGTTTGATTACATGAATAACAAATGTGCTTCTAAAAATGTGGTTTTAAAAGCTTTTGGGGCACAAATCTGAGAGGTGATGTGCATACCAAACTAGCGCAGTCCTGGTGGCAATGGCATGTAGCTGGACCTCTCAATTAAAGGATTACATCTTCTGGAAAACTTTGCAGACTGAGACACACTTAATTCCGCTTTATTTGCCACACTCCAAAGCTCTCCAAAGTTTTATTGCCTGCCTTTTAGGTACCTAAGTTTAAAATTGAATACTTTTCCTTCTCACTTCCCAATAGTATATTTTTTTCCCTCTAAACCATTAAGCAAATTTTCTGGTGCTTTGATTTTATATGGGTTTAATAGCTAAGGGGTGTAATTATTATCATTAAATATGGGAGGCATACTAAGGGACAGAAAGATTTGAGGGAACAAGCACTGAAACAGCTCTGCAAAACAAGTCAGCGACGGGAAAATTAAAACATCGACGAAAACTTCAAGTACTTCCAGCCACAAAAATACATTTCCTTTATCCATATCTTTAGCATCGAACGTTTCCCGCTGCAAGCAAGCTCTTGGGAAGCCAGGCTGGCTCAATTCAACCCCGTTACATGAAACGATCCAACCAAACCGCGGTCCATGCCCTGTTTCCCTCAGCGTCTGCAGCAGCCCTCGGGAGCCTTATCCCTCAGGCACGAGCTCCATCTGCTGGACTTTTCGAAAACGTCAAAGCATACAGCCAGCCCCCCCGGGACAAATTCAGGTGCCCCAACGACACATGGGAATTTCACCCCTAAATTACTTCAGGGGATTAATTTTGGTCCTCAGGGTCAAATCCAGAGCTACAAACCTCACCGATGAGAACTGACAGGACCGACTGCCCAGCGGCAGCACTTTGTCACGGGGTCAGTCTTGCTTTGGTCCACATTGACTGTGCCTTCAAAAGACATCTAACTGAAAGCTGACTCTGCCTGATGCCCTGCCTGTCTGTTCACCTCTCACAGGCCAAAGTTGTAACCAGATTTGTGTCAGAGAGGGCCTCTGACTTTCTGTGATCTGAAAATAATGGATGGACTTGTCTTAAAAGCATTTTCTGATGTCAAGCCCTACAACATCCCTGTGCAACTGGTATCACAGTCTTCACTGATGTAGAAAAGACACAGAGAGACTAAAGGCTGCTTCAGTTTCCTGAAAAGAGTCACCTAACACCCTCTGAGACATCTCTGGGGTCCTATCTGGCCATAGCTGCCTGTACTGAAGGGCATAAGGCTCCCATTGTCCAGTATTGTCTCTGCAGAGGTTTTGGATAACCAGTAGCATCTCAGGTGGCACTAGGTGACTATCTTTAAACAACAAATGGAGCCAGATGAGACTTGCTTCTGGTCACAGGGCAAACCAGTGACAGGAACTCTGATCCCTAAGTACCTTCTCCAGCTACTGCACCCAGCTGCATTAACAGGAGACAGCACAGCTCAGGAATGGCAAAGTTCCCAAGTTTCCACTTTTGGATGTTACCATAGTTTTTAATCTCCTCTTATTAAACACTGGATCCTGTTAAAGATGTTTTGCTGAGTCTAAGTAGGACAACTATTTCAAAGCTTTGTAATTGTTTCCTGTCTCAAGTGAATAGATGATAAAGACCAATGTGGAAGATTAAAAGTTAATTGTAATAAATGGCACTGTCCAGGAAAGCAAACTTTAAAAACACACAAGATCACAATGATACAGAACACAATTATGCAAAGCTTAAAAGCCAACATCTTAGATAACAGGAGGAATTTGTCTCTGACTAAAGAATGCAGCATGTGGGAATGTAGGTAACTCATTTGCCTTCAGAAGCACTCTCTGTGTTGTCCCTGGTAGGAGCCTCCATAAATTGGACAGGATAACAAGATTCATAGGGCTGTGTGAATGGCTTGCACAGAGCCTCAGATGTCCATAGATAGTCAACAAGCCCAACTAATTTGTCCTTTTTTTTCATAGTATTCATATGTTGTGAGGAGCAGAAGGCACAACAGAGAGCTTTCTATTTACAATTTCCGTGTAGCTAAGCTCATCAGAGCTATTCAGAAGAAGTCATTTGTGACTCTTGATAAGCACAAGGACTATTTGTTAGAAGATGGGCAATTAACAGAAAAATGCAAAAGGAGAATGGAATGTCTGTGTGTGGTCCTCAGGAAAGCCCATGGGAGAGCCTGCCTCAAGACATTAAGAAATCTGTGCAGATGAGTTTCTACCAAAGTTGTAAGGACCAAGGAGGAATTGACAGGATACATTTATTTAATCTTTTCTCTCATTTCTACAACACAGGGAATCAACTAAATCAGAGTGGAAAGAGCACCCCTGAACTAAGTGGCTGAAAATACTTGTGGGGTATTACTATTCTAAATGAAATTGCTTGCTTAAAGATGATTATTTTTCTCAGCACCAGCTTGAAGGTTTTTCATACAAGCCAATGAAATATTTTCCAACCCTAGTTTCTTCTCCCAGCCCTCCACACAGAAGTGGCATTTATTGCCTGTAAACACAATGACCTGCTGTGCCAGAAGGCTCTGAGGAATGTTGCTAAGATCACTGCTTAAAAAACTTTTACACTGAATACAAGAAGCAACATGGGCAAAAATTTCACATGCCCCAAGTTTCTTACTAGAATCTACTTTCTCCTGGGGTCCATGGGTAGCTCTTCTTTTTTTCTTCCTCTTCTGCTAATGTTTTTGAGGATAATCAGAATCCTTTTGGAAAAAGAGGTCCCTGTAGCAACCATATACTCCCTGAGAGAAGAAAGTGGTCCATCACACTGTGCACAGAGTATTTGTGCAGTGCTAACCAGCTAACACAGGCAGAGAGTGCAAAGTCATGCAATGCCTTCATGTACAACCAACAGCTGATGCTACCAGTTGTTCCAAGGACAAAAAATAGGGCCATCACTTACCTGGCAATATCCCCAATGTTGCTGATAGAACAGGACTTTCAAGGGTGGAGACTTGCTTTCAAAGATTTGTGAGTGCTGGCTCTAGCAAGGAGGAAGGGAAAGGAAACAACAGTTTAAAACCAAACAAAAGCCAGATAGAAAATGTAAAGCTTAGAAGCCACTCATTTTCCCCACTGACATTATAGTCTTCGAAAGTGGGACAAGATGAAGCACACTTCCTTTAAAATTATATTTTACTCCTGTTAAGAAAGAAGTGGGATGACAGAGCTAAAGAGGGAGACTCCAGTAGCACCAGCTGCAGCTTAACTACAGCAACATAATGCCACTTCAGTAAAGGCCCTGGCACCACACAGCATCCTCAGGTCCTGCTTATTACATCCCACTTTTCCAGAGAAGTAAGTGTGGTTTCTCTGTGGAATCATCAAGATTCAGATCATGCAGGCTGTAATATCAAGAAAAACATCACACTATCACCCTAATTATCTGAGAGTCCACAGTGCACAGCATACACATCCCACATGTATTCTTTACAGCCTGCCTCTCTCCCTCTGAAAAATCTCACCAGCACTGCAACCAGTGGGACCAGGGATAGAGATCAAAAGGCAGCGTGGCCTGGAGTTGCTGAAGTTGGGTTCCCTAGGGACAGGAGGTCTGGCTGAGGTTCTGTGTGGATTTTCTGATGTCTATTAAGTTCAGAGCGCATGCTGAGATTTCCTTGCTCTAAGAGGTTCCCCTGTCTTCTACCTACCCACCTCTAGGAAGCTAACACCCTTGAGCCCTGCTGCCTTTCTATCAAATTTGACTGAATCTGGCAAATATGATATTTCACAGATGTTACAAAGTCACTGGGAAGGTCTGGCAGACACATGCACGTAACCAGCACAGGTTCATAAGCACTGCTCCATAGGGAGCCAGGCAAAGAACATGGACCTGTTCCACCTAGGTCCCTTCCCATCCATGCAAGGGTGAGGCAGGGTCGTACCTGTGTTTGGGAACTGCTAGAAATAATCCACTCCCTATAACAAAGAGCTTGTGCCTTGCGCAAGAGAAACCAGCTCTGTGAGGTGAGGGAATGGCCCAGGAAGACCTTGGGGAAGCCAATTTTTACACAGTACTTTCTCACCACCAAGGAAAGGTGTTCAAATTGCCAGGAGTGGTTTTTCAGACTTATCTAAAATTCTGTCATTTCAGGCAAATCCAGCTTTCCTCTCGGCTGCAAGCTCAGCTCTACTGGAGAGACACTGACCTTCTCCCTTGTGCTGGAACACCACACACCGTTGGGTGAAGGAGGCCGAGCAAAGGTGCCTGCTGCCCATTGCCACTCCAGCAACGCTCCCAGAGGTGCCCCGTGGCCTTTCTGCAGCCTGTGGTCAGAGAGGAGATGGTGGTTTAGCTCTGGAGGCCCCTCGTCCCAAAAGGAAAAACAGAAGTGGAACGACAGTGTGCTTTTGTGAGTGGGACAGAGCACTTTTGAGCCCAATTAAACTGTTCTAGTAAAGTCTAAGTACGCTTATAAAAGAGTAAATAAAAATCCATGGAAACACACTTTTCCCTCACCAGTGTATGAGCAGAAAGCTGGCGCTGAGAAACCAAGCATGGTGGCAGGGAGAGGACTCTGCCAACCCTCAACACAACACGTTGTTAACACAGACAAAGGTTCTCAGCCTGGGAAGACTTAAAAAATTAAAGCCTGGTGAAGTTTGAACTCCAGGTTAAAAACAAATCTTCATTTTCTACTATACTGCTCACCCCTGGGGACACAGCACACTGACTCTTGTTACGTGGCCAGGTTAAGAGTTGTAGCAACCCTGCTAAATTTCTTTCCTAGAGGAAAGAGCATGTATATTTCTATGTTTTGCTCTTACACTCAAATCTTCATAACTGAACACTTATTTTTGATGTGTATAATATGAATATGTAAGTACACACATGAGGACAAACTGGGATGTGTTCACGTGTGCACAAATGTCACCGCCTGCACGTACCATCCTTAGTCCACCTGGAAGAACCTGAGTTATCGACACACATTTTTCCTGTATAACAAGGAAAATGCATGCGGTTTAACACAACCATGATCTGTCTAGCTCTGTGGAGCCCCACCAGGTTTCTGGGGACTTCTGAGGCAAAAATTCAGGAATTAATCTACAGAAGTTTAAAGTAGCCTGAGAATTTAATGGAGATGAAATGCCTGCAACTGAAATGTAATATTTTTGAACAACCATTGACCAAGATGAATGGCACATGTTTAGCAATCATGAAACACTGTGTCAGTGTTAGCATACAGAAATTTAGGTGCAAACGTCTGTATCGTTTTCTTCTCAAAGAAAGGCTTACAGACTTCACAAGGCTAAGCTGTTGTAAAACAACATGAAATACTGCTTGTAAACAGCAGTGATGTTTACATACAGAAACCAAAACAAGTGGGCAGAATAAGCTGAATGAATCAGAACAAACAAGAAATTAATAATGGATGCTCCTTCCTCATTGATAACCTTCCCCTCCTGGTACTACTCAGAGGTTTTTTGCTTGCCTTTCCCACATCTCTTGTCTGTGTTTTCAGATACAAAGAGCCTCACAACATGCTATAGCTTGAATGTTTGCCTTCATCAAAGTGAAAACTTCTATTAATAAGAATTCAATCATTTGGAAAAGTTTCCTAGCAGTACAGCAGCACCTTTCTAAGTTCACTTTCAATGGGAATTTTCCTTTTTGTAAACCTCATTTGACTCATAAAATACAAATAGATGGTTTGCTGTGACTCCAAACTAAAGGACTTCAGAGGAATGATCATGAAAAGTGGAGCCTATCACAAGCATTTGTGGAACAGTAGGAAGTTATGGTAAGCTTGTGAATAGTAGCACTGTCTAAGGCTCCCCATGGGAATACTCTTAAATTAACAGCACATTCAGATTAATTGCCTTTTTTTCATTCTTTCTTTTTTTTTAAATTTTTGGGGGGGGGGATTATTTTTTTTTTTTCTCAGTTGCCCAACAAGTATCTTGTAATGCAGAGCTGTGGTTCACAGAGGTCACCCTGCAATGCAGGGGGTTTGATTTGGTGGTGAGGTTTTCTGGTTTTGCAGTTTTTTTGTAGCTGTGTTTCAAAGTTCCGAGTTAATTTATCAAACAGAAATAGAAAAGCAGCTACAGTGCCCTGACCCAGCCACACCCAAATCCTCAGGGAAGTCAGATGTCTCTTCAGAAATCCTCAACAGTGAGATGATAACATCACAAACACGCTTTGAATTTTAATCATCATTATTAAGGATTAGGAACAATCCCTGCAAGGAACCAATTTTTCTGTCATTTTGCTGGCAGACTCAAGCCTGCTTTTAGCTAACTGTAATGCAATATTCATGCTTCAAATCTGACTTTAGCAAGTTCTTTTCCCCTTCTAGTGCAAGCACATCACTGGAGGTTACAAATCCCATTTGGTGTCCCCACCCTCACTAACTCTTGACCACAGAGGAATTATAACAAGAAATAAAGCAGTCCCTCTCTTGCCACTGCCCACATCAGAGAGCACTGTTATTCCAGTTCATAAGTGATCCACTTTTCTCCTGTATGGCCATGATGATCTTTCCCAAAAGAAATCTGAAAATATGGGGAGATTGACTGCACCTCCAAAGCTGTTTTGGTGTCTGAACAGGTCATTTATGCAGAAAGAATTTTATTTGAAATAACCCTGCTCTTTGCTGTCAATGGGTCATGTTTTTCTGGTATCATTGCTAGTCCTTCTGTTCAGCACAACTAGGATTGTTTCTTCTGCCACTTTATTTACAAAGATTCCATGCTGGGTCATAACTAGAAAGGACAGGCTACAAATCTGGCATTACCGAGAGAGAAAGGAAAAAGAATAGGTATTACAAAAAGACCAGCTCTCATTTCAATCTTCAGAAAAAATACAGCTCTCTCCCATCTTTTAGCACAGGGAAATTATCTGGCTGGTGCTTTATGCCTACCCGTAAGTAACAGTTCTAAGTGATTCATCTAATTAGTCGGAGAGAGCTGGTTTTGTAAATAACTTGCAGAGGACCTGTGTATGTGCCAGCTCTACAGGGTAACACCATTGCCTTAAATGGATTAACCTGGGATTTACACAAGCAAAAGCTGAGATACAGGATGCCTGACCACAGGAAGGCACAAAATGAAAACTTTCTCCAAGAAAAATAAAACATTTCCCTCTCTCTTCTCAGCTAAACCAAATAATTAAATGAAAGAAACCAATCTGAGGATGCAAGTGCCAACAAATGAGTTTTACCCTTTGTCAAAGCTGTAACTTCTCTCAATCAGGTCATGCCATACAAACATTAGCGGCACACATCCTGCTTTCGCTCCATGAGATTTTCCTTCTCCAAATCCTTCTCCTTGGCCATGGGAAGAGCCTCAGACTCCCCTTGGTGTGACACCTCCCATTAGGCCAACAAAATTGCCATCTACAGTCTCAGTTTCGTAAGACTTTAAGTCCTAAAGCAATCAACAGATTGTATTAGGAACTGTGCCCCATTACGTACCCTACCTGCCTGCCCTCATTGCCCTCAGCCCTGCCCTCGCCATCACCAGCCCATTACATGGTCAGCAGCCAGTGTGGACCCTTTTCTATCACATAAGCAGCCTCTGAACAGGAAGCACCTGGGTGTTCCTCGTTTATAGGGCAGGTGGAAGCGAGGCTGTTGCTGCCATAAGTAAAAACAGAGCATTAGCCAGCATCCTGGCTCCTGGTGGGAAAGTGTTTTATTAATCAAAAAAATACTTTCCACCCTGTGGTGTCCTGCAGACCTTTAAACTGCATCTGCAAAAATCAGAGAAACTCTTCTGTCATTCTCACAACAAATTTAAAATACAGGAACCATTTTTAAAACTTGAGGAATTTTTTTTTAAACGAGAGAGAGAACTTCAACCTGACTAGAAATACTCTCTAAGCTCAGCACAGGGTGGTATGGGCAAGGCAGAATTTCCAGCTCATTAGGGTAAAACTGCGTTCCCAGTCTATTACAGGGGGAAGAACAGGGAGAGCTGGAGCAGCTGAGCTAGCTTGACCAAAAGGTATCATCATACAACACCAGCTTTTTCTCATTCTATTCTAGACTACAGAAAAACAGAGAGGGATGAAGACTGGAAATTTTGAGCACCACATAATCCTAATTCCCCCCCCAAAATGTATTATAATGGAAAATGTATTGTTGACAGAACAACGTAGGAGGTTGGGAGCATGAGG
The DNA here is from genome assembly GCA_024336885.1 of Actenoides hombroni. Lineage (NCBI taxonomy): Eukaryota > Metazoa > Chordata > Aves > Coraciiformes > Alcedinidae > Actenoides > Actenoides hombroni. The sequence goes on along the minus strand of WUAM01000287.1, from coordinate 86,182,726 downwards.
TGAAGCTAATGAAGTGCAAGTGTTTGGGTGTGGAGAACCAGAGCCAAAGGCTATAATGTGTTCTTTCATTCACAGCATTCACCACACATTTCTAGTTCTATTATTTATATAATTAACTTAATCTCAGAAGAAAATATTTTTGTTGATGATCTGTTCTTACTGTAATTCATAAGACTATATATAATAATGTAACACTACATTACAGCAGATAACACATTAATTCCTCTTCCAGGATTGTAGAATGGCACTTCTCACCATTGGATCTAGAAAACAGAGCTCTGACCTTCTCCTAGATTATTATTAAGAGACAAACAAGAACTGTATGCCAGAATTTGAAAGGCCATTGCAAGCAAAGAAGGTTTAGAAATCAATCTTACAGAGAAGAAGTTGGGAAAAGGGGTTGCAGAAGAGATTTGAAGGAAGACAGAAGGGTTTCTGACAGGCAGAGGCTGGGATCTCCACGATAGCACCATCATCTTATACAGGACACACAAGCCATCCTCTGGAAAGGAAGAGAAAATATAAGAAATTGGAAGAACCCGAGAGAGTGAAATATTATGTGGGAGATGAACAAGACATGAAGATTTATTATTTGGACAAGAAATCTAATACTGATGCAGTAAAAGATAAAAAAGCTAGTGAATGGATTCAAGGAGGAAAGTAATGTGATCTAGGATTGATATTTAGTGATTTATAAAGACAAACAACTTACCACTGATGAGATCTTCATATCATGCCACACATATATGTATGAGAGTAGAAAGAAATATCTATGGAAATAGGATGGAATGCACTGGCATGACTGTCACCAATAGTATTTCAGACCTTCAGAAGAAAAAGACAATTTTAAAAGAACATACATTTTTGACAAGGTACAGAGTTTAAAAAACCTGAGAAGTAAAGTAGCAGTGAATCAAACCAGAAAGCTTCCAAGTCACATTTGCTCACTCCACAATAATAACAAAAGAAAAACTAAAAAAAAAAGAAAAAAGAAAAAAAAAAAAAGGAAAAAAAAAAAAGGGGGGGGACGGCATGGGGGGACGGGACAAACGTTCCCCAAAGACACCAAGCTTTTAAGTACATTGTTTGTGTTAATGACTCCATGAGTCCAAGTGTGCTCCTATTTTAATGTTGGGTAATTACTGTTATGGTAACCAAAACATCATTTAGTGAATCCAGTATATCATGTTGAAAATAAAGTAAAATCATATTGTAAGCAGATAATTTAACTTGACAAGTGAAAATTTTCTCTTATTCATAGAAATTAAAATTTCTGCACAACGTGTTTTGTATATAACACTGCAACCAAATAGAAAAAGCTCAGGTTAGAAGAAAAGTCTATAGGAACTCATGCCAAAAAATACATAAAATGTTCTCCAGAATCTGTTAATGAAATTTTGTGTGTCTATCATAGCTTGCCATTCAGAATCTGTACAAACTTGTGTCAACACATGTGCTCCTACCAGGCTTTCCAAGGGCTGATCACAACCCACACCTGGACCTACCCCATCATTTTAACACACTGCGTAATCAGCCTCATTATGGGTCAGGTCCTTATCATATACCTGAAAGTTCACCACCTTGTAAACATTTTTAATGTGGCAGTTGAGTCCTTATAAGACGGTCACATAGGGATAAGAGTCAAGAGCTCCTGGTACATCTCACCTGGTGGTCAGACTGGCCAGCTTTGATGCAGGACACATCAGTCTTGCTATTAGAAAAGTGAAAACATACCCTTAAACTGCATAAAAGTTTTGACAGAAAATAGCTTTATGTTTGTCTTTTTTTCCCCAAGCTGTTGTCAGACAGGAAGGCACAAAACACGGGTGTAGCTCATTACTGCTGTGACAGGTTTGGGTATTCAAGGGCCTGGTCCAGTATGAAAAGAAAGTTACTCTGTGTATGAATCACTCCTCTTGCAATATGCCTAGTAAATACAATATTCCCAAACCCTGAGAAGTTCCTACAAGAAAAGGAAGGGGAAAAAAAAAAAAAGGCCTTTCACAAACACATTAGCCCATACTGTAAAATTCCTCCACTGACCACTGATACACAAAAATATTAGAGAAAGCTCAACAGAAAGAATCAGTTGGAGAATTTGGCAGGTGTTTGAAAAGTAAACTATGTAACAAAGATTGGAAAATACCTGATGGCTCTTTAAAAGTCCAGAGGAAGAACTGAGATTGCGTATACCCTGTTTTTGCAAAGCTCAAGGAAGGGAAAAACGCCTGTTATGATTACAAGGGTTGGTTTTAACTAAAATAACTCACCCCCTCAAACTTGTCTGGGTCACTGCCAAAAGTGTATCCTTTGGGGGTGATGAGTCTGACAATGCTAATTCTAATAGATGACAGCACCTGCCTTTGGGAAGCATACATTATGACAAGAAAATCAAGAGAAAAATCAATGTTACAGGCATTTTATATGCTTTTTAAAAGATACAAATTCTTTATCACATACAACAAGGAATACCCCACACTTAGCATGATTAGGATCTGTGTGAGTCAAGGTTCACAGTTTTGTGACCAAGCCAGCCAAACATTAAAAGCCTGTGACTAAACAGACTCAAAAAAGATAGCCCTGAAAACTCTATTTTCTCACTGTGAATGGCTCATGTTAAATCATTTGCTCGGGCCAGACAATGTTTGCACCGGTTGTCAGATAATGAGTTAAGCGCCACAAATGGAAGGCTCAAACCTTCGCAGTTAGTTGGGGGAAACGGCAGCAATGAATGAAACAGGGATTGTTGTCTCCCACACCAACCACACAGAAGCTTGTCTGTTTTGAGGACTCACAACATCTTTGAGCTTGGGGTGCTCTGCCCACAGCACTGGTCACCTGCTGAGAGCTCACAGTGAATTAGGCTACATTATAATTGGATTTTTCCGAAGGCACCGCATTAGCATTTTCCATGATCTCACCCTTATTAGCCAAATCACTAATCAGGAGTTGCATGGTTATATTGTCTGCCGGTTAAACTGTCTGCTGCTATAGTGTCTGTAAGACAGCTCCAAATTCATGCAGAGATAAAAACTCCTATCTCTCTAACAGACACTCAGGAGTTTATTCTGTGTTAATGTCACAGTCAAACTCAAATTTTCAATAGTTGGTGAAAAAGCAATTTCTCTCCAGAGGCCAGTTCACTCGGTGCTTTGCTCATATTCTTCCTGAGTCCGTATTATAAGTTAGGAGTGTCATTTCTTTGATCAGTGTAGGCAAAAGCAGCATTGCTTTAAAATGTAACAGCAGAAAAACTCTTTCCCATGGACTGTTCCCCATTGTGTTCAAAATCAAATGCTGAATATATTTAATTCTGTAAGGTTATTATTTTAATGTACAGGTCTTCATATATTGATAGGAAAGGAAATACCTGTTCTAAAAGCAGAAATGACACAGGCAGGTGATTTCGCAACTGACAACTCTCTTTTCACAGCTCAAAAAGCTGTTGGCGTGGGAACTTAAAATCATATTAACTGCTTCTGAGATAGAAGGAAAGCACACAGGACATCATCTCATGCAGCCTTATGGTAGAAAAATCTCAATTCCATCTTTCAAGTGGGATCCCACCTGGTTCAGTTACCTGTCTCCCAACAGCTGCCCTCTTCAAAGCCTGAAGGGAAGAGACAATCTTGCAACTAAATTATCAAGGAAATTTTTCTGAACACTCATTTACCACATTTTCTGAAAAAAATAAATAATCATGGTCTAAATACAGTTTCACTTTAAAAACCAGGTTTTATTCTCAGGTTAGAGGTTACACAATGATGTTTAGATTTATTAAAAGAATCATTTGGAAATATAAAGCCATTTTCACTGAGAAGTTAAACTCAATAATATTTCTGCTAAAATTCTTGACACACATAAGTACCTATATTACATTTTTCATGTAATTCTGGAGCCAAAACAAAAGGAGAGCTGGCTTTGACTCAAAAAGGCAAGTAGGCACTTTGTACCTGGCCTGGCATCATCAGTACCCTGCTTACAATTACACAAATGTGTTAAAACAGCGAAGTAGATTTCTTTTTTCCTAAACAACCAAGTAAAAGCATACAGAACTCAAGATGGTATATCAACAAACTATTCCCTGGAATCAAATAAAAAGGAGTATAATTCTCAAACAAAAAAAGATCACAACACTATTGGGCTTATAAGCTCTTGAATTCAAACCAGATGTGACTGTCTCTGAATCTCCAGCAATAGTCGCATCTTTTCTTGTAAAGGCTTTTAACAGATTCTCATAGGCTGCACAAACAGCATCTTCAGAACAAAGGGCAATAACGCTTCCCAGCAGAGTTTAACTGGATCCTCAGGATCGCTAGCCTGTATGATCTGCTTTTCTATTGTCCTCGCAGGGATTTCACCAGGCATAAATAACATGCACTGAAGAGATAGGGAGCTAGGGGCAAAAAAACCCCACAAAACAAAATAACCCCAAACAAACCCAAACCAACAAACCCAGAACAAAACAGAATAATGAAGTTGCAAGACTAGCTTGCAGCCTTTGGTCTACACTTCTCCAGGTCATAGGCTGTCAGTGATGGGCTCCCTTCTCCGAGGATGAATCTGCAGAAGTAAATCAATACAAATTATTTTGACACCGAGAAATACAAGTCTCTTATGATTAATTTCCCTTTGTTTTGTAATACATGCACACACACCCCGGAGCCAGTACATCTTTACAAGCCTGTAATCAATCCAATACAAACGGCAGTAAGTGTGAGGAAGCAAAAGAGGGTAGGGATATCACAGTGTGATGGTAGTTTCTCTCTCAACAATCATCTAGTCCTAATTGTTGATACAGAGCAAGCAGTAGGGTCTAGTAACCAAAAGCCACCATGTAAAATCCGTCTAGACCTCTAAAAAGAACAGCTGACATTCAGCAGTGCTCAGAGGTATACATTAGCATTAGGTGCACCTAAGAGAATAATTAAGTGTGACAGAGGGAAGAATTAGGTAGTAGTACCTACAGTTAAGTAGGTGTCTGTGGGTCAAAGATGTGTTTGATAGCAACTCACTTGAGCTAGGAAAACAAAATAAAACCTAAGAAAGGAAATATACTATAGCTGGTGTAACATATATTCCATTCCTTAAGTTTCAAAAGAAATGTTGTAACACATCACTAGTAGCACACACACAAGTGCACACAGTATTTCACTTACAAGAGAAACATTAAGAGCAAAATATTTCCAGCAGGGTTTTGAATTTGCCTAGGAGAATTGCTCTGCAGCTGCTACACAGTAACCCCATCAGTCACTTCCAAACCCACAGGGCTGATGATATCCAAATGGATATGAAAGAAAACTTGATCCAAAATGTCTACATTTCTAACAAGCGGCTGTGAATCATTGATTTTGGTCACACCTTTTCCTTCCCGGTAGTATCAGAACTAAAATTCGAGTAATATGTTCAGAAAAGCCAGGAAGAGCAACAATTAGCAGGCTGCTTCTTTGTGCAAGGGGAAAAAAATAACAGTTTGTGTGAAGTCATTTAAAATGTAACAGGTACAGAATGATAGATCTTGATATGTGGCTTCATAGAGATAAAATGATCAAATCATGCAGCTGTTTAAATCACATGTTCTGTTCCTCTTCACATGGGACTTTTCTGAATGGTACTCTGAAAAAAACTACAATATGTCCTGTGATCATCAGCTCAGGTTGACTTTTAAAAGCAATAGCTTTCCAAAAAAAGGCAACTTCATATGTTCTGGAGTTAGAAATCAGAGGTGTGCTAATTATATTTTTATTACATTGCAGTAGCAGAAATCAAGCCGTATCAGTAAAAATCCTGAAAATTATCACATTTTCATTCCCAGTGGGGATGGCAAGCTGCTAATTTTATCTGTCTTGACTAGCTGGGAGTACTGATAAGTTCTAATGTAATGTGTGTGCAGAGAACAGACTAATACCATAAATGTTTTGGGTCTCTCATTTTTTTATAGGAGAATTAAGATGTCAGTTAAAAGAAATTTTTGTGTTGTGTTTCTTTGTTGTTGTTGTTGGGCTTTTTTTTTTTTCTGCCTGGTTTTCACTGAAGACCTCCATAAACCCATTTTTCAGTTTTTCTTTTTTATTGCCTCCTCCCTACAGATGTCATTTTCAGTGGAAAGCCCCACACTTCCCCCTCCCCTTCTTCCAATTAGCTGTAATTATAACAACATTAGCAGCAAAGTAGGTACCTCAAGGGTAAAAATCTGGAGAGCAGCAGAATGTGGAAGGGAACAAGAGATGATATAATGAAAGTAAGCGGACACATCATGCTCAATCTGGGCATCCTTAGGGCTTCACAGGTTGATTCCTGCTTTCCCTAGGTGTGCCAAGATGAAGTGGTGGCCAGCTGCTCTCACTTCTCCCCACAGCTACCCCTTGAACTGAAAGGTAGGTGAGGGACTACATTTTGGCTTCTCCCTAAGCCTGGCATAACTGGATCCAAAATAAAAATGTACAGTTTAGGTCAAAGAAATCCAGTAGTTATATCTGTTGTTCTGAAGGGTAACTGGGGTTCTTAAATACATGTACTGGGAATCTTTCTGCCAAGAAAATAGATACAGTAAGTTTAATTTTGGAAATGAAAAAGATGATACATGTCAGCAATTGTGGCATGCAAAAAGGTTCTTGCTCTGAGTAGTCTTTGAGCAATAAACCTCTTTTCCAGAGAATTTTTCATTAAAAACCCGTGTTCAGGGAAAATCTCCAAAAATCAAACTTTTCTCTTTCAACTGTCTTTTCAATTTTGCACAGTTGGATAAGGAAGGAAGTCAACCCTGCTTGCTAAACAAAGTGATATTAAGTACACTTGCTGGAAATGTTTCTGCCTTGTCCTTAAAAAGAAAACAAACAAATACACACACACACAAAAACCCTAACAAAACCCAAACCCAAAACTCACAACAAAACCTAAAAACACCCACAACCAAGAACAAAAAGATGGGAAACCAGTTCCAGGAATGCTGAGTGCCAAAGCATGGAGAGACTTAGGAGCTAATGTCTTTAGCAGTGTTTCTGGTCAAACAAGGCTGGAAGAATTTAAGCACAGTTTAGGCCCAGGTTTTTTGAACAGCAAAGTATCTGAAAAGGGGAAATTTCCCCATATTCTGCTTTGCAAACAAGTGGTTGTCCTTTGTGGACTACCTGATCTCCACTGCAGCCCACCTATAGTGCATGGCCGGACACTAAACACTCCTATTCATCCCTTTGCACTTCGCCCCACACTTTCAACTGGAGTATTCCATGTTTGGGAAGATATGGAGAAGAAAGAGATAAGCTGTGACCTGTGTTTTGCAATTATTCCTTAAGAAAAAATACCCAGTGTCAAAGAAAAATCTGTTCAGTTAAGAAAATCTTAAGGGTTTTCCCTGGAAACATCAATCTACTGAAACAGCATTCCTAACAAAAAATTGCCTTATGCCTGAAAGTTGCTGCACTGCTGTTTTGGTTTTCTCTAATGCAGGCCTGTCTCAGAAGAGATAAGATTTATTGGTCAGTTTATCACCTAATGAGGAAAGGAAAGACAAGAAATGAGACTCGGGAATGCAGCAGCACATACTAGCTTATTTAAACTCACCACTGTAATTAGCATTTGTACAAAACAGAAAAAAGAAATTGGAACATCAAGAATAATTTCATCACATATTCTTGGAGTTTCTATCTTTGAAACCGTTCTCAAAACATTTAAATGCAGATTTAATATAGGTGATTATATATAATACCTAAACCCAGGCTAGTGCCTTTTAATTGATTGGAGAAGCTGGACTTCTCTGTATTCAATAGCTAACAAAATAATCTTTGCTTAGTCAACAAAGATAAAAAGAGTAAGATCCTCAAAGATGTTAAAGTAGACATCCTACACAGTGCTATGATGGGACTTACTGAGAATTCCTCATTATGGGGACTGAAGAAAAAAGGGAAGGAAAAAGTCTCCAAGTGTCCTACTCACTGTCCCATTGGGAAGGAGGTGTTTGGATGTTCTGGACAAGGAACAATAATAGAAAGACAGAGCATGGATTTTAAAATAGTTTTTTCAGGGAGTCAGAAGTCAAGTCATATAATCAAGCAAGATGAAAGAAGAACTCACTGTCTTCAGATCCCCTAAGTGTACTGTCCTGGGCAGCTGGTGGCTGGACTTGTTTCATTCACTGTTATAAAACTCCTCCCTGTATTCTCCGGTGCAGTAAATCACTTTGAGTTTAAGTGGGAGGAACTACAAAATTAATCTCATGTCTTCTCTTGCCGTCACATCACTACTTTCCCTACGACCACATCAGAACCCTCCAAAAAGTTGCCATGTAATTATGGGAAGCTCATCCTCCATTTTGTCAAGATCCGTTCCCACCCAATCCTCTCTTCTGTGCAAATGTAGACAACAATAAATAATGGAATAGTTCCTCTGTAGTCATCATCTTCTAGATGTTACAAAATTGCTTTTGGTGATGAGTCTCTGCCATTCCATATGGTACCCACTCGCACTGTGAAATGGCAGACACATGAAGCACACATGCTCCTGCAGTGCACATCAGCAAACTTTGCTGGTCCCTGTGCATCACATCATGATGTATCATTCATTTGAGATGGTACCTCTACAAAAGGGCCATGAGACATAAGAAGAAAGCAAAACATAAAACTTTAGATGTCATAATTCTCAACGCTTTTGAGCGAAAAGGGGTGATTCAGGCAAGTTCCTGAAGGAGAAGATCCATCAGGGCAGTTTCCCACCCAGAAAAATATTCCTTCTTCCTTATGCTCTCTGGCATCCATCTTTTGAGTTGTCTGGAACAAGTACTTCAAAACACTTAGGAACTTGGCATGATTTCAAGTCCAGATACAAATATTAAATACTCCTCCTAGTTTCCAAAAGATAGTTTGCATCAACACTTTGGCAACTAATTAACTTTGCCCATTTACGTGGTTTTATTTCTAGACCTGGCATCTCGAACTATCAGAGCAGATCAAGAATAGCAATGGGCACTTTGCCTTTAAGGTGCAACAACATCCGAAAGCCTATATTTTGTTACCAAGGACTTCTAAATGTGCTCAATCTTGACCCCCAGATTTGGCGCATCATTAAATGTAATCTTAGCTGGAGCAACAGAAGCTCTAAGAACAAATCTGAGGATGTCTTTTTTTTAGGACTATTACTAGGTGTTTAATGACGCAAATGTGTGATCCCATAATGTGTAATAGAGATGTATTACGAATTGCAATGAAGCTGAAAGTCATAATGTAGACAGTATTACATTAGAAACCTCACCTGTGTTGCACACACACCAGCTTTGGCTCTCTGATGCAAAGCTGTCACGTAAGCACTCAACAGATAAACAGGAAAGTTTACTCTACATCCCTCAAAGGCCCCCACATAAAAAAAGTACATTTAAAATATGCTCTGTACAGCTGTTGTCTTACCATTTGCCTTTTGCTGCACATCTGGCGGAAACTGGTCAGGAACATACCACTGATTGTCTGGCTGCACAGAACAATAAAACATTATTACAGCAATATGGACTTCATAGACACTTCAAACAAAAGAATAGTGACATGATAAAAATATAATTGTGCTGTGAAGTTTTTTATTAGTCATACAAAAGTAGTTTACAAAAACCCCCTTATATTTAGCATTATATTTCCACTGATCAAGTCTTTCGGCTTGCTTCTTTTTTTATGACATGTAGTTTAGATGCTGCATTCATTAGAAATATTGGTGTGGGATCTAGAAAATCACACAAATCAGAAACAAATCTGATTTTAGACAGACTAAGGAATAAAGCACACCAGAAGATACTAGCAGGCATCACATTCTCCGTACTGAACAACCCCAGAGAAACCTGGTACACATCAACTTGACAGGTGAAGCTGTTCCAGTTTGAATATGTGTAACATCTGTAACATGTTTCAGTGTGACAGGAATAACCCATTTAATAAAGTTATCCTCCCCCTACCCACATAGGTTAGCATTAGTGTTGTTATAACAATAGCTGTTATCAAATAACTTCTTGAAAATACTCCCACATTTCTTATAAGAGGAAGTATTGGGAAGGTTATGTTCATGCAAAACAGTTTTGTCCAGGGAAAATCTGGAAGGAAGAAACACTGTGTTATAGTTTGTACCACACACTGTAGTAGATGAGTGGCAAATTACCACTAGAGAAAGAAATTTTGGGACCAGACATTTCAGTTGCAGCTGTATTAAGCTGTCTATCTGGTATAAGTAGTACATGCAAGCTTGTCAAATTCCAGGTAATTACTGCTTCAAATTAGTTAAACTGGGAAAATAATTCTTGCTTTGCAGAACACAATGACAAAAATCCTGACAAAATCCCGAGTAGTCCCAAGGAGAATCTTACAGACTTCAATTTGTAGGGAAGAAATTTCATAGACTTCTAAAGGGGTTTTGCCTAAATGAAGATAGCAGGATGAAGCTGTAGATGCAGAAAACAGATCCAACTGTTACGTATGCTGTCATTTGTAGCTACACAGTCAGTAATTGCTCTCATACACTGTCAGGAAAAAAAGGAGCTATCCTATTTTCACAGAAATTATACCATCCACAGGAATTATTACATAATTCTGTGCTTGTGGGCAAACAAAATAGGCTTTGATACAAAGCAAGTCTCTGCTTTGCTTTAAGCAGAAGTAGTTTTTCCACTGGTGGCTCAAAATACACTTAGTTGCACTGCTTTTTTGAGCTTCTGTTGAATTTTCCACTCTCTGATCTACTCTTCTCTTACCTATGTACTTACACTATGCGAACCTGAATGAATTTGAGAAACAAAGAGGTGTATTTCATGTCAGACTAAACAAAATATTTATACTAACAATGCAGAAAGGAACAAAAACATGCAAGATATAAAAAGAAAGAAAAAGGAAAAGCACAGACTAAACACGCAGTATTAACTCAGGACACTCATTAAATTCTAACACCTTTCTTCATTGCTAAACAAATTGTTCAGGGAGGTATCAAAAGCTCAGAGCAGCAATGCTGCACTCACACAGACAAAGAATTTCAAAGAAAACTCAGAATGAAACTGGGAGTTACAAAGCAGCCAGTCAAACTGACCCGAGCACTCCAGCAGGAATGGCAAAGTTGTAAATCCAGTGATCCCTTGCAGAAGTAGAAACCCAGATGATGAAAGTTCAGGGAGAAGAGCCAAAATAATCTGGGACAGTGTCCAAATTGCAGTGAAAAACATTCTGCAATACTTCCAGCTCTGATAGTCAGATAAGCACACTCCTGAAGCATAGAAATAACTCGTTTGAGCACAGCTTTTCCATCGGATTTCTATAGTCTGCTCATATGCATTTTGCAAAAACTCCACTATAATTTCTCAAATAATGACCATCTTTCCTCACGTGACAGCTTTATAACCAGAAACACATATTGTGTATTTAGAATGACATTCACCATGTTTAAATGCATTCTCACTAGATTTGAACAAGCACAGCTCACTTAGATAACCCAAAGCACTTTAAAAAAAAATCTTATTCTTTGAAGCAGCATTTTCCTTGAAATAGGTGACTCCCCTTCACATAAGCTGCCCTAGTGTGAAGCTCTTCATGCTTCCTGTTGTGTGCCAGAAAAAAAAGGCAAGTTTCCCATTGTGCTGGCCAGAATTCCACTTCTGCTGATTTAAAATAAAAAAAAATATTTTTTTTTTTTTTGCAATACACAGGCTTGCTTGGGAAAATTGCATTCCCAAAGCACTCGCAGCCAGAGTGCTTCACCCTCAGCAGAACCTTATTCCTCACATAATTCCATTTCACAGCAGCATAGCAGAGGGGAGACACTACCAGGTACAAGTGTCTGGGATTTTGCCCTAACGGTTTAACAGCACTGTTGTGAACCCTGCTGACAGCTTGAGCACCTGCCCCAGAAGGCACACATGGAACCTGGGATTGGGCAGTCTGGCTGCAGTATTGCCTGATGGCAGGACAGTTATATTACAGAAGCCTTAAGTGAAGAAGGAAAGTAATTTTCCAAAGACAAGGCCAGAGAAAGAAATATCCAGTGTAAGATATGGAAATAAGACATATTAGTAAAAAAGATTTCATAGACTGAATAGAGGGAAGAGCCCAGAATAATGCTGAACACAGCAATGTTCTCCTCTTTGTTACGATCATTTACGTTGAAGGCCCAGAATTGAGCTTCAGAGAGCAGATGCATATTTATGAATTTGGGTAACTGTACAGCTAGAAAAGGCTCTGAATGTGTGTCGTGAAAGCAAATTAATCTAAGAAATTAATTAATTAAGGAATGACCACCAGAATAACTGAAAGCAAACATATAATCTCTTTTTTTTCTTAGTGGCATTGTAGGCAAACAGCATTTGTCAAATTTAAAGTATATAAGAATATACACTTAAAAAGTGTAACTCATCAACCATATATTTAAATTACTACAATTATTCTTCTTTGTACACAGATTTCTGTTGGTTATGCTTTGATTTACACATGACAGCACTCTCTGCAATTCAGTACTCAAGATACTGGAACAACAAGGAAGAAAAGAACACAACTATCAAGAGAAAATCATCATTTTGGGGCAGATAATATTGGAAGAGAGACTGCACAGAGATCACTAAGGTTGTTCCAGACATAGGGCTAATTCTAAAACCAGTACAAAATCTTGATCTGGAACAGACAACAAATTGGGAAACAAGAGGTTTATTTACTGGTGAGGATGGCACTGTGATAGCACCATGTTATTTTCCTGTGGTCACCACGCTGCAAGAAAATCAGTGCCCTTGTGAAATGGGGACCTTCCTTACTGAATGCCGTTGCTGCTCATGTGTTCTGCGAGATGCTGGATGTACTCGAGGGTCTTGATAATGAAGAACCACCCCACAATTCCCATAATTAGCACATGGTGAGAGGAAGAGTGGAGGTGGGTAGCTGGGCCTCTCAGACTGTACCAGGAGGTCTTTTGTCTGTCAAAAAATAAGAAAAACAAGCAGAAGACATACATTAGCAGCCAGCTACAATGACCAACAGAATATTCACACACAAATTCATCAGTAAAAAGCAAAAGGGAAGAACCCCTCCTTTCCCAGTATGGGGTGCAATGCTGCTTATTTAGCTCCTTCAGACTGTTGATGATGAAAAAAAATGATTTAAGAAAGATGACTTGTGCCATACCAGAGTCTTGAGAAAATACTGGTTTCAAGATATGGCAAGCACATTTCTGGGTATTTTCTATATTGAAGAAACATTTTCATTACACACAATGGTTTGAAACAGAACTACATGGACAGGAACTTGAATAACAAGAAAAAGAAATAATTTTGGTAAAGGACCAAAGTCGATAGTCTCAAGATTTGGGTTTGCCTTTTCTTAGGTCCTCTGTGCCCCAGCAGAGTCAACAGGAATTTGCCTAAGGACAGAGCAAGAAGGGGAAAAGATGATTAACATACTATGGTTCTATTCTATGAGTCACAACTAAGTAATTTCACTGAAGAAAACAAACTAATAAATATTTTACATAGTTCCTCTCATGTTTAAAATCATTTACAAGCTCTGTTTAATCAAATCCCAAGGCAGAAAGAGACAAACAAGATGATCTCTAGTCTAAACTGTTGATGCAATGCAGGGACAGTGAAATACATACACATTACATACACTGCACTTGCATGGCCCTTCAGGTACACTGTACATGTGCAGGTTGATGGCATTTCTCTGGGACCAGAGTGTCTGGGAAGGAGCAGAAAAATGCTTTTAGCCCCATTTGTAGTCCCCTTCTTCACTATCACTGCTGTGAGATGTTCTCACAGTGTCCATGGTCTGGTTGGGGTTGTGCAAGAACTTTAGTCTTTGGATTCTCTACACAATACAAAAAATCTGTAGGAAGGTGGTGTCTTTTGGTACTCTGTGTCTTACAAAAAAAAAATAAAAATTACCTCATTGAACCATCCAGGAATGGGTTAGTGCGTGGGAGAAATATACCTGAAAGTTCCTGCATGAAGTGCTAACAGACTTGTCCAAGATATTTCTACATGGCTGGGATGCCCTGAGTGGCAAATAATGGCATTCCCTCTGGCACTGATATTTTTGCACTTGCATGAAGTGCTTCCGAGTACCCATAAAAGCATTGACAAGTCTGGGGTCTTACTGCAGCAGTGCCCAGCATCTGCCGGGATGCCCAACCTGTTCTCCACTGGAGCCAATGGGAGTGAGGGGCAGTTGACAGCACCTTGCTACTGACACTATTGCAAGACCCTACTAGTATCGATGCATGGGTTGGGTGAGACTAAGCCAATACTGAAGTTTCTGTTTCACAACAATGTTGAGGAGGACAATAAATCATCCCAGAACATTTTGGTAATCTGCCATTCTTTTAAAACATTGCACAATTGTGTCAAGACAGGAAACCTTGAAATTTCATCATTTTTAAATGAGGATTGAGAAAGCTCAGAGTTTTGCATGCCAGGATTTTACTATGACTTCCTGAATGCCTGTGATCAGAATACTGACACTACTGTGAAGAGATAAAAAGGATGTTGCAACAAAAAAAATATTGCAGTGGCTGTTCAGTTAATTTGGATGGAGACAATTTTTTTTTTCCTCAGTCATATTAACTTTACCCTGTAATTCCACTGCAGAAGTCAGGATTAATTACAGAAGCTTTTTATTTCAAAAGCTAGTTTGATGCTGCAACTCTTCCATCAAGTGCCAGTGAAACGATCAACAGCCCTCTGGATTTGTTTTTGGTTCCCCCCTTCCATTTTAAGATACGTTTGAAGAGTTTTTGCAATAAATACTCCCTTAATCTACTTAATTTGTAAGTCACCTCAAATCATTTCTCATCTTCTTACTGCATTACTTCAGAATGATTTCATCCCAGGTGGTGACCTCATATAAAATCCAATGTCAATTAATGGACTCCAGAAAGCCAAGGGTTTTGTGGAAAGTGAGAAAATAAAAATAAAGTACACATGTGCTGGCAATGGCAACTTTGTTTTGACTCATACCTGAGAGTTTAGTTTATTCAGTTGAGACTGTAATCTCTTGTTCATTTTCTGCAATGCTTCTTTCTCCTCATTAAGTCTTTCTCTGTCAGATCTCTCCTTTCTGAAGTCTTCTTCATATATTTGTACCTGCAATCATTATGACCAAGTATGTGAATTTCAGCAGAGCCACAGCAGAAATTTTCATCCACTTTGTTGTTCCCTTGCTTTTTACACTGGCCAAGCAGTGGGATGCATTCCAAAGGGATCCCTCCTCTTTATAATCCTGCAACTAAAAGTTTCCCTCATCTTTCTTATGACCAGTACGAAATGTCAAGCAATGGCTATTCTGCAGTGGCACCTGTCAAGTGAAACAGTCTATAGCTTCAGTATTAGCAGACCCTTGATACTTAAAATGCTGACTGATGGATATCAGTTTTAAATGTTATAAATAAGAGTGCAAGTGCTAAAGACATTGATCTGTTTAAGGGATAAACAGTATCAGGACAAACATTTTATCAACATTTTTTCCCAGTTTTCTCTTCAATTATGAGCATTTTCAACTCCCACCTGTATCTCAGATGCAAGCAGTTCACATCTTCATTGAGATGGGAGTTGCTGGCACAGCAGAAAAAAAGATGGCCTCTAGCACACAGTCTGTCAGAATGCTATCACCTTATCCAGCCATTATTTGATGAGCCACTATCATCAAATAATGTCCTGCCTTTTTATAGTCCACTGAATAGCCATGGTCACATATTAATGACCAGAAAATCTGAACTAGTCAGGACTGTCAGGGAATTTAGATCTTGGCTGGAGCACTGTGGAAAGGAAAAGCCCTGTAGGAGGCTATTGTCCCCCAGACATTAGACAGCATGTATGGAAAAAACATAAAATAAAATTGCTCTATGTACCTTTTGTCTGCAATATAGGACTTCTAATTCATGCTCTCAAACTGCAGCTCAAAGAACTTACCTGCCCCAGTGCAGAAGCAGAGAGGAATGTTATGTACACAATTCAAAACAGAACTATAGGGTTTTGACCCTGTTCCTAGAAGATAAGCTGCCTTTCAAATACTGAAGGATGCAATGGCTGAGCTCTTTCTACATTGCCAGGAATCATAGTGCTTCATCCCATTAAAAAATACCTGATCACCCCAGGCACAGGCAGGGAGTGTATAGAGTCAGAAGGAAAACACAAATCAGTAATTAATTGGTGTTGACTGGCCTAATTCTTCAGCTGATGGGCAGTCATCCACCTGGTAAGAAGCTGCAAATTGTAGCACTTCTAACGACAAACAACAGCAAGAGCACATTGGGCTGGGAACCACCACCAGAACTTTTGGAAGTCCTCTTGGTTGGTCACCAGAGCCTGATAACAGTCCATTTCCAGATAACTTGATAACTTGCTTGCTGTGGCTCATGCCCTGCCCATCATACAGATGCAGTTTTCTTTTTTCTGTCAACAGCACTATGACTTCACAGAAACCTTAATAGCTCAAGGGAGGAAAGAAGTCAACACAGGGCTCTAAAAATTATTTTCATTACTTGCTTGTTGCAGCTAATTTTTGCAAAGTTTTTTTCAGACCCAATGGGCCCTCACTAGATACAATTCCACTCCTGTGTAAAACAAACAGACTTTGTGTGGCCACGTGGGGCCTCTGCTCCACAGCCTGTGCCTGGAGGAGACACACGTGCCCCTGGCCCTCCAAAGGTAAAGATGTCATGGAAATCTAGATCTCTTGTATCTCTGTCCATCCACATGCTTCTTTCTCCTCAGTATTTCCTCATTTCTTCTCTCTTGATTCCCCCTCTGCTGTCACACCTCCCTACTGCTCCCCAGCTGTACAATCTGCTGAAGCGGAACCACTTTGTCACAGTTTTGCCATATATTCTGTCACCCTGAGGAAGAGAAGGACACCTCTCAATGAATGAATGCCTTCATCTCTTCTATCATGGCCAGGGATGGACTGACAACAGACAAACTTTGGTGAGACTCTTGTCAGGTCACTGTCCCAGGAGTCCCTCCTCCATGCAGTTAGAGCCTTCTGCTTCATTTTGTGCAGAAGGAAGTCTGGACTTACTGTGCCAATTTATACAACTA
Source organism: Actenoides hombroni (assembly GCA_024336885.1). NCBI lineage: Eukaryota > Metazoa > Chordata > Aves > Coraciiformes > Alcedinidae > Actenoides > Actenoides hombroni. The sequence continues at coordinate 86,165,694 of WUAM01000287.1, read as the reverse complement.
CAAAAAGACATTCATAAAATGGATGCCCCATGAGAATTCTGAAAAAAAAAATAAAGAATTGGTTTATTTTACTGTGTAGAATGAAATAACTCATTATTGTACAATCAAGTGCAGGAATTTATTCTCCAGCATGTGGCAAGCATTACATTAGAGAGCAAAATCTGGCCCTGCTGTCAAACGTGACAGAAACAAGTATTTTATTCCCATTGAATAAATTCCCATTCTGATCACATCCATTTGTGTGTCAATAATGTTAACCCTAACATTGTTCAGGATGACAGACCAAAAATGTACAATTATCTGAGAAGTATCATGTTTTTAAACAGATCCTTTCATATTGAAAGAATAAGAGTTCACAAAGCACTTGAATTGCTGAGAACAGAGATTAATAAACACACTTTTCTATAATGATTAGTATGCATGTGGTGGATGGAAGTGCTTCACCTCACACTTTGAAAAATTGCAGTGTCAATACTATTTTTTCAAAACTATGATTCTTAGATAATTCACTAACCTATCAGCTTCTAAGAAAAAAATGAGAAGATGACACAATCAGTACCACATGAAGCTTAGCATTCCCTCTGGAGGAAACCTAGGCCCTAGCAGAGAGTTGGCAGGATGTCTCCAAGAGTGAGGAGAGACATTCTGCTGCTTCAAGTCCTACACAAGTCCTTCCTCCAGTCCTTTGCAAGGACTTAGTTTCACTTCATGGACACTGCTGTGATGACAGCATCTTAGAAAGCACTGTTTGAATGGGCTACAGCTAAAGTGGTTATTTCTTTCAAAAGCTCTACATTGTAAATCTTCCAGGCACAACTCTAGGGAGACAGGGCAAAATTATGCTGTATGAAATCCATCCAGGCATACTCCTAGCTGTTCTTACCTGCTGTCTGAGAACTTCAACTTGGGTTCTCATGTCCTCAAGGCTGTTCCTGTCATCTTTTTCTGAAGAAGTCCCAAGAACAGCTGAATGCTGATTTTTCAACATATCCAGAAGGGCCTACAGTATCAAACAGCAAAATTGCTAAACAGAGATTACTATATTGTAACAAAAAAAGAATCCTTTAAAAGTATTAGAATGTTTGCTCTCTAAATAAACAGGTTAGAGTGAGTTACAGGCTTGTGCACTTCACTTGCAATTGTTTCAATTATATACACCAGATATAAACCTCATGAATAACATATACATATGACTAGGTCCAAATTTTGAAAGTGCTCACATTACATCCATGAATTTGAGACAGTGTTGTTTAAGGGACTGTGCTTTAACTTATAACTATAGCCAACATTTACCTATGGAAGTCACAGCTGCAAATTTCATTCTTAAGCACTATTTCCCCGTGTTTAGGAAAACAAAGGCAGGTGCCTAAACTCAGCCGAGGCCAAAACCAAGCAAACAAACAAAACCAAAACAAAACAAAAACAACAAAAAAAAAGAAGAACATAAAATCAATAGTCAAAGATGGCCTAAAAATGTGACTACAGTAAAGTCTGACTGAAAAATCTTTTGCACTAAGAGTACAAATTTCTTCAACTGGAATCAAAGTAAACCGTTCAGTTGAGAGGAATTTTTGTAGTCTCTACAGCTTGTCACTAGAGGGAGTTATGAATACACACACACTATGTTGGTAATGCTCTCTATTTTTCTATTTTCCATAATTCTGACATAGTTCTTTGCAGATTTTGTTTCTTTTTAACAGTATTACACAGCTCTCCGTTGGACTAGAATAACTTTTAAATCAATGTCTATAACCACACACTACACTTTTTTTTTTCCCCTCCTTTTTTTTTTTTTTTTTTTTTTTTTTTTTTTCACAACCTCCCTCAATACCACCCTAGCTCTTTTCTCTTTTCCCACACATCATACCAAACTCCCCCACTTCTTCACCTTCTCCCAAGC